>VDFB02000020.1:8525014-9125014 GCA_007258455.2 Sequoia sempervirens | reverse complement strand
CACCATTGTGCTTCAAATTGAGTTTCAGTTTGGATGTTGCTGAGATGAATATCTGTTCAATGTTTTGAGGTGTGTTGGGTGGAGTTTGAAGGGATTTTTCTAGTATTTTGCTTGTGGGTGTGTATATACACTCCTTTTTTGAGTTTCCAAAGCATCAACAACAATGTTTCAGTTCTGTTTTGTCCAAAGTACAGCAGCAAAAATTGTGTTTTCAGACCTGTACCAACCTTCTAGTTCATCCTTTCAGGGTATCACATTTCTATTTCATAGCTGGGTTATTGGGCACATGTTGTTTGGTGCTATTGTGGGATGTTTCAGCAGTTCTTTACATCACTTTATATCAACAATTAATCCTCTTATTTTGGTGTTCACAATGCGTATGTGTTAACCTTGTAATGCTTTGGATGGTTATATTATCAAAAGATTCAATTTCTATACACTTTATTTTGTAAGCATTGGATGGTAGTACCACTAGTGGGTTTAAATTTGTTACTGTTGATGTACTTAACCCACTAAACAAGTGCTAATATTGTAATAGCTCACCCTTGAAAGTGGAAGAAGCATGTTTGAATTTCCTCAAACATTGTATAAGCTTTCTCATTGAAAAGTGGAAGTGTCTTGTAATTCCTATTGAATAAGTGGATGATTTATTTCTTGTATGATTTTTGCATCCCACTGAATAAGTGGTTTGGCTGGCTTGCCACTTGATGCTTCTTCCAACAAGTTGTAAATCATTAAATTGTAATCCCAACACCATATGCTGTTACCTCGCTCAATCTGGGTTTGGGTAATCAAAAAGTGGAAAGGAAGTTGTTATACTTTCATTTACTTTGAGGCTAACATATTTTAAATTTTTTTTTAGGGTGGTTATTACACCTCAATAATGAAGTGGGTGGGATCTGCGAATTTTACATTGATTTTACTTGCGATTTTTGATAGGGTTTTTCCTCTATTTTTCATTGATTTTTTATCTTTGATATTATAATAGCATAATATAATATGTGTTAGAGTAAGCTTTTGGATTCAACCATGTATGTTTTTTGATCAACGTTTCAAATCACACTCAGTGATTCATCATCAGGAAGAGGAAAGTGTGGAATTGGAGTTCAAATAAGGCCTTATAAAGGGAAAGAGATGAGGGAGGAGAGTAGAACCAAACAAAAATTCAATTAAGAAAGGTGTGGTTGTGTGGTTGACAATGAGTGAAGTTAGATGCCCCACCTTGGAATTAAAGTAGAAAATTAATGAGAAAAATTAAGGTGAGGAGGTAACCAACTTAAAGAGAAGGAAAAGTTATATTCATAGATATGTATAAGAGAGAATATATATATAAATATGAGTAAATAAATGAGAAAGTAAACAGCAGATGAAAAACTATAAGAATAAATTGTACACATATATATATGTATACCAATTATACACATTATAAAATATTAGAAAAAATATGTACAAATATATATGTATGAATATATAAGTAAATAAGAGTTTATAAACGAGAAAGTGAATAAGTCATCATTTTTATAATTATAAAGACATGGTATAAGCCTATATATATATATACTCTATATATATAGAGAGTATATATATATATATATGTACTCTCTCTATATATATATGTAGAGAGAGAACATATATATGTACTCTCTCTCTCTCTCTATATATATATAGTACATAAAAATATATAAGAAAATCCTATGCAAGCATACTTAAATTATACGTATAGTACATATATATTATAAAATTGAAAATATTGTACCTATATATGTATATACTATAGAAAGAAAGAATGTTTATAAGCATATAAGGAAAAGAGTGAATAATATAAGTATATAAATAATTAATATGTATATGTGAAAGTATATAAGTATGGGAATGATATACCTAAACATATAGAAAGAAAGTTTATAATTAAATAATTCTATGTAAAAGAGTAAGTATAAAATATGACTATGACTATAATTAATTGGTATGCATATGTATAAGAATATAAGGGAATATTATACCTAGCAATGTATGTATTATACAAGGAAGGGATTTTTAAAGGTGTATAATTATATATGTAAGAGTAAGTATAAAATATGAATTTAAATAATTAGTATGAGCATGTGTAAGTATGCAAGAATATAGAAGAAAATTTTGAACGTAATCCTGAATCTCCTTGCCCTTTATTGTGTTATAAATAGAAAACTTGGTAACATTTAGTTGTACTTCAAGATGCTTATATGTTGCATATTGCTTAACATTTTTTGTAAAAGTTGCAAAATCTTTACTTTTCTGTAATGTCCCCTTCTCAAATGTGATTGCTTCAGTTGACCGTTGGCCTATTCCGGAGACCTGTAGGCTACTCGAAGGGTGAAATTAGGGTTTCCTATTTTTGAGGAGGTGGTTGCTTGAAGTTTGGAAATTGGATTGCGGATTCTTTCTGGGTTTTCAGAGAGCTTCGCAGTGGTATAGTTTGTTTGGTATTCCGAGCAATTTCATGAATTTACTATTTTTAGTAAATTCTATTTCTGGCAGTGACCTTGTGGATTTCAGTGCTGTTGGCTCTCGTCTTCAACCAGTTCAGTTGGTAATTGGATTTTTGGCCCTTGGATGCTTTTTCTAGAGAGATAAGTTATTTTCATGTTATAATTTTATATTTTAATATTATAACCCCGTTGGCCTAGCATTATAACTTCATGTTGTTTTAAAAAAGGGGACTTTATGGGTAAATGCTTCACGAGGAGATAATTTACTATATTCCACCGGCGTCGGGGACGGGGGGACACCGGGACGGGGGGACAGGTTTCCGGGACAGGGGGACAAAGGGGCCTCAATTTTGGGACGGCGGGGGGATGGCGGGGGGATGGCGGCGGGAGGGGGGATGGGGTGTATATACTATATACTATACATATGGTACTTAAAATGCTAGTTATGAAAATATGTATAAGACTATTAAGAAGTAAAATAGCAAAATTGAAATACTAAATTAGTACTTGAGCATTGAACATTGAATATTGAAGTTTTCAATATCGAATTACTAATTAGAAATTAGAATAGTAATACTCAATACTACAATGTAACAATTGTTGAATCAGCAAATGGAAGATTTCTATTATATTATATCAAAAATATCTGATTATAAAGATGATTACAATGAGTAGCATGATTATATGATATCAAAATAAGTACAAAATCAAAATGTCAAAATGACAAAATGTAGTGAAGGAGGTAGAGGCCTCTAATCATCCCTTAGGAGGTCGACAAACTCCTCATCATTGGAACCACTGGACTCCTCAAGGTCAAGATCTGCCAAAGGAACACCAACCAGCCCTATATCTGAAGCATCCTCATCCTCATCAATCTGTGATGGCTCCTCTGGCTCTACATCCCATCGTGTTGCTGGGCTCTCCTTGTACACACGTGTCCTGCGGTCAATGATACGCAAGGCACTATGTACAGCCACTAGCTTCTTTGCTCTCCTAGAGGTAAGTCTATTCCTCTTAAGAGAGTGGATGAAGCTATAAGTAGACCAGTTCCTCTCAGAAGCTGAAGAACTAGAAACCTGAGACAGCAAACGAATGGCTAGTGTGGTAGTTAGTGATTTCGGTCCATGACAAGTCCACCACAAAATCAGATCCTCTTGTGCCATAGTTCTTATGTCCGCCTTTGCTGCAGCCTTATAACCCCTAAGAGTATCAAATTTCATCCACTCAGTGCGAATGTTGCCAGCAGCTTCAACATCATACATCCTATCAATGCATTTGAAGAACCCTTCCTTCACCTCATCATCCTGAATCGGTGTAACTCTACCAGGCCTAGGTATGTACCACTTCGGATTTAATGCATAAGCAGCCATGTGCAAGGGAGTGTTTAGGCTGTCCCATCTATGCTAAATAATAGGCTGAATGTAAACATTGTAGAATGCTAAAGTGGGGTCCTTCTCTCGCACAACTGCCCTCATCTGACCAAGCATAGAATCAATGCACTCATACACCTCCCCAAGGTTAGGTGCATCCCCATCCCCATATCTGATGACCTGTAGAACTGGTGTAATGATGGTGACAATATATTTTGCATCATGCCAAAATGCATCACTCTTCACTATCTCCTTCACCCTCTTCCCCTGCTTTGTCCTGGACCCATCCCAACGATTCCATTCTTGTGTCATAACCATGAGTTGCAGTGGCTCTTGCAACTCAAACATTCTCTCCAAAAGAATGAAATAGGATGCATATCTGGTCTCAACTGGTTTCAAGAACTCCTTTGCGAAGCTCCTGAAGATGGCATGTGAAGTGTGGTGGTTGCAGATATACATCTGCACATCTCTAGCATTGCTGACCACTCCTCTAATCCACTCAATCTTCCCCATGTCCTTGAGTGCATTGTTCATGGCATGCACACAACATGGAGTCTACCAAATGTGTCTGTATGATGCCTCTATAAGCCTCCCTGCAGCTCTGCACACATGTGCTGCATCTGTCACTACTTGGACCACATTTTGTGGCCCAATCTCCTCAATAGCTGCCCGAAGGATCTCAAACTGAAAATCAACATCTTTTCGATGCCCTGAACAATCAACCACCCTGAGAAAGAATGCCCCCTCTGAGCATGTAACTATAACATTGGTGAGTGGACGATGCCTAATGTCTGTCCACCCATCCATAACTATGCTACATCCAGACTCCTCCCAACATGCCCTCATCGTCTCCATCAATGAATTGATCTTGGCATAGTTGTTATCCAAGATTGTGGTCCTCAATTTGTGCTCACCTGGTGGCACATATGATGGTCCTCCCTTCACCACCATCGACATCATCTCCTTATAATAAGGAGATCGAGCTACATGGAATGGGATTCCATTGGCAAAAAAGAACTTGCCAATGGAATCATCTGTTTGATCCCTCAGGTGCACATTAAATAAATCAGCTATGGGGTTAGACTGACTTTGCATCTTGCGTTTCCCCTTGCCCTGTTGTGATTCAGCCATAGTGCTATAAGTGGATGACAGTTTTGAGGCTGACCCCGACAATGTTCCTGCTCTCTGATGCAATGTAGGAGTAGAAATATGTGGCTGCCTCTGCATTTGCTGCTCTTGAATCTGCTGAATAGTCTGAATATGTTGCCTACTAGACAAGGTAGTAGGCATTGGAACTGCCACGTCATCTGGAACACCCCAAAGCTTGTTGAACTCAATTCTGTATTTCAAATTTTTAGCTTTCTTCAAAAAATCGCATGCTCCCACACCCTTTCCTGGCCAAAAGAGGAAGTGTGCATTAACTCTGGTGATGCTCGCAAACCAATCATCTCCACAAATGTTGCATTTCCATTTCCTCATACCACCAGTTGATGACGTTGGGGCTGTTATTCTTGTTGCAAACTGTTTGAGAGGAGATTTGGGATCATAAGAACCCCTAGCCCACTTTGCCAAAAGCTAGGAAGGGCAATCAGTAGAAACTGGTACACTAGCTATGGAACTCGTATCCCCTTCTGGATTTGATCCATGCTCACCCCCCTCATTGTGCTCATCCTCATGCTCAAGTTCATATTCCGATTGGCTTGCACTATGAGAATGAGTTTTCATCTCATCCTCACTCATTTCATGACTATGGGAGCTCATTTTGACACTGCATTTCAAAAAATGAAAAAAAATTCAATAAACACATAGTTTTAGCCTATGCCCTACTTTAAAATTAAAAAATAAAATTCTATATTTTAAATTTTTCAACAAATTTTAAATTGCAAAACAAAATCTAAGATTCTAAATTAATTTAGAAATTAGAAAATGGAACAACAAGAATTTAGAAATGAAATAAGAAAAATTAAAAAATGAAACAACAAGAAATGAAAGAACATTGAAAATCAGAAAATAAAATAAAAAATCAGTTAAAAAGCCTACCTTTTGCTTGAAAAATCTCTTCAACAAGGTGAAGAATCTTCCTCCTCTTCTTCTTCTTGCTCCTTGACACTCATTTTTCACTTGCAATCACTCCTTTCACTCCTCCAATCACTCTTTCCTCAGCCTTCACTTTTCTTCTTCTTGCTGTAGCAAACAAGTAGAAATGCAAATGTGAATAAAAATGAAGACTAGAGGGCCTTTTGAAGGCATGTAAGAGTTTAGATGGGCCCCACATGCCCTTAGGGTTCGAATAGAACAAATAAAATATCAAAAAAAATATTTAAAAATTTTGTTTTTGTTTGCTTTTTGGCTGTCCGCCGCGGGAGACGCCTGGGCGTCCCCGAGACGCTCGAGGGACGCCCAGGTGTCTCCCTCGGCGTCTCCCGCGGCGAGCCAAGAAACGGTGGCGCCGCCCAAGACGTGGGAACGCCGTCCCCACGTCTTTGGGACGTCCCCGTTTTAGAGACGCTAGGGCCTAGAGGGGGGGATGCGTCCCCGGGGTTCACTGATAATTTATAATTTTAAGGCCAAATTATGGGTTGGAGAAGTGGGACGCCTACTTGAGGGAAGAGATTAATTTTTATAAAGTTTAATATTGCCTTGAGAAATGGACGCCACCTTTGGAGGGAAATAAGTTGAATTCAAATTTGAAATTTGGGCGCCCTTCTTGAAGCTTCTAGAAGATTCTCTTCAAGTCTTTAAATGTTGGCTTCTCTTCATTTGGACATCTCATATTTTCAGTAAAGTTATGCTGCCGAAATGGTGACAGATTTGCTTCGAGGAAAGCACACCTCCTAGCTTGGCTCATCTTCTTGCTTGAAAAATAGCAACTAGTTGAGAGGTAGATTGTAGTTGTGTTTGTTTCAGCATTGCATTTGAGTTTAGAGCATTTGAGTTCAGTTTCTTTGCATATTAGTCATTTTCTGGAGTTGCTGAATATCATAGCTGATTGTAAGAATTGCTCATATCTCATGAAATAAAAATATTACTGTTCTGGGCATTGCTTAAATCCATTTCTCTATGTGGGGTGACTAGTCTTGCAAAGTTGTGGATTTTTTAAAGCAAAATCGCCCTTGCTGCTGGGCCGTACCATTTGGGAGAGCTTTGGTTTTCGTGCAAAAATAAATAAAGGCATTTTGGGTGGGTTTCAGTGTCTTAACTTGGGCGCCAACCTCTTTAGAGCATTTTGCATTTGATATCTCGGCATTTGAGTGAGTTATGAGTTAGATATGTGCATTTAGTTGAGTTATGCAGTTGCTGGTTGCTTCATTTCAGTCGCTGGTCTGTCATATCAGTCCTATATAAATGCAACTTTGTGAGGAGTTTGAGTCTAGAGAGGCTTGTTAAGCATTGAGGAAGTCTTATATATTATTGCAGCAGTGAAGAACTTGAATTACTAGGCTTTTGCAAGCATTCTAACATATTGTAAGCTGATTAGTAGTACTATCAGCAATTCTCCTTTCTATCTTTCACTTACTTTATTGTAATTCCCGCTGAATAAGTGGAAGAGGCTGGCTTGCCGCCTATTTACTTTCAGTTAGTAGTTGTAGGGAGACCTTCTGACCATATGCTCGCCATCACTCGGTGCCATCCTTGGTTAGGGTTACTTCAGCTCATCTTGCATTAGATCCTCTGACCATATGCTCACACCTTGCCCACATTGGGATCCTGGTGTACATCCTTGGTTAGAGTTGCTTTCACAACGTTTTGGTTTTAGAGCTAACCTTAACGGGTGCGTGTTGATTGTAATTGCATTTGAAAAAACAAAAAAAAAAATTAGTCCGGTTCATTACAGTGGTATCAAAGCCATGATTCTGCCAACCTGTGCCCTACAGTGATTCAGTTGTCAGATGAGTGACAGTGATTGCAGATACTACACCAGAAGTCAGGCCAGAAAACAACAGTCACAGTTTCCGCCAGTGCTAGAAGCAGATACTTTTTTAGAGGCTTTGAGAGAAATATGGAAAGCAGTAGATACTGGTAAAGCAGTTGAGAACGTGTCAGACAGTCATAAGCAGGCCATGGATGAGAGAGATGAAAGGATGGAAAAGAAGTGTGATGGGATGATTGATATGATGTCCCGTTTTCTTGCACGAATGGACCAACAAACTACTCAGAATCATTCTCCTAATCAAAACCGTGCTACAAGAGAAAACAGTGGAGTCAATGGGAACAATGACAATGGAGGGAGCAGAACTATTGGTCGGCATGAGGCCACCTCTAGAGGATCAGCTTCTAGGCCACTTTTTCCCACATTCACTCAAAGGGAAGAAGCACAAGTTGAGGCCACTCCGAATCTTGCGGATGATGCAAGACAGGCCTACCTGGAGTATGTCACCTTACCCCTTGATCTTAGAGACCATTGGTCCTTTGATCAATTCATGAAGCACAGGAGCAGAAGAAATGGTGGAAGAGTTGATAATCGTGCTCATATGGCTCCCAGAACCGATTATCAGCAAGCTCTTGGGAAGGTGTCATTGGCTCACTTCGATGGAAGTGATAAGTGTTCAGCAAGGTCGTGGGTTCAGAAGTTAGACAACTACGTTTCACTTTGTCCCATGCCAGAAGAAGATGCCATCAAGTTTGCAACACTACATTTGGAGGGAGCTGCCCATGAGTGGTGGTACCATGGTTTGGTCACGCTTGGCCACAACCTCATTCGAACCTACGATGAATTCACCAATAAGCTGATTGATAGGTTCGACACTAAGGATCTCGAAGTGAGATTTTGCGAGCTTGCACAATTGAAGCAGCATGGCTCCTTGGATTCTTACATAGCTGATTTCCGAAGGCTTTCCGTGATGGTGCCCAACATCATTAAACGAAGGTTGGTTGTATTGTTTTCTGAAGGATTGGTTGAACCCTTGAAAGGGTGGGTTAAAGTTTTCGATCCACCAAGTCTCGAAGAAGCGATCAAAAAGTCTCGAAGTATGGAGTTATCAACCCCTAGGCCTAAATTTCTGCCAAAGCCTTTGGCCACAAGAAGGATAAGAAGCATTTTTCAAATCAGCACAAGAGGTTTCCACCCAAGTTGACTGATGAGCAACGTGAACAACTTAGAAAGGAGGGCAAGTGTTATACATGTTTGGAGCCTTGGATCAAGGGTCATAGATGTCTTGGAAGAGGGCGTTCTAATCAAATGGGGGCCTATTCTGATTATGGGTCAGAATCTGATATGTTTGATCAGCAGTCTTATTTTGGGGACAGCGAGGAAGAGAGAGCTCCAGAAGAGTCCGATCATGAGCAAGGAGTTGGGGGCCCTATTGGCCAACTCTCTAGTTTTCAAAAGAACGAATCTTTCAAGGTTCGTGGTGGGGTTGGAGGTTACCGAATTGTTGCCTTGATTGATACTGGGGCAACACATAATTTCATTGACGAAGGAGTGGTTGGAAAGAGAGGTCTCAAAATTGAAGAATTTGAAGGCTTCAAAGTCATGCATTTGTATATTAGACAAGTCTGCAAATGCTGCTACAATCATAGGAGCATTACTTAGGATAGGGTTTGACTTAGGAAACTAGAAGTATAAATGTAATTCAATTATTAGGAATTTCGTTGGGAAAAGATTGAAAGATTAAAAAATTGTTGGTCTTCCATCTAGCATGGCCCAAATAGATTTTCGTTTTTTGTTTTTTAAAACTAGAGTAGGTGTTATTAAAACTTTTTTCCCAAAGTGGAAGAAAGTTATTTTTCCATGGAATAACCCTTTAAAATTAAAAGGGAGATACAAAAAATAAAGGATATTATGCTTCTTTGGTTAAAATGGGCATTAATAAAGCTGTTCATGGCATAGTGTGATAGTTGAATCGTGGCATTGTTTTTGTAATTTTGTAACGAGCATGGTTCAAATCTTGGTTGGGCCATTGTGATCTCGGGTATTGTGCCCTTGTTGATATAATGCACTCGATTGTGCATTCAAGCCTGTGTCTTCATGCTTCAAACTCTCGCTAGGCTAATGTGCTCGTGGGCTTTGTGCCTTTGCTAGGTTGTTGAGATTGTGGGTTTGGACTATTTGCGTTAATGCAGCATGTTCATTCCAGGGGTGAGGTCTCCCATTTGTGGCCTCACTTGACTTGGGCTAGGCTATAAATTCCTATGTTACCAATAAAAAATAAATAAAACCGGCATTACTAAAGATTATTTATATAAACTCTTTTAAAAAGGGAAGGAATATATGTATTTATTAAATATTTATTTAAGGTAAACATTGTGAAAGGGTGTGATGGTTTGAAAACCACCTCTTAAGGCTTATATAAAGCGTGCATGTGAGGCTTGGAAAGGGGCTTGTAGATCACTCAAGGAAGAAGAAGGTGGTTTGATGGGCTATGGACATTGGAGAAGGGGCACACTAATTGTGTTCAACTCGGGATACAATCTTGAGATTGCCTTGACTAGGACTTTGGTGTGAGTAGGCATAGTGCAAGTAGGCACGTTCTTTAGTGTGAGTAGGCACATACTTTGGTGCGAGTATGCACATGTGTTTTTACATAGGTTCTCTAGAGTGTGCCATAGCTATGAGGGCCAAGACCATTGAAATCTTCCTAGGGTGAGAGTGGGGTTTCCAAGTGCTGAATTTATTATTTTTTTTGGTTGGTAATAAGAGTTTGTTTGTATTGCTTGAAAATAGAAATTACATCATCTTTCCCACTTTTCATCCAACCAAAAATTCCAATTTTCTGCAAATAAGTTCAGACCAAAGGCACCTTAACGTGTAGAAAAAACCAACACTAGACGCCATTTTTCCTACATCGATTTAACATCTGGATGATCCTACTACATAAACCCTTAACTGAGAAATCATATGCCTAACCCAAAATAGAGAATTCACCAACGAACTACGACAAAGTTCATTCTTCATCAATACATAGCTAACAGTATCAAAATGTAAATTTCAAAACAAGCCAAGAAAACACAGGAGTGCATTTCCATCAACTTGCGCTACGTGGCTCCAACGCTACCTTGCCGATCGCTTTCATCTTCCGCTTTTGTTGGCGTTTCCCTTTACTTTTCTTTTGGCGTTTCGGTGTTCTCTCCATGCACTGCATTTCTGCCTTCGCGTGTGCAATAATCTCTTCCACTTCCATGAGCTCGATGAAGAGCTTTAACGCTTTCCACCCAAGTCGAGCTTCTTCACGGCACCGCGATTTAAATTTTCCTTTTGGCTAACGAATGAACGACATGCACCCCTTCGACCCGTATAGCTCCTCCAACTCTTCAATCATTACTCCCTCGCTAATGTCCAACCCTACACCTGACACTGCCCATTCTAGTATCATCTCCATGCCAACCGAGAAATCCTCATGGAGAATTTTTTCCATCACCTTTCTAACCGTTTCAACTTCTTCGCCCAAGTCCAAACCCCACACAGCTATCATTGAATACACATCCATATTGGTCCTATAACTGTGTCTTAGAATTCCAAAATCCCTGCCCTAAATCATTCTCACACATTGCATTAACCTGCTATCATCAAAAAGAAATAATCCCATTAACCTTTTCTCTGACGCATCTCCATAGAAAGGGCTTAATTGCCTCCTTGAAAGAAAGGTAAAATTTGCTTCCATTTGAGCTTGGTAATGCCAGAGCCGTCACCACCGTTTCTCTGTTGCAAAGCCTTCTTCACCACTTCGAAAGACAAATGAAATCATCAAACCCAAGGGCTAGAGAATAAAAGCCTTCTTGATTAACACACATCGAATTAAATGCAGCATGTATTGAAATGCCATTGTTAGCCTTCCTTGCATTTCGCTTGTCTTTTCAAAACTGCCTCGAACTGCCTACAACCTTACCCATTTATTGCAGTGTACTTTGTTGATGTTATCAGTAGTGTCGGGCTGCTTCTTCCAGCGATCTCCTTTACTTGGATAAATTAAATTATAGCCATAGGGCTATTTAATTTATAGAAACTTCAAGAGGCATGATTTTATGATTATATGTTTTAATCATTGAAGAGACACCAACTAATGAAGAGTTACATTTATGACGAGGCCGACCTCTTGCTCCATTGGTCGCAATTCTTCTAGGCGCGATCTTCTATGAAGAGACGTCATTTATTCCTTGGTGGCTGACCTTTGACGAAGGCCGACTTGAAGACACTTGAAGAGGCGTGTCCTCTCTCCAACACTGTATATATACTCAATGATCCTCTCATTGTTCATCATCTATTTTACATTGTTCATTTCATTGGTGCGAATAAGAAGGAGCAAATTATTTCTGTTATAGAAGGCTGAGTTCATCATTATCATATTGCTGTGTGAGCATCAATTTATGGTGCATTCTCTTGGCCTCATTATCGGCTTCTATTGTAAGGGAGTTTCTATATGTGATTCAATATATAAATGATATATTGTTGGTGGGTTTTTCTCCCTCAAGTGGAGGGTTTTCCCAGGGTATCTGCTGTGTTATTGTGTCTGATTTTGAATTAATTTTCTGTGCATTACATCTGATCATAAAACTAACATGGTATTAGAGCGGGTTTGAAGAAGATCGTCATCAAATTTGTTATTGCAACGATACTCTCTATTCTCTTTTTCATATCTTTGTCTATCTCTACTTTAGTCAGATGGTGAACAGTCTTAAAATTGAGGATAGACTTGAGGGAGCATCCAACTGCACATCATGGAGGTTCAAAATCATGCTCACCTTGGAAGAGAATGACTTGGAACCATGCTCACCTTGGAAAAGAATGACTTGGCTGAGTTTGTGGAGACCAAAGTTCCTGAACCAGAGGAGGAAGAAGAGAAGTTATAGTGGAGGAAGAAAGACATCAAGGCAAAGAAGATGTTGGTTGATTCCGTTAAAGATTATATTGTTCCGATTGTCTCCAAGTTGAAGACGGCAAGGGACATGTTCAAAACTTTGGAGGCAATGTACGAAATCAACAACACCAGCCGTGCACTTGCACTGAAGCAACAACTACACCATGTGAAGATGGCGAAAGGAGAAACAGTGATTTCCTATTTCATGAGGATTTCAGAATTGAGAGATCAGCTCTGTACAATTGGTCATGTGGTTGATGATAAGGACTTGACCATGCTTGCTCTCAATGGTCTTCCTTTATCATGGGAGTCCTACATTCAAGGAATTAGTGCAAGATCCAAACTTCCTAAGTTTGATCGTTTGAGGGCCAACTGCATTCAAGAGGAGTCAAGGTTGGTGGCTAGAGGCATTGGTCAAAGTTCAACTAATGAAGATATTCATGTTCTCGTCTCCCACTCTTCAAAGAAGAAAGGAAAAGATGGGAAGAAAGGATTCTTCAAAAGGAATCGAGATAAAGGAAATGATGGTGCTCCTGCATTCAAAAAGAAGAGAGACTTATCCAAAGTCCAATGCTTTAGATGTGACAAGTATGGTCACTTTGCCAAGCATTGTCCATCCAGGCCTAAGCAACAGGTCACCATTGTAGATGTTGATGATGCCTCTCCTCAGAAGGACTCTTGTGAATACTTGTTCTATTTGGCATTGTAAAGCAATGTACCTATAGACACCAACACTTGGTTGATCGAAAGTGGGGCTTCTTGTCACATCACTGGTTTTAAGGAGCATTTATCAAGCTTGGTGGAGAGAGATTCTACTGAAAAAGTCATTATTGGAGATGATGCTAGGTACTCTGTAAAAGGGATTGGGACCTCTACTCTCCATTTGGATTCCGACATTACACTACAATTATGTGATGTCCTTTATGTTCCAAGAATCAAGCGTAATCTTATCTCCATTTTATCTTTAGAAGATAAAGGATATCAAGTTGCCTTCTCCAAAGTCAAAGTACTTGTGTGGACGAAGAATTCCAACTTGAAGACTGCTCAAGTAATTGGTTTTAGACATGAGAGCCTCTATAGGCTATGCACTCGTCCGCTTCAGGCATTAGTTCATGATTCTTCAAGCTTGTGTGATCTTTGTCATCGAAGATTGGCTCATCTTCACTTCCGAGCTCTACCTATCATGGAGAAGATGGTTACGGGCCTTCCAAAATTCAACTAGGAGCATGAAGGTACTTGCAAAGGCTGTGCAATGGGTAAGAATACAAAAGCTCCTTTTCATAGTAGAGAAAGTAAATCTAAATGTATTCTAGATCTCATTCATTCTGATTTATGTGGTCCAATGTCTGTTCCTTCTTCGAGTGGTTTCTTGTATTACATTCTTTTTATTGATGACTGCTCTAGAAAGACTTGGATTTAGTTTTTGAAAACTAAAGAGTCTGAGGAATTGTTAGAAAGGTTCAAGGAGTTCAAAGCCCAGGTAGACAACCTTTCCGGGAAAAGAATCAAAGTCCTTAGATCTGATAATGGAGGAGATTACACTTCTGGCAGCTTTCGGAATTTCTGTGTTGTAGCTAGGATTAGGAGGGAGTTCTGTGTTCCCTATAATCCTCAACAGAATAGTGTTGCAGAGAGAAAGAACAGATGAATCGTGGAAGCAACAAAAGCCATGATCCGTGACCAGGATCTGCAAACCTTCCTATGGGCAGAAGCTTTTAGGACTGCAGTTTATGTTCATAATTGAAGTCCTCACATAATCTTGGAAAACATGACTCTTGAAGAAGCCTTTACTGGAAATAAGCCAGAGGTGAGTCATTTGAGGATCTTTGGATGTCCAGTTTATGTTCACATTCCAAAGGAAAAGATAACAAAGTTTGAGCCTTCTGGCAAGAAGGGAATATTTGTGGGCTACAGTGAGACATCAAAAGCCTACAGGATATACATTCTAGTTCAAAAGTTGATCGAGATCAGTAGGGATGTCACATTTGAGGAAGATGTTGCATTCAGGAGATCCAAGGGAACTCATGTGGAGATTTATAATGAAGAGTCTCCTCAGGATATGTAAGTTGACCATACTCCTGAGATTCAGAGGGAGATTTCAAATCCAACGAAAGATATTGATCTAGTTGAGCCCTTGGAACCTACTGATGGGCCTACCTATATTGTGATTGGAAGAAAAAGACCTCTTTGGGTTGGGCTAGGCAAACTATGCAAGAGGCAGAAAGGTTTGCAGTTTCTAGAGGTACCTTCAGAGAAAGCGAAAGACCATATAAGTTTTCCAGTTATGTTGCCTTGATGAGTCAGATTATTGAGTCTGAGCCTTCGAGTGTTGAGGAGGCTTCTAGTCAACAAGTTTGGAAAGATGCTATGAACGAGGAGTATCATTCAATTCTCAAGAATTATGTCTGGGACATCGTTCCTAGACCCGAAGGAAAATCTATGGTATCTTCAAAATGGCTCTTCAAGATCAAGCATGCGGCTGATGGGAGCATTGATAAGTACAAGGCAAGATTCATGGCTAGAGGGTTCTGACAAAAAGAGGGAGTTGACTATGAAGAAACATTTGCTCCTGTTGCTCGCTATACTTATGTCAGAACCATTATTGCCATTGCTACATCTAGAGGATGGAAGATTCATCAGATGGATGTGAAGACAACTTTTCTGAATGGTGTGATTGAGGAAGAAGTTTATATCGAGCAACCTGATGGATTTGAGGTACATGGGAAGGAGTCTCATGTTTGCAGGCTGAAGAAGGCTTTGTATGGTCTTAAGCAGGCTCCTCGTGCATGGTACAAAAGGATTGATCGTTACTTTTCAAGCTTGGGCTTGTCTAAGAATGATGTGGACTCATATTTGTACTTTAAGGTAATTGATGGTGAAGCATTGATTTTGGTCTTGTATGTTGATGATTTGATTCTTACTGGAGAAGATCACCTCATTCTCAAATGTAAGAAGGAGTTGGCTTTTGAGTTTGAGATGAAGGACCTTGGGATCATGCTTTACTTCCTTGGCTTAGAAGTTTGGCAGAAGCTAGATGAGATGATTCTAAGTCAAGGGAAGTATACTATTGATATACTGAAAAGGTTTGGTATGATGGATTGCAAATCCATGTCTACACCTATGGAGACCAACCTACATAACTTGAAGGAGGCTGCAGCCAGTTCAGACTTGGTGGATCCTATGATGTACAGGCAATTGATTGGGTCCTTGATGTATCTAGTTAACACTAGACCAGATATCTGTTATGCTGTGAGTGCACTTAGTCAGTTCATGTGTGAACCAAGACAGATACATCTTGTTGTAGCAAAACATATCCTGAGATACTTGCGTGGCACAGTTGGATATGGGTTGAGATATTCTTCAGATGTGGACCTGGAGCTGCATGATTTTACTGATTCTGATTGGGCAAGGAGTGTTACTGATCGGAAGAGCACCTCTTGATGTTGCTTCAGTTTGGGATCTGCTATGATTTCCTAGTGCAGAAGGAAACAATCATCTGTAGCATCAAGTACAGCAGAGGCAGAGTATATTGCAGCTTGTGTGGCAGCTCGGGAAGCAGTGTGGCTTCGTAAGCTCCTTGCAGGATTGTTTGGATAATCAATGGAGCCTACTATCATTCATTGTGATAACCAGAGCTGTGTGAAACTTTCTGTCAATCCTGTGTTTCATGACAGAACCAAGCATGTTGAGATCAAATACCATTATATCAAAGGTATGGTATTGAGGAAAGCTATACAGTTGAGGTACATCAACACTGATGAGCAGATGTTAGACATTCTCACCAAGCCTCTCTCTAGAATAAAGTTTGTGTACTTTTGAGATAAGCTTGGTATGGTGGAGAATATAGCCTTAACTGAGGAGTCTCAGTATCAGTGATTCTCTTTAATGAGTTCTTTTCCGTGAGAGAAGTTTGAGGTGAAATCCCTTGTTAATGAGTTATTCTCTGTAAGAGAAGTTCTAGGTGATATTCCTGGATTCCACCCTCTGGGAGAGCCATGGTGGATGACATGTGTGTGACTCCATGACAGCATCACATGAGAGAGTTCGTGATGATTTTCTCTTTGTTCTTGTGTTTCACCCTTTAGGAGAGCCATGGTGAAAGTCATGTGGAGGTGACAACATCACGCAAGTGATGAACATTTGTACATACCATACATGGTTGTAGCCATTATGGTTGTTATCATGTTGAGGTGATATCTGATATCATGATGAGTTGATATCTCTCTTTTCCATAGATGGTTGTAGCCATTGTGGTACACATCACGATGAGGTGATATGTATTGTGCAACTGGAAGTATCATCCCTAGCTGAGAGGGAGTGTTGATGTTATCAGCAGCGTCGGGTTGCTTCTTCCAGCGATCTCCTTTACTTGGATAAATTAAATTATAGGATAGGGCTATTTAATTTATAGAAACTTCAAGAGGCACGATTTTATGATTATATGTTTTAATCATTGAAGAGACACCAACTAATGAAGAGTTACATTTATGATTAGGCCGACCCCTTGCTCCATTGGTCGCAATTCTTCTAGGTGCGATCTTCATTTAAGAGACGTCATTTATTCTTTGGTGGCCAACCTTTGATGAAGGCCGACTTGAAGACACTTGAAGAGGCGCGTCCTCTGTCCAACATTTTATATATACTCGATGATGCTCTCATTGTTCATCATCTATTTTACATTGTTCATTTCATTGGTGCGAATAAGAGGAAGGTGCAGATTAGTTTTGTTATAGAAGGCTGAGTTCATCATTATCATATTGTTGTGTGAGCATCAGTTTATGGTGCATTCTCTTGGCCTCATTATCGACCTCTATTGTAAAGGAGTTTCTATTTGTGATTCAATATATAAGTGATATATTGTTGGTGGGTTTTTCTCCCTCAAGTGGAGGGTTTTCCTAGGGTATCTATTGTGTTATTGTGTCTGATTTTGAATTAATTTTCTGTGCATTACATCTGATCATAAAACTAACATACTCACCAGTTAACTTAGAGTATTCTGCTAAATTCACATCTCTAAAATCTTCAAACTTAAATTCCTCGATTTCTCTAAATGTTAAATTCAGATAAAATATCGGCTTCAGCATTCCCCACTCTTCTAATGTGGCTCATCGAGAAATTTTCAGATGAGGCTAATTCGTCTCTGATTTGCTCAATTACATTTTGAAGGTGCCAAGCACCAATACTCCCTTTCATCACTGCTTGAACTATTATCAGCGAGTTGTAATGACCCCTTTCTATTGGGAGCACTTCGACCTAAAACTTGCACTCAAAGTGTTCCTCAAGGAGACATTAGAAACGTTAAAGATCACTCAGTTTCAGTGATAATAACTAATAAGATCAAAGATGACATAAACATTTCCTTCTTGTCAAAGGAGTACTTATTCCTTCCGTATCACTCTTATGATCCTTCTATATAATTTCGTAAGTACATAGGGTAATTATTAAACGTCTATCAAATTCCAAAGAGAAAACCATTTATCATACTAGATTTATTATCACCTATAAGGCTCAATAATTGCTGCAAGCATCATTATTGGATAGTCATAGATACTATATTATATTATTATATATTTTATTCGTTTATTTTGTATTTGCTTATCATTTCATGATCTGGCTATGAATACTAATATATATATATGAAGATTAATATATATGTAAAAATATATACTTACCAATTACCAAGAATGTATTTATCAGCATATGAATTTAATTCACAGGTAACATGTTGTATTCAATATATTTACAATTATCATATATATATATATATATATATATATATATGCCAACCATTACTAAATTCTTAGTCCATTCCTTTATTATCATTTATTTAATAAATTTTAATTATCTATGATATCAAATATCATTAACATCCAAGTGACAATAATATTAGACACCAAGTATTTTTACATCCCTATGATATTATCATGAATAATATTGCTCATCACACACATTACATTCTAGGGATAATATCTTAAATAATATTATGCATCACATAATATCACATTCTAATATAATTAATAATCAAATAACATTATATATCAAATATTATCATCTCATTGTAAACATTATTTATATGAAATACCTCACCATCCTTACCTATAATAAATAACACGTACCAGATATAGCGATCTGCAAACTCCTCTCTCTTTTACTCAGCCAGCGGCTACACTCCCCACTATAGAATATATCCTTATTCTCTTCATTTTCTCCTTAATCCCTTTCCAGCGCTTGATAGATACAGTCAACTAAATAATACATTAAGGAATACAGATGATAAAGAGAGATTTGAAACGAAGAATACGTAGCCAGTATGCAAGCATATAATATAACAAATTACGTTTGAGGGAGTGCAATTTAAATAGATGAAAGATGGAGAGAATGCGACTTTCCTTTTCCTTGCAGCGTAACTTCTCTCCATATTTCCTGACTTCTTCCCACCGATATACTCCAACCACGTTTCATATAGTATAATATTTTATATATAAATCACTCCATAAAAGTTCGTATCTTCTGATTGCTACATATAAGGATATTTAAACCCCTTTGCACCTCTTCCCAAAAGGGATGTCTTGCTTTAAGGGTTGCGATTTCAGCCAAAGCATATATGTTTGGAAATCATTGTCTTTTCTTAATTTAGGCTGCCATCGGTTTGCCTTAATTCATATATTATAAGTTATAATTTATATTTGTTTGTTTATATTTTATGATTTATAATTTATTATCTCATATTTCTTTAGAGTAGTTAATCATATTAGTGATATTTATAATTTTCACATATTTGTTAGTTTCATTATTATAATATGGGTCATTCTATAATATTTATATTGTGATTATGATAATTGTGATTTTAGATAATAATGAGTAAATTATTATTATGATAATAATAATAATTATTATTATTTTATATTCGGTAATTATACCATTATCTTTGGATAATTATAATTTGATTATATTTATTATTGCCAATACTCTTATATATGTTTTATTTATTTATTTGCTTCTTGATACTATATATCTTAGTGTCACAATTTCGGGGGACATGACACGAGTCCCCTTCTAAGTGAATCTCTGTTGCTCTTGGATGTTTTCCGCATTTAGTTGCCGATAAGGTTGCTGAGGCTTTTGTTGCGTTATTTGTTCCTTCTACCAACTTCTTTGCCCCTAAGGCTAAAGCATCTCCTATCCAATCCCTAATTATATATCCTGCCCTTGATGGTCCAGGGTTCCCCTTTGAAGCCTCGTCGAAATTTATTTTCCACCAGCCTTCCAAGTTTCTTTCCAAAGTGACCTCTACTACCTCCTTAACAGTTGGATTTACCCAACCCGACCCATTAACGGGCTGAAGACGAATACCTGGCCACTGCTCCTATATTCGTTTATCCTCAATGGTGAATGGGGCTCTTGAATTAAAATAATGTAAGGCTGCTGCCTCTACCACTTCCTCAATGGCATGGTTTATCCTCCACTGTAACCTTTCCAAATTCTCTTCTTTGTCTAAAAATATTCTTCTATTTTGTTCTTTCCATATCTCCCACACAACCAAAGATGGACTAACCTTCCAAATGCAGGAAAAAATTGACTTTTTTCTTGATATAGGCCAGCCCTCAAAAACCTTCTTTAGTGTATCTGGGGTAGGGCTTTGCCACCCCAAAGACCTCCTTAGCATTTCCCAACACGCTGCTGCCGAATTACAATGCAATAGTAAATGGTCATTGGTTTACTCTGCCCCTGCGCACATCACACACTTGGTTGGTCCACATAAACCTAGACGTTTCCTTCGTTCACCTGTGAGGATACGACCCCAAATTGTCAGCCATGCAAATGCGCCTGCCTTGGGTAGACAATCTTTCCCCCCGCATAAACTAACCGACCAATTCTCATTTCCTGCCTATGTGTTCAAAAACTGGTATCTTATTTTCACCGAATACTTCCCATCCACTGCTCCACAACACACCACCTTGTCTTCCTTGTTAGACCTCGTAATCTTTCTAGACTTAAAAATTTCCTGCATAAGAGCCTTCTGTTGGTCTGATAACTCAGCAACCTGGAGGGATTTCCACTCCCAATCACCACCCAAAGCATCACCCCTAAACTCCAAATAGTCACATACCTTTTCCCCCCAATGTTGTGTGAACGAAAGTCTTAAATTGTGCAATTCTTCATTCTCCTTCAAAGTTGGAAAGCCCTCCCACGAATCTTCCCAGTTGTTCGCTTTCGATTCATTCCCAATCTGCCAGGTGATGTGGTCCACTATGACCTGACGACAAGAGACCACAAAATTCCAGATTGTTGAGCCGAAGGGGGGATTCTGCATAGTAAAAATTCTACTGTTTTCCATCAAATCCAAATACTTCGCTTTTAAAATCTTGACCCATAATTGAGAGGGCTGTGAATAAATATTCCATACCAGCTTCGCTCCGAGTGCCTCATTCATAATACTCCAATCTCTCAGGCCCCCACCTCCTTTCCCTTTTTCCATACAAAATTTTTCCCATGATAGTAGTGGAATTTTATCTTGGTCTGCAACACCATTCCAAAAGAATTTCTCATTCTCTATCCTACTACCTTGACAATTGTTTTGGGAATTTTGAGGCATATCATAGAAAAAATAGGGATGGCCGAGATGATAGACTTTAGCATCAGGATCCTTCCAGCCGAAGTTAGCCACCTGCTTTTCCAGCCATCCATACGCTTCAAACAACAGTCTACTAGATCCTTTCAAATAGTCAACTTACTTGCACCCCCAAATAAAGGAATACCTAGATACCTTCCAGGAAGAGAACCCATCTTCATGTTAGTTTTATGATTAGATAAGATAGAATTTAATTCAAAATCAACACAATAACACAATAGATACCTTGGGAAAACCCTCCACTTGAGGGAGAAAAACCCAACAACAATATATCGCTTATATAGTGAATCACAAATAATGTCTCCTTTACAAAGAGGCCGATATTAAGGCCAAGAGTAAGCACCACAATATGATGCAATCACAACAATGAAATAACTCAACCTTCTATACAATATTGATCTGCTTCATCAAGTTGACCTTCATTAAAGGTCATGTCTTCTTCATGAAATCGCGCCTCCTTTAAGCATGTCGGCCTCTTTGAAACATCACGTCTTCAATACACAAGAGGTCGGCCTCAGCAAGAATCGTGTCCCTTCATTAATTCGAACCTTCATGATATTTAATTATCATTTAATATAAAAGACATGCCCCTTCATAGAATCGCTATCTCCATAAATTATATAGCCAACGGCTGTTATTTAATTTATCCAATAGTGTAAAGGAGATCGGCTGGAATAGACACTCGACGTTGCATGATAACATCAACACTTCATGCCCAAAATAGAGTAGATTTCCCTTTGTTTCTGACAACAGGTATTGAAAAAGAAAATCTCAGATTTTCTCCAATTAATGCATTGTCCAGAAGCTTTACTGTACTTATCTAGAATATTTTTCATCAACCTTGCTTCCTTGAAGGAGGCTTCTCCCATAAGTAGAGTATCATTCGTGAACTGCAGATGGGATAGAGGATCAACACCTTCGGCTATTCAAACACCCTTCCAACCTCCTTCCTCCCTCTTTTTAGGGATTAATATCCTCAAAGATTTTGCCATAATTATGAATAGAAAAGGGGAGATGGGATCTCGCTGTCTTATTCCCTTCTTAGGAACAAAGAAACCTTGCGGGCTACCATTGAGTAATACTGAGAACCGGGGAGTATTTATATAGCTTGTCATCCATTTGATCCATTCCTCACTAAAGCCAAACCTGCTGAGTACCTTTAAGAGAAAGCTTCTGTTCACTACATCGTATGCCTTCTTGACGTCCAACTTTACCAACATTTTTTCTGTTCTAGCTAGCCGAATGGAGTGTATTACTTCGTGAGCAATAATAATGCCTTCATATATGGACGGTTTGGAGAGAAACCACTTTGCTCATGGGATATCACCGCATCTAGAACTCCCTTTAACCTATTTGTCATCACTTTCAAAATTATCTCATACATTATGTTGCAGAGAGCAATGGGTCTGAAGTCATTGAAAGATAATACTTCTTTCTTAGGGACTAAAGCAATAAAAGTATTGTTAAAATCTTTCAGTACAAAACCCCATACTCTGGATTCGTATACCACCTCCCGCAGCTCTTGTGCTAGCACATCCCACAAATTCTAGAAGAAAAGTGTCGGAAATCCATCCGGTCTTGGAGCTTTGTCTCCTCCAATACTGCAAAGAGCCGATTTTACCTCTTCTAAAGTGACTGCCTTTGTTAGTGCTGCATTTTGAGCATTTGATACACATCTAGGAATTACTCCAAACACTTCATTTTCCTAGGAGATATCAACTTGACTGTTACGAAAGGCTTCAGAAAAAAAGTGCACAACTTCCTTGCATATAGCTTCCTTTTCTGTGAGGGTAGTCCCATGTTTGTTCTGTATCAAAAATACTTTGTTGCAGGATCTCTTGGCCTTCACCGCATTATGAAAAAACTTCATATTTCGGTCCCCCTCCTTAGCCAAGTCTCCCTTGATTTTTTCCTCCAAAAAATTTCTTCACGGGCCAGAACCTCCGCATATTGTTTGTTAAGCTCTTTTTCTGTTTGGAAATCTTCCTCACTCAGACCTCCTTCAATGAATTTTGAGTGTAGCTTCCCCAATTCTTGTTCTAAATTGAGCTTTTCTGAGAAAATATTCTTAAAAACTTCCTTGTTCCATTTCTTCAGTTGTTCCTTAACAAATTGCAGCTTTTTGAAAAAGATAAAAGCTTTATTTCCTCTCCTTGGTGGCGCATTTGACCACCAACCAGCTAATAGCTCTAAAAACCCATCCTCTCTTAACCTCATTTTTTCAAATTTAAATGGGCAACAGTCAGGTGCTTCCTCCTTTTGTATTCGCACATTAATTGGATAGTGATCCGAGCCTGTGATGGGGAGAATCTTAGGTTGAAAGGTCCATTGGAAGTTTGCCCAATTTCCAACAATAAAGAATCTGTCTAATTTTTCTGCTATATTTAGAAAACCAGATCTTCTATTAGTCCACGTAAAATCCCCATTTTTGAATTGAATCTCAAAAAGACCATGATTAGTTACAAAATCATTGAAATCTCTTTGTTTTTGATTTAACCATCCAAGACCCCCTCTCTTGTCTAACAGCCGTAGAATTGCATTAAAATCCCCACCCAAGAGGAAAAGTTTGTCACTATTAGCTGCCATTACCTTCGAGATCTTTCCCCATACCCTTCTCATTTCTGGTATATTATTTGGTCCATAAACATTTATCAAAAAGAAACTTGAAAGCGGCTGCTTAGAAACAATATTTACCCACTGCTATGACTTTTCTGATCTAAGAGCCTAGACCTCCATTACCACATCTTTGTAAAGAATCCCTAATCCTCCCGAGGCACTTGTAGTTTCCACAATAATACACTTCCAAACGCTGAAACGCTTTCTAAAAGCTTTAGCTTCAGTCCCACTTAGCTTTAACTCTTGTAACAAAACTATGTCTGGTTGCGTTCGATCAAGACATCTCTTGATCAAACGAATCTTGTTAGGGGCATTGCAGCCCTTGACATTCCACGAGAGGACCTTCATTGCTCCCGGGAAAAGGCATCTCAATTTTTTTTGTCCTGCTGCACTTCCAGCAATTTCCAATTTTACCCTTATTGGCTTAGGACCTCTTTTCTTCTTTTCACCCACCTTAACCTTGATTTGTTTTGCCAAAGTTTTCTCCAGAGTTCTTTTTTCTTTGATCCCCACTTCGAAGCTTAAGCCCAAGTCATCACTAACAGCTTCCTCCTCCTCCGTTGGGGATTCCAAATCCAGATCTTCAAAGGGGCTACCATCCTCTCTTTCTTCCTCGAAAGAACTTTCTAGATTTCTGATTGGAAAAATTTGTTTGTCCTTGAAAATGGGTTCCTCTGTTTCAAAGTTATCAACCACAAAATGATTCTTAGCTCGTGGTGAATTTTTAGGAGAGTTCCTACTTTCCAGCACCTCCTCACTAGGTTTTTCTCCTCTCAGTTTAACTAAGAGGTCTCTGATAGTAGTGTTGGATTTTGTTTGACTATTTGACGGACTTTCATCCAATGAAGCTATTTGGGCCATAGATTTTTCCAAAGGTGAAAATTTTGGTGAAGCTTGATCTGCCTTTCCTGAACAACAATCCAGAACTATGTCCCTTACTTCCTTGGACTTGTCCTCCTTGGGCCCTTCTTTCTGCTCCGCCGATTTACTAACTGTTAATGCAGCCAAAGCTTCCACCTGGTTAATTTCTATCCCTAAAGGTGATTCCTTGTTTACATCTTCATGTGTCCCTTCTATCTCCACAACCTTCGACCCCACCAGGCCTTCTTCATCACTAACACCTTCCTCCTCCTCCGTTGGGGATTCCAAATCCAGATCTTCAAAGGGGCTAACATCCTCTCTTTCTTCCTCGAAAGAACTTTCTAGATTTCTGATTGGAGAAATTTGTATGTCCTTGAAAATGGGGGTGAAGCTTGATCTGCCTTTCTTGAACAACAATCCAGAACTGTGTCCCTTACTTCCTTGGACTTGTCCTCCTTGGGCCCTTCTTCCTGCTCCGCCGATTTACTAACTGTTAATGCAGCCAAAGCTTCCACCTGGTTAATTTCTATCCCTAAAGGTGATTCCTTGTTTACATCTTCATGTGTCCCTTCTATCTCCACAACCTTTGACCCCACTAGGCCTTCTTCTTCAACCCTTTCCACTCTAGCAAGCCTTTCCTCTACTTGAAAATCTGTCCACAAACCTAGGGCCATTTCGGAGTTGCTCAAACCCCAATCTTTCACTTCACTCCGGTCCCATTTCTTTGACATAACTTCCATAAAGCTATCATCCTCCGCTTGAAAATCACTTTCTTTTAGCAATAGTAAATCCGTTAAAGTATTTTGCTCCAAACCTTTACCTTTCTCTAACTATCTACATTCCCCTATAGGGTGCCCTAACCCTTTACAAGCAGAACACATCTCAACCGTTTCTTTGACTTCTATCATTTGCTTCCAGGTTCCCTCCCCTGTTTTTAGTTCTACCATTGCTGGGAGAGGGTGTATCGACTGCCAGAGGATACAAATGTGAGCATACATGCTGTAGTCTTTATTAGCGATAGCTTCATCTGCTTTAACAAAGGTTCCAAGTTTGTTGCCAATCAGTTTTAGTGCTTCTATGTCCCAATATTCATGGGGTAGGTTATACAGCCGGATCCAAATTGGTACCTCTGAAATGGTTTTTGTTTTAGGATTGAAGTTCAGGGGCCAGTCTTTCCAGTAAAACCCTTTCCCCCCCCATTAAAAAATTCCCACTATTCATAATCCACTCTTTATCTATAGGGCTCGGGCAAATAACCAGGTAAAACCCATTTGGTAGAGTTTTCAGGATGGTTGCTTTCTCCCATTGTTCATTGCACCAGTTTCTAACCCTTCTAAAAGTCGGCCACGGGCCACTCCATTTCATGAAGAAAGCTTTCTCCTTAAATTGACTGACAGATTCATTCTAGGCTTGACCATCTACCATTAGAGAAACAACCGTTGTATGTTCAAGTGTAGGGTTTACCTGATCCCTTGGCAACGGGTTGCCATGCTGCTTTGGCCTCCAAAACTTCTTTTCAACTTTTTGAAAGTTGACCGGCTCTGTTAAGCGCATGTTTGCGTACCCCCATCTGTTCCTTGAAAAACCTTGTGGCTCCATCCCATCATTCTAGTTACTGTAGGAACCCTTACCACTGTTTGCCGGAGCCTTCCATGCTTGCTGTGGTGCACACCATGGAGGATTCGGCGGGCGACCTCTATGCCGTCAATTGTAAGGCCACCTGGTTTCAGGTCCTCCATGTCCATGAAAATCCTGCGTCTTGCGATCGCCTCGGTCCTTCCTTCTCTCCACCATTTTTTTTTTATGTTGCAGAATATTTTTAAATACACCAAAACTGAGTAACAACATCAACAAATCGTTTAGGAAGCTCTGGCGTCCATCCAAGGCGAGGCTTGGGATTTGCCATCCAAGGAAGGGCATCCATTGGAGAACCCAACTAGTGCTGAATTTATTATTATTCAAGGATATTTTTAATTATAAATGAGATGGAGCTGATTTAATTAAATTCTTTAAAGTCATATAAGTCATATTCATATTGTTGGATGCCAATTTATATATTAATGATTGATAAATAAGTATTTTTGTGCATTTGTATCTAAATTGTAAATATACTTTATAATATTTAAACTTCAATAATGAGACCAATAAATCCACTACCATATAAAATTAACTCTGATATATTAATCTATCCAATTTTATATTCGAAGAAAATTAGCATTACAATAGGGGTTTGGGGGTAGTGTCCCCAATGGGGTTGAGGGGCACAACAGACTTTTATGGTGCATGCCATTTTTCATAATTTTATTGCTTTTAACCATCCTCAGAAAGTCCTCCAATTCCTTCAAAAAATGCTTAATTTTCATGGTTTTATGTTTAAACATTTACATCTTTTTATTCTTGATTTTCATAGACTTGGTTGTGTAGTTTGCTAGACTCGCCGGTTACTTAAGCCACGAGTCCTTGAGCCTTGGTTCAGTTGACTTGGCTCAAGACCCACCAAGTCTAGGCAAGTCCCAATGAGTCTTGTTACTATGGTTTTAACCATAGTTGGAAATCTCGTAACTCAGCAGCCCAAAATTTTGACTCAGTCTTGAGACTTGGCAAAGCTCAATTAATACAAAAAAAAAAGAATCACACACACACACACAAAAGAAACTATTGCAATTAGGGAACATATGAGTATTTTGATCATCAATTTGATATAATTCAAATATTACATGTCATATGACTCTCAAACCAATAAATTATGCCTTCATTTCAAGATTCAATGAGCATTTAATATGACTCGGCCACGACTTGACGAGTATTTTACAATACTTGGTCGAGACTCGGCCAAAATTGGAGAGTATTCTACAAAACTTGGACGAGACTCAGCATGGTTTCACTTTGAACTTGTGAATCGTACTAAGACTGGATGATTGTATGCGAGTTTTCTTACAGAGGTTTATAACCATTACTGTCTTGACTTTGTGCTCTTACGTAACATTCAGTAACTATAAACTTATTCTTTCAAGCATTGTTGTAGTCATGGATCTAGTCATTTCATAATCATTTTATCAGAGTATTTTTTTATGAATCTTAAACATTACTCTATTCCTATCTCACTTTCTAGTTTCTACTATCTGTAAACATTCATTGATGGGAAACTCATTCTGCCAGCATTACATTAAATCCAGTAGCATAGCTTCTAGACATAGCCATGAGTATCTCAACATTACAATGATTGGACAAGATGCTGAAGTCACCTGAAGTAAGATAGACTAGGTTATAGCCTTATCCAAAGACAAACCCATATTCGAAAATGACAAAAAGATGCTACTATCCGCCACTGGACCATTTATTTTCAATCATGTCCAGTGGCTTGTCCAGACAAATTAACTTGATGACTTATCTTTTATATCTAGATTCCTTTATGCATGAGCATTATGCAACCTCCTTTGATGAACTGCAAACATATAAAGTAACTTGGAAGGAGAGAACTTATCTTCAACAAGTTTTACTTTTCAGAGTATCTTCAATATTCAAAAAGATCAGTTCTGTGTCACCATTAGAACTGTAGTGCATTGATGTTGCACCCTTTGCATTTTCCACTTTTAAGCATCGTTGAAATGGTTTCTCTTTCTTTTGAACTCATACATGCCACTTTCTGAATCCATCCTATTGCAAACTACGTTAACATTTCCTTAAACAAAACTTAAAATAGGGCAATTTCATGAAAAATAGTGTTTCCTAATATGCACAATGTCTTACTGATGCTGTTTTCTTCAGTATCGTGAAAGTCTTCCAAATGAGCTGAAGGGGAATATTGTATTTGTTGACTTGGCACCACTTTTTCATCAGTTGGCAGAACAAATGCTCAATCAGCAAGTAGCTGTTGTTCTCTCTGGCCTGAAAGAGGTGAGACAAATGAATGCTTATATATATATATATATCATTGGGTGTTTCTTTCTGTTTTCTTTTGGTTGTATTTTGCAGTGGATAAATGTTTCTTTCTGTTGCAAGAATTTAGCTTTTAAGAAAAATAAAAAAAAAACCCCTCAAAGATTTAGTAAGTGGTTGATGACAATTTTTATGTTGACATGGTCATGCAAATGGAAATGTTTATGCTGATGCTTTTGGATTCTACTGCAGGCTCTAGATCAAGCTAATGGCTTCCAGAATACAGACAAGAAACAACAATCTGAAATGGCAAGCCTTGCATTAGATCAGGTTTTATTTGAAATCCGACTTTCCTGGTCTGTTCTTTGGCATGATTGTCATGCTTTCAGAAATTGATGACTAAATAAATTGTAAATGATATATAATAGGAAATGGAAAATAAACTTTTTACTGATTCATGAGCCGCTAATCTGTAATTTGAGGAATGTTAGTATAAGCTATGATTATAAGTGCATGACTGTAAGAATTATACACAAACAGACAAACAGATGGGATTTTCAATCTTATGAGATTAATGATTTGAGGAGGCAACATGCTTTGGTGGTCCTAAAGAACTCTTCCTATGGATGTGCATGTGAGGGAACTAAACCTAGAAATACTGAAATATTTTTAGACTCCAGCTTTCAACCAGAATGTATAAAAGTGCAGGGTTAAGTTGGTATCATTTTTTCCCCATTTGTGCTCGACATTCCTTACAGTGATAAATGGACCTTGTCCAACATAATGAGGAAACATTACTGTGCTTCTCCGATTTTCAGGGATGGCAATTTTATCTTTTCAGATTTGGGGACAGAATAGGGATGGCTATTAAAATATATAATTTAATATTTAAAATACAAATAAAAAATACCTAAAATGAAATAAACAATTCATAAGAAACTGATGTTCTAAAGGGTAATTATGATAACAATTCATTGATTCGGTAAGGTATCTGATAAACCAATAATCATAGACATAATATGAAACATGATTTGTATTGAGAGGTGCTAGAAAGAAATGTTGCATCATGCATAGTAAATGGGTAGATTGAGCAACAATCTTAGAAATTAGAGTCAGAATCCAATTTATATCTTGGAAATTGCTCTCCATCTTCTTCCCATTTCCTCATTCTTTTCTTCTCTTTTCTGTTTTTCCTCTTCATCCCGTTTCCCTCTTTTTGTCAAATGTAAAATAGAAATGGGCATGGGCTATAGTTTTTTTGGGCTGGGGGGCCCTGCTTTTAGTGTTTTACTTGCTTAAGAATGTTTTAAAAGATTTCTTATGCTTTTTATGCATTTTATGTGGGGGATGTCTTTAAGTCCTAGGT
The DNA here is from genome assembly GCA_007258455.2 of Sequoia sempervirens. Classification (NCBI taxonomy): domain Eukaryota; kingdom Viridiplantae; phylum Streptophyta; class Pinopsida; order Cupressales; family Cupressaceae; genus Sequoia; species Sequoia sempervirens. Next base: position 9,095,027 of record VDFB02000020.1, on the reverse strand, counting down.
CCAGACAAAGGACATCGAGATGTGCAGGGTATGCCAGTAAAGTCCCTAATAAGACCAAAAGAAATTTGGATGCCCCCAAAACATTCAAAAAAGAGGGGACAGAGAGTAGACATCCCCTCCAATTCCCATTTACTTTTGGTACATCTAGGATTTGACCTAGATCCATGGGGATGCATCCCCATTGAACACAAAAATAGTATAATGAGAACAAGGGTATCCTTGCAATTCAATTTGTATAAACAATCCATGTGATATTCTTTCAAGTTGAAGGTTGCCAAGGTAATCATAACAGACTATTGATCTGAAAACTTGGTCAAGTTGAAGGACCACTAGGGTCTTATTTACAATTATCAGTCTTTGAAGCAGTCTTAATCATAACTTTGTGGAATTTGTCGCTTTTGGTGGTTAAGTTGCAAGGGGGACTGTAATGATGTTTAAAGAGTGTCTAGGATGGTATGGGACATCTCTAGTATTCTTTGAAACAAAGTTGCAGACCTCATAATGGCCTAGAAAACTTGTTTTGACAAAATTGCTAGTTTGTGCAGATGGTGAAAACGCAAGTGTAAACACAATTACCTTGACAACAAAACATAAATCATGATGCGAAAACCAGTGTTCCATGGAGTTTCCTGAAGGGGATGCGTCCCCTATCGGGGACGCATCTCGGGGACGAGGGGACAAGGGGTCTAAGTTTGGGGACGACGAGGGGATGGCGGGGGGACGGTGCTGATATACATATGGTACTTGAATAACTAGTTATAAAAAGATGTTTTAGAATAACATTTCAAATTAAACTTTGGCAAAATAGTAAAATTGCAAATACTAACATTTTGAATACTTGAATACTATTAGTAATCAAATAAAATATTCAAATTTGACAAATGAAATTGTCAAATTTGAGATTTCTATTATATGAAAATCGAAAATATGACATGTCATATCATAATATCAATTCATAATGATAAAAATGATTACAATGAGTAGCATGAGTACATTGATATCATAATCAAAATAAGTACAAAATGCAAAAATGTAGTGAAGGGAGGCCTCTAATCATCCCCAAACTCCTCATCACTCGAACTACTAGAATCCTCGCGATCAAGCTCAACCAAACTAACACCAACCAACACTGCATCTGAAGCTGAAACTGGAGCATCCTCATCAATCTGTTCTGGCTCCTCTAGATCTACATCCCACTGTGCTGCTGGACTCTCTTTGTACAAAAGTGATTTGTGGTCAATGAGACGCAAAGCACTATGTACAGCCACAAGCTTCTCTGCTCTCCTAGAGGTAAGTCTGTTCCTCTTAAGAGAGTGGATGAAGCTATATGTAGACTACTTCCTCTCAGCAGCTGAAGAACTAGAAACCTGAGATAACAATCGAATGGCTAGATTGGTAGTCAAAGATCCCGATCCATGGCAAGTCCACCACAAAATTGGGTCCTCCTGTGCCATAGTTCGCATATCCATCTTGGCTGCATTTGAATAACCCCTGAGAGTGGAAAATTTGGTCCACTCAGTGCGAATCACATTGGAATCTACATCATCATACATCCTTTCAATGCACCTGAAGAACCCTGCCTTCACCTTTGCATCCTCTATCGGTGTCACTCTGCCAGACCTAGTCAAGTACCACTTAGGATTAAGTGCATAGGCTGCCATGTGCAAGGGAGTGTTGAGCTTCTCCCATCTCTTGTGGATGATTGGTTGAATGTGCTCGTGGTAGAATGCTAATGTGGGGTCCCTCTCTTGCACAACAACCCTCATCTGATCAAGCATAGAATCGATGCACTCATACACCTCTCCAAGGTTAGGTGCATCCACATCCCCATACCTGATAACCTAGAAAAATAGTTTAATGATGGCAACAATATATTTTGCATCAGCCCAAAACACATTGCTCTTCACCGTATCCTTCACCCTCCTCCCCTGCTCTGTCTTAGACTCGGCCCACCTACTGCAATCTGCTGTCATGACCATGAGTTGCAGTGCCTCTTGCAACTCAATCATTCTATCCAAGAGAATGAAATAGGAAGCATATCTCATATCAGTTTGTTTCAAGAACTTCTTAGCGAAGGTCCTAAAGAGTGCATGTGATGTGTGGTGGTTGCAGATAAACATCTGCACATCTCTCGCATCATTAACTACTACTCTAATCCAATCAATCTTTCCCATGTCCTTGAGTGCATTGTTCATGGCATGCACAAAACATGGGGTCCACCAAATATGCCTATAAGTAGCCTCAACAAGTCTCCCCGCAGCTTTGCACACATGTGTAGCATCTGTCACAACTTGGACCACATTTTGTGGCCCAACCTCTTCAATAGCATCCTTGAGAACCTCAAACTGAAAATCAACATCTTTGCGATGCCTTGAACAATCAATTGCCTTAAGAAAATATGGGCACTCAGTACATGTAACCATGATGTTAATGAGTGGACAATGGCTAATGTTCGTCCACCCATCCATGACTATGCTGCATCCTGTCTTAACCCAACACTCGTTCATCTTCTCCATCAACAAATTGATCTTGGAATAGTTCTTATCCAAGATCGTGGTCCTCAATTTTGTCTCACCTGGTGGCACATATGATGGTCCTCCCTTTGCCACCATCGATATCATATCCTTAAAATAAGGAGATCAGGCAACATGAAACGAGATGCCATTGGCAAATAAGAACTTGCCAATGGCATCATCTATCTCATCCTTGAGCTGCACATTAAACAAATCTGCAATGGGATTACTTTGAGTTTGACTTTGCAATTTCCGTTTCCCCCTCCCCTCTCTTGCATATGCACTAGAAGAAGAACTTGGTGTCCCTCCTACTCTCGTCTGCAAAGTATGGCTGGATCTCTATTGTTGGCTATGTTGAAGCTGTGTCCTATGAACCAAAGTAGTAGGCACAGGTGCAGCTAGAGTATCATTAGGAACACCCCATAACTTATTTATTTCAACTTTGAATTTCATGTTTTCTGGTTTTGCCAAAAATTCACATATCCTCACACCTTTTCCTCTAATGAAAAGAAGGTGTGCATTGACTCTAGTGATGCTCCCATACCACCCCTCACCACAAAAGTTGCACTTCCACCTCCTCGTGCCACCGGATGTTGCCCCTTGCCTGCTTAGATCTTTTGTTGCAAATTGTTTGAGAGGGGATTTGGGATCAAAAGGACCCTTAACATACTTTTCCAATACTGCAGAAGGGCACTCTAAAGTACTTGCTTCACTTGCCATGGAACTAGTTTGGGCTTCATGCTCAACCCTATGGTCATCCCACTCAACCTTAGGTGCATATTCAAGATCAGTATCACTATGTGAATGAACCTCATTCTCACTCATGTTGATGTCATGATAGCTCATTGTGACACTGCAATAAACAAATAAATTCTATAAGTGCCTATTTTCAGCCTAGTTTAACAAATTTTAAAATTTCATGATAAATCTTGATGGAACGACGAAAAAAAAACAATGAGCCTTGAAATGAAAATTCTAAATATGAATATGCATTTGCAGCCATGTATATGAAATTATGATTAATTTTTTAATCATAATTTCATAGACATGGCTGCAAATGCATATTCATGTTTTGATTTTCATTCCAATGCCCATTTCAAACATCAAACTACATTTTCAAAATGAATCTGAAAACTTGGGAAACAAAACAATTTTTTTGTTTGAAAAAGCTAGGAAAAACAGTCATAAAACCCTACCTTGTGCTTGAAAAATCCTTCAAAATTGGTGTAGAATGCTTCTCCTCTACTTCTTCTTTCTCCTTCTCACCCCTCTTGCACTTGCAACACCTCAAACTCACTCTTTCACTCACTCTTCTCACTAGTTTTCCTCTTCTTCATCTGGCTGCTCCAAAACATCAAATGCATATGTGAGTAAAAAAAAGAGAAATTAGAGACTTTTATTTCATTTAGAGGCTTTGAGATGGGTCTCACAAGCCTTTAGGGTTTGGCCCCAGGCACAAAGATCCATAAAAATAAAAGAAATTAAAAAAAAAAATGCTTTATTTGACATCCATGTGCGGGAAACGCCTGGGCGTCTCCAAGACGCTCGAGGGTTGCTTGGACGTCCCTCAGACTTCTCAGAGATGCCCGGGCGTCCCCTACGTCTCCGAGACGTTTCTCACGTCTCGGCGGCGGTGGAGGGACATCTCCCTAGTGTCTCCAAGTCCCGAAACATCTGGGACATGGGGACGGCAAAAATTTAGGGGGGGATGCGTCCCCGTGGAACACTGGCGAAAACACAATTGCCTCGACAATAGAATAAACTCACGTTGTGGAAAACACAATTATTGGTCTAGCAAAAGTGACAAAAATGTATGAAAAAAATGTGGTATATGAATGGTTTAAGCATTTCAAATCCTCTTTTCGGCATTTGATATTTTATTCTTGATGTATTGGAGGTAATTGAGGAGCCATAGGTCTCTTGACAAGGCATGTGAATGCTTGTTAGAGCATTAAAGCGTTTGGAATCCTCATTGTAAGCCTATTAGAGTTCATCTTCCATGATTGCGTTGAGAAAGATTAGGGTTTTCAAATTGCTAAAAGTGAATGTAGGTGTTAGGAGCTTGTGTAGTTCATCTTTGAGCTTTGTTTACACCCTTGTATCACTTGTAAAAGACTCGGATATAGTGGCATGAGGAGATTTTCTCACTCTTACTAGAGTTTCTCCTTGTTTGAGAGATTCTCAAGCTATAATCCATGTTTCAGTTGTGTTATGTTGCATTGCATCTCTCTTTTGCTTTGTTATGCTTTTCTACTAAGTTATTGGTCTATTGGGTGTAGGGGGCAAGTCTGGATCCAGTTCGGCCTGGTTCAAGGTCTGGACGTCCAGGTCCAATCCGGCTTGGGTCCAAACAGGGTCTGAGACTATGCCTGTGGATTCGTCCGGGATCGTGTGGGATGAATTTGTAACAAATTTTTGTGTTTTTTTTTTTGCTATCTTACGAATTTCAACTCTAAGATGGATCAAATGGATCCCATTTTGCCTGCCTAAAACTCCATAACCTTTCGAAGCAATTTTGTAGAGGCTGTCCAAATAACGACGTCGCCCAGGCTAGGAAGGATTCAATGCTCCGCAAAGGATTCAATGGCCTGGACATGCTCGTTCATGGGTTCGATAAAGGCCCTTTCAACCCGATAGTCGTGGAAATTAACATACAATTCAGCAGCTATGTGAAGTGTGGAGTCGACAAGACTTTGGACAACTGTTTTACTCGCTAAGTAATTGGAAGTCAGTGCAACTACTGTTCTTTGTGTTTTCACTAAACGAAGTCGAATAAGTGAACACTCTAAAGCCATAGGTGTCGATTCATTTCCGAGAGGTTTGAATGCCTTTCGAGAGTTGGATAGATAGGTAATACGGAGCTTAGTGTTCACATATGCCGCATAGAAGTGTAAGCATAGAGGACTTTACCATATTCCTTGAATTTTCATCAAGGTGTAATTTTTTGCCATAGTCGAAGACCAAAAATGCTAACAAATCTCCATATACATTTCTAAAGATAAAAGAACACCTTCGTAACTATATGCCAAAAATTACTTTATTATTTGTTGTTATTAAAATTGGCTTTAATTTTTATAAAGTGTTATCATTACGGATTGCTTTATCATTAAATTGTAAAACTATTCTTGATGAGTGGATGAGGGGACAGGTTTCAAGGACAGGGGGACCAAGGGCTTAAGTTTGGGGAAAATGACATGGTGGTGACACAAATACATATAGTACTTGAAAATTTGGTTATAGAAAGATGTATAATGAATAAGTATAGGCATAGTTCGCAAACTCGGACTCAGAGAGTCCTCGACAAGCCAAAAAATATTGACTTGACAAAACTCGACAAAACTTGGCACCTTAAAAAACACTTGCAAAATATAGCTACAAAATGAATTAGATGAGTTTGATCGGGGTTTGGGGGCAACACTCCCAACAGGGTTAAGGGGCAGCACCCCCGGTGGGGTTGAGGGGTAGTGTCTCTCACGAGGGTTTGGGGGCAGTGCCCAAATGAAGACCTTTAAAACCATACAAACCTTCATGGCACACACCATTTTCATAATGTTTTAAAAGGAAAAAAATGCTTAGAAAGCTGAAAAAACAAGTTTCCGAAAAGTTTTTGCGAGTTTTTGGCGAGTTACTGGTGATTTTTTTGGTAGTTTTTACTCATGAGTCACTCGCCTGGGTTTTGAAACCGTGAGTACTCGTGAACTCGGCGAGTACTCATCGAGTTTGTGGACTATGGTTGTATAAGAATTACAAATGAAACTTTGACATACTGAGTAAACCACTAAATAGTAAACACATTGCAATGATTGCATTGAACATTAATAATGAAGGGTGGAGGTATGGGGGTTGAGCCTCTAGTGGGGTCGAGGAGCAGTGCCCCTTGTAGGGGTTTTGGGGTGGAGCCCCTAATGGGATTGAGGGGCAATGACCCTTGTGGGGGTCTGGGGACAAGCCCTTAATGAGGTTGAGGGGCAGCACCCCTCGTGGGGTTCAGGATTAACGTTCCTTGTCGCGTTATAGGTCGGGGTTGAGGGGTGGAGCTCCCACCACCAAGTGTAAATTATGGCTTTGAAAATCATAAAAACCTTCACGACAAACATCCCCATGAAACACAATAATATTAAACATGTGCAAAGGAAGTTTTGAAATATTTTCACACCCACTAATGAAATTTAAGGTTAAGAAAATGTTAAAGCTTATTTGCTTTGTTACCAGGTTCTTCTATTTTGCCCCCCGTACTCGTGTGGGTATAGTTCTAGTCCTGGTTCTTCTCTGGGTTTTCCTAGGGTCATTCCTAGGGTGCCCAAGAAGGACCCTAGGCGAATCTGGGCCGAATGTAGGGGGACCCAAGGGTTACCTAGAAAAAACCAAAAAAAAGTAGTTGGGTATGGTTTGCTGTTAAATATATATGCATATGTATGCATTTATATATGTATGTATTTATGTATGCATATATGTTATATGTGTATGTATATATACATACATGATGATACATACATACATACATACATACATATATATATTCCTGTACCCGTACCCAAGGAGAAAAAAGAATTGCTTATTGCCGTACCGCTACCCATAGCTGTACCCGTACCCGACAGTAACTTTTGTTATTTGTAATATAATATATTTTATATATACAAATTTTCATCCTATCTATTTCACTATAAAATGGTTTAAAATATTTTAACAAAACCCTTTCAAATATTGCCCATTAACTAACTTTCATTGAACATTTAAGTTAAATATGACATAGTAACCAAAGTTTAAATTTAAAGAATAAATAATATTAACTAGAAACTATCTTTATATAAATTATAAATCACATGTTAATGAAAATAAATTAATAGTAAAAATATTGGTTTAAACTTTATATTAGAAAACCCTAGACGGAATTGAACAATTTTAAGAAATTATTTATCAATTACCTCTAGAGCTTACCTAATTTATAATGTTTGGATTATAAAGTATTAGTTGGTTTTCCTTTATTATCCATACAAATTCCATACACTGTTGTAAGGAATTTTGAACTCTACTGCCAACTTTCTGCATATCAACTTGACCTAATAGTGACCAAAATGCCTAGTTTAAATGCATAAAACTCGAAAATCTTTGACTAAATGCAAAAAAAACCTAGAATAAATTGGGATAAATCGATCAAACACAGAAGTCAATGGTTTTATTAAAAAAACGTGTTATTTTAGGGGTAAAAATTGAGAACTTCGCTGTTTCACAATTAATTGCGATATTTGGTGATTTTTTCCCTACTTATTTTTATTGGAATAAGATTAAACTATTCAAAGATAAGGCTTACAGTTGTAATAAAGCCACTTCAGTGGCAAGTGTTTTCATTCTTCTTTTTTCTAGATTCGCTTTTTAGTTTTAATGAGTCATGTAATGTTTATCTGGTTGGGTGGTTTCTTCTCCAATCTCTATATAAGGAGATGAACCTCTTTGTAATTATAATCATGTTAATTAACAGAATATTAAAATATTCTATTTTATTAATTTTTTTGCAATAATTTTTGGGTAACACTATGTTACAAACATAGACATGGTCAAATCCATATGCATCTCAAAAGGCCACAATGGATTCAAGATTATTTCTTGGGGCCAACAAAAAATCAAAGCATTTTGATATATGAGCAAAGGAATAGATTAATATCTGAAATCTGATTAAAACGGTTCTATAAAGATTTAAAATAATAGAACTTAATCGTACTCACTGGAAGCATAAATCTTACCAACTTTTGTGAGCCATGAAACCTTTACAGAGAAAATTGTAGAATTACAGTGTCATTCAACATGCTTCTCGGTTCCGATCTGTTCTCAGGCACATGCATGGTAATTTAATAAATTTATGTATATTAAGGTTGCTTGATAGACATTAGTTCCCTAAAAATGGTACAAAATCATAGACCGTTCCACCAAGTTAACTACGAACAATGGCATAATACAAGATTCTATAGATTGCATTGTATCTGCACATAAACCACTCAAGTCATCATTCAAATGCAATAATTATAGGCCAGAGGAAGATTATCATGAAATCACGTACAAAGATATGAAACAGCATGTGAAATTTTATACAGATTTAAAATATGGGTTGTATTTTTCTGAGGCCTGCGAAGGTACTTGTTGGAGGTGTGGTAGGCATGCAAGGCTTCCTAACACAGGGTCAGTCTACATGTGGTAAATGCAAGGCCAAGGTTGTTCACACTTCTGTATGTGATTGTGTGCATTTGTGCACATGATTTTTGATTTGATCCCATCATTGACAATATATTTAAAGAGCAGCAATCTTCTGTGTACAAAAAAGTCCTGGATGGTACCAAATAAGGTGTTGTGTACCAGATAAGCATGTTGTACTCTTGTTATGATCATAAATGAAAATGAATCATAAATAATTTGTTTGAAACAATGTAATTCTCTGATTATTTTTTTTCTGTTGTTAATTATGTAGTCAATGCAAATTTTAGACTCAGCTATAAAATGAAAAATGAAGCATGAACTTCGCCAACCATATCCATTCAATATTTTTTGCAAATTTCCGAATGCTTCTCCAGTTACTGGTACCATCCTATGTTGAAACTAGTCTGTTTATTCTTTTTAGTTACTGTCAGCTGATTTCTGGTAAGAGATGATCCAAAATTACTATAGATATTTTGTAGCTAATTTATTAAAATGAATCTTATCTTATGAAAAACAAAATTGATTTTGAAAGCTTTTTACTTTGTGTTTGGTTGAGAAAAGAGTCGAGAAATCACACATCTATAAATTAGAAATTATGTTGGATCACTTTTAATCTTGAGTTCTCAATTTATAATGTTGTGACCAGGAAACTCCAGTATAGGGACAGGGATCCCCTTCTTTTGTTTGTATTCTGATTGGAAATGACATCCTCATCCCCATTCTCTTATCTGTACCTACTAGTCTCCAGGGAACCATTTTAACAAAAACTATAAATACTTTCTGATTTTTTAAGTGTAAATTTTTATACAGAAATGAATAAAATGTCAAAAAATATTAAGGTGAAGCTTCATGTCTAGCAGCATCTCACAAAAGCAAGGGGGTTTTGTTTGAGAGGCAAATTTTAGATGGAATCACCATCACTGATGAATTATGCATATACTCAATTCTTCTAGAGAGAAAAGAATAATTATCAAGCTGGACAGCAATGAGGTTATGGCTGAGTAGAATTGGTATTCCTTTATCTTGTTTTGGAAAGATTTGGCTTTTCAAGGGAATGGTGTGCTTGATAAGGAGCTGCAATTCAGCTCCCTTCTCTGCCCTCGTCAATGGAACCCCAAATGATTTCTTCTCGACCTAGAGGGGAATTTGACAGGGAGACCCCATCCGATCTGTAAACTACCAGGGATATTCCTAGGTTAGTCACCAACTTACAAAGTTCATTAGAGATAGAATTTGAGAGCAACAAATGACTGAATTACTTGCGAAAATATTAAAATATAATAAAGAACAAAAATAAAAGATATAAACACCACGAAAAGAGAAGTAAGATACTTTTGAGAAATCCCTTGTGTGTGAAATCTCCAGAAATTGTGAGCACTTACTTAAGTTCTCCAAATGGTTATTAGTTTTACAACCGATCTTCAGTCTGTGGATATAAATTTTCTCTAGCTCCCTTTGCGTGGATTATTTTGCTAAGTTCGGTCCGCACTACATATATTCCCGGCCCCTTTTTGCAAAACTTCGTCCGTTGCCGCCACGTGTCCGTGAGGCACTCTCCGCAGGGACTTCTTTCTTCGCTCTCCTACTGGCCCCCACCATGATTCCACGTGTCAGCAGCACAAGCATTTGAGAGCCGCTTCCCTTTGCTTCCTTATTAGGCCCCGTTCGAGTGCCACATAGCATCCATCTGCGTACACTTTTTTGCGGACCCCACAATCAGCACTGGTGGTAGAGATTGCCTCCATGTGTCTTCATCGCGGGGGATTTTCATCGTAGGGAGGAATCAACAAACGGGCCCCGACCTGTCGCCACGTGTCTCCTCTGCGGGGATTCTGTCGAGAGGAAGGAAGGAACGACCAACGAGTCCCGCCAGATTGCCACGAGTTCTAACTGCCTTCGTGGGTGAGTGACACATGTCGGCAGGATTTTCTGCTAGCATCACTGCCATCATTCAGAGGGGACGCATCTATTTCGAAAGCGACCATGTTCCATGGCCTGAATATTTTTTGTTGGAGCGGCCAAGGGAAATCATTGCTCTGGGCATCATCGCTCATGATGGGGGAATCTTTTCTATTGTTGACCCACCAGGCGGTGGAATTTTTATCTATATATACCACTTCCTTCCGAAAATTGGGAAAGATACAAAAAAATTTGTGAAAGACACCAGGGTTTTTTGTACTGTTTTTAGATTATTGTATAAGACTCAAACTGTGCCATTGTTTGGCCTTTCTATTTTTCTTAAGCTATTTGATAGAACATTATACTATGCCATTATTGTCCTGAGTTGTTTATTTGTAGAACTTCTATGATTTAACAAGTTTGTTGGTTGAGACCATATCTTTGACTCTCCTTTTCAGTGAATTTGTATGAGTTATTTTATGTTAATAAATTATTCAGGTTTTTATCTTTGATTTCTATTATTTTGGGACTTAGCAGATTGCTGAACGGGCCCTTAAATCGCATCCCAAAAGATGGATTTATCGTGCCTATATCTACATCATGGCACATCGTCTTAGTTAGATCTTTAAATTTTTTTTATATTTGCTTCCGTTTCCTATTCCAAAACCCCAAATATTGAAGAAACCGACTTCTTTAAAAATCCGGAGGTCACTTAGTTTAGTGCAATTGGTCCCCCCATTAATTGAGTTTCCCATAAGGCTGTTACCTTGTCAATTTTTGGCATCAACAGTTTCTTTTTTCTGGCACGCCCGGTGGGACTGCGTAAATGTACCTAAATCTAAAGAGGATGAGTCATTAGCCTGTTACTAGATCCCAAACAGCGAATAACCTTGGTTTGTTAGTGCCGCAACTAGGAACAGTACAAGCCGAAACCCATATGGTGAATGTTCCGCCCCCTCCACTAGCCATGTTGCCCATCGCTAACAGAAATTATGTGGCATGGGATGTCGGAAGTCCCCTTGTAGTACTAGTAGCACCCGTCGTTTGGGCCCCTATCCCGGTCTTCGCTTTAAAAGCTATACCTAAATTTACCGGAGATGGCTCAAGAAAACCATCCGAACACTTGCAAGATGTGGAAGACGTGTGTTTGGTGCACGGAGTTACTGACTAAAATATAGCGCTAAGGTTGCTCGCAGCCTTTTTTAGGGGTAAAGCGCTAGATTGATACAACACTCTGCAAGTTAACACTATCGGTACCTGGGATCAACTCGGAGACCCTTTCTATGAAAGATTCTCGAATGATGGAGATAGGTCTTCACAATATCATCAGCTGTCAGTCATAAAGCGGGCTTCATATGAAGCCATGATTGACTTCAACGCTCGGTTCCATATAACTTGGCAGAGAATTAAGGCTGCTATCTGCCTGTCGACCAAGTTGGCGTTCATGTTCTACTTGAAATCCATCAACACCGACATCTCGATGATGATCCAGTCCCTTGGCGGAACCACTCTACCAGGAGATGCTTATATTTCCTGAAATATCAGCTCCCGCCCAGGAGATGCCATCAACCCTTGCGCCTACTCCTCCCCAGTCTATGTACACATATCCAGGCACACTGTAGAACGTTGCTTCTACATCCGGCTCTTCAAAGGATGAGATGAGCGACGTCAAGGAAATGTTGTGGACCATCGCCTACGAAATAACTACCATCAAGCGGAACCAGTCCGCGCCACCAAAGCCAACCTACCAAAATTATCAAGGCAAACGATCTCCTTACCAACAAAACCAGTTCCAAGGAAGTTCGTGCACAAATCCGCAGGCTCAAACAACTAATCAAATAGTGCTGGTACCTACTCTGCTGCAAGGTGCTCACCCAAGCTCGAGCAGAGCGCTGACAGCAGAGAAAAACAATTTAGTCGATGACATCAACCCCTGGTGCTTCCCTTGTGGCGACGCACATATGCCCCGAAACTGCTCGCGCTGCAACCTACAACAAAAGGTGGGGGAACAACGCAACCAAGGCGCAGCGTTGGACCATGGAGGTTATGTATATGCCTCTCTGCAAATGGAAAACGTGGTACTCACCGAGGAAATGCAAGGGATGTCCCTGGAGCAAGAAATGGATTTTGCAGGAATAATTAGACCAATCACCCTGATGCTAAAAAAGGATCAATTATTCAAATGGACAAAAGAAGCTAGAGAGGCCTTCGAGAAGGTAAAGGATGCTATTTCTTTAGCTCCTGTGTTGGTAAATCCAGACCTGTCGAAGGACTTCATAATGTATGTATTCAGTAGCAAGTCAAGCATTGCTACTATCTTAACTCAAAGAGATTATGAAGGAAAGGGAGAACATCTGATAGCATTTCACTCCCGGATCCTAAAGGAATATGAGACAAACTACAACTTCGTCGAGAGGCAAGCATTTGCTATTATTAAGGGGCTCAAGAAGTTTCGACACCTCATATCTTGCAACAAGGTGATTGTCTATGTCGTGCATTCCAGTGTGCGTGAATACATCATGAAAGGAGAAATCATCGAAAAAAGGGCCAATTGGATCACTAAGATCCTTGAATACGACATTGAGGTCAAGCCTACAAAGACCGTCCGAGGATGAGGATTGTGTGAATATCTAGCGCACGACGAGGAAATGACAGCCGAAGAAGAGCAACTAGAGCTGGTTCTAACAAATGAATCCGAGTTCGAAGGTTGCTGGCTCGTAGACAGAGTGAGATTCATGCGCACCGGAAGATATCCGCCGGGCCTTCCTTCTTGGAGAAGAAGATACTACAGACTACAGAACAACGGCTATGCGATCATCGAAGGGGTCCTTTTCAAAAGGAGCTTCAACGACGTTCTATTGTGGTCTGTCACCATGGAGCAAGCAAAGAAGATCCTCAACACTTTCCACAGCAGTCCCGCGGGCAGACACTTCTCTGCAAAGACCACCACCATCAAAATCATGTATGCTGGGTACTTCTGGCCTACGCTATTCAATGACTCATACTCCTTGGTAAAGGCCTGCAAGGAATGCCAAGTCTTCGTAGTAAGAAGAAAAAACTCCGCAATGCCTCTCAACCCGATAGTGGTTGATGAGCATTCGCACAATGGGGCCTTGATTTCATCCCGATGATCAATCCCGCCTCTAATGCCGGACACAAATGGATCCTCACGGCCACGAACTACTTCACCAGATGGACAAAATAATATATATATATATATTATTGTACATCTATTAATGTATAAATATATTAAATATATACATATTATCATTAGATACTCCTATGTGATGGTGACATCACAGTAAATAACCTTTTCTTGATGCACAAAGTGAGAAACCTTGACAACGAGTTACATATATGTTTTTCATCAGATGCTAGATTGTCAATGGCAGATTGGGCCGATTGATTAATCCAATTCCCCACATTTTCCTACATACGCGTATATGGCTTCTCAGGTCATCCAGCCATGCCACCCTGTTATCCATCGGATAAAGTGGTATTCATGGAGTTCCTAAGGAAATTGCGTGAAGTCCACACTTTTTTGCGCAACAGACGCAAGTCAACTTCCAGTTTCCCTTTTGAGATGGGTATATACAGATGCAAATCAGCAGCTGACGCTAAATCAATGAGCAATGAAATGACGAAGCTTAATCTCAAGTTTCTCATTGAAAAGTGTTTATATGACTCTTAGTGTCTCTTGGTAGCTTGCTTTGGTGGCAATTCTTCACATAAACCTACCATGGAGGATTTTTGGTTTAGTTGTGAAGATGAGTTTGCGCAGGCGTAACTACAGTACATTTACTCTTCCACAGATCGCTGATTTCTTATTAGAGGATTTGGAAGGTTTATCAAATGATGATGGGGAAGTGATACTTCCCACATATTTCAGAGATCATTTTGACCAATAGCCACTTCGACCCCTTGATTGGTATGCCAAAGAGAGTACCTCCATTGAGGAAAGGACAAGTCGGGTTGTAAAGAACAGCAGGCTATTCTTAGATAGCAAGAGGATGCTGAAGGTAGTCACTCCAATTACAGAGCCGCCACTGGTTACCACCACACTACCTTCCACTTCCAGATGGAAACTTAGAGTGAAAGTGATGAGCAATCCTCCAGAGAGTTCAAAGAACTATAGGATGCCAATGAATTTGAAAGAAAAGATGAAGGTTGCTGATGTAAATCAGCAAGAACAACAAATGGATGGAACCAGAGATATAGTTGAAGCAGTGTTAGAAGTTGAAGTAGAACCTCCTATTCATTTGTCACCACCGCAGTCATCTCCAATTCACATTGACTTGAAGTGTGATTCACCAGTTCGTGACATCTCCACACCAACTCATTCATCAGGAGTTGATGAAACTAGAACTAATCCTCCTAGTGAAGTTAGCCGAGACTCTCTGCGTTGGCTTGAGAACATCCTCTGCAGGAAGAGGAGAAATGCTTCTTACCATTTGAACTTTGCTGATTTTAATAATGTCTATCAAGACACATTTGACAAGAAACTCAAAAAATAAGTCCACATGGAGAAGAATGCCGACAATGAGATTGTCATTGAGATTGGAACGCCACCAGTTGACAAGAGCGCCAATGAGGTTGAGGTCGATGATTTCACATTGGTCAAAGCCAACCTTGGTAGAAGTACATGACAAGCTGATGTAAACCTTTTTGAGGTTGCAGCAATTAGCTTGAAGGAAAGAGTGATCAAGGATGGAGAGGACAAGGCAGCCCACAAGGCTGAAAATCAACAGTTACGACAATACATCCCCAACCTCCTTCAGGGTACTTCACATGTCACCACATTGCTACCACAGATGCTGGAATTACTTGTAGAAAAAAATCAACTAAGTCGGTTATTTATGGGAAACACTTGAGATTCTGGGTAGAAGAGTTCGTCACCAGGGGCAGATTCATATTTGCAAAATTGTACCAATTGAGGTACAACGCCCACGACCTTCCCTCAGAAATTCAGGAGTTAGAACAAAGCATGGCGGAAAGGAAACCCAGGGATGAGATCCTCATTTCTCACTTGAGGATGGCATGTGATTCAGTCACTACAGATGAGGACAAACATAAGCTTTATACTTGGAGAGAATAAGAAATTTTCAAAGTAAAAATATACGAAGCAATCTCTGTAGAAATGACTGAATGCAAACAGAAGGTGCCAAGTGCTCTCAAGTTCGTAAGAACATTCGTGTCACAAGTCCCTTGCCAGTATCAACGTGAGGATGGTGAGTACATTGATCTCGACGAAGTGCAGACGAAGTTTGAGGACCTCGTCCGTAGTAGTTTCAATGGTGACCTTGTTGACTGCAAGTTGAGTCAAGTTGTAGCCATGTCAGCAAGGTTTGATGATGCAGATGAAAGGAGAAGGGATTTTCAAAGTCAGATTGCGGATGGCGAGGAGATGTTGGAGAGGCATCACATCGTTCAAAAGAGTATCGGTGTTGTAGATGATGATGTAGTTGATGAGCAACGAACTGCCAGTTGAGTTGGCGAGCAACGAACTGCCAGTTGAGGCATGTAACCTTTTCCAAAGATAGAATTTTATATCAGCAGTTAACTTGATGCCGTTTCCAAGTTAACTGATAGTCCACTTTTCATGCATGTCTATCTTTGGAGACACTTATTGTACAGTTGGAGTTCTCTTTAGTTTTAGAATAGTTAACTGATGTTGTCATTGCGGTTAATTGTTAGGTTTTCTTTGTTTAGAGATAGGACTAAATCTTGCAGATTGGCAAGACTGATTGTTAACTCAAGGAGATTTTAGGGTTCCCTACTCCTTGAATGTGTATAAATAAGAGCAGCCTTTGCTCATTATTTTTTAACCGTTATTACTGTAACAAAGTTGTGGAGCCTTAGTGCCTTCAATATTTGCTAGTCAATATCTGTTCACTTTGTTTAGTGTAATTTGGTTGATCGTATATTGTATGTTTGTCCTCTTGATACAATCTAGTGTCCCATATGTGTAATTATTGTTGGATTTTGAGGAAATAAATCTTATGCCGATAGTGCTTTGATCCAAAGTCTCAAGATCTTTTGGTGATATTGTTTTTATAATCTTTATTTCATCTACACCTCAAAAGTACAATGAGTCTTTTAGGGAATTTTGAAAGCGAGATTAGCGTTTCATGTTTGCTTTTATAAATCTTTATTTCAGCTTTCATTCGAAAGTACAATGAGTCTTCAGGTGTGTTCTTTAAATAAGTTTATTTAAAGCTTTGTGTTAACCAAAATCAGTCCCTGTTTACTTCTATATCCTCTTGCTTTGAATTTACTTGAGTAGATAGAAGCATCATTAGTTTAGGTGTAATGTCCTCATTTTCGATGTCCTCTTTTGGATTAGTTTGGTTCGAACACACTTACTATTTTTAGTAAGTGCTATATTTAGCAACTGGTCCAATAGGCAGAGCAATGTAGGGTTTCTTGTTTGGGCAACTAGTAGAAGTTGTCCGATGAACTTTAATGCCTTGTGCTAGTCCTTTCTATGGGGTTTTTTTGGGTTTTCAGATGTGGCTTCTATTTTTAGCAGGGCCAATCTGTTGCTCATTGTCTACAGTGTCTCGATGCATATTAGTATTTCCAGCGCATATCAGTATTTCTCCAGTTTGTGCTTTTGGGATGTGACTTGCTATTTTTAGTGGGTGGCTAGACCAGGTCAGGCTTGTCATATTAGCACATATTCTATTGATATAAAGTTGCTAAGGTTAAATCATTTTAATATTTGATTAATGGTTCGAAAAGTGGACTATTATAAAGTGACTTTATATTTAATTATTGAGGGTCAAAAGGGGGAGATAAAAGTACCTTGGCACCTAGTGTTATGACTATAAGTTGTTTTAAAAGAACTAAAATGCATTTGAAGGCTGAATAAGGTGAGGTTGCCCAAGCAAGGTGTTGAGGTAAAAATTAAAATGAAAGGCTAATGTTTTGGTGTAAAATCTGATTTAAATCAAACAAAGCAAATGTTGAGGTGTGGATTTTAGGGTTTAGGGCTTTGGTCACCCTAATTTGGAGAAGAGACTAATGCTTATTTTGAAGCCCATTTGCTCATGTGGGAGTTGGCTGCTTACAGAGATGTTGCTAGTATTGTACCAAAAGGTATGGGAAACGGATTTGAGGACGAAAACCCTCAAAATTTAAGGCTGGTTTTGGCAGTGAAAGACTTGCTCAAGCTGGTGATTGGTGGTTTCAATCAGG
Organism: Sequoia sempervirens; assembly: GCA_007258455.2. Classification (NCBI taxonomy): domain Eukaryota; kingdom Viridiplantae; phylum Streptophyta; class Pinopsida; order Cupressales; family Cupressaceae; genus Sequoia; species Sequoia sempervirens. Next base: position 9,077,229 of record VDFB02000020.1, on the reverse strand, counting down.
AATCACATCTATGCGAAAATAATGAAGATTTTCTAGTTCTTTTGAGGAGATTTCAGTTGGGTTTTGGTGTGGATTTGCTCCTTCTCAGTCTCTTTTTCTGGGCACTTATTTTTTGGATCTAAACAGACCGTTTTTGCTCATATCTTAGAAATGTATGGAGAAATCAAAATGGGTATCGTGCCAATGGATGACTATATTCACGGCGATTCTTAAGAGCCCTAGAATGCAATTTTTGAGTGTGATTTGGATTTTATTGAGAAGATCAAACTTCTTCAAGGAGGACGACTTTGCTGGTAAAGAATCTCAGTTTCCTATTTGCTGGTAATGACTTTGTCTGATCGCCATTGAAGTCTGTTTATAGTGTGTTCTGTCGATGGTAAACAAGAAGATAAAAGGATATGATCTTGGTGCTGTTCGTGGCCTTTGGAAAGCTTAAATTTACTGTGTTGCATGTTGAAACCAGGTCTGAAAGACTTCTTATTTCTTATATAAAGATTGCGAATCTGATTATTGATATATGAAAAATTCTGAGTTTTTGGGAAGGCTGAAAATTATCTTTCTTGCAAGTGTTTGGTGTTATTATCTTTGCATTCTATTATATAATGTTTAGCATGCTTATCTTATGAAGTCACTTGAGGAAAAATAAACAAACCATAATCAGAAACCTTCACACAACAGTTGGGATAAAATCAAAAAGAAAAATTTGGGGGTTGTTTATTACATTAGGCCTAGTTGTAGTTGAAGTTATGAAACCAGAGAAAACCTCAGCTGCAATGCAATGAGTTTTATAACCTTGTGCTCTTAGCTAAGATAAAAGATAGGATTTTAGTTTACTTTTTCTTTTTTAAACATAATCAGCAAAAGAGGGAGCTTCCCCTCCTAATTTGAAGAGCAGTCTAATTGTGCATAGCTATCCGTTTCCAATACGTACACTAGAGGTGCGAATTGATGACATGGGAATGACCATTGGGCATCCTACTGCTGCAGTGCAACTACCAGGTGTTACTCCGACTATCATCCAGATGAATATCATACTAATTGAAGGATAGCAAACAAACATCATTAGTAGCCTGAGGAGTTTCATAGTAGAGAAAAGTGAAGATCCTGCTCAACGGAGTAACACGACTGCTATTTTGGACAAAGAAGAAGAAAAAGCGAATCTTGCAGGCGAAATGCTAGTTTTACCACCTCTTGTGTGGCAATAAATAACCTTGGCTTACCAAGTTTATAGAAGGAGAACAAATCCTCTCTTTCAAGAAGCAGACGTTGGAGAAGCATTCAACGCAGATCTATTCTTTCAAGAGGTTCTTGAACATTTACAAGAAGAACTTGAAAAAGAACCCCCAACCCAACCAGAAGCAATGGGTGAGAACAACAATCACAATGGCGATGGCCACAATGGTAGAAATCACAGACGTCCACCTCTGTTACCTTTGGGTGATAACATTGGGCTATTGGCCTTACAAGGACATCATGAGTTGCCTAAAGGTTCAAGAAAGCATTTCCCTCGATTTCACGACAGGGCTCAACACCCTGATGAGTATATTTTTGCATTCACATCGGCTTGCTCCGTTTTGCATGTACGGCATGAAGATATTGCCGTACGTCTCTTTGTAGAGACTTTTGAGGAAAATGCTGCTGATTGGTTTCATCATTTGGAACTAGGCATCATTATAAGCTGGGCAGTCATGAGGGAGAAGTTCTTGGCTAGATTCAAGCCTGCAGAAGATAGCCATCGACTATTTGCTCAACTCTCCAATTCAAAGATAGAGTCAAATGAACCTATGAGAGAATTTGTGGCAAGGTTTAACCGCCTCATCACACTTCTTTCTCATCCGCTCGATCCATCACCAGAGATTTTGCTGAGCAGTTTCATAAATGCTCTTCCATTAGAAATAGCCTTTTTCTTAAAATCAGCTCATGAAATAGAATTACCAACTGACCAAGAAAGAGCTATTGAGGTGACTATCCTCAAAAGGTAGTCATCTACTCAAGGGCAACAAGCATTGCCTACACCACCACAATATGAACCTCAACAACCGTACCAGTTGAAAAGGAACAATTTTCAGCCTTTCAACAACTACAAGCTGAGAAATTCAACACCTCCATCGAGACAATCAGTTGACGCTGAGAAATCTACAGTGTTTTGCTCCTTCCATGAAACTGATACACACACCGGTTCTACATGTCCTGAGAACTTGAGAATGAATCAAATCATGGGATACACTATAGCTGCACCAAGTTCTAGTTTTGTACCTTCAACTAGTTTGAACGTTATCTTACTACAAACGGACAACTTCGATGGCGACTCCATAACGGGATACTTTGATATTGAACCCGTCAATCAAGAAGAAGAAGAACATTACCGTCAATATTCTCTTGCAGTAACTCATGAGAATTTCTCAACACCTGTGTTCATAGGAGGTCAACACTTCAAGACACATAAAGAAGAAAGGGATAGACAAAAATCAAAAGAAAAGGATAAAGAGGTGGCCTCCACTTCTAATCCTACGCCTTCACATGAAAATCCTAAAGTAAATGCTCACGATCTGTCTTTAGCAAATTTTGATATTGTGGATTCCATGGTGAAGATGAAGGTACAAATCTCTCAATTGAAATATCTTTAGGACCATTTAGAACAACTGGATCAGATTCTCAAGGTTGTAAAGGAGCAGGATATCATTCAACCCACATCGCTCGAGTCATCGATACCAGCGGAAGAGAAGCCAAATCCTTTCTATATATCTCTGTATATGGGAGGATTCAAACTCAGCAATAGCATAATAGACTCAGGAGCCTCAGACAATGTCATGCCTTTACAGGTAATGAACGTGTTGGGACTTTCGTGCACTAAGACGCATGACAAGTGTTATTCACTTGAATCTAAGGCGGTGTTGTTGGTTGGCCAATTAAAAGATGCTCAAGTAAGGTTGGCATCCTGTCCAGAGAAGAAGATCATGATGACCATTCTAGCGGTTGATATTCCAACCAGCTATGGGATGTTGCTGAGTAAAAGCTTCTACAAGGATCTCAGAGGAGAAATTCAACTAGATTGGTCGTACGCGACGATTCCATTGAAGAAAGGAAGTTTCAAGCTGGAACCAGAGGTTAAATCTAGATTCACGTTGGTGAAATCCCAGGATCCCCAAGCACAAGTACTGTATCAAGAAACGGGTCCTGGCACTTATGCCATGTCCGAAGTAACTGAAGAAAGGCAAAAAGTTGTGTGTTCTACAAACACATTGAAAGAAGATCTAAAGATGCGGTCCATGTGATTTGATGGAAGTTGCTCGACAGCAGGCTTAGGAGCGGGAGTTATCATAATCTCTCCCGAGGGTCGTTTATATCCATTTGCATATTGCTTGCAATTTGAATGCACAAACAATACGGCGGAATACGAGGCACTCATACTAGGTCTCAAGAATACAAGGGATATGGGTATTAAATTACTCAATGTTGAAGGTAATGCAGATCTGATCGTGAAACAGATTAGAGATCGTTTCCAAGTAAGAAAAGATCGCCTTCAGCATTATAGACAAAGGGTGTGGAATGTAATTTTCTGGTTCGAAGCATTTGGCATCGAGTTCATTCCTCGAGAGCACAATAGCAAAGCAGATGCCCTTGCGATATCAACTGCCCTTTTCATGCCGGCCAGCTGTCCATGACAATTGCGACAACTGGCAAGTCTTCGATGATGATGATCGCATTAAAGAATTCTTCGGCATGGAGGAGAATTACTAAGAACTATTCTTTGAAGGAAGTGCTTGTCCCTTCAAAGAATCCATAACAAAAGATTTTGAAGCAATGGAATTAGGTATTATCCGGCTAAAAGGCAATAACATTCCCAAGGGTCTAGTATCCTTGGAGGATATATTTGGTAGGCATGATAGACAAGTCCAAGATCAGAGGAACTCAACTAATAAGACCTTTGCTGAATATTGTCAGGTAAACATTGGTACTGAAGTCAAGCCTCGACTTGTTAATTTAGGCAAGTGTTGTACTACAGAGGAAAGCGAGAGTTTCATCTCCTTATTCAAACAATATTGAGATGTGTTTGCCTGGTCATACGAAGATCTGAAAGTCTTCACGCCTAGAGAATTGTCTCACACAATTACACTAAAGTTGGATGCCAAACATTTCAAACAAAAGCAAAGACACTACAATCCGTGTATTCAAGATACAATCTATGCGGAGGTTTAGAAGATGGTGGGACGCTAAGATAATATTTCCAATTCATCATTCCACTTGGGTGTCAAATATAGTTCTTGTGTGCAAGAAGAACGAAGAAATCCAAGTTTGCATTGATTTCAGCAACCTCAATCAGTCATCCCTAAAAGATAATTATCCTTTGCTAATCATGGAACATACATTGCAAATAGTCACCAGTTTGGAGATGTCAGTAGTTGACAGTTTTTCCAAATACAACTAGATTGCAGTAGTTGAAGAGGATGAAATCAAAACGACATTCACTACCCTGTGGGGTACGTTTGCCTATGAAAGGATGCCCTTCGGCCTAATCAACACCGGTGCCACATTTCAAAGAGCCATGGATTTGGCATTTGGGGATCTGAAGAACAAACTGATTGTCGTCTATCTTGACGACCTCATCACTTTCTCAAAGAAGCGGGAAGACCATTTTCAACACTTAGTGAAAGTGTTTGAGAGATGCAGGTACCACTACATTTCATTAAATCCCAAGAAGTCCATCTTTGCGGTGACGGAAGGCAAATTGCTTGGCCACATCGTCTCCAAAGAAGGAACTTGGATTAACCCTAGTTGGGTTGATTCAATCAAGAACTTGTCTCTCCCCACAAGCATAATCGAGGTACATTCCTTCTTCGGCAAAGTGAATTTCATAAGAAGATTTGTACCCGACTTCTCAAAACTAAACAAAGACATATCAGCTATGATGAAGAAAACACCCGCCTTCAAATGGACTGAAGAAGGAAAGAATGCGTTTGTCCAAATTAAAGAATCCATCAGTCAAGCACTAGTGTTGGTCCGACGTGATTTCGATAAAGAATTCAATCTTTATTGTTACGTGTCAGAACACACTCTTTCTACTATACTGACACAAAAACTGAATGAGGAAACCAAAGCTCCAATTGCTTTTATGAGTAGTAGTTTGAATGACAGTGAGTCTCGGTACTCTCAAATTGAAAAGAATGCATATGCAGTTGTGAGGGTGGTTAAAAATTTCAGATTTTACATCTTGAACTCCTATACAACAGTTTATGTTACAGATTCAACAATCAAAAGTGTCTTAACTCAATAGGAGATGGGCACAAAAAGTGGTAACTGGATCGCAAAAATTCAGGAATATGATTTGGAGATCAAGCCGACCAAATTTGTTCGTGGGAGAGGTTTGTGTCAGCTAATAGCAGAAGATGGTGATCTAAAGCACCAAGTTGCTGATGGTGACCTAAAAATTGAGATTAAAAAGGACCTACCTATGGTCCTACTTGTTGATTCTGTGGAAGAATGGTACACTAAAATATGGTACTATTTGACTTATGGAGAATGTCCAACCCACATGGACAAACAACAGAAGAGAACATTGAGATTGAAAGCACAAACTTATGTGCTTGTGAATAACGTTCTATACAAGCGTGGGCTTGATGGAACATTTTTGTTATGTGTCAACAAGGACCAACAACGACGTTTGTTGGAGTTATTTCACAGTGAAGCATGTGGTGGCCACTTCTCATCAAGGGTTACGACATTCAAAATCTTGCGAGCACAATTCTACTAGCCGACTATGTTTCGCGACATGTATGATTGGGTGCGCAAATGTCAAATGTGTTAACAGTTTGTTGGCAAACTTAAACTGGCAGCCAGTCCACTTAGACCAGTAATCATTGATGCTCCATTCCAGCATTGGGGTTTAGATTTTGTAGGTTCGATCAATCCACTTTCCAATAAAGGGCATGTTTATGTCCTAACTGCCACAGATTATTTCAAAAAGTGGGTTGAGGTAGTTCCTACCAAGCCGGCTACCTCCGAAGTCGTCTATGACTTTCTAAAAGAAAATAGTATTTCACGCTTTGGGGTAATGCGAAAGATTGTAACTGACTACGCAAGAAGTTTCTCGTTTGAGGAGCTAGTAGAATTTTGTTTTGATCACGGCATCACCTTGTCTCATTCATCAGATTATTACCCACAAGGTAATGGAAAAGCCGAATCATCGAACAAAAACATTGTTACAATGATACGCAAGCTAGTTGATTCAAATCAACGAGCTTGGCACAAAAAATTGTATGATGCTCTCTAGGCTGACAAAATCACTCCCAAGAGAGCCGTCAACATTTCAGCTTTCATTATCATGTATGGTATGGAGGCTATGCTACCCATCACACTGGAGTTGTTTGCTTTGCAGTTGGCATCCACGGTAGAAGATGGTGAATTAAAAATCCAATCGAGAAGCGAGTTGTGTACTTGATGAAGCTAGAGGAAGAAAGGGTGGAAGTAGTTGACATAATGACTTAGCATCAAGAGTGAGTGAAGAAGATTTTCGATAAGAAGGCTCGTCAGCGGGACTTTGAGAACAAAGATGAAGTCCTTTTATGGGACAAAAGACATAAGCCCAAGGGAATGCACGAAAAATTTAACTCTTTGTGGCTAGGGCCGTCCACGATCCATGAGTTTGCAGGAGAGAATTCTTACATTCTCTCGCACTTCGATGGAAGGCTCATCCCGCTACCATACAACGGGCAATAGCTAAAGCATTTCATCCCTTCGGGGGTGGAGTAAATTTATGTAAATAATTGTCTTTTGTTTTTCCTAATGTGTTTCCCCTTTTCGTAATGTTTACGTTATGTCGTAATTTTTTCCCCTTTCCATAATGTTTACGTTATGTCATAATGTTTCTCCTCGTTTTGTAAAGTTTTGTTGTGTTCTAGGTGATTTCTTAGATAGTCTTGTTTAGGTAATTTAGGGAAAATTCCAACCATGTGATTGGGAAATAGTCCCAACTCCAATGCCCAACTGATAAGACACTGGTCTGCACTAAAATATCCAGAGATTCTCAATTCTCCTATGCTGTAAGTATTCCACATGGTCGCCAGACGGGGCCTACTGTTGTACCCAAAATAAATTTTTTGCTTCATTAAGGCATTTTGGTAAAAATGATCAAAATCTTGTAAAATTGTTGTCAAAAGTCAATAAAAGGTCAAAGTGTCTAAAGATAGCATTTTGCTTTTCTTAGAAATTTCTGAACAACAAACAAATCATGAGGTTTTTCTAGGTTTATTGTCCAGAAGATACATGCAAAATTTTTAAATTAGGGTTTCAGACCCCTATTTTTAGAAAAACCCTAAAAATACGATCTTCCTAGAAAAGGCTCAAAATGATTTTGAATGGTTAATCTTTCGTCACAATCACACTGGTCCAACCAAAATCATGAAAAACTCAGTTTTGCTCTGGTGGGTGTATTTCACTTTTTCAGGAGAAAAGTTAGGACCTCCAAGGTCAACAATGGAGGATGGCCAGATACCAGGTGTCAAAATCTAAGCTTCAAACGTTGCATAGAAGAATCTATGGCAAAAGATGCTCGAAAAATGGTGAACGACGGAGGGGAATTTCAAAAGTTTAAAATTGCCAAAATTATCCTAACACTAGAGATGGACGCCTTACCTCAAGGAAGGCGCCTAGGCTTCAATGCCTTAGAATATTTTCAGTTTCTATTTGTAACGCTTCTGCAAGGTGAACGTGGTCGCGTCGTCAACAATGCAGTCAACCCAGTCGGCAAGATAGTGAAAGCTAAGCGTGAGGAGGTTAAAATCTTCAAAGAAAAATGTATACTAGGAGCACAAAAGCGCCCCTGCAGGGTAGGGGTGCCCATGAATTCAAAGACTCAAATGCAGTATCTAGGGTTTGCATTTTCCGGGGTCCTCAGAATTCTTCCAGCTTCACGATGAATCCAGCATCTAGTTCACGAGATTTTCTAAACTCTCGGAAAGGAAGATCAAGCGGGAAATGTTGAAAACCAAGAGACTCAAAATTGATGAAGACTAGAGAGGGAAAGCGCCTTTGTAGGCTACGGGCGCCCAAACATTAAAGCACTCAAAAGTCATTTTTTAGGTTAGCTGTCTCCAAGTGATTCATCCTGGTTCCAGTCTAGCTCCGCAGTGAATCCATTTGCTAGCTCGGAAGACTTGTCAAACGTCGGCAAGTGAAGATCGAATGGACACCCAAAACGAAGGAAAAGTTGAAAACCATGAAAGCACCTTATCTCAAGAAAGCGCCCAACTTTTTGAAGCATCAGATGCAACTTTCAAGTTTCACAACTCCCAAGAAGTCCTTATCAGAGTTGATTAGTCTTCGCGACGAGTCTGACAACAGGTTCATCAAAGCAGTCAAACGTGCAACAACATAGACCAAACTGGAGCATTTCGTCAAGAGCTGCAAAGAGAAAATTGTATCTCAGAAGAGCATAAGCACCCCTATAAGCCAGGGGCGCTAAGAAATTTGAACCCTCTTAATCAACTTTCAGAGGTTGCAAAACGAGTCATCCTTTCTGGAATTGAACTGGCTTTCGATTCAATATTTCAGCATGATCATGGGATTCATCAGTCACCGGTGATTGCAGATTGAAGCACGAGAGGCAAATTGGAGGAGTTGAAAATCACTGAAAATTGGTTAACATTGGCAAACAAAAGCACCTTATCTCAAGAAGGCGCCCAAGAATTCAAGCCACCAAAACCAGTTTTTAGGATTTGTAGCCTCTAGTAAGATCTCAGATTTGATCACACTTTGCAATGAATCTGTCAGCCAAACCTCAAGATTAATCAAGCATCCGGAATCAACGGTCAAACGGAGGTAGTTTATCAAGGAAAATTTGAAAATCTTCAAAAATTTTCCAGCATTGAAAAACTTGGATGCCTTATCTCATGGTGGCACCCAAGTCAACTTCAGTTAGAATTTTTGAAGACTTTCTCTTCCTCAAGAAGTCCCAAATTTTGGGCAATTCTTCCAGTTAACAACTAATCACACCAGATAACTCCTAAATCAGGGTTTCTATGAGTTAACTAATGCTTCCACCTCCAAAGTCTATTTATGAAGCATTTGGGCTTCATTATTCATTATTCTTGCAGGTTGAAAACGCCAAACATAGAATTTTATTCTCTACGACATTTGAAGGATCAAACGGAAGGGGTTTTAAACGTTTTTCGTATTTTCGAGATTAGGTTGCACAAAAGAACATCTTTTCATAAGGCGTTTTTCTAGGGCAACATTTTTCCAAGGTAGGGTTTCGTCAGCATATAGGTGCCTACAAAACCCAGTTCTTAGAATTTTCTAGGAAAAAATTGCCTCACTGCCTTTACCTCTGAGGGGTGCTTGCATGTTTATGAAAAAGTCATTTTTTTGAAAATATGACATTTTGGGTTCATTCAGAAAGACATTTTCAACGAAATCCACATCTCAAAATTTTTCAAGAAAAAACTGCCTCTTTGTGAAGCTATTTTTAGCCTCTATGAAAAAGTTGTTCAAGCATAGTCGTGTGCATAGTCATTCTTCCAATTTTTCAGTATGTAGTTCTCTCAAGTCAAATTCAAGATGAAATCGGTCTTGATTCACGATTTCTTGAAGACACTCGACACAGACTTGCACCAAGTAAAACCCATAGTTGATCTGAACAGCTTGAATGGCGCATACCACATCACACTTTAGAATCTTGAACAATCCGAGTTACTAGCGGCAGCTTCCTTTCCCATCTCAGCGCAAGACATCGAGTTTTTAATTGCTTGTGTCAAGCATTCCAACCATACTTTGCGAGAAATTCAATCAGTGGAAGGGCATGTTGTTTGCAGCCTCAAGCCAAGAGACATTGAGAGTTGTTTTTCTATTCCACCATATGCAAATAACTTGATTGTGTCAATTGAAAAATGTGAAAAAGCGTTGAACATGCAAAAGGAACAGTGTTAGATTTGGCTGGCACAAAGGTGGCTCAAAGAGAAACGAAACAGTTTGCCAAGGAACGTTGGATGTGGAGAGTTTAAGGATGAGTTTGCTATCATGATCACCTTGCTCAACCATGTCATGGGTTAAGCAGAAGCACACAAGTTTTAGCCATGGATGTTCTACATCATGTCTGAGCTTGTGAACAACAAAGAACACTACGATTGGCCTTCCTTGATTAGTGACACTCTTCATAGCTAGATGACAGGATTCTTGAAAGCCCATGAATTCCATATGGTTTCATACCTTGTATATTTGATAGCCTTTCTATGCTAGTTTAGAGGGTTGAATACCGTTGGAACTCTAGCATTCAATAGGTTCACGAGCATTTCCCGCAATTAGAATTCTCACAGTCAGAACGACAATTCAAGCGGGTAAATGACCTTTTCTTGATGCACACAGTGAGAAACCTTGACAACAAGTTGCATATACGTTTTTCATTAGATGCCAAATTGGCAATGGCAAATTGGTTCATCCAATTCCCCACATTTTCCTACATATGCGTAAATGACTTCTCAAGTCATCCAACCATGCTACCCTGTTATCCATTGGATAAGGTGGTATTCATGGAGTTCGTAAGCCAAATGATCCAATAAAAGCATTGTCATGATTGTACGCAAGCTGGTTGACTCCAATCAACGACCTTGGCATAAGAAATTATATGACGCTCTTTGGGCCGATAGGATCACTCCCAAGAGAGCTATTGGCACTTTCCCTTTTACTATTTTGTATGGCACGGAGGCTATGTTACCCATTAGATTAGAGTTGTCCGCTTTGTAGCTGGCATCTGCAGTGGAGGATGGGGAATTCAAAGATCTGATTGAGAAGCGTGTCTTGTACCTGATGAAACTACGGGAAAAAAGGGTGGAGGTAGTTGATAAGATCACTTAGCATCAAGAGCAAGTGAAGAAGATTTTCGATAAGAAGGCTTGTCAGTGAGACTTTGAAATTGGAGACAAAGTCCTGTTATGGGACAAGAGACACGAGCCCAAGGGAATGCACGGTAAATTTGACTCCCTTTGGCTAGGGCCATTCAAGATCCACGAGTTTGCAATGGAGAATTCTTACATTCTCTCGCAATTGGATGGAGGGCTCTTCCCGCTACCATACAATGGGCAATATCTGAAACATTTCATTCCCTCAGGGGTGGAGTAAATTTTTGTAAATAATTTTCTTTTCGTTTTCGTTATGTCGTAATGTATTTCCCCGTTCCCTAAAGTTTTGTCGTGTTCTATGTGATTTATTAGGCAGTCTTGTTTTTAGGTGATTTAGGAAAACTCCAACCAACAGGTGTTTTGAAAAGTCCTAACTCCATTGCCCAACTAATAAGATACTGGTCTATGCTAAATATCCAGAGGTTCTCGGTTCTCCTATGCCATAAGTATCTGACATGGTCACTAGGCGGAGCCTAGTGTTGTACCCAAAATAATTTTTTTGTTTTAGTAAGGCATTTTGGTAAAAATGGTCTAAATCTTGTAAAATTGTCGACAAAAGTCAATTTTAGGTCAAACAAAGCATGGGTTTTTTGTGGGCTTTATGTCAAGAAGATACTTGCAAAATATTGAAAATTTTGAAACTAGGGTTTCAGGTCCCTATTTTTTGAAAATCCCTAAAAATAAGACCTTTCCAGAAATGACTCAAAATGATTTTGATAGGTTAATTTCACTTCACGATCACACTAGTCATGTTAGAATCATCAAAAAGTCAGTTTTGCTTTGGTGGGTCTATTTCGCTTATTCAAGAAAAAAGTTAGGACCTCCGAGGTCATCAATGGCAGATGGCTTGTACTAGGTATGAAGATCTTGGCTTCAGATGCTGCACAAATGAGTCTATGGCGAAAGATGCTCAACGATGGAGGGGAATTTCAAAAGTTGAAAAATGCAAAAAATAAGCTAATTCTGGAAAAAGGATGCCTTGTCACAAGCGAGATGCCGTTGCAGTCAACACCTTGCTGAACTTTTTCAAGTGCCCATGCACACAAAATGACAAAATCCCTCACAACGGTGAATGCGTTCGTGTCAGCGACAACGATGATCATCTCAAGCCAATAACACGGTGAACGTGAAGCGCGAGAAGAGTAAAATCATTGAAAATGACTACCAATTGGAGCCGGAAGCTCCCCTGCAGGCGAGGCGCGCCCATGAATTCAAGGGGCCAAATGTAGTCATTCTTTTCAGAATCCTGCTAGCTTCACGTTGAATCCAACATCCTGATCACAAGATTGGTGAAACACTCACAAACGAGGATCAAGCAGGATACGCTGAAAGTCAACAAACTTGAAACTGATGGAGTCCAGCAAGGAAAAGCGCCCCTGCAGGCCAGGGGCACCCAAGAATTAAAGCACTAAGAAGTTAGTTTTAGAGTTTGTAGCCTCCAAGCAATTCATCCCGACTTCAGTGTGTAGTGAATCTATCTACCAACTTAGAAGACCTGTCAAATGCTGACAAATGAAGAGCAAATGGACATGTAAAATGAAGGAAAAGTTGAAAACCATGAAAATTGGCTAACATTGAGCAAAAATGTACCTTGCTAGCAAAAGGCGCCCAATCTTTTGAGGCATGAGACTCATCTTTCAGGTGTCACAACTCACAGGAAGTCCTTCGTTTTGATCAGTCTTCACAATGAGTCCGTTAGCAAGTTCACCAGAGCAGTCAAGCATCTAGCAAAGGTGGTCAAACTGGAACATTTTGTCAAAGGTGACAAGGTGAAAATTGTGTCTCAAAAGCACAAAAGCGCCACTACAGGCCAAGGGCGCCTAGGAATTTGAACCCCCTACAACAGTTTTTTGTGCTTGCGAAACCAAGCATCTTTTCCGGAATGTTTCTATCTTCGCAATGGATGGAACATCACAATCACGAGATTCGACAATCACCGGCAACCTTAGATCGAAGCATGGGATGTCAAATTAAAGAAATTGAAAATCATCCAAGAAATTGGCCAAGTCTGGCAAACAGAAGCACCTAATCTCAAAAAGGTGCCTAAAAGTTTGAGCCATCAGAGCCAGTTTTCAGGGTTTGTTGCTTCCAAGAATGTCTCTTTAGAGTTGATCCAACTCCGTAGTGAATTTGTCAGTCAAGCTTCAGAATCGATTAGGCATCTAGAATTCAGGATCAAATAGAGGCAGTTCATCATAGAAAAAGATGAAATTCTTCAAAAATATGCTAACACTGGTGAAACTTGGACGCCTAAAGTCAAAGTGGGCCCAGTTTGACTTGAGTTATGATTTTTGAAGGCTTCCTCATACCTAGGCATCCTAAAATTTGAGGAAAACTTCTAGTTAATAGTCAATCACGCAAATTGACTCCTCAATCAGGGTTTTGAATGCCCTAACTGATGCTTCCACCTCCAAATTGATATTTATCAAGCATCTAGACATCTTTTCTTCATTATTCTTTGTAGGTTGAAGAGCAAACTCATATTTTTCTCCACAATGCCATTTGAAAAATCAAACGACAAGGGTTTTGAAAGTTCTTCGTCTTTCCAAGATCAGGTTGCACAAAGCAACAATTTTCCAGACTCCATTTTTCCGGGACGTCCTTTTCAAAGAGAAAATATCTTTCGAGAATTTCATCATATTGGGTCTTTCCATTTGGCGTTGTTCTTGAAGATTGGCATTTTTCTGTGAAAACTTCTACTTCTTTCTTAGGTTTTCTTGCATGTCCAAGCAAACTTCGTTTTTTCACAGATCTGACCTTTTGGTTTCTTTCAGCACAACATTGGCCAAAAAACCCATGTGCCAAAATTTATCGAAAAAATTGCCCCACTGCCCTCATTTTTTAGGGTTTCTGCAAAAAGTCATCTTTTCAAAAAATAGACAAACCGGGTTTGATTAGCACTGAAGCGCCTACAAAATCCATGTGTTAGAATTTTTTGGGAAAAAAGTGTCTCGTTACCTCTGCCTCTGCGGGGTTGTTGCATGTGCAAGAAAAAGTCATCTTTTCGAAAAACTGATGTTTTGGGTCCATTCAAAAAGATATTCTCAACAAAACCCACGTCTCAGAATTTCTTGTAAAAATTGCCTCTTGGGGAAGCTAATTTTAGCCTCTATAGAAAAAGTTGTTTAAGTATAGGTGTGTGCCCAGTCATTCTTCTCGATTTTCAGTATGTAGTTCTCTCAAGTTGAATTCAAGACCAAATCGGTCTTGCTTCATGATTTCCTAAAGACAGGTGACACCGATTTACATCGAGCACACCCATAAGTTGAGGTAGCCTCATTTCCCATCTCAGGAGCATTGAATTTGTAATCGCTTGTGTAAAGCATTACAACCCCACTTCGCAGGAAATCCAGCCAGCTGATGGGCGAACAATTTGCAGTCTCAAGCCAAAGGATATTGAGAGATGCTTTGCTATTCCACCTTGTGCAAACAATGTGGTCATATCAATGGAGGAGTGTGAAAGGGCATTCGACACGTCAAAGGAATAGTGTCAGAAAAGGATGGCAACAAAGGTGGCTCAAAGAGAAAAGAAACAACTTGCCAAAGAACATAGGACGTGGACAATTCATAGATGAGTACGCAATCATGATCATTCTACTCAACCTTGTCACAGGTCAAGCAGAAGCAAACAAGTTTCACCCATGGATTATAACATCATGTCCCAACTTGTCAACATCAGAGAACATTACGATTGGCCTGCTTTGATCAACTACATTCTTCACATCCAAATGATAGGTTTCTTCAAAGCCCATGAATTCCATATGGATTCATACTTCGTATATCTAATAGCCTTTCAAGGCCAGTTTATAGGGTTGAATACTGTTGGAAGTATGGGCATGCAGAAGGTTCATGAACATTTCTCACAACTTGAATTTTCATAGACAAAACGACACTTCAAGCAAGTAGATGACCTCTTTTTGATGCACAGAGTGAGGGAGCTTGATGATGAGTTACATATACGCATTTCACTAGAAGCCAGATTGACAATGGTAGATTGGGCCAATTGGTTCATCCAATTCCCCACGTTTATGTACATTCATGTATATGGTTACTTAGGTCATCTAGCCATGTTACCCCATTATCCATTACATAAGGTGGTATTCATGGAGTTTCTACTGCAGTTGCACGAAGTTCACACCTTCTGCACAATAAACACAAGTCAGCGGCCAACTTTCCTTTTGTAATGGGTATATACAGGTGCTGATGAGCAGCTGACGGCAAGGTTATGAGCAATGAGATGACGAAGCTTAAGTTTAAGTTTCTCATTGAAAGACGCTCATATGATCCTTGGGGTCACTTGGCAGCTCGCCTTGGCCTCCATTCTTCACATAAACCTTCCATGGAGGAATATTGGTTTAGCTGTGAAGACAAGTTCGAAGTGCGCAGGCGCAACTACAACAGATTCACTCTTCCACAGATCGCTGATTTCTTATTTGAGGATGTGGAAGGATTATCAGATGATGATGGGGAAGTCATACTTCCCACATTTTTCAGAGATCAAATTGACTCGCAGCCACTTCGATTCGTTGATTGGTACGCCAAGGAAAGCACATCCATTGAGGAAAGGACAAGCAGGGTTGTAAGGAACATCAAGCTTTTCCTAGATAGCAAGAGGACGCGAAAGGAAGTCACTCCAATCACAGAGCTGCCACCGATTACTACCACACTACCTTCCACTTCCAAATCAAAACCTAGACAAAAAACATTGAGTAATCCTCCAGAGGGTTTGAAGAATCATAGGGAGCCCATACATTCGAAAGGAAGGATGAAGGTTGCCGATGCAAATCAACAAGAACAACATGTGGATGCAGCCATGGATATTGTTGAAACAATGCCAGAGGTTGAAGCAGAGCATCCCATTCTTCTGCCACCACCGCACTCGTCTCCAATTCACATTGACTTGGAGCCAGATTCACCAACTTGTGATATCTCAACACAATCTCACTCATCAAGGGTTGATGGGACTAGAACTAATCCTTCCAATGAAGTTAGCTGAGACTCATCGTCTTGGCTTGAGAACCTCCTGGGTAGGAAGAGGAGAAAGTCGTCATATCAATTGAACTTTGCAGAATTTAACAATGTCTACCACACGTCAAAAAAGAAGCTCAAAAAACAAGTTCATGTGGAAAAGAATGCCGACAACGAGATTGTCATTGAGATTGCTGCACCACCTAAGGACAAAAATGTGGATGAAGTAGAGATTGACGACTTCACTTTGGTGAAAGCGAACCTTGGTAAAAGTGTTGGCGTAACAATTAACTCCTCTGGAGTGCAAGTTGGTACGGACAACTATGCGCACTGCATAATGTGTGCTCGTCAAATTAGGAGAGGAAGCTCCCTCATATGTTGAAACACGTGAAAAAAGTAAAGTAATCTAACTCCTATCTTTTTGTCTCAACTGGAAGAGGCACAAGGTTAAGAAAAACCACGAACGTTGTAGCTAAGGATTTTCTGTTTTCACAGATCTCTAACTACAACTAAACTAAAGCTTGAATCTATCCAATCTCATCAAGAAAACAGAGCATGAGGAAACCGAGCAGGAATGTTCTTATACGATAAACTTCAGGTACAAATTCACAACATGAAGGCAAGGTGGCACAACTATTTGCTTGGTTAGGAAGAAGTTTATTAGAAACAAACAAATATACGATAAATTGAGTACAACTTCACAACATGAGGGCAAGGTGGCACAACAATTTGCTTGGCTAAATAGGTTTATTGACACACACATCAAATGATAAGCTTTAGGTACAGATTCACAACGTGAGGGCAAGGTGGCTCGGCAATTTGCTCATCTGAATAGGCTTATTAGAAACAAAACATAAAATAGCCAACTAGGACAGCAAATTGCATTAGCGAAACACGCATACAATAAACAATCAAACTAGTCACTATATTTAACTAAGATAAACAAATACCATAACAATAACATGAAGGCAAGGTGGCACAACAATTCATCATCATAGTAAAAGCTCGTGAATAGATACAAAACAACAATATTACAGGCAAGGTAGACACAACATATATTACTATCTCGTGCAAAAGTTAATTACAAATGAGAAGAAAGCTCTTATTTATAGACATCAAAAGGTGTAGGGAACCCTAAAATCACCTTGAGTCAACTACAGTCTTGCAAGCATACAAGGTTTTATTGCTAAACCCTAATAAAGGAAACTATACAGTTAACTGGAAAGCTACCATCAATTAACCGAAACAAGACTCAATTGAACTGGACATGTGCAACATGCAAGTCCTTATTGAAATAAAAATAACTGATAACTAACATCAGTTAACTACTCCTAATTGAAAGTCTAAACTCCTGTGAAGATAATTCCAAGGAAGAGATGCGTGCATGGAATCAACAATAAGAACTCAAGACTGAATGTCGAGTTAACTGCTGCTCTTGACTCTATCCTTGAAAATAACTACAGGTCCCAACTGGTGGATTACTCTAGATAATCACGGTCTAACATCTTGTCCAGGAAGTGGTTGATTGCCTCATCGTCTGGTACTTTGACGCTATACACGATGATAATTTGCCTGCTCAACTCTTTATCACCATCTCTGATTGCTCCCATGCATATTCTGACCTCTTCAGTTGCCTTTCTAAAACTAGTTTTCATCACTAAGATGTGATCTAGCTTAGACGCTATAGGATCTCCTTCGAGACTATCACGAACCAGCCCCTCAAACTCAACTTGTACTACATCAAGTTCAACATATGTACCATCCTCAAGATGATAATGGCACGAGATCTTAGTGACAAAGCTGTTGATGAGTTTGAGAGGAGCTCCAGTAACGCTTTCCTTGAGTGTATTCAACCTGGCAGAGATTCTCTCGCATTTCTCCATCCTGAAAAGATGTTCTCTCCAAACGAAAATCTTCCTTTTCTCTTCTTCTACCTCCATGGCGTCATATGCAACTGCCAATTGGGATATGAGAACACGATCTTTCGCCATGCCTTCTGCTACTGTAATCTCGAGCTGCTAGATACCTTGACGAAGTCCATCCGCATCACTCCTCAATTGATATAGCTCTGCGAGAAGATGCCGATCTGTAACAATGAAGTTTTCAACCCAGTTGTCCAAAAGTTTACCATGATTGACTAACTATTCCAACTTTTGTTGTTCTGCAGGTGTGCTTTGTGGAAGAATAGGTGCTCTGCTCGGATTCCCATGAACAAGATCAGAAATATACTGTTGAAGTTGCCTGATTTCAGCCTTAAGAAGCACTTTATCTTCTTCGTCCTTCTTGACACACTCTTCAAGATTATTTGTGACAATCTTGAGAAGGCTCATGTTTGTTTCTCTAGTGCTTACGAAGGTGAAATCACCACCCTCAACTTCATCTAGGCTTTTACCCTTTGGCGGTGTAGCAACCTCTATGACGATCTCTGATTTCAGAGTCTTCTCAATGTGCGCCTGCTTCTTGATTTTCTTGTTCGACCTCCCCTGATAAGGGTCGGCAAACTCAGACAAATCAAGGTGATATGAAGGCTCTCGCCTCTGTCTTCCCAAAGATCTCTCGAGCCAACACGAATGAACAATATTATCAGCTCGAGGAGAGACTGCTGCTGCTGTATCAACCTGTGGTGGATCAACTATCTCTAATGCTCCTCGAACTTGTGGTTGCAGCTCTGAGTCTATATCAATAGGAGGCGACAATGGTGAAAAAGGCGAACTAGGAGGTGATAGATGTGGTTCAGCGTGTATGACTGTCTCTACTGGAACTTCAAGCACCCTTTCTACCTGTTTCTGTTTCCGTTTGCCAGTACTCCTCCCCTTTGTGTTTCCGTTGAGTCTAACCCCTTCAGGCGGCTTTAAGATAACCTTTACCTAAGGCCTTGACCTCGAGGTAGAAGGTAATGAAGAAAACCCTACTGGCGGCTCCGTGACTGGCACTATCTTGTGCTTTCTCTTACTCTCCAAGAATTGCTTGCTGGTCTTGATAACTGATTTAGACACGTCCTCAATGGAAGTACTCTCCTTGACGTACCAATCTGGTTGGCAAGCAACTTTATCTTTGACGTATGAACTAAGCAGAACCTCTCCATCATCATCTGACAGATCCTCAACATCCTCTGATAGGTAATCAACAATCTGAGCAATAGTAAGTCTGCAGTGGTGATGTTGACGGACTTTAAATTCATCCTCGTAATTAGCCCAAAAATCCTCAAGTGCTGGCTCGTGTGCCATACTACGCTCCAACTTGGCTACATAATGACCCAAAGGATCATAGGAACGCCTCTCAATATGGTACTTGAGGTTGAATTTCTCAAGCTCGGTCATCATAAACTTGCAATCAGCAGCAGTCTTGCATGTGAAAATACCCGATCCGAAAGGAAAGGAAATTGCTGACTTATGGTGATTGTGAAGAAAAGAGTGAACATGTTGAGCTTGTCTGAGAAACTCCATGAAAAGGACTTTATTTGACGGGTACCTTGGTAACATCAGAGGCTTTCCGACGTAACCATAGACTCGGATATATGTGAAAGTGGGAAATTGAATGAACCAATCCGCCCAACTCTCCATCGCTGATTTTGCCTCTGGTGAAATCCGGATGTGCATTTCATTGTCGGGATCCCTGATTGTCTTCATGAAAAAGTGATCATTCACCGCTCTAAAATCTTGTTCAGCTTTAGAAAACTCCAATTGAGAGTAATATTCGTGAATATGCTGAACACCAAAAGTCCCGTTAGTCTTCAGGTGTCTAAAACTGCCTTGAGATGCAACCAAGTAGACCAAGTAAGACACCATGTGAAACTCGTGGATTTTGAGGAATCCAGTAATCTACTGGTGAAGGCACTTGCTTATCAACATGGCCCAATCAAAGTGCTCTGTACCATCTAGGATCCTAGAAATGATGTAAAACATCCATGGTCAGAAAATATTAGCCTCTTCTTGACCTGTAACTTGATTGAGTAGAGTTATCAAAACAACAACTTCATCCTTGAATTCACTGCGACTAACCTTTTTAGGCATGTTAGTCTTCTGTATTTTCAACCATCTCTGAGCAACTTCCCTCTGCGATCGCTCTTGATCTTCATACCATATCTTATCACAAGTCTCAATGACTACAATGAAATTGTTTGAACGCGGAGGAATAGCGAAGCATTTTTCCACGTCCCTTGGCTTAAGGCTGTAGATGACTCTCTCATTAGCTGATCTGATTTGTCGTGTAGACGAGTCATAATGCTTGATGCAAGCAAGAACAAAGTCGAGATCGAAAGCTGTGATAGGAATAGACGCTGCTTCCAGCAACCCGAAACGCTCAAGATTCTTCAAAACATTGCTGCTAACGCCTTCCAAAGTGCTCAGATTTACCACTGCATAGACACGACCCAAGTTTGTGTCTGAAGTTTTCAAAAGTCATGCATCAGGACCAATTTGGTCTTATAATCTATGGGATTGAACTGCATTTTGAAAATGAGGACTTTTGACTATGAAGTTGGGTATGTTTGGACAACTTTCGGAAAAAGGCAGAAAAAGCTTTGGACAAGGCTAAAAAATAGCTTGTTGCGAGAAAAATTTTCAAAATTTTTCTGAAACGTGGGTTTTGTAGAGAATTGAATTCTAAGCAAACCCAGATCAGCAAAAATTCGAAAAAGTGAGTTTTAGCTAGGCATGCAGAAGTTTTTCAGTCGAGAAAAAATAGGGGTTCTAGAGCTCACTCAGGGCAATTTTTCCCGAGAAAATCTGGAACATGGGTTTTGTAGGCAATGGAAATCTAAGGCAACCCAGATCAGTCGATTTTGAAAAAGATGTGTTTTGACCCACATGCAAAGAAATTCTAAAAAAAAGCACAGAGCTTTTAGAATAAAAGCTACGGGGCAATTTTCTCAAAAAAATCTAAGACATGGGTTTTGCTGCTGTCGCTGAAGTATGTGAACCTAGATGATCTGATTCTGAATATTCTGCCATTTTCTTTGACATGTGAAGAATACCTAAGACGAGAATAAAAGAAATTAGACAGAAGATAGAAGTTTGTTTATTTTTTGCTTCTGAAGAAAATTGCCTATGCTTGACTGAGATTCGATGATGTCTGCATGCACTGAAAAATTGAACTCTGGAAAATTAATCTTCTAAACAATCTGGACCTAGCACTGAAAAATTGAACTCAAAGCACCTTCAAATCTTCAATTGCTCAAGAAAATCGCCTTTGCTCTGAACTTGGTATGAGAATAATGGCGAATTATATGAGTTAAATAAATAAATTTAAGACAAAAATCGTCCATCTTCATGCAATTAGGCGCCACCTTTAAAAATATTCAATTTAATTCTAAATGGACCTCAAAAGAATTCGACCTCATTTGATTGGGACTTGAAAAAAGGTAACTGAATGTCAAATAACCCTAAAAAGGGCGCCACCTTTAATTAATTCAGTTAAACTCAGCATGCAAATTAGTTAACTGAACATGCAAGCTAAAATCGTCCTTTTTTGCAATTAAAATAATCTCCCTTAAAGTCGAATTATTTAAATATTAAATAATATTTAAATCCACCTTTCATTGGCGCTTAGTCATCTTCAGTTCAAAAAGTCAAAGCTTTGACTTAAGGCTTCACTTTTCCAAACTTAACCATTTTAATGAAAATTTGGATTTTCAACCCTCGCTGGAGCCTCTATTCAATCACTAATTCTGATTCACTAATATGCCCAATCAACTGGTTGACAATTGTGTTGAAGAGCAGGATCAAATCTAACAAAAACACTCCTTGAGACTACAATCCATAAAATTGAAATCTTAGGCTTGAAAAATCAAAGCGCCGTTAGCAAAAGCTGCGCTTTTGACCCTAGACTTGGACAAATTTTCATCATTTTCATCACTCAGAAGGTGATCTTGACCTCCTCGCATCTCGTGTTTGGCAAAGGTTCAGGACTGAATAACTGGCTCACTGCGGAGTTGGCTTTGTTCTTGACAAAAGCTCCAAGAATACACTTCAACAAATTTCATCATCTGATAGCTCAAAATCAAGGGAGACCTTGGCCTCCAGGGGCGCTTTTGTTCTCTGAGATAGCCATTTTTCAAACTGGCTAAAAATCTACTTAGTCTCTAGCTGTAGGCTATTGACTTGTCTTCTGATTTGACGGAGATATGCAATGGAAAGCTAGATGTAACACAGACAGGATGAACACCTGAGATCACCAAAAAATAAGACATTCAAGGGTCCAAAACCTTGGGCGCCCCTAGTCAATAGAGGTGCTTTTGCTTTTTCCTTGACATTTGACCAAGATATAACCTCTTGTTTGACCTCTGATTCCGACAGTTCAACAACTCAGATTGTCCCGTTGATGGGTGCGTTGCGAAGCCTGATCAAACATGAGACAAACATCCTAGTTGTCGTTTGGTCGAAATCCTTCATCTGATCCCTCAAAAACATGGGCGCCCTTTGCAAAAGTTGCGCTTTTCCTTCCAGTGTTAGTCATTTTTATTCCCCTCGTTTCTTGTTTTATCTCCCATATCAGGTGGTAGATCTTTCAGGCTGGCTGGATAGCTCATCGCGAAATTGATAGTATCCTTGACAAGTCTTCTTGGAATTGACAAACCTCAAAATTGAAATCTGGGCTTCTGAAATCTAGGGTGCCCCTGGCCTCTAGGGGCTCTGGTGTTCCAGAGTTAGAAATTTTTTGATGATTTTCATCTCGGCGAAAATCTCCTCTGAGACGAAGTATTATTTAGAAGTTATCTCGCCACAGTTTCTTCATTTGAGCGTTTTAGGCTTAGATTTCAACACCTGATCTCTGGGCATCTGCCATTGATGACTTTAGAATTCCCAACTCTCTATCTGAAAAAGTGAAAACTACCCACTAGACTTAAACTGAGTTTTAACTGAAACTGACTTCACCATTGTGATTGTGAAGCAAAATAAGCCAATCAAAACAATTTTTAGTCAATTATGACAAGTTTCAATTTTTAGGGTTTTGTGCCCTGAAATAGGGGTACTTGAAAACCCTAATTTTCAGTTTTTTCAAATTTCACCATTATCCTCCCGGCATCAAACTGACACAAAATCCATACTTGATTTTCCCAAAAACTATGTTTTGACATCATTTTACAAGGTTTAGACTCTTTTAAGCAAAATGCCTTAATGAAGCAAAAAAATTGGTTTGGGTACAACATTAGGCTCCATCTGGTGATTATGTCGAATACTTATGGCATAGGAGAACCAAGATTCTCTGTGTTTTTGTAGAGCAGTGACTTATCGGTTGGGCATATGGAGTCAAGACTTTACCTAATCACCTAAAAACATTAACTTCCCTAATAATCACCTAAAACAAGACTACCTAAGAAATCACCTAAAACACGACATAACATCACAGAACGGGGAAACACATTACGACATAATGAAAAAACATAAAGAAATTATTTACAAAATGTCACTCCTCCCCTAAAGGATTTTGAAGTGTTGTAAGGAAGCGGGAGAAGCCTTCCATCCTGATGCGAGAGAATGTATGTATTCTCTCTTGTAGTTTCATGGATTTGAAAGGGCCCTAACCATAAGGAATCAAACTTGCCATGCATTCCTTTAGGTTCATGTCTTTTGTCCCACAAAAGAACTTGATCTCCGACTTTGAAGTCTCGCTGACGAGCCTTTTTGTGAAAAATCTTCTTCACTCAATCTTGATGCTGAGTGATTTTATCAACAACCTCTACCCTTTCCTCTTCAGGTTTCATCAGGTACAACATCTACTTCTGAATAGGGTCTTTGAACTCTTCATCTTCCAATGTAGATGCCAGTTGTAAGGCATACAACTCCAATGTGATTGGAAAAACTGCTTTTGTACCATACAAAGTATAAATGGCGAGGTGTGAATGGCTCTTTTGGGAGTGATTCTATCAGCCCAAAGAGTGTCATATAACTTTGTGTGCCAAGCCTGCTGATTTGAGTCAACTGGCTTACGCAGCATTGTGACTATGTTCTTGTTTGATGACTCGGCCTGTTTGTTACCCTGAGGATAATAATCTGATGAGTGTGACAGCATGATGCCGTGATCAAAACAAAAATTCAGAAGTTCCTCTGACGAGAAACACGTTGCATTATCGGTCACAATTTTACGAGGCACTTCGAAGCGTAAAATGATGTTCTCCTTCAAAAAGTCGCAGACAACTTCGAAAGTAGCTCGTTTGGTAGGAATTGCCTCAACCCACTTCATGAAATAATCTGTTGCTGTCAGGACATAGACATGCCCCTTATTGGAACTTGGGTTGATAGGACATACAAAATCTATACCCCATTGCTGAAATGGAGCATCGATAATCACTGGCCTGAGTGGAAGAGATGCCAATTTTACTTTACCAGCAAACTGCTGACACAACTGACAGTTGTACACCCATTTGTATGTGTCGTGAAACATAGTTGGCCAATAAAACTGTGCTCGCAGGATATTGAATGCAGTGACCCTTGATGAAAAGTGTACTCTGCATGCTTGATTATGAAAAGCTTCCAACAATCTCTGTTGCTGGTACCTTTTGACGCATAACAGGAAAGTTCCGTCAAGGCCACGCATGTACAAAACCTTATTAATAAGCATGAAGTTTTGTGTTTTCAGCTTCAATGTTCTCTTCTGTTGTTTGTCCATGTGACGTGGATGTTCTCCATATGTTGAATAATACCACAAGGGTGTGTACCATTCCTCCGTAGAATCAACAAATAAGACCAAAGGAAGGTCCTCTTCAATTTCTTGTTCAGGTTCAATTCCACCATTGCTTTGATGCTTTTTATCTCCATCTTCCGCCAAATATCGACAAAGACCTTGCCCGTGAACGAGCTTGGTCAGCTTGATTTCTAGATCATACTCTTGAACTTTTGCAATCCAGTTTCCTCTTTTCGTGCCCATCTCCTATTGAGTCAACACACTTTTAACCGCTGGATTGGTGACAAACACTGTTGTATGTGAATTCAAAAGATAAAACCTGAAATTCTTGATAGCTTTGACGACAGTATACACATTCTTCTCAATTTCAGAATAGCGCGATTCACTATCCTTGAAACTGGCGCTCATGAAAGCAATTGGAGATTCTCCTTCTTCACTGAGCTTCTATGTCAATATAGCAGACAACGTGTGTTCCGATGCATAACAATAGAGGATAAAATCCTTCCCGAAGTCAGGTCGAACCAACATTGGTGTGTTAGCAATAGCTTCTTTGATTTTGATAAAGGCCTGTTTGCCTTCTTCTGTCCATACGAAAGTGGATGTCTTTTTCATCATTGTTGAGATCTCCTTCGTCAGCTCTGAGAAATCAGGTACAAACCTCTAGATAAAGTTGACTTTATCGAAAAAGGAATGCACTTGCGTTTTGTTTGTTGGGAGAGACAGGCTTTTGATTGAATCCACTCGGTTTGGGTCAATTCTAGTCCCCTCTTTGGAAACGATGTGGCCAAGTAGCTTGCCCTCTGTCACTGCAAAGATGGTCTTCTTGGGATTCAATGATATCTTATGATACTTGCATCTCTCGAACTCTTTCACCAGATGTGAAAAGTGGTCTTCCTATTTATCTGAGAAAACGGTCAAGTCATCAAGATAGACGATTATTATCTTGTTCATGAGATCCCCAAATGCCAAGTCTACGACCCTCTGAAATGTAGCACCGACGTTGATAAGGCCAAAAGGCATCCTTTCATAAGCAAATGTTCCCCATGGTGTGGTGAAAGTTGTCTTTATTTGGTCCTCCTCTGCCACTGCAATCTAATTATAACTAGAAAAACCATCAAGAAGTGATAGCATCTCTGATCCGGTGAGTGTCTGCAAGGTATGTTCCATGACTGGTAATGGGTAATTGTCCTTCAAGGACGACTGATTCAAGTTCCTGAAATCCATGCAAATCCTGTTTTCACCGTTCTTTTTGTGCACAGGAACTATATTGGACACCCAGGTGGAGTGATGAATTGGAAATATTATCTTCGAGTCCACCATCTTCTGAATTTCCACGTAGATGGTATCTTGGATTCGCGGATTATAATGTCTCTGCTTTTGCCTGAAAGGCTTGACATCAGACTTCAGAGGAATTGTATTTGACAATTCTACGGGTGTGAAGACCTTCAAGTCTTCGTAAGACCAGCCAAATACATCCTTGTATTGTTTGAACAAGGCGGTAAACTTCTCAGCTTCTTCTGGAGTACAACACTTGCCTAGATTAACAAGCTGAGGCTTGTCTTCAACGCTGATGTTTACTTTGTAATGCTCCGCAGAAGTATTAACATCTAACATTCTTTGATCCTGAATGTATCGGTCATGCCAGTCAAAAATACCTTCTAAAGATACAAAACCCTTGTGAATTTGATTTCCTTTCAGTTGTCTGAGTTATCTGGTACAACTGGCCTGTAGATTAGTTCAATAGCAAAAGAATTCTGACGAAAGTCAGAATGTGGCATGAAAAGAGTGGTTGATACTGCAAGGGCATCAACTTTGCTATTGTCTGTTCTTGGAATGTATTTGATGTTAAATGTATCGAACCATTCAATAGCATTCCACACCCTTTGCCTATAGGATTGAAGGCGATTCTTTCTAACATGAAATTGCTCCCTGACTTGTTTAACAATCAGCTCTACATCTCCTTCAACTTTAAGCAGTTTGATCCCCATATCCTTAGCATTCTTGAGACTTAATAAAAGCGCCTTGTATTCAACAGTGTTATTGGTGTATTCAAATTGCAACCTATATGTGAATGGATATAGATAACCTTCAGGAGAAGTAATCACTAGTCCCGCTCCTGAGCCTGATTTTGAGCAAGTACCGTCGAACTGCATCATGCATATCTTTGACTCTTCATTTGACAATTCTGTGGAAAGTGCAAACTTTTGACAATCTTTAGTTACTTCTAACACCATAGCATATGTGCCCGGACCCGTGTCTTGATACAACACTTGTGCCTTAGGGTTCTGGGACTTCACCACCATAAACCTTTTCCTTAGGTTCCAACTTGAAAGTGCCCTTCTTCAATGGAATTGTCGCGAACGACCAATCCAATTGAATCTCGCCTCCGAGGCCTTTACAAAAGCTCCTGCTAAGTAACATTCCATAACTAGTAGGAATGTCTGCTACCAAGATGGTCATCATTATTTTCTTCTTAGGACAAGACGCTAGCCTGACTTGTGCATGCTTTAGTTTACCGACCAACGACACCGGTTTTGACTCAAGTAATACTTTTCCTGAGTTTTGGTGCACGATAGACCCAACGCGTTTATGATTTGTAGGGGCATAACGTTGTCTGAAGCTCCACTATCTATGATTCAATTACTGAGTTTAAAACCTCCTATATACAAAGATATATAGAACGGTTTTGGCTTTTCTTTTGTTGGCACAAATGACTCTAGCAGTGTAGGCTGGATTGTAGCCTCTTTCTTTACAACTTTCAAGATTCTTTCCAACTGCTTTGGATGATCCTGTAGATACTCCAGTTGTGAGATTTTTACCTTTGTCTTCATTATAGAAGACACAACGTTGAAGTTTGCCGAACATGATTCTTGAGCAACCGACACAATGTTCTCTTGTGAAGACTTGGGATTGGAAGTGGAAGGCACATCCTTTCCCTTTTCATTTGTATTCCGCTTTTCCTTCTCTTCTTTCTGTGCTTTGAAGTGCTACACACGTGTGACACAGGCGATGAGATGTTCTCATGATTAACCTTTGTCTTCATCATAGAAGACACAATGTCGAAGTTTGCTGAAGATGATTCTTGAGCAACCGACATGGTGTTCTCTTGTGAAGATTTGGGATTGGAAGTGGAAGGCACATCCTTTCCCTTTTCATTTGTATTCTGCTTTTCCTCTTCTTTCTGTGGTTTGAAGTGCTGCGCACATGTGAACATAGGCGATGAGATGTTCTCATGATTAACCGCAAGAGAAAATTGGTGGTATTCTTCTTCTTGTTCATTAACGGGTTCTCTATTGAAGTACCCCGTTGTGGACTCGCCATCAAAGTTGTCCATCTATGGTGAGACAACATTTGTAGTTGGTGAAGGTACGAAACCTGAACTTGGACTAGTAGTATCAGCGAATCCCATGAGCTGATTCATTTTTTTGATTTTTCGGGCATGTGGCCCCGTTGTGCTTATTAGAATCATGGAAAGTGCAATAAATTGCAACCCTATCAACATCATTCGTTTGTCTTGGTTGTCCTTGCGGAAACCTTGGCTTGTAATTATTGAATGCCTGGAAGTTATTCCTCTTTGGCTGGTATGGTTATTGAGGTTGATATGGTGGTGGTGCGGGCATGGCTTGCTGCCCTTGAGTAGGTGACTGCCTCTTGAGAATGGTAACCTCATTAGCTACTTTCTATAGCAGTGGATCAGCAAACGCTTGAACAAGCGGTCTGATTGGATCATTCTTCATCTTTCCCGTTGTAATCATGTTATCTTCAAGCTTGATAGCTTCTTGTACGAGCTATAGATTATCTTGATGACTTGTCTTCAAGAAGAAGGCTATTTCTGACAGTAGTGCATTGATGAAGTTACCCATTAAAATCTTATCAGATGGATTGAGAGTATGTGAAGAGCCCAACTAGCTCCAACTCAAACCCTTGTGCAAACTGCTTGTTTTTTTGTGTTTTGTTTGTTTTGAGAGAAATATAGACAAAAGTAGAAGGGGCGCACAGCATAAAAATACAAATAATATTGAAATTCAAGAAATTATTGAGCAACTACAAGCTTAATTAAGATCTGGCAATACATACAAATAGATTACACACAAGCAATGTACCCAAAAACCTCCAGAATAATTAAATAAGAAAGTACATATTATGCCAGACAAAGTGTGCTAAAACTGATGAAATGCTACCCTTGGACCTCAAATCTGCTTTCTCCCACATAGTAGCTGGTGAAATGATGCTGAGAAGGTGGGACGCAAAAGCCAGAGTCAAGAAACTACCAAGAAGAAAGGCGTTTTTGCCTCCAAGTTCACATGCCCTTCTCTGGTGAACACGCCCTTGCACAGGAAAGTACGACCTCTACAAGAAATGGTATGGCCTTATCAAAAGTTGGAAATCTAATTGAAGATGGCGCCTCTGATGAAGAAACCCTCTCCCTTATTATAAACAGGTAAATGCTAAACAAAAACTTAGATCTATGCACAGATGAACTTCTGGATGAAGCTCGCACAATGGCAATCATTCGACTGGTGTCTCACAGCCTCACAATCACAGATTCAGTGAAGAATTCTCGCTCTTCAATGAAGTTTTTCCTAAAACACTTGTCCTTAGACAAATCATAGAGAAGATAGAAAGTTGCAATGTCAAATAATCATAAATGAGGTCTACTTGCAAGCTTTTGCCTTATATCTCCTCAAAATCACGACTTTCAAGAAAAGCACGCCATTTGCCATTTGCCATTTGCATTTGTTTTAAAATATATTTAAATGTATTTTAAGTCATTTCCATAGTTGGGTGCCTTAAGTGATTTAAATATCACTCAATAAAGTATTTCATTACTTTATAATGTATTAAGTGGCATTTTACTTTATAAAGTCAATTTGACTTTATAATAAATCATTTAAGTTAATTTATTAACTTAACTACCAAAATACCCATAACTCCTTCCCAACTCAGTATTTTTCCGTGTCGTCAGAAGCTGGCAAACATTGAACTCAATATGCCTGTATTGAAACCAATACTGAGGTGAAAGGGGTGGGAATGGCAATACCCACCAAAATTGTCACTGACCCCCTAACCAGATAGTGTCAGCCCACGAGGGTCCAAGAAATAGGCTAACTCCACTGCTCTTGAATACTGACTAGAGTGGGGACATTACAGTCCGCCCTCCCCTAATTTGCTTGTCCTCAAGCAAACTCAAAGCTGGATGCTGTAGAATACTGTCACTCTCCCAAGTAGCATCCTTTGTCGGTAGATCTTTCCACTTAACCAGATATTCTCCAAGAACCCACCCCTGTAGAGGACGCTCTCTGAACTCTAGAATGGCCTTAGGTACCAAAATCAAGCTCCCCTCATCATCCAAGGGTGGTAGGTCTGCAAAAGGAACTATGTGTTCTCCCAATGCCTTTTTGAGGCGTGATACATGAAACACATTATGTACCCTATTGTCTGCCGGTATTTCTAAGTCATAAGCCACCTCGCCAACTTGCCTGACAATGGTAAATGGCCCGTAGTAGCGTGGATTGAGTTTCTCTGAGCCCCTCTTCCTAAGAGTGGACTACCTATAGGGTTGAAGCATGAGGTACACCAAATCACTGATCTCAAATGAACGCTCAACCCTCCTCTGATCCGCATACTGCTTCTGCTGATTCTGAGCCCTCTGAATATTCTCTCGAAGAGCTCTCATAATATCCTGGTTCTCCTGTAACAGATTACCAACACTCGGTACTCTACAGTCACTCAGTAGCAAATCAATGAAACTCGGAGCATCATAGGCATATAATGCTCAGAAAGGTGACATCTGTATAGACATGTGGTGAGTGGAATTGTAGTAATACTCACAAAGATATAACCACTTCACCCAAGCCTTCTGTTGTCCAGAAATATAATTCCGTAGGTATCCCTCCACCCATTTGTTGACGATCTCAGGCTGCCCATCTGTCTGGGGGTGGTAGCTAGTACTCAGAGTCAATTTTGTCCCACAAAGTCTGAATAACTCCTGCCAGAAATTACCCATGAACCTGTTGTCTCTATCGCTGACAATACTCCAAGGTAACCCATGTAACCTGAATACCTTTCGCAAGAACAAATCCACCACCTGTATGGCTGAGTAAGTAGTAGTGATCGGGAAGAAATGTGCATCCTTTGTCAATCAATCAACTACCACAAAAATGTTGCCTCTGCCCTGAACTTTCGGCAAGCCTGTAATGAAGTCCATCGACACACATTCCCACTTCCCCTCAGGAATAGGAAGCAGTTGTAGTAACCCAGCAGGGTAAGTATGCTCTTGTTTGTTTTGCTGACAAACAGAGCACTCCCTGACATACTGAAGAACGTTTGATTTGAGACCCTTCCACGTGAATCTCTCCCGTACTTGCCTATAGATCTTAAAGTACTCGCGATGACCAGCCATGGGTGAATCATGAAGAGTCTTCAAAACCTTGTTCTTCACCTCAGAACCTGGGACTAAAAGTATTCTCCCTTTGTAAATGATAAGATCATTCACAAGAGAGTACCTGCTATCCTGTATAGTCCCATCAATGATGCCAGAAGCCCACAGATTCTTGGCATACTCTGCTAATATCATGTGACTCCAATCCTTTGAAATCACTGCAATGGAGCTCAAGTGTGGTCGGTGAGATAATGCATCAGCAACTACGTTCTGTGTCCCTTTGACATAAACAATGTCAAAATCATATGACTGTAGTTTGCTAACCCACTTCTGTTGTCTCTCGTTTAGGTCTCGCTGCCCAAGGAAATGCTTCAAGTTGTTATGATCTGTCTTAACACAAAATTTGTTGCCAACTAGATATTGCCTGAATTTGGCCATAGTGTGCATGATAGCCCAACATCTCCTTGTCGTAAATACTAAAGCTCCTCTTAGGACCCCTTAGCTTCCTACTTTCGAAAGCTATGGGATGACGGTCCTGCATGATTACTGCACCAATACCTTCTCCACTAGCATCACAGTGAAGCTCAAAGGGCCTGGTGAAATCTGGTATGGCTAAGACTGGACAAGTAGTGATCAGATGTTTGAACTTCTCAAAACACTCTTGTGCTAGAGGTGTCCAAATGAAAGCTCCCTTCTTGGTCAAATCTATTAGTGGTGCAACATGCCGCGAAAAACCACTGACAAACTGACAATAGAAAGCACATAAACCTACAAACCCCTTGAGTTGTGTCAAGGTCTCCGGAGTAGGCCAGTCGACAATGGCACGAACTTTATGTGGATCCATACGAACACCCTCTCTGCTGATAATGTGACCCAAGTATAAAAGTTCCTCCATACCCAATGCACACTTGGACTCCTTGGTGTACAAGGACTCCCTGTCAAGTATGCTCAATACAACATCTAGGTGAACCATGTGCTCCTTCCAAGATCTGCTGTAGACTAATATGTCATCAAAGAACACCAGAACGAATTTCCTTAATTGATGCTGAAAGACCCTGTTCATCGTGGATTGAAAGGTGGCTGGAGCGTTGGTTAAATTGAAAGGCATAACCAAAAAGTCAAAATGTCCATAATGACACCTGAAAGCGGTCTTCTCAATGTCCTCAAACTCTAATCTGATGGTACCCTGTTCTCAAATCTATCTTCGAGAAGTAGCAAGCCCCATGTAGCTCATCTATCAACTCGTCAATCCGCGGAATGGGATACCTATTCTTGATGGTTTTCTTGTTCAACATGCTGTAATCAATACACATCCTGAGAGTACTGTCGTTCTTCTTCACCAATACAACTAAAGAAGCAAATGGAGACTTACTTGGCTTGATGTGTCCCATAGCGAGCAACTCTTTGATGGTTTTCTCTATTTCATCTTTCAATCGCTTAGGATGCTGGTAAGGAGTGATCATAACGGGCTTGGTGCCCTCCTCCAACTCAATAATATGCTCAATGCCCCTGTTTGGAGGACTACCATGAGGTATATCACTAAACACCTTAGTATGCTTCATCCGAAGCTCCTAAACATCTGGATGATAAGGCGTTTTATGCTGCTCCTCATAAGATGGCTGCAACTAACATGCTGCTGCCCACTCAACCATGCCATGCCTAATTAATCTTTGCATTCTCCTGAGTGTAATAACCTTCAAGTTGCTGTCCTTGAGGGCTTTTAGTACGTGGTTTGTCCCATCAACCTTAAATTTCATCTCCATCTCTCTAAGGTTGAGAGTAAACTCATTGATTGCATGAAGCCACTTCATGCCAAGAACCACATCGATGTCACCCATTGTAACCTCATAAAAATCTGCTTTGAACTCGTAATTGTTGAGCTTCATGGGCAGATTTGGAATCATCCTCTCACACTTGAGAGTAAAACCATAAGCAACCTTTACTTTGATCCCTTCAAACTGCTGAGTTTGAATCCCTCTTTTCTCCACTAAACCTGCATCAATAAAATTGTGTGTTGCACCTGTGTCAAGTAGTGAGATGACTCTTTGACCAGCCAAGATCCCTCGCAAACGAAATGAGCCTTCCCTTTGCATGCTTGACATTTGAGCCTCATGCAACTCATTTTCCACTTCCTTTTCCACTGAAATTTCAGAGTTTTCTTCTTCTAAACCATCTTCATCAGTTTGCTGGTCAGAAAGATCAGAAATTAATTCATCATCATAAAATGATTCCAACTGTCTATTTTGTCCCTTTGGCTTGAGAGGATAGTCACGGTTTATGTCATAGGGCCCTTTGCAATAAAAGCAAAGCTTTCTCCTTCATAAATTGTTGATTGTTTCACTATCCAAGGGTGCTGCAAACTTTTTATTTTGATCAAGATTATCTGTTTTCTTAAAATCAGGTTTGCTGTCCTTATTTGAAGTGGATGGATTGGAGTTGAACTTACTTCGTGGAGTAGTAAGATCCATGCTACGAGGTTTCCTCATAGCTTCCTATAAAATGGGGGGAGCAGAAGCTTTGATCCAGCCCTTCATTGGCTCAAAAAGCCCCTCTACAAAGAGAATAACCAACTTTCTCTCTGATATCCCTGTGATCATAACCGAGATCCTCTGAAATTCACCAATATAGGACTCCAAGCTGCCTAACTGTTTGAGCTGTGCTAAGTCTCTAAAATACAGTTCAGGGTCTTTTTTGTCAAATCTTTGCACAAGTCTATCAGATAACTAGTAATCCGGTCATGTCGTAGAGTAACCATTCCGTGGTGCCACCAATCATGGGCTACACCATCCAAATGTAATGCTGAGAATTTAATGGCATCATCCTCCACCATTGGATGTAAAGTCAGGAAAGTATCAAGCTTCCTAATCCAAGCTCTAGCAGTGAGTCTACCGCTGCCATCAAAGGTAGGAGGAGTGAGTTTATTAGTCGCTTGTCTCAGATCATTGTTTCTGTTATCTTTAGGCCTCCTATCAACTCGATTTCTGCCATGTTCTCTCTTTTGACTCATAAATCTATCAAAGTTCAGGTGATCTAAACTCGTTGGGGTAAAGCTTCCCATTCATCATGTAATGTCATAATGTTATCTATGAAGACGATGTCACCTTCTCCCTCCTCCATGTTGCCATCAACTGGATCACGCCTGGCAAATATAGGACGTGTGGATCTCTCATAGGTACGTGTAGGAGTAACTCTCAGGCGTGGAATTCCATGCACATTGCCATCTTCCTCCTGTTCTTGTGGTCTCCTTTGGACAGTTTAATGTTGCACTACTGTGCTTAATTGTTGGAGTGCATTAGCCACCTGTTCCTGTCTTGCTACTAGGCCTCTTAGAATGTCTTGGGCCTCCCTATCCTCATTCTGAGCTCTGTTGTGAGGTTCCCCAGTTTCCTCTCTGTCACCCATTTCTTCGAATGGATTGTCAAAGGGAAAATCCTCAAACTGATTTCTCTGACTACGAGGCCTCCTGTGTGAATAGTGCCCATGAATGTCAGTAGTTATGTTGTGCTCTGGAGGTGCCTGTGTGATCTTTGTCAAATGGGAGATTGTTGGAATATTGTGCCTCAATCTCACAGGCTGAAACCTCTGAAAGAACCAAGTCGGTGTGACATTCACTCTGTCTGGCCGACTAGCAGTTGTGAAACCTTATGAAATGTTCAGGTCGCTGAGACCTTGTTGATGTCTTGCCGAATGGAGCCTATTGTTGTGACAGTTTCTATCTCTCACCGCTCGGGGAGATCTCTGGCCGACAATTTAGTTTTTGTGATGGTCGGAGAGACTCATGGTGACTGGTGTCATCGGAGTAACCTTTAGGCTGGCAGGATTATGTGCTCTGATACCACTATGAAGAGCCTAGCTGGCTCCAACTCAAACCCCTGTGCAAACTGCTTGTTTTTTTTTTGTTTTGTTAGTTTTGAGAGAAATATAGACAGAAGTAGAAGGGGCGCATAGCATAAAAAATGCAAATAATACTTAAATTCAAGAAATTATTGAGCAACTACAAGCTTAATTAAGATCTGACAATACATACAAATAGATTACACACAAGCAACGTAACCAGAAACCTCCAGAATAATTAAGTAAGAAAGTACAGAGTATGCTAGGTAATGTTAATTTAAAGATCAGATTGACATGCACAAAATTTAATTCAAAAATAACACAAGACACAGTAGATACCCTGGGAAAACCCTCGTCTTGAGGGAGGGAGAAAAACAAGCAGTTTGCATAGGGGTTTCAAAGATTACATCTTGTTCATTCTGGAAACAATCCTAGTAGCAAACTCTCTCTTTGTACATTTCTTGATCAACCTCTCAAACCAAACAATCTTCGCACTGTTGCAATACCTTCAACAATATACAGTACAGATCGACACGAGAGATGGACCATGGCATTCGATTCTTGATCAGGAGAGATTTTGGCAGCATAACCCTGCCTCTCTCTTTTCTCTATGATGGTCGGAAAGACTGTGTGAATATAAAGACAACATTTCTTCATGGTGATCTTGAAGAAGAGATTTATATATCCCAGCCTGAGCACTTTGTGGAAAATGGTAAAGAAAGATTGGTTTGCAAGTTGAATAAATCTCTGTATGGGTTAAAGTAGTCTCTTACAAGTGGTATCAGAGCCTGGCCAGTTATGTTATCGTTGTGGGTACGTTGGGTTTTTTGAGTCAATTTTTGTTCAGTGGGAGTCTTGTAGAAGTTTGGTAATTCGAATTACAGGTTAAGATGGCGAGCACGTCAGGAAAGATTGAAATTGAGAAATTCAATGGCAGCAATTTTGAGTTGTGGAAACTTAAAATGGAAGATTTGTTGGTTGATCGTGATCTTTGGATTGCTATGTCTGGAACGAAGCCTACAGGCATGAAGCAAGAAGATTGGGACCTTGCAGATAGAAAATCAAAAGGGCTGATAAGGCTCTGTTTAGCAGACTCTGTTCTTCTGAATGTTCATGAAGAAAAGACTGCATCTTCCTTGTGGAAAAGACTGACAGCCATTTATCAGGGCAAGTCCTTGGTGAATAAATTGTTCTTGAGGAAGAAGTTGTACTCTTTGAGAATGCAGGAAGGAGGGTTTGTTGCTGATCATTTGAACGCATTCAACATGCTGATTGCATAGTTAACATCTGTGGGTGTGAAGATTGGTGAAAAAGATCGCTGTATGCTGTTATTATGTTCTTTGCCAGATTCTTGGGATCACCTAGTGATGGCTATTGGAAGTACGACATCCACTTTTAAGATGGAAGATGTTTCTTCTTTGTTATCAGAAGAGATGAGAAGGAAATCTTTTGAGATGGCGAAGGAGGCTCTTGTTGTTAGAGGCAGATCGAAAGATAAAGGCAAGAAGAAGGACAAGAAGTCCAAATCGAAATCAGAGGGGAGATCAAAGTCTCCTGGCAAGAAGTCCAAGGTAAAGTGCTGGAATTGTGGGCAACCTGGTCATGTCCGAAAGGATTGTAAAGAGGAGAAAAAGAAAAAGAAGTATTCTTCCGACAATGATTCTTTTCAGAGTGATGCAGATGCTTTTATTGCAGCCTTGGCTACGTAGGCATTAGATGATGTCTGGCTAATTGATTCTGGAGCATCTTTCCACGTGACATTTCATAGAGACTGGTTCACGAAGTATGAAAAATACGATGGTGGAAAGGTGTATTTGGCAAGTGAATCATCATTGGAAATAGTTGGCCGTGGAAGAGTGAAGGGAATTAATGATGTAATGCATATACCATGTCTGGCTCAAAACTTACTTTCTGTTAGTATGCTGAATGATATTGGAGTGCAAGTCACGTTCTCTGGAAATGGCTGCAAGATGACTAGAGGCTCTATGGTGGTAGCAAGAGGTGTTCGTGTTGGTACCTTGTATAAGCTTGATGCACATGCTGTGCAAAGCAATAGTGTCTCTGCAAAGTCATAGAAAGCTACTCATGGAGGAAAAGAGGAAAAAGTTCCTGATAGTGTAAACTCTATGGAAGTTAAACTTCCAGCAGAAAAGACTATGCTCTGGCATCATAGGCTAGGCCACATTGGTGAGAAAGGTTTAAAAACCTTGAAGAATAAAAACCTGGTTGAGGGGCTTGAAGATTGTAACCTCGAATTTGAATTCTGTGAACATTGTATATATGGTAAACAACACCGTGTTTCATTTTATTCTAGTCCTCACAAATCTTCTGGTTTGCTTGATTATATACATTCTGATGTTTTTGGTCCAGCCAGTGAATGTTCATTCTTTATCTAAGTCAAGGT
Organism: Sequoia sempervirens; assembly: GCA_007258455.2. Classification (NCBI taxonomy): domain Eukaryota; kingdom Viridiplantae; phylum Streptophyta; class Pinopsida; order Cupressales; family Cupressaceae; genus Sequoia; species Sequoia sempervirens. The sequence goes on along the minus strand of VDFB02000020.1, from coordinate 9,040,124 downwards.
ACTATGTATCGTTCATTGATGATTATTCGAGAAGAACATTTGTTTATTTTTTGAAAAGTAAATCAGAAGTGTTCAGTCGGTTTAAGGAATTTAAGAACCTTGTAGAAAATCGGTGAAAGGAAAATCAAATGTTTAGGGCGATACTTGGCGGTGAATTTTGTTCGATGATTTGAGAGAATCTTGTAAAGATCATGGGATTAAAAGACATAAAACTACACCTTACACTCCGCAGCAAAATGGAGTGCGAGAAGGTTCAAAGGGCAGTGATGGAAAGAGCACAAGTATCTTTGAAGGCTGGCTTGGAGAGAGAAGTTATGGGCTGAGGTAGTTGCTACAGCATGTTACTTGATAAACCGTTCTCTAATTCTGCTCTTGTTGAGAAAACACCTTTGGAAGCATGGTGGTAGAAGCCCTCTCTGAGACACATTAGGTGTTTTTGGCTGTGAGGCATATGCACATGTATGTATGAAAAAAAGATCTAAATTGGAGAACAAGGTTGTCAAATGTATTTTTATTGGCTATAGTGCTGGCATAAAAGGATACAAGCTTTGGAATCCTGATACAGAGAAGGTTCTATACAACATAAGTGTTATCTTTCGTGAGCTGAAGCCTTCTACCTTGGATATCAGTCAGAGACAAAATTAGAAAACAAAAAGGATGTAGTTGAAATTCCTCCGACACCAGATAAAGAGGAATTGAAAATTCAAAATGTACCTGAAACTGAGGAGAGCTCAAGTAGTTAAAAGTTCGATGAAGAAGAACCACCTCAACCTCAACAAGTGAGGAGGTCAACTGAAAAGAAAGCAACCTGATAGGTATGGGTTTTCTTTGATAGATTCTACTTGTGTCTATGCTTTAATTTCTAGCACTGATGAGTCTAAGACTGTGAAAGAGGCATTTAAAATGTCTGATTCAAACTCTTGGTTGGAAGCCATGAATGAAGAAATGGCATCATTAGAAAAAAATGATACTTGGAGTTTGGTGCCCTTGCCTGAAGGCAGAAAAGCGGTGGGCTGCAAATGGGTATTTAAAAAGAAAATAGGTCTGGATGGTAGTGTGGAAAAATATAAGGCGAGGTTGGTTGTGAAGGGTTATTCCCAGGTAGAGGGAATTGATTATGGAGAAATTTTTTCTCCTGTAGCTAAGCTGACATCTATCAGATTTCTTTTGTCACTTGCAGCAGCGTATGACTTAAAGATCGAACAGATGGATGTCAAGACAACATTTTTTCATGGTGATTTTGAAGAAGAGATTTATATGTCCTAGCCTGAGCACTTTGTGGAAAAAGGTAAAGAAAGATTGGTTTGCAAGTTGAATAAATCTCTGTATGGGTTAAAGCAATCTCCTAGAATGTGGTACCAGAAGTTTGACACTTTTGTTTTGTCATTGGGATTTGTAAGATCAAAATCTGATCATTGTGTGTATTACAAAGCTGAAAGTGATCGAGTCCTTATTATTGCTCTCTATGTTGATGATATGCTGTTCATAGGCAATAGTAAGTTAATGATTTCTGATCTTAAGTCTCAGTTGTCTGCAAAGTTCAAAATGAAAGATCTTGGTGCAGCAAGGTATATTCTGGAAATGGAAATAACCAGGGACAGGAAGAATAGAAAGCTTTGGCTCAGTCAAAGTAAGTATATCAAGACTGTTCTAGAGAGATTTTGCATGACTGATTGCAAGTAGCCAGTTCCAGTTTTGCAGGGAACGAAGCTATCTATTGAAGACTGTCCAAAATCTCCTACTGAGATGGAGGACATGACCAATGTACCTTATGCTAGTGCGGTTGGCAATCTAATGTATGCAATGGTTTGTACAAGGCCAGACATTGCTCAAGCAGTGAGAGTACTTAGTCGGTTTATGGCTAATCCTGGAAGGACACATTGGGATGCTGTGAAAAGAGTATTCAGATATTTGAAGGGCACTTCTGAATATGCTTTGTGTTACCATGGGAACTTGGTTGAATCACAGAGGACTCTCAGTATTCGAGCCTATGTGGATTCTGATTGGGCAGGGGACATTGACAGTAGAAGATCCACCAGTGGATATATTTTCATGTTGAATGGTGGTGCAATGAGTTGGATGAGTAAGCGTCAGGCTGTAGTCGCTTTGTCCACTACAGAGGTAGAATACATGGCAGCTACACATGCTTGTAAAGAAGCAATCTGGTTAAAATGTTTGTGTTCTAACATTGGTTTTGATGCAGGGCAAATAACAATTTACTGTGATAGTCAGAGCGCTATTTGTTTGGCAAAGAATCCTACTTTCCATGCCAGGACGAAACATATAGATGTACAGTATCACTTTGTACGAGATATGGTGGAGGATGGAAAGGTTTCGTTAGAAAAAGTGGATACTCTGGAGAATGTTGCAGATGCATTGACGAAGCCAGTGAGCATAGACAAGTTCAGGTGGTGTGCCAGTTCGATGGGCCTTAGTGCCCATGAATGCCAGTAGTTATGTTGTGCTCTGGAGGTGCCTGTGTGATCTTCGTCAAGTGGCAGATTGTTGGAATATTGTGCCTCAATCTCACAGGCTGAAACCTCTGAAAGAGCCAAGTCGGTGACATTCACTCTATCTGGCCGACTAGCAGCTATGAAACCTTATGAAATGTTCAGGTTGTCGAGACCTTGTTGATGTCTTGCCGAATGGAGCCTATCGCTGTGACATGTTGATCGCTGTGACAGTTTCTATCTCTAACCGCTTGGGGAGATCTCTGGCCGACAGTTTAGTTTCTGTGATGGTCGGAGAGACTCATGGCGATTGGTGTCATCGAAGTAACTCAAATACTTCGGTATGAAGTCTTATCGAGATGGTATGTCTCGCCGACAGGGTGTTACACTTGTGGTCATCAGAGTAACTCAAATACTTCAGTATGAAGTCTTGTCGAGATGGTATGTCTCGCCAACAGGGTGTTACACTTGTGGTCATCGGAGTAACTCATATGCTTCGGTATGAAGTCTTGTCGATATGGAAAGTCTCGCCGATAGTCATATACTTGGAGTCTTCGCGGTAACACAAAGGCTTTGGTGTGAACTCTTGGCAACGGGTGTTGGTCTCACCGATGGTGTGGGGTAGTCTATTGTCGGTATGACTCCTGGTGACTGTTTGATCTCGAGGTGACTTGAAGACTTCGGTAAGAACTCTCAGCGATAGCGGTAAGTCTTGCCGACTGTTGGACATTTCAGAATGACTTGGGAACATCGGTATGATGTCTCATCGAATAACGATGGTCTTGCAAATGTGAGAGAACATCGGTATGATCGAACAAATGTGAGAGAACAGACGCATCCCTTTAAAGCATCAAGTCGGCCAAGATAACAATAATTACAAGTTATTTATTGAAGCGCCTCTTCATTAAATTGTATCTCCTCATTAAATACTTTATTTATCAAATGAAGTGTCCCTTCATAAAATCGCATAAAACAATTAAATAGCTGAAGGCTAACATTTAATTGTTTTCTTCTAGTGATCTAGGCTGGAAGAAATCGTACGAAGCTGCTATAAACATCAACACTCCCTCTCAGTGAGGGAAAGTACTTCCAGCTGCACAAGACATATCACCTCAATGTGATGTCTACCACATTGGCTACAACCAAATGTGGAAAAGAAGAATATCACCTCATCGTGATATCAGATATCGCCTCAACATGATATCAACCATAATGGCTACAACCATACTATGGTGTATACAAGTGTTCATCACTTGTGATGTTTTCACCTCAACATGACTTTCACCATGGCTCTCCCAGAGGGTGAAACACAAGTACAAGATGTCATGGAGTGTCACACAAGACATCCACCATAACTCTTTCAAAGGGTGGAAACAAGGGCTTTCACCTCAAATCTCAAAGAGAAATGCATGAACAAGGGATTTCACCTTGAACTTCTCTCACAGAGAAGAACTCATTAAACAAGGGATTTCACCTCAAACTTCTCTCACAGAGAAGAACTCATTAAACAGGCTCACTGATACTGAGACTCTTTCTCAGTTAAGGCTGGATTCTCCACCATACCAAGCTTATCTCGAAAGTACACAAACTTTATCCTGGAGAGAGGCTTGGTGAGAATGTCTACCGTCTGCTCATCAATGCTGATATACCTCAACTGTATAGCCTTCCGCAGTACCATATCTCTAATATAGTGCTACTTGATCTCAACATGCTTGGTTCTATCATGAAACACAGGATTGATAGAAAGCTTCACGCAACTCTGATTATCACAATGAATGATAGTAGGCTCCATTGATTGTCCAAACAATCTTGCAAGGAGCTTAAGAAGCCATACTGCTTCTCGAGCTGCCATACAAGCTGCAATATACTCTGCCTCTGTTGTACTCAATGCTACAGATGACTGTTTTCTGTTGCACCAGGATATCATAGCAGAACCCAAACTGAAGCAACAACTAGAGGTGCTCTTCCGATCTGTGACACACCCTACCCAATTTGAATCAGTAAAACCATGTAGCTCCAAGTCTGCATTTGAAGAATACCTCAACCCATATCCAACTGTGCCACGCGAGTATCTCAGGATATGTTTAGCTGCAACAAGATGTATCTGTCTCGGCTCACACATGAACTGACTAAGTGCACTCACAGCATAACAACAGATATCTGGTCTAGTGTTAACTAGATACATCAAGGACCCAATCAGCTGTCTGTACATAGTAGGATCCACCAAGTCTGAAATAGCTGCAGCCTCCTTCAATTTATGTAGGTTGGTCTCCATAGGTATATACGTGGATTTGGAATCCATCATACCAAATCTCTTAAGTATATCAATGGTGTACTTCCCTTGACTTAGAATCATCTCATTGGGTTTCTGCCAGACTTCTAATCCAAGGAAGTAATGCATGAGCCCAAGGTACTTCATCTCAAATTCAGAAGTCAACTCCTTCTTACACTCGAGAATCAGGTGATCTTCTCCAGTAAGAATCAAATCATCAACATATAAGACTAAAATTAATGCTTCACCATTGATTACCTTGAAGTAGAGATTTGAGTCAGCATCATTCTTCAAGAAGCCCAAACTTGACAGGTACCAATCAATCCTTTTGTACCATGCACGAGGAGCCTGCTTAAGACAGTACAAGGCCTTCTTTAGCTTGGAAACATGAGACTCCTTCCCATGAACCTCAAATCCATCAGGTTGCTCGATATAAACTTCTTCCTCAATCACACCATTTAGAAACGCTGTCTTCACATCCATTTGGTGAATTTTCCATCCTCTAGATGCAGCAATAGCAATGATGGTTCTGACAAAAGTATAGCGAGCAACAGGAGCAAATGTTTCTTCGTAATCAACTCCCTCTTTCTATGAAAACCCACGAGTCACGAATCTTGCCTTGTACTTCTCAATGCTCCCATCTGCAGTATGCTTGATTTTGAACAGCCATTTTGAAGATACTACAGATTTTCCCTCGGGTCTAGGAACAATGTCCCAAACATCATTCTTGAGAATTGATTGGTACTCCTTTGCCATAGCATCTCTCCAAACCTGTTGACTAGATGCTTCCTCAACACAGGTAGGCTCAGATTCAATAATCTGACTCATTAAGGCAACATAACTGGAGAACTTATGTGGCCTTTTACTTTCTTTGAATGTGCCTTTAGGAGCTGCAAAACTTTCAGCCTCTTGCATAGTACGCCTCGCCCATAGAGGTCTTTTTCTCCCAATTACAATGTCAGTAGGCCCATCAGTAGGTTCCAAGGGTTCAACAAGATCAATATCTTCTTTCGGTTCTGAAGTCTCCCTCTGAATCTCAGGAGTATGGTCAACTTCCATATCCTGAGGTGACTCTTCATTATCGATCTCCATACGAGTTCCCCTGGATCTCCTGAATGCAACATCTTCCTCGAATGTGACATCCCTACTGATCTCGATCAACTTTTGTCTAGGAATGTATATTCTGTAGGCTTTTGATGTCTCGCTGTAGCCCACAAAAATTCGCTTCTTGCCAGAAGGCTCCAAGTTTGTTCTCTTTTCCTTTGGAACATGAACATAGACAGGACATCCAAAGATCCTTAAATGACTAACCTCTGGCTTCGTCCCTGTAAAGGCTTCTTTCGGAGTCATATTCTCCAAGATCTTATGAGGACTTATATTCTGTACATATACTGCGGTCCTAGAAGCTTTTGCCCATAAGAAGGTTTGCAAATCCTAGCCATGGATCATGGCTTTTGCTGCTTCTACGATTGTCCAGTTCTTCCTTTCTGCAACACCATTCTGTTGAGGATTATAGGGGACACAGAACTCCCTGTTGATCCCTGTTTCAACACAAAAATTCCGAAAACTGCCAGAGGTGTATTCTCCACGATTATTAGATCTGAGAACCTTGATTCTTTTACCAGAAAGATTCTCTACCAAGGCTTTGAACTCCTTAAACCTTCCTAACACTTCCTTAAACTCTTTAGTTTTCAAAAAATAAATCCAAGTCTTTCTAGAGTGGTCATCAATAAACAAAACATAATACAAGAATCCACTCGAAGATGGAACAAACATAGGTCCACATAAATCAGAATGAATAAGGTCTAAAATGCACTTAGATCTATTTTCTTTATTATGGAAAGGAGCTTTTATATTCTTACCTAATGCACAACCTTTGCAAGTTCCTTTATGCTCCTGATTGAACTTAGGAAGATCCGTCACCATCTTCTCCATGATAGGTAAGGCTCAAAAGTGAAGGTGAGCCAATCTTCAATGCCAAAGATCACATAAGCTTGAAGAATCATGAACTAATGCTTGTAGTGGACGCGTACAAAGTCTGTAGAGACTTTCATGTCTAACTGCAATTGCTTGAGCATCCTTGAAGCTGAAATTGAAATGAGATTGCGCTTGATTCCTGGAACATAATGAACATTGCTCAACTAAAGTGTGATGCCAGAATCCAAATGAAGAGCAGAAGTCCCAATCCCTTTCACGGAGTAGCTTGCATCATCTCCAATAATGACTTGTTCGGAAGACTCTTTCTCCACCAAGCTTGATAAGTGCTCCTTAAAACCCGTGATGTGTCAAGAAGCACCACTGTCGATCAGCCAAGTGTTGGTGTCAGTAGGTACACTACTTGACAATGCCGAGTAGAACAAATATTCACATGAATCCTTCTGTGGAGAAGCATGATCAACATCTACAACGGTGGCTTGCTGCTTAGGTCTAGTTGGACAATGGTTAGCAAAGTGGCCAAACTTATCACACCTAAAGCATTGGATTTTGGACAAATCTCTCTTTTTCTTGGAAGGGGGAGCACCATCATTTCCTTTATGTCGATTCGTCTTGAAGAATCCCTTCTTTCCATCTTTTCCCTTCTTCAAAGCCTGGGAGGCGAGAACATGAATGTCTTCATTAGACAAACTTTGACCAACGCCTCTAGCCACCAATTTTGACTCTTCTTGAATGAAATCGGCCCTCAAGCGATCGAACTTCAGAAGTTTGGATCTTGCACTAATTCCTTGAATATAGGACTCCCATGATAATGGAAGACCATTGAGAGAAAGCATCGTTAGATCTTTATCATCAACCACATGACCAATTGTAGAGAGCTGATCTGTCAACTCCGAGATCCTCATGAAGTAGGCAATCACTGTTTCTCCTTTCGCCATCTTCACATGGTGTAGTTGTTGCTTCAGTGCAAGAGACCGGCTGGTGTTGTTGATTTCCTACATCTCCTTTAATGTCTTGAACATCTCCCTTGCAGTCTTCAACTTGGAGACAATCGGAACAATATGGTCTTTGATGGAGTCAACCAACAACTTCTTCGCCTTGATGTCTTTCTTCCTCCATTGCAACTTCTCTTCTTCCTCTTCTGGTTTGGGAACTTTGGTCTCCACAAACTCAGCCAAGTCATTCTCTTCCAATGTGAGCATGATCCTAAACCTCCATGATGTATAGTTGGATGCTCCCTCGAGTCTATCCTTGATTTTCAATCCGTTCACCATCTTGATTGAGGTAGAGATAGACAAAGAATTATGATGAAGAGAATAGAGTATCGCTGTACTATCAAATCTGATCACGATCTCCTCAAACCCGCTCTGATACCATGTTAATTTAAAGATCAGATTGACATGCACAAAATTTAATTCAAAAATAACACAAGACAGCAGATACCTTTGGAAAACCCTCCTCTTGAGGGAGAAAAACCCAACCAATAATATCTCTTATATTATTGAATCTTCAATAAGAATGATACACATACAATAGGCCAATAGAAAGGCCAGCACACAGCACCACAATCTAATGCAAATACAGAACTGTATGATACAACCCGTCAATAGATATCTTAGCCTTCTACACAAATCTCAGACTTCTCTTGGATGAACTCGCATATGAAGAACTTTTAACTGTGAATGAACTGGAAAAATGCTAATGAATGAATGATGAACAATGAGCAACCAAATGAATATATATACAAATGTGAGAGAACAAATGCATCCCTTCAAAGCATCAAGTCGGCCAAGATAACAATAATTACAAGTTATTTAATGAAGCGCCTCTTCATTAAATTGTATCTCCTCATTAAATACTTTATTTATCAAATAAAGTGCCCCTTCATAAAATCGCATAAAAGAATTAAATAGCTGAAGGCTAACATTTAATTGTTTTCTTCAAGCGATCTAGGATGGAAGAAATCGTACGAAGCTGCTATAAACATCAACAGGCAAAGTGTGTTGAAACTGATGAAATGCTGCCTCTGGACCTCAGATCTGCTTTCTCCCACGTAGTAGCTGGTGAAATGATGTTGAGAAGGTGGGACACCAAAGCCAGAGTCAAGAAACTGCCAAGAAGAAAGGCGTTTTTGCCTCCAAGTTCACACGCCCTTCTCTGGTGAACACGCCCTTGCACAAGAAAGTACGACCTCTACAAGAAATGGTACGACCTTATCAAAAGCTGGAAATCTAGTTGAAGATGGCGCCTCTGATGAAGAAACCCTCTCCCTTATTGTAAATAGGTAAATGCTAAACATAAACTCAAATCTATGCACAGATGAACTTCTGGATGAAGCTTGCACAATGGCAATCATTTGACTGGTGTCTCACAACCTCACAATCACAGATTCAGTGAAGAATTCTCGCTCTTCAATGAAGTTTTTCTTGAAACCCTTGTCCTCAGACAAAATCACAGAGAAGATAAAAAGTTGCAATGTCAAATAATCATGAATGAGGTCGACTTGCAAGTTTTTGCCTTATATCTCCTCAAAAGCACGACTTTCAAGAAAAGCACGCCATTTGCCTTTTGCATTTGTTTTAAAATATATTTAAATGTATTTTAAGTCATTTCCATAGTTGGGTGCCTTAAGTGATTTAAATATCACTCAATAAAGTATTTCATTACTTTATAAAGTATTAAGTGGCATTTTACTTTATAAAGTCAATTTGACTTTCTAATAAATCATTTAAGTTAATTTAATAACTTAACCACCAAAATACCCATAACTCCTTCCCAACTCAATATTTTTTTGTGTCGTCAGAAGCTTGCAAACACTAAACTCCATATGTCTGTACTGAAACCAATACTGAGGTGAAAGGGGTGGGAATGGCAATATCCACCAAAACGGTCACTGACCCCTTAACTATATCTTGTCAGCTCATGAGGGTCCAAGAAATAGGCTAACTCCACTGCTCCTGAATACTGACTAGAGTGGGGACATTACAGAGAATGGGAAAGACGTGTGACAAGGTGGTTAAACCTTGCTATGAATTCCCTCATCGGTTCATGTGCCTCTATCTTTGAGTTTGAGAGTTGTGCAAATAATTGATGGTTGTCCTCGGTAGGCTTGAAATGCGCCAAGAATTTCTCACTCATGTCTGCCCAACTTGTAATAATGCCTGGCTCAAGATGATTGAACTAGTCTGCAACGTTATTCTCCAGGGTCTCTACAAAGAGATAGATGGCAATGTCTTCATGTGAAACATGTGTGATGTCCCCTTCTCATTAGACACGTGTATGTTAGTAGATTAGCCTATCACGTCGACCCTCATAGGCTAATGATCCTGGATAGAGGGTCACCTGGACTAGCGCTTGGTCGTCAAATGGCAGTGTTGATCTTCGGAGTATGGTGGTAGGGTGAATTGTTGCGTTTGGCATGATAATTGGGCTTAAATTAATGATATTCACCTTTGATTTCATCTTCCTTGGCCTAGGGACCATGTGTTTTTAAAATGAAGGGGTCACTTTATATTTTTCAGTTACTATTCATTACTAAAGTGAAAAAGTCATAACTTAAGTGAATAGTGCTCACTTTATGAATAGTGTTTTTCAATGTAAAATTTTAAAAGGCTTGAGGAGAAGTTCGACCTCCTTATGCTTTTGAGTTATTTCTTGCTTTGGCTTGTGAGTTTGGAGTTTGGGAGAGAGGGAAAACTAGGGTTTTCTAATTTCTGTAGTGGGTGAGCCTGGAGGGGTCTTGTTCGTTTATGAGCTGCTTGAGGGTGTGAAATACCTCCTTAAGGTTGCTGATTAGAATTTGGATGCTTGATTTGGAGTCATAGTTTGCTTTTTAAAGGTTATTTCGAGCTATTTTCTGTAAGGGTTTTTTCTGTCATAGACTTCCCTAAATCTACAAAGGAGCTGCTTGCTTTTTATGAAGGTTTGGGACTGATTTGAAGCTGCTACAGCCAGCCACCCTTTCATGAGGGTTTGAACCAGCACAAGAAAAAGAAACGCCTCTCTAGTGAGGCTGCAATCACTTCTAAAAGGGGCGTCCTTGCCCTAGGAAGCTTTCCATTTTGAATCTTGGTGGGAGAAGCTTGGATTTCGAAAGTTGTATGCATTTCATTGAGGTTTGTTGCTGTAGCAAATCACTATTCACAGTGTTGTATGGCTGTAAGTTAAACTATGGCATGAGATGTATTTTGTTTTGAATTTGATGTAAGTTGTCTATTTTATATGATCTTTTATGTAACAAAGAACTCATATTTGGCTTCCAAAATGATCATATTACTCGATGTATCTCAGTAGATTAGTTTATTAGAAGTTTCTACTTCATGTACATGCTCTTTAGTACTTATTTAGCATTATTAGCAAGCAAACTCAAAACACAAAAGACGGAATACAGAACAAAACAAAAAATCAGACCTACGAACTCAGTGAAAACAAATCAGCAGAGTGGTGGAACACTACAACATGCAAAACGGAACAAGTTGCTGTGAATGTTGAGATGTGTTCATCAGGGTGTCTAGACCCATTGCCGTGGAATCGGGGAAAATGCTTTCATGATCCCTTGGGTAGTTCATGACGTGCTGCCAAGGCCAACAGTCCAATATTGTCACCCCATGGTAATGGAGTAGGACGTCTTGCGTTCCTTTTGTTTCGACCGTTGCGATTCTCATTGTTGTTGTCGGTCATTGCTTCAACTGGGACTGGAGATTCTTCTTCAAATTCTTCAAGGAAATGTTCAAGAACCTCTTGAAAAGTCGGCTCTTCTTGAAGAGGAGGATTGTTTCTCCTTCTTGTATATACTTGGTACACTAGGATGCTCAATTCCACGCAGGTGGTGGCAAAATAGGTCTACCGGCTGCAAGATCTGTTGTTTCTTCTTCTTTGTCTAGAGTAGTAGCTGTGTTTTTCCACTGAGTAGTTGATGTATGATTTTCAAAGATAAAACTGCACAGGCTATTGATGATATTCGATTACTCTGCTTCAATGAAAACAAAATTCGGATGTATGATGGCCGGAGTAAGCCTTGGTTGTTGAACTGAAGCAGTAGGACGCCAAATGATCATTCCCGTGACATAAAGCATAAGCTTTCTTGAAGTTTTCTTGCCTCGTGCCCCACAGTGGGCACCAAAAAGCACACACCAGGCTGATGTAGATCTCTTTGAGGTTGCAGCAGTAAGCATCAAGGAAAGAGTGGTTAAAGATGGTGAAGACAAGGCAGCCCTCAAGGCTGAAAACCAACAGTTACAACAATACATCTCCAACCTCCTTCACGGTACCTCAAACGTCATTGCCTTGCTTCCACAAATGCTAGACTTACTTGCAGAAAAAAATCAACTAAGTCAGTTGGTTGTTTATGGGAAACACCTGAGAGATTGGGTAGAAGAGTTCATCACCAAGGGCTGGTTCATACTTGCAGAGTTGTACCATTTGAGGTACAATGCCCACGACCTTCGTTTTGAAATCCAAGAGCTAGAGCTAAGTATAGTGGAAGAGAAGCCTCGAGATGAAATCATGATTTCTCATTCGAGGATGGCCTATGATTCAGTCACTGCAGAAGAGCATAAACAAAAACTTCTTACTTGGAGATAACAACAAATCTTCAAGGTAGAAACCTACGAGGTCTTCTTTGCAGAGTTGATTGAGAGTAGACAAAAGGTGGCAAGTGCTATCAAGTTTGTAAGAACTTTCGTATCACAAGTCCCTTGCCAGTATCAATGTGAGGATGGTGAGTGCGTTGAGCTGCGACGTGCAGTCAAAGTTTCAAAATTTCATCCGTAGTAGTTTCAGCGGTGACCTTGTTGACTGCAAATTGACTCAAGTTGCAGCCATGTCAACAATGTTTGATGACACAGTTGAAAGGAGAAGGGAGTTACAGAATCAGAGCACGGGTGGCGAAGATATGTTGCGATGATATCATATCATTCAGATGAGTATCAGTGCTCCAGATGATGAGGCAGTTAACAACTTCTTGAAGGAGATGATTGCTCGAGATGGCAACCAGTGAACTACCAGTTAGGACGTCCCACCATTTCCAAAGATAGCATTTGACACAACAATAAACTTGATGGTTTTTCCAAGTTAACTCGTTGTCCCACTTTTCATGCATGCCTATATTTGGAGACACCTTTGTATAGTTGGAGTTAGTTTTAGTTTTAGAATCAATTAACTAAGGTAGTTTTTCCAGTTAACTATTAGTTACCTTTTCTTTAACATAGGAATAAATCTTGCAGATTGGCTACAATTGTTTGTTAACTCAAAGAGATTTTAGGGTTCCCTACTCCTTTGAATGTCTATAAATAAGAGCAATCTTGCTCATTGTATTTTAACCGTTATTACTATACAAAATTGATGCGCCTTTGTGCCTTCAAGCTTTGCTAAAGTCAATATCTGTTCAGTTTGTTTAGTGTTATTTGGTTGATCATATCTTGTATGTTCGTCTTCTTTCTACAATTTTCTGTCCCAAACGTGTGTTCATTGATTGAGTTTGAGGAAATAAATCAAAAGTACATTGAGTCTTTGATCCAAAATCTCAATATCTTTCAATATTGTTGTTTCTGTAATCTTTGTTTCGATCTACACCTCGAAAGAGCAATGAGTCTTCGAGGGAATTTGGAGATTAAGTTTATCGTTTGATGTTGTTTCTTATAATCTTTATTTTAGCCTACACCTCGAAAGAGCAATTAGCCTTCGAGGGAATCCTGAGATTAAGCTTATCGTTTGATGTTTTACTTTCATAAACTTTATTTTAGTGTACATCTAAAACAACAATGAGCCTTTGGATGCGTTTTGAGAACAAGATTGTCTAAGTTAGCCAAAACATTCCCTGTTACTTCTAAATCCTCTTGCGCTGAATTTACTCGAGGAGATAGAAGCATTATAAGTTGAGGCCTAGTTGTAGTTGAGATTACGAAACCAGAGAAAACCTTAGCTGCAACGCAAAGAGTTTTATAAACCTTGTTCTCTCAACCGAGATAAAAAGATAGGAATTTGGTTTACTTTACTTTTTATGCATAATCAGCAAAAGAGGGAGCTTCCCCTCCTAATTTGAAGAGTAGTTTATCTGTGCATAGCTGTTTGTTTCCAACCCACACACCAAAGGCACGAATTGAAACGCCAACAGTGTTTTGGCACCCATTGTGGGGCATGAGGCATAAAACTTAAAGAAAGGCTTACGCTTTTATGACATGGGAATGACCATTTGTTGTCCTACTGCTCCAATCCAACAACCGGGTCTTACTCCGGCTATCCTACAGCCGAATTTCATACTTATTCAAGGAGAGCAAACAAACATCATCAGTAGCCTATGAAGTTTCTTATTTGAGAAAAGAGAAGATCCTGCTTAGTCGAGAAACGCGGCTACTACTCTGGACGAAATAGAAGAAAAGGCTGATCTTGCAGCTGGAAAGCCAGTTTTACCACCTGTGTGGCAATAAACAACCTTGGCTTACCAAGTTTATACAAGGAGGAGAACAAATCCTCTCTTTCAAGAAGCAAACGTTGGAGAAGCATCTAGTGCAGATCCATTCTTTCACGAGGTTCCCAAACATTTCCAAGAAGAACTTGAAGAAGAACCTCCAACCCAACCAGAAGCAATGGGTGATAACAACAACAATCACAATGGCAATGGCCAAAATGGTAGAAATCCAAGATGTCCACCCCCATTGCCTTGGGGTGATAACATTGGGCCATTGGCCTTGCAAGGACATCATGAATTACCTAAAGGTTCAAGAAAGCATGTCCCTAGATTTCACGGCAACGGGACTCTACACCTTAATGAGCATATTTCTGCATTCACATTGGCTTGCTCTATTTTGCATATATCACATGAAGATGTCACTGTACGTCTCTTTGTAGAGACTCTTAAGGCAAATGTTGCTGATTGGTTTCATCATTTGGAGCCAAGCATCATTACAAGTTGGGAAATCATGAGCGAGAAGTTCTTGGCCAGATTCAAACCTGCAGAAGATAGCCATCAACTATTTGGTCAACTCTCCAATTCAAAGATAGAGAAAAATGAACCTATGAGAGAGTTTGTGGTAAAGTTTAACCGCCTCGTCGCACGTCTTTCTCATATGCTCGATCCATCACTGGAGATTTTGCTGAGCAGTTTCATCAACGCCCTCCCCTCGGAAATAGCCTTTTTCTTAAAATAAGCTCATGAAATAGAATTACCAACTACACAAGAAAGAGCTATTGAGATCGAAGATAATATGATCACAACCGGGAAGATGAAGACCGATGCTATCAGGCCACTTGTTCAAGCTTCTGCAGATCCATTGCTACAAAAGGTAGCCAATGAGGTGACTATCCTCAAAAGACAGTCACCCACTCAAGGGCAACAAGCACTGCCTGCACCACCACCATATCAACCTCAACAGTCGTACCAGCCAAAGAGGAACAACTTTCAACCATTTAACAACTACAAGCTGAGATTTCCATGACCTCCACCAAGACAAATGGTTGATGTTGAAAATTCTACGGTGTTTTGTTTCTTCCATGAGACTGATGCACACACCGGTTCCATGTGCCCTAAGAATTTGAGAATGAATGAAATAATGGGATACACTGAAGCTGCACCAAGTTCTAGTTTTGTACCTTCACCAAGTTCGAACGTTGTCTTACCACAGACGGACAACTTTGATGGCAACTCCACAATGGGATACTTTGATAGTGAACCCTAAATCAAGAAGAAGCATACTGTCAGTATTCTCTCACTGTAAATCACGATAATTTCTCAACACCTGTGTTCACACGTGCTGAACACTTCAAGGCACAGAAAGAAGAAGAAAGACGAAAATCAAACGAAAAGGGAAAATAAGTGCCTTCCACTTCAAATCCCAAGCCTCCACATGAGAACACTATGCCAGTTGCTCAAGATCCGTCTTCAACAAATTTTGATATCGTAGCTTCCATGATGAAGACCAAGGTACAAATATCTCAACTGGAATATCTTTAGGACCATCCAGAACAGCTGGATCGGATTCTCAAGGTTGTAAAGAAGCAGGTTGTGATTCAGCCCACATTGCTCGAGTCATTCATATCGGCAGAAGAAAAGCCAAAGCCTTTCTATATATCCTTATATATAGAAGGATTCAAACTCAGCAATTGCATAATAGACTCTGGAGCTTCAGACAATGTCATGCCTTCACAAGTCATGAACGCATTGGGACTCTGGTGCACTAAGACCCACGACAAGTGTTATTCACTTGAATCTAAGTCAGTGTGGTTGGTCGGCCAACTAAAAGACGCTCAAGTAAGGCTGGCATCTTGTCCAATAAAGAAAATCATGATGACCATCCTGGTAGTTGATATTCCAACCAATTACGGGATGCTATTGAGTAAAAGCTTCTGCAAGGATCTCAGAGGAGAAATTCAGTTGGATTAGTCATTCGCGACAATTCTATTGAAGAAAGGCAGTTTCAAGCTGGAGCCAGAGGCGAAATCAAGATTCATGGTGGTGAAATCCCAGGACCGCCAAGCACAAGTGTTGTATCAAGACATGGGTCCTGGCACTTATGCTATGTTGTCTGAAGTAATTGACGAAAGGCAAAAAGTTGCATACTCTACAAGCACATCAAAAGAAGATACAAAGATGTGGACAACGCAATTTGATGGAAGTTGCTCAACAACAAGTTTGGGAGCAGTAGTTGTCATCATTTCTCCCGAAGGTGTTTTATACCCATTTGCATATCGCTTGCAGTTTGAAAACACAAATAACACGAATATGAGGCACTCATACTAGGTCTCGAAAATGCAAGGGATATGGGTATAAAGTTACTCCAAGTCGAAGGTGATGCAAAACTGATCGTTATAATTTTTGAAGACTTTCTCTTCCTCAAGACGTCCTAAATTTTGGGGGATTCTTCCAATTAACAGCTAATCAGGCTAAATAACTCCTAAATCAGGGTTTCCACGAGTTAACTAATGCTTCCACCTCCAAAGTCTATTTATGAAGCATTTGGGCATCCTTATTCATAATTCTTGCGGGTTGACTCCAAATGCCAAACATAGAATTTTATTCTCTACGACATTTGAAGGATCAAACAGAAGGGGTTTTCAACGTTCTTCGTATTTTCGAGATCAGGTTGCACAAAAGATCATCTTTTCATAAGGCGTTTTTCCAAGGCATCATTTTTCAAAGGCAGCAATTCATAGTTTTCAACTTCTGACGATCTAGGTTACCTTCTTTTTCAATTTGCTCCAAGATTGTAAAAAAAAAAATTGTAGCTTCTTCAGCTGCCTCTGTCTTAGGGTTTCTTGTATGTTCAAGAAAAATCAATCTTTTCATAGATCTGACCTTCTGAGTTCATTTGGCACAAGATTGGCCACAAAACCCACGTGCCAGATTTTTCTTGAAAAGTTGCCTCGCTGCCTCGCTGCCTCCATTTTTTAGGGTTTCTAAAAAATCATCTTTTTCAGAAAACAAATATACTGGGTTTCTTCAGCATATAGGCACCAACAAAATCCACATCTAGAATTTTTTGGGAAAAAATTGCCTTGCTACCTCTACCTCTGAGGGGTTCTTGCATGTTCGTGAAAAAGTCATTTTTTTGAAAATCTGACATTTTGGGTTCATTCAGAAAGAAATTCTCAACAAAACCCACGTTTCAGAATTTTTTAGACAAAAATTGCCTCTCGATGAAAGCTATTTTTAGCCTCTGTGAAAAAGTTGTTCAAGCATAGTCGTCTGCGTAGTTCTTCTTCTAGTTTTTCAGTATGTAGTTCTCTCAAATCGAATTCAAGACCAAATCGGTCTTGATTCACGATTTCGTGAAGACACTCGACACAGACTTGCACCAAGTAAAACCCATAGTTTATTTGAAGACCTTGAATGTCATAGACTGCATCACACTTCAGAATTTTGAACAATCCGGGTTACTAGCGACAACTTCCTTTCCCATCTCAGCGCAAGACATCGAGTTTGTAATCGATTGTGTCAAGCATTACAACCCTACCTCACGTGAAATTCAATCAATGGATGGGCTTGTTGTTTGCAGCCTCAAGCCAACAAAAGACATTGAGAGTTGTTTTGCTATTCCACCATGTGCAAATAACTTGATTGTGTCAATTGAAGAATGTGAAAAAGCGTTTAACACGCAAAATGAACAGTGTCAGAAAACGATGGCACAAAGGTGGCTAAAAGAGAAACAAAACAATTTGCCAAGGAACATTGGATGTGGAGAGTTCAAGGATGAGTTTGCTATCATGATCATCTTGCTCAACTATGTCACGGGTCAAGCAAAAGCACACAAGTTTCAACCATGGATGTTCTACATCATGTCTCAGCTTGTGAACAACAAAGAACACTACGAGTGGCCTGCCTTAATCAGTGACACTCTTCACATCTAGATGATGGGATTCTTCAAAGCCCATGAATTCCATATGGTTTCATACCTTGTATATCTGATAGCCTTTCAAGGCCAATTTAGAGGGTTGAATATTGTTGGAACTTTGGGCGTTCAACAGGTTCATGAGCATTTCCCGTAGTTAGAATTCTCACAGTCAGAACAACACTTCAAGCAGGTAAATGACCTTTTCCTGATGCACACAGTGAGAAACCTTGACAATGAGTTGCATATACTTTTTTCATCAGATGCTAGATTGGCAATGGTAGATTGGGCTGATTGGTTCATCCAATTCCCCACATTTTCCTACATACGCATATATGGCTTCTCAGGTCATCCAACCATGCTACCTCGTTATCCATCAGATAAGGTGGTATTCATGGAGTTCCTAAGGCAATTGCATGAAGTCCACACCTTTCTACACAACAAACGCAAGTCAACTACCAGTTTCCCTTTTGAGATGGGTATATACAGATGCAAATCAGTAGTTGACACTAAATCAATGAGCAATGAAATGGGGAAGCTTAATCTCAAGTTTCTCATTGAAAAGCGTTCATACAACCCTTGGGGTCTCTTGGCAGCTTGCCTTGGTGGCAATTCTTCACATAAACCTACCATGGAGGGTTTTTGGTTTAGTTGTGAAGATGAGTTTGCGCAGGCGTAACTACAGTACATTTACTCTTCCATAGATCGCTGATTTCTTATTAGAGGATCTGGAAGGTTTATCAAATGATGATGGGGAAGTGATACTTCCCACATATTTCAGAGATCACCTTGACCAACAACCACTTCGACCCCTTGATTGGTATGCCAAAGAGAGCACCTCCATTGAGGAAAGGACAAGTCGGGTTGTAAAGAACAGTAGGCTATTCTTGGATAGCAAGAGGAGTTGAAGGTAGTCACTCCAATTACAAAGCCGCCACCGGTTACCACCACACTACCTTCCACTTCCAAATGGAAACCCAAAGTGAAAGTGATGAGCAATCCTCCAGAGAGTTCAAAGAACTATAGGATGCCAATGAATTTGAAAGAAAAGATGAAGGTTACTGATGTAAATCAGCAAGAACAACAAATGGATGCAGCCACAGATACAGTTGAAGCAGTGCTAGAAGTTGAAGCAGAACCTTCTATTCATCCGTCACCACCGAGGCCATCTCCAATTCACATTGACTTGGAGCCTGATTCACCAGTTCATGACATCTCCACACCAACTCATTCATCAGGAGTTGATGAAACTATAACTAATCCTCCTAGTGAAGTTAGCCGAGACCGTTTGCCTTGGCTTGAGAACATCCTGGGCAGGAAGAGGAGAAAGGCTTCTTACCATTTGGACTTTTCTGATTTTGATAATGTCTATCAAGACACATCTGACTAGAAACTCAAAAAGGAAGTCCACATGGAGAAGGATGCCAACAATGAGATTGTCATTGAGATTGCAACGCCACCAATTGACAAGAGCGCAAATGAGGTTGAGGCCGATGATTTCACATTGGTCAAAACCAACCTTGGTAGAAGTACACGACAAGCTGATGTAGACCTTTTTGAGGTTGCAGCAGTTAGCTTGAAGGAAAAAGTGGTCGAGAATGGAGAGAACAAGGCAGCCCTTAAGGCTGAAAATCAGCAGTTACGACAATACATCTCCAACCTCCTTCACGATACTTCACATGTCACCGCATTGCTCCCATAGATGCTGGAATTACCTGCAGAACAAAATCAACTAAGTCAGTTGCTTATTTATGGGAAACACCTGAGAGACTGGGTAGAAGAGTTTGTCACCAAGGGCAGATTCATACTTCAGAAATGTACCAATTGAGGTACAACGCCCACGACCTTCGCTCATAAATTCAGGAGTCAGAACAAAGCATGGCGGAAAGTAAACCCAGGGATGAGATCATTATTTCTCAATTGAGGATGGCATATGATTCAATCACTACAGATGAGGACAAACAAAAGCTTTTTACTTGGAGAGAACAACAAATCTTCAAAGTAAAAACATACAAAGTAATCTCTATAGAAATGACTGAATGTAGACAAAAGGTGGGAAGTTCTCTCAAGTTCGTAAGAACGTTTGTGTCACAAGTCCCTTGCCAGTATCAATGTGAGGATGGTGAGTTCATTGATCTCAGCAAAGTGCAAATGGAGTTTTAGGACCTCGTTATTAGTAGTTTCAACGGTGACCTTGTTGACTGCAAGTTGAGTCAAGTTGCAGCCATGTCAAGGAGGCTTGATGATGTAGCTGAAAGGAGAAGGGATTTTCAAAGTCAGATTGTGGATGGCGAGGAGATGTTGCAGAGGCATCACATCGTTCAGAAGAGTATCAATGCTCCAGATGATGAGGCAGTTAACAGCTTCTTAGAAGATGTGATTGCTCGAGTTGGTGACTAGTGAATTGTCAGTTGAAGCATGTAACCTTTTCCAAAGATAGAATTTTAGATCAGCAGTTAACTTGATGCCTTTTCCAAGTTAACTGACTATCCACTTTTCATGCATGTCTATATTTGGAGACACCTATTGTACAGTTGGGGTTCTCTTTAGTTTTAGATCAGTTAACTGATGTTGTCATTCCAGTTAACTATTAGGTTATCTTTGTTTAGACATAGGAATAAATCTTGCATATTGGCAAGATTGATTGTTAACTCGAGGATATTTTAGGGTTCCCTACTCCTTGAATGTGTATAAATAAGAGCAGCCTTTTCTCATTATTTTTTAACCGTTATTACTATAACAAAATTGCCAAGCCTTAGTGCCTTCAAGCTTTGCTAGTCAATATCTGTTCACTTTGTTTAGTGTAATTTGGTTGATCGTATATTGTATGTTTGTCCTCTTGATAGAATCTGCTGTGCCAATCGTGTAATTATTGTTGGAGTTTGAGGAAATAAATCTTATGCCAATAGTGCTTTGATCCAAAGTCTCAAGATCTTTTAGTGATATTGTTTTTATAATCTTTATTTCAGTCTACACCTCAAAAGTACAATGAGTCTTGGAGGGAATTTTGAAAGCGAGATTATCGTTTCATGGTTTGCTTTTATAAAACTTTATTTCAGCTTTCATCCGAAAGTACAATGAGTTTTTGGGTGTGTTCTTGAAATAAGTTTGTTTAAAGCTTTGTGTTAACCAAAATCATTCCCTGTTTACTTCTAAATCCTCTTGCTCTGAATTTACTTGTGGAGATAGAAGTGTCATTAGTTTAGGCCTAGTTGTAGTTGAAGTTACGAAACTAGAGAAAATGTCAGCTGCAACGCAAATTGTTTTATAACCTTGTGCTCTTAGTTGAGATAAAAAGATAGGAATTTAGTTTACTTTTTCTTTTTACGCACAATCAGCAAAAGAGGGAGCTTCCCCTCCTAATTTGAAGAGCAATCTAACTGTGCATAGCTGTCCATTTCCAATACGCACACCAGAGGTGCGAATTGAAACGCCAACAAAGGTCAACACAATTTGCTACAAGGGGTCCAAAAGAGTGACCAATGTCTCTCTTGGAGCAATCTCCTAACTGCCACATACATTGTTGCATTGTCAATTATAGTTTGCACTACATTCTCTATGCTCACCTCTAAGACAGTTCCTCCAACATTAGACTCAAAGTTTTTGCATTTTTTTACTTTGTCAGAGGCATTAATTGACTTCAAAAATATTACCTCATCATTTGAAGCTACCAAAATTTTTTGGCATAGGGCTTGGCATCACGATAAGTAATGATTGCAAGATGGTATTTGAGGCAATTGATAACTCCATGATATAGGCTGTGGCATCGTATGCAAATGGTTGTCCTAGGTGACAGTCCTTGTACACCATATTTCCAATTAGGTTCTCTGGCTCCAAGCGGACAAATTCTTTAATTGGTATCGATTGGATTGAGCTTGAGCCTGATGTGAAGTGGGAGCTTGATCTAGAGGCCAAGGGTTCTCTATCTGCCATTGTCTCTAATCTACAAGTACTAAGTACAACATATTTAATTCTTAAATACAAAAAAATTAACATAAATTCAATATAAATTACTATAAATTAACGCAAATTTAGCTTAAATTAGTATAAATCAGCATAAATTCAGTATAACCTAGTGGTTTTATTCCCAAAAAAATAGTATAAATCAGGAAAACAATTTGTTCATAGAAAAAATTTAGCGAGTTCATTCAATAAATCAGAATAAATGAACAAAAAAAAGCTCATAAATTCATTTTTTTGGAAGTAAAATCATAAATACTACTAAATATTATGAAATTATGAATTGTTTAAAATCTACATGCTAGATTAGCAGCTAAATTGAATTTAAATGCTTGGGAAAAAAAATAAAAACAATTACTAACCTACCCTTAAAATTTGCTTAAAAATCCTTGCAATTAGCTCAAATTTATGCAAGAATGGTGTGTGAGGAAGTGAGAGGGATGTATTGATTTTTATAAGCAAAAGAAGCCCGAAATTTGAGCGATTTTTGCATGTCCCAGGTGCTTCCCACGTCCTTACTGCATCTTGTGAGTCAATGGCACAGACTTGCCGAGTGTTTTCAAAAAACTTGCCAAAAAAAAAACTTGGTTAGTTACTTGCCAGGGCAAAGATTTGGTGAATACTCGCCGAGTCTACCATCTATGCTTTGTATGATACACTTGTTGTACCTATCCACGTGTAATTTGTAGCATTATCAAGCAATTGGTTTAATCATAATTTCACAAATGAGAACAAAGTGCAAAGGAATGCCAATCACCAAACTCTCATAGGATGCAAAATTTTGATAATTCTATTACATCAATGTAGTCATTCTGGATATGAAACTTAAGAAAATAGTTTATTTTATTTTAATTGCTATAGTTGCCAGATCCTCCTGGATGTGGCCTGAGTCCTGCTAGATCCTGATTTTTCATTTTTCAGATACACCAAATCAGCTTGTCTGATTGAGGTGATTTTATTTTTCAAAAATTACAATTTTATTTCTTTGCAAGCCAATGTCTCAGTTCAGATTTGCTCTGCTCACACTAGCAACTAAAGTATAATATGTGTGCCCCCCAAAAAACCTCACATTTCCTAGATGGGGATGTCTCGGAGACTTGGGGACTTGGGGGGGACGTCCCCCCACCAACCCACCACCAGCGCTACCATCCCACCACTAGTGTCACTGTCTCCAAGATGCCACTAGGACTTCGAGGATGTTGGGGTGTCCTCAAGACGTCTAGGGGACCCCTAGTTGTCTCCAAGATGTATAATTCTTATACTTATACATCTTTTTATAACTATTTTTTCAAGTACTATATGTATTCCAGCACTCTGCCTCCCCCCGCCCCCAACCCCCCTCCCCCGGCAAACTTAGACCCCCCGTTCCCCCGTCCCTGTCCCCGAAACCCCGTGGAACACTGGTTATAACTTTACATTAATATATTTCAGTTGTTTTTCATTGTGATACAGATTTCCGCTGTCACTAATGTTGGTTGCTGTACAGAGTCTGGTCCACAAATCTTGATTGTCATAATTTTTATTTTATATTGATATATCTTTAGTATTCTTTTTCTTTTTTTTTTTGAGATTGCCATATCAGCTTTTATTTGCAGGTTACTTTGATTGGACTGATGTGAGAAGCTAAATACATTTTTTTCATTTGATCAGGCTGTTGTCTCTTTAGAGAATGTCCGGTTATTGTGGCAACCGCTACTTCAGAAAACTATTTATAAGAAAGCTATGCGGTTCATTTTGCAACATTTCTTTGCAAGAGTTGGTTCAGAAATTCTTATGCTAGATGATATGTCTGTGGAAGAGACTTTGCAGGTGCTTCTACAAATTCTGTGGAACATTTTTTTTTTGGTGAATTATTGTTACAAGTCAAGTTGGCAAGCTTTTTTTACATGACTGAAATTGTTACATGGACAACAGCTTCGTAAATTGGTTCAGACTGCTCTTGGAAATATATCTTCTTTACTTAGGTCTGTCATTGATGACGGAATGAGATTACGGATCAGTGGAGAAAGTTTTCAAAAGGACGACAGTGATTCTCAGATCCTGTGGGGTCAATTTGAGAAGTTGATCCCCTCATTGCACAAGCTACGGCGAATCACAGGCATGTGCAGGGTTTCCATGCCATTCTTGATTTTTGGCTCATCATTCTCAAGCTATTTGTTTCCTTAGTAAAAGTATTTGGGTTTTCACCATAGCTTGCAACTATTGTTACTCTCCTTTGCAGCATAAATCATTTAATTTTCTGGTGCTTGTACAACAGATCTTTTGGACATGTCATTGAAGTCCATCACACTTTCATGGGAGAGTGGGGAGCTGATTGTCTGTGGCTTCAACTCTTCAGAGGTAGTGATTCATGGCTCCTAGTTCTTTTCCATCCTTCCCTCAGAAGAATTAGTTGTGGTTCTAAATTGTGCAGGGGATGATTATCTATCTGTCTAATTTATTGTTATATTTCCATTGAACTGGATATTGTTTCTGATAGGATTATGGCCTATAGGACTACAATGGCTCCGAGAAGAAGCTCTAGGGTTATTGCTTTTGCTATAAATAGCATCCGATAATTTTGTAAATGCATGTGCTCTACTTCTGCTCCAAATTCTATTAAGGTTTGGCATAGAGAAAAGAGGCCTAAGTTGTAACCCTACAGTTCCAAGTGTGAGAAAAAGACTGGAAGCAAGGAAGATTTAAATTAGAAATAGAAAACTTAACATCCAGATTCAAATTTAAAAAAAGTCCACACAAAAAATAAAACACAGAGATAACATGGGGAGCTGAAACCATAGACGCAAATGAACCTGGAAGCACTAAATATGACAAATCAATCACAACTAAAAATTAGGGTTTAAAATTTATGCCACTCAGCTAAAACAAGAAAGGGGCCCTGAGCTAGCTACACAAGCTTGGGCGTGTTGTAACAAGTGCAGCAACAGTTCTTCTGTTTTGAGGTTTATTTAAATTTTTAATCTCTTATATAATTTCACTTTCAACACCGTAAGACCACCAGTTTTGTTCATCATTTGTGTTGAATATGTCTGTCCTTGATCCAAATGGATAGTTTTTTTTTTTTTTAAATCAAATTACCTTAGTATGGATCATGTAGTAGTCATCTTTGGTTATCTTAATGAGTGTCTGTTTCAAGTATGATAACCTTTGGGTTCTCTTCTCACCTGGGTACGGAATTTGTGTTTTTGTTGGCTAGTGTTTTCTCTTCTGAATATCTAGTTATTTAGTTTTAAAAAATTGGTACAAAAGTAAATATAGGGCAGTTGGCTAATTTGTCCAGTTTATTGGAAAACAAGAAAATTTCATTATAGTTATTATATAATATATTAACGTATGATATGAAAAGATTTCCTTGCTTGGAATATTCGTTTCATTATCATATATGTATAATCACGTATGTTCAATTTGAAAGACATTTAAGCCACATAGATAAGTTTATCTATATTATTTTATCTGCAATATAATTTTACAGTTTTGAATTATTTTTGTTACAGGTGCAAAAGCTAGTTAGAGCAATTTTCTCAGACACAACACTAAGAAGGGAGTGCTTGAAGAGAATTGAAAATACGGAGTTCATATAGGTTATCTTGAAGGTCTTGCTAAAAATGGGCTGCCAGTAATTGAAAGAAGTTATCCTTGTGATCAAAGTTTTAAGGTTTTTTAAAACTGTGTATGATGACTACGATCCACCAAAAAACAGCTTATTAGAAAACA
Organism: Sequoia sempervirens; assembly: GCA_007258455.2. Taxonomy (NCBI): domain Eukaryota; kingdom Viridiplantae; phylum Streptophyta; class Pinopsida; order Cupressales; family Cupressaceae; genus Sequoia; species Sequoia sempervirens. The sequence continues at coordinate 9,014,469 of VDFB02000020.1, read as the reverse complement.
ACTCCAAGCAAGCAGCAGTATCCAGAGAGTCAAGGAAGAGAAGATACAAAAAACCAAAGTGACATCAAGTTTATCATATATTATTATTATTATTATCAAATTATCTCAATACATCATGCCCATTTCATCTACTTACCTATACTATGACTGTAGCTATCTAATCAGCTCAAGTGGCCTCCTGCCGCGTGCCAAATATTACAGCCCACATGTGGAAGACTATATATATATATCAATGTTCTGCATCACTTAGTTCGGTCATTTTTTTTTCCTAGAATCTAAGGGATTTGCTCGTCATCTTAGTCTCCTCTGGCAAATTTATACGGCATTTTGCATGTATTTAGTTCCAATTGATCAACTTAGTATGTTCATTAGGAAATGCTTTTACCATGACCGATCACTGATTAAATGATAAACCTAAGGAAATATAATCATAATGGATCACTTACGATAAATAACTTGAAACAGCATTCTGTATTACATGGTTTCAGATGTAAAGTGAAGATAGTGAAGCTAGTAAGTTCCAGTATTTATTAAGTTCGATGTAACTTAATATCTTTTCCTTCTTAGAAGTCTTGTGATGAAATGCAATATATAATAAATATAATGTTTGTTATAACTTTGCTCTTAAAGAAATACTATGTCAGTTATGCATACGGAAATTCTTAAATTGGTTCCTGTGAATGCCCTGTTCTTGTAATTTGTGAAACGTTTATCTCATGGTTTTTGGAATTTTAATTTCACGTAGAAGTTCTAGGTTTACTAGATTCATGGTAATATGAAGTTGAACCATAGTTGAATGTAATTATGTGAGGATACTTTAGATGATTCACAAGACGTGAATTATGAAAATTTCAACCAACAAATGCTTTTAAGTACCTATGTCGGCATATGATTGAATTATCTTTGCGCTAAACTTATGAGTTAATATTTGAGCATTAAAGTATATCTTTAAAACATGTTTAGTATTATATGTCATGGAATGGACATTAATATTTGAGCATTAAAGGTATATATTTAAAACATGTTTAGTATTATATGTTATGGAATGTACATTTTTATGTGAAATGAAATGGTTTTATTAATGTAGTATCCTTTCAAAATATCCATAATCTAATTTATCTCCTCTCAAGGTGGAGCATCTCATGATTGAGAATGAGTTTGTGGGTACTTAGTGATGCCCTCTTACAATGGATGTTGAGAGTAAGGTACAAAGTATCTAGTTAGTTTGTGACTTGGCATTAATATTCAAAAGGATGTGAGTGGAAGACATAAGTTATCCAATTTTTGTTATTAGTAGTTTGTGTCATTCGTCACAAAGTTTTTTGCTAGTTGATAATGATATTATATGTTATTCAAGACAAAAGTTATGATTGAGGATTATAATTTTTGTTACTAAATATTTAGTTGAAATTAATGTACATGATATCTATATTTTTAACAACAAACTTAAGATTTTTTAGGAGATTGAAATCTATAGATTCAAAGGAGATTGAAAAAAAGAGCAACACAACATCCCATCTAGAGGAACTAGATCTAGTGAATTGACTTATAGCCAATTTAGCTAGGAGGTTAGCTACAATGACATTTTTAGTGTATAAAAGAATATTTCAGCCATAATTGCTTGCAAATTGTATCAAGGTACTTGAATGCTACCTCATGAGGAAAGTAATAGGTAGAGATTGTTCAATTAAAGTGATCAGGCTAAAATTCCACACACCATTATTATGGGATTTTATAGGACCACAAATAGTGAAATTGGGGTAAAATATTGAAACATTTGCCATATAAACTTCTATTCTTTGTAGTAAATGTTGGTACCTATATGCAACTCAACTTTCATACTACTCTTTGTTCATTTTGTCATCACAATTGGTCATCATTTGTTTGTTAGTCCAATCGATTCATGGTCTCCCTAGTTAGTTTTCAAAGTTTGTCATGTCATGGTATTTATCCTTTGATAAATGACATTTGCAAGATGAGGATGATTGCTACAATTCCAATGAAGCAAAGAATGATGGAATAGATTGTGGAAGAGTAGAACAAGGCAAATCATATGGCAGAAATAAGAGCAAATGAGCGAGGAAAAGTGACTAAGTATCAAATAATTTTGCAAATAAAATATCGAAGGCCATGAAGGAGCAAAGAATGATGGAATAGATTGTGGAAAAGTAGAACAAGGCAAATCATATGGCAGAAATAAGAGAAAATCGGTGAGGAAAAGTGACTAAGTATCAAAGAATTTTGCATAACACTATGAAGAATATGGCAGTGAGTGATGAGATCTCTACAAGCATGGATAGGGCTAAGGCAACACAAAGTGGCACTCAAGGTCATCCAAAATTTGCTTTTGACTTTAGCAAAACACATGAATACACACTAGAGACAATGATGCCATATGAAATTCTTCCCAAGCATATGCAAGCTTTGCTCAAGTCTTTGCTTTTGGCCTCAAGTTATAATACTTTGCTTGGGTGTAAAAAGGTGGCCTAACTGTCAACAAATTTCATTGATGTGGACATAACATGGCTTAACCTAGCAAATTCTCTCCTTTAGTAAAAGTGATAAAAATGACTTTGGCACATGCCTAGACTTAGGTTTTCCATGGTAGAGTTTTGCTTGGTAGTGATTAAACATGGCAAAAGTGTTATGGATTTTTGCTTGCATTAGAAAATAGGGCAATAAGTGGATAAATCTTCACTAGGGCGCAAAGGACTTAATTTATGCACACCTTTTGAGTGGCCTAACCATGTAAAGGATTGATTGAGGCACAACTTTTGAGTGGCCTAATGAAGTGATAACCCTATGAAAACATGGAAAATTGGTTTAAGTGGTTTGAAATTCTACCTTGGACAAAGGAAATATAGCTAAATAGTAATGAACTGCACTTTTTTTTGGCAATATTATCATACAAATCTACTTTTGGGCAGTAAGTGATGTGGATTGTGCTAGGCAAGTGGCAAATAGCCTCCAAATGCATGCCAATGGTAACAACATTATAAAGCTTTGCTTGGGTTTGTTAGCAATGACAATTCATATCCTTGCCCTAACTTGGGAAAAGAGTCACATTCAACAAAGGATGTACTTTACTAGTGGCTTAGCCCTTTTTCTTTCATCTTTGTGGCAAAACTTATTAAGGCTCCTACAATGATTGTTCATCCATCAAATTATTGTACCCAGGTTTGAAAGAGTTATCTTGAGTGAGCAAAACCTTTGTCTAGCCAAATAAGTGACAAATATCCCTCAAAAAGAGCACATGATATATTTTAAAGTAGGTGAATGGTTACAACAATAGTCTAATTGCCTATGAGTGGATTTCAACATCTTCAAACAATGAAAGTCAATGTATTTGAAACAACACTTTGATTATGCATGATCATAAGCTTTGATAACTTCACATACCCCTATTTCATGCATCAAAAGAGCAATACAAAACAAAGGCAATATTTATGACTGCCTAGTATGATTGTTCAACTTATTACAAGAACAAAAATAATGTTCTTGCTTGCATTTAATAACAATTTTACATTTTGAAAATATTGATAGATCTGATTTTGAGCACTTGTCATTAGTTAGAATAGTTAGGTCTTCTACTTGCAAAAAAAGAGGTTTCAAATAGATTCTTCAATCAAAAACAATTAGGTGTTAGATACAAGGGTTTGTCACATTTTCATTCCAAGGTTTCAACTTTAAGCTTTCAACTTGTCCAATTAGGACTTCAACATGCAACAAAATAGGTTTCAAATAGATTCTTTAGTCACAAACAATTAGGTTTTAGATTCAAGGGTTTACCATATCTTCATTCCAAGGTTTCAACTTGTTCAATTAGGTCTTCACCATGCAATGAAAGAGGTTTCAAATATATTTTTCAATCACAAACAAATAGGTTTTTAGCACTTTGTATTTGTGAACTTTTTGACAACTTTACAATGGAGCAATAAGCTAATTTTACAATAAGAAATCAAGATAAAGATAAATCTTTTAAAAAGATGGACAATCACAATAATCATAATGGTTTGCCTCTACTTCCTTTACCATGGGAAGCCAATATTGTTCCTTTGGCTCTTGCAAAGTACCATGACTTCACATGGGTCAAGGAAGATTTTTTTTTGGTTTGTGGCGATAACACTCAACTATCTTGATAAACACATTACAACCTTCACTATAGTATGCAATACTATTGGAGTGGTGCATGAAGATGTTGCAATGCAACCTTTTGTTGGGACATAAGTTTGTTGTACGATCAATCATAGGTTGGGAGATCATGTAGGAGTTTTTTTTTGTCACACTTAAAGATTGTTGAGGCAATCATATTCTTTTTGTCCAACTATCAAATACTAAGAATTATTACAATGAGTCAATGAGTAAATTATAGTACAATTTAATTTCTTGGTCAAAAGAACCTTAACAACTTTGAAGCCATCTCTAGAAATCCTTTTGAGTTATTTTTTAAATGTGTTTTCATTAGTGATTGTGTTCATGATTTAAACTCTTAATATTGGTGAATAAGAAGAAACTTAAGAGAAAGTAGTAAAGCTTGAAGATGATATGATTACCATTAGTAAAATTGTAAAAGAATCCATGAAACCAATGATCTAGAGTTTAACAAATCTATTATTGCAAAAAGTAGTGATTGATATCACAAATATGAAGTGGTTGTTTCAATAAAACTATTATTGGTGGTCATTCTAATGGCTATGATCAATTCAAATTACCTCCCGCACTTGAAAAGCTTGCATTAGAGGCGTAGATATAAAGGTTAAGTAAAAATATCCAACTTTCCACAAAACCCAAAGAGAGGAAAAATTACTAATAGGATATAGATCTAACAATTTGAGAAAGAATAATCAACATGCCAACTTCTTGCAACAACTTGCAACCATGTGCAACACACAAAAGAACACAACTCAATAAATACCCTACCAAGATAGGAGCACTCAATGTATTGTCAGTACACATAACACAATAGATACCATACCAGGATATGAGCACTCAACATATTGTTAGTAATGTGTGTGTGTGTAACAAGTGTTAAATGTGGCACCCAAATCCCAATGAATAAATGCAATGCACAAATCTAGATAGGTCAAATATTTTAACATGGAATGCTACTCAGTATGCCATACCAACCAACCAAAATATGGTTCTTGATTTTGAACTCATTATTTTTTGTAAGACGTGTAGTGACACTTCTTATACAACATAAATTGGTCAAAAGGCTTCATGAGTTTTGAAATCCACCTTATAATATTCTTTATATGCTCTTGTGTGCATCATAGAATCTCCTACATCTTACAATATTATATGTGCTCTTACACATCTTAAGTGATATCATAATACAAATTACATGTGGCATAATGTTGTTAGACACAAATACTGAGAGGGTGGGGGTGAATTAGTATTTAATACTTTTTACTTTAAACTATCACATTCATCATACTATCAAAACATATTTAATTGCAATGCAAGTAATGAAAACATCCACACAAGAGTACAACAGATTTAAGTGGAAACCCTAGAGGGAAAAATCACAGTGAGAATAGTTGCTTGGATCTATTGTCCAAATCCAGCCTCACAAAACATAGAACTTACAATAATTTTGCAAGCACCAACCCACAGGAATTGCAACCTTGAAGGGAGACACCAATCCCTTTGAATTCTGATTTGCAGGCACCAACCTATAGGAGACATAATCCCCTGTGACTGAGCTACAACATAGTTAATGAGCACCAACTTAGATTAGGAGGCTTCAACCTTAGATTACAGAAGGAAATATAGATTTTCTTTCACTCAATCTACTCAGCATCAACAAGTAAACATATCCTATGGTGATATCTCAATTTTGCTCAACATCCTTGACTTCTCTTTTTTGCTTGCACATCATTTTACATATACATTTCACAAATAGTCACACACTCACCCCCTCATTTTCATGAAATGATTCACAATATATATCCATTCCATCATGTTAACAACATCTAAATGTCGGCCTAGGACCCTTTAACATCTGTAACAATCCATGTTGGCCAAGGATAAATCTTAATTTAAAATGATATGAAACGTGTAGTTGTCTTTGCCCCAAATCAAATACATTATTGCCAGTGTTAGATGATGTCATGTGCTTCATTTAATGATCTTAAATTGGTCCTATTTTAGCTTTACACGCTTCCTCTAGTTGGCGTACACTTCCCTTCACTGGCACAAACACTCAAACATTGTACACAATAAACCAACAAACATAGACTTCACTCTATCCCTTCTATCTTGCAGCTTTGTAACTCAAATCCATTGAAATTGTAGACTAATATACTTCATGTGTAGACTTAACTTCCAAACCACAAGCCATAACAATCAACAACAGTAGAATGTGGTACCAAAAACAAAGACAACTCATTACAGTGCATATTTTGCTTCTAAGCAACAAACCACATAACACTAATGCAAACACTTCCAAACTTCTGCAAAAGTAGTGGACATACAAGAATCACCAATACCATATGTACCCAAACTTCCCATGTTTCCCTTCTTCAATAATGAGAACATTAACATTCTACAACATCTACAACTAACATACTACTTTCACATATTTTTGACATCAATGACAGTCAACAACACTTTGACATCAATGACAACACTGTTCAACAAATGTGCAATCTCAAATGGGACACCCTTTTCCATAGGGACTTTAGATAATACAAACTAATACATAAATCAAATATTAGGATATGTAAGGTGTATGGCACGTAATCCTCCCATTCTCTCTTTTGTTATATACCTTGCAAGAGCAAAACAAAACACCCATAAAAGTGAACTATCTACCAAGGTTGAAATTCCAATAGCCATACTATATCATTTGAACTCCTATTTTATCATGAGCTTCATCAAAGCAACCATAACATCCACTAAGGTATCCACCATCTCAACAATAACCCTTTCATCTTTCATCATGTCATGAGCAAAGTAATATCATGCTTCATATATACATGAAGGACAAGGTTCCTACCAAGGTGGCCACTCTAATTTTCATAGTAGGTCACAATTGTAATTTTCCTTAAACTAATTCAAACATATCTCCAAAGCCAAATTGCATCAATCCAAAAGGACCAATATTATCTACAAGATTGAATTGAAAGTCACCATATGACCAACTCCACAAGCTATACATATGTTATATTTGTTACATACTCTACCTCTATAGTTAGAAAAATTGCCATAGCATGTTGCTTACTCATCCAACTAAACATACCATAAAATAGGGTAAACACGTACCTATTGGTAGACCTCCTGCTATCCACATATCCCACTCAATCTACATCTACAAATCCTTATGAAACCATTGGCTTGTTGTAAATTTTCATTTGAAGTTCCAACATATTAATGAAGTCTAACATATATAGTGGTAGTTCCAACATGTTGAAAAAGTTCAACTTGCCATAGAAGTTCCAACATGTTGACATTTAGTATTGCAAAACTTTCATGCTTGGACAACATTTGATCTAGTGCAGACATGGCTCATGTTCTCTATCCCATCTATCATAAAAAATATTGCTCAAAAGGAAACTATGCTCCCATGAGAATTAGAACTTTCAATTATCTATAATCTTGCAAACATGTCCTTCCCACAACATCATAAAGCACTCTATTTGTGTGACATACATCTCCTCCAAATCCCTATACAAAATTCTCTCAACATCTATATGCATTACCGCAACTAGGAAATAAACTCATAACCACTAAATATACCTTGGATTCCTCAAAATAGTTTGTGAAGCTAACTCAAAAACTCAAGGCCCCATAAGAAGACAAAGCATAAAGGACGATGCACCTAAAAAAAGGTGGACTATACATATCAAGGCATTCTATCTTAAGTGTGGGACATGAGATTGTTCCTTAAAAAAACTTTGAATCACTCTCTAAATAATATCTTATTCTAGTCCATGTTGAATTCACATTTATCCCTAGTGTAGTCTATTCAATGTTTATGTTGAAACCATGTCAAGAGAATCACCATTTTGACATTTGATCTCTAATAACTTGGAAAATCATAGCCTCCCCCTAATTTGTCTAGCATCAATCAAGTACACAACAAATCATCACATGCTAACCAAACTTCAACTACACCCTTGAAATATCTAGATGCTCTCCAAGATAAATTCATCATTCTACTCGACCTTAGAAGACTCACATATGATAGCCAAAGCTCAAATATCATTAGTGCAAAACTTAGGAACTCCTCATGGAATCACAATTTACATCTCAATAGAAGATCATGTCTATAATCAAAATATATGTAATAAAAGTAACTATATCATGCCAAGACTTCAACTCAAGATCTTGAATTTACCAGGAACAATAATATATGGTTACTAAATCTCCCATTAAAAGTGATTCATAGCTAATCAAATCATTATGATAAATATATCCATATCCCGAAGCTAACATCTATCTACAACCAACAACTTTAACTCTTTATAGCCAACACATGTGTATTAGGTCCACTTGATACAATTTTTTTATAGGACTACTTCATGTTAACTACAAGTCTACCATATGATGGCTACGTCCACATTAAGACTATTACAAGAAATTTGCAAGTGCACTACATGTTCTTCATACAAATTCATCAAGACCTACCATCATCTTCAAGGACAAAAGATCATCTATCTCTACTTGATAAATCCAATCACCACCAAAAACTCCCTTTGAAAGTTATTTGGATCTTCCCAAGGCATTGTGATAAAAATTTCCATAATAGATTCTTAAGTTTAACCATGTCATGACAAAGTTCCAATTGTGTGCTAAGGAGCTTCCCATGGAATTATGGTTAACTTCAACCTAGAAGAGGATCCATCATAATTAACTATGATCTTGCTACTAAAGTTCCTTGCAAACAAAGTCTATCCTACTGGCTAATAAAGTGATAGTGCCAATGAAGACACAATTGACAAAGACAATGTTTTCAAAGACAGTTGATGAAGAAACAACTAACAAAGACATAATTGACAAAGAGAGTGTTGCAAAACCACTATTGTGGAACACATCTACTATTGGAATTCACTATTACATAACCATAAAACTATCCAATACAATATCCTCCTCACTTCAAAACTATTGCATGTCCAATGTAAGAACCCGACAAGAACTACTACAAGAATGTTGAGTCACTTATCAAATTCCAACATCTCTCAAACCTTTCTTGAAAGCATGCTTGTAAATCTATAACTATTTATTGTTTCAATGCTTGAGAATTATAATAAAAAAATAGCCTTCCCTAGTTGTAAACACACATTTTAACCATAAAACTTGCAAAACACACTTTCATCAATAGAATCTTACATGTAGTATCAAACCACAAAACCACCATGTAATAAGAAAATTTTAATATGTTGAAATACATCTAAAACACTCAAATATCTAAAACCATCATATCCACATATTAAATGTTGGACTATCACAAATCAATGTGATTTGAGTTCATGCAAACACAAATCTCCATGAATTTACAACATACATTCACATTCAAACTCAAATAGGCATGAATCAACATGTATTCACATGCAAACTCAAATAGGCATGAATCTACAATATGTCAATTAAACACCAAAATGCCAAGATACTAGACACTTGCTTGATGTCTAATAATGTTGTATGTGACTAAGGGTTAAATCCAAGCACCTGACATGGCTCCTCCAAACCATAGTTAATACAACTAGTGCTTTCCCATGTGACTAGGGGTCTAAAACCAAGAACCCAACATAAGAATTTTTTATTTGTATAAAACTTGAGTTGAAATCTTTCCATAGCCACTACATGACCAAGAATAAATACCTTTTAGCTGAATAGAAGATCCAACTCACCATATTCCCAACTCAAAAAATTTGCATCTTGAGCTTTGACATCTCAAAGTTATTGTTGTCAAATGTGTCCATCCACATTTTCTGTGTGTCTATTATGTTTCATTTTGAAATAATATCAGCTACACAATGATCCTACTCAAACTTGGGTTAATACCAAGAAACCTTATCCTTACATAGATAAAAACAAGTTAAAATTGAACTCTTGTACTAAATGTAATGAAGATCAACTAAAACATTACAACTTTAAAAAATAAAGAGGAAATATGTTAAATAGGATATTTATCAACAATATGCATCCCATATATACTAAAAATGTGTTCTTCAGGGGTTTGAATTTCTACATGTTTTTGGGTGGATTTTATGCATGGACAATAGTGTGGGGAGCCCCTCGGGGGCTCCCCTAGTCACAAATATTGTTTCTAAGGCACATGCTACTATTTTATTTTCTGACAATACTTCACCAAGTGTTTTTTCTAATATTTTGAAGTTGATTGATGTCCTTGTATGTCTGGCTAATGAAGTGTTCTTTGATGAGGAGGTTCCATCTTCTTGGGTTGATAAAGTTGTTGGATCTAAGTCTTTAAAGACTGAATGATACTTCCAAAGGTACTCCATTTAGAGGAAGGTATGGCAGTTAATTTACCTAATATTTTGATGGATGAAGCAATTTCTACTATGGATAATGTTGATGAGTGTTTTTACATTGCACAAAACATATAAAACATAAAGTTCTCTATCTCTCTTGAAAGGAAACTTTCCTTAGAAAACTTCAGAAAACATCCCCAAGGCTTTAGATGTTAGGTCTTGACTATGCAAAGACAACTCAATGGTAAATGTGATTTTTTGGTTTCACAAGGGGCATTAATGGTTCAAAAAACTAGAAGCTTATAAGACTAAGGGTTTGTAAAATTTATAGATTGGTTAAAACCTTAGCTGCGTTTTCAGATCCGCAATCTGAAAATGATATAAATAATCAAATATGACAGTTTTGTGATCCTTTTATGTTCTTAAACCTAACCCATATTTGTAAAAAAAATCAAAAGTTTAAGGGTTAGAGAGATATCTTATTTCAGAAAACCTAAGGACAATTGTAACAATGGTTGATGTTGTAGATAAACAAACTCCCCAATAAACTAATTTATGTTTAATCAGGGTCAAGCCCACAACGCTGTAGAAATAGTGCAATCTTCAATGGAATAACAAAATATTTTCAAACTATAAACATTCATGCATACACCCTAAAGCTTGGCACAATATGCATAGACATTGATAATTGAACTTAATGTTGTAAAATAGCTCAGACTAACCATGCATTGCAACTTACAATCAACAAACTACAAATGGTATGAGAAAGAAATTCATTAAATACCTTCAATGGTTTGCCATTATCACAACTGAACTGAAACTAAAATTGAAAAATAAAGTTGGAAGAAGTAATCATGCATGCATTCAAAAATAACAAGGAAAGATCATCAACACTTCAATGCCTTTGCTTGTATTGCTTTCAAAATGGTGTTACAACAATTTTTGTTCAACCCCTTACAAATGAGAGGAGGTTTCCTTTTATAGAAATTTTTTAGAAATTCAATGGTGGAGATTAACTCAACACCAAGGGCCAAGATTAAATATGCATTTAATATTTGGGGTGCATTAAATATATTTGCAACTGTACCCCCAATTTTAAAATAGTATCACATGTGAACCTAGGAGAATGCAAAATATACTAATACATTTTATATAAAATATATTCTACAAAATCTCATAAATTTTGGGTGCACACACTTGAAATCCTCAAAAAAATTATGTGGAAATACAAGCCACCCCAAGATGTGGAAAAAAATTATGCGGAATCCAGAGGGATGTGGGGATGACAAGTGTGCGGGCTAGAGACATGTGAGAATGAGAGATATGCAGGAATGGAGGGTATGTGGGCTGGAAGGTGTGAGGCACTGTCAACTCAAAATTCTACAAAGGGAATTTCATGAAAGGAAATCTGTAAGTGAACTTCCACCAATGGAAACCCACACTCAAGAATCCAAAATGCAAAATATCACAAAGGGATTTTCGAAAAAGGAATCTTGCACAAAAAAACCTGCAAGAATTGCATCTCACTAAATTTTCAGGAAAAATATAAGGAGCCAAAAATTTCAAAAGAAAACCCAAGAAAAGGGGGAAAGAGTGAAGGTGAAAGTGAAGCCAAACTGACGCAAGTGAAAAATAAAAAGATGGGTCCTTGTTTCATGGGGTGTGTGCGTGAAAGGCACAACAAAAGGAAACTCTGTCGGGGAAACGCTCTAGAGAATTTCAAAGATAAATGAAGATCCAAAACCCAAAATTCTTGGTTTCACAAACCAGATAAAATAGACGCATTTGGATGCTTACAATTAAGGAGCCAAACCAAACAAAATTTACCCCACCATAAGAGAAACTAGGGTGTGTGCGAGTGATGTTCATTAATTTTACCTTGGGTGTACCCTAGTGAGAAGAAGCAAACTATCAAGCATAAGGATACATAGATAGTCCTACTCCAAAAGCAACCTTGATAGAGCCCCGCTACCAGATAGGCGTCCATAGCTTCGACGAGGTTATCACTGTTATCCTCTCGAACATAGCTCTACTACTAGCCAGGTGTTTATATCCCTTATAGAGATATTTGAATTCTCCTAAAAGTTAAATTTTCTATTATTTCTTTTCATCTTCTTCTCATTACTTTTGACATTCAACCCATAGGCAGTAAAGCCTACACTAGGGCTAAGGATAATAGTGGTGCTAAAGCAGAAAATAAATATTTTTCACCTTATACTAGATAATGTGTTCCAACTCAAAAGAGACCCCAATCCTTTAGATGTATTCATAATGTGCAAGATTTCAATATATGATGAAAAACTTAAGACTCGACATACACCAAAATGAAGAAATCCAAAAGAACCTGCAATTAGCCTTCTCAACCATACTCTTCAAAGAAAGGGATTAGGATTTATCAAAGAAAGGCAATCATAATAACTTCCTAAAAGAGATCCCAATTGTTCCAAAATTACACTTGAACAAAAGGAAAATGAGGACAACATGATGCAAAAGCAACCTAATCTAAATATTTACAAAAGATAAGTTGAAAATAGCTCAAGCTAGGTAATAATTCTTCAAATACTACCCATTAACAAGTAGCAAGACATCCTCACCCTTGAGGGTCTTTAAGTGATATGCATTGTCCCTAAGTATCTTATAAATTTGGAAGGGACCAAGCCATAATTTATCAAATTTACCGTGCTCACCTTTCTTTTTTCGCGTGCCTTACCCTAGTAGAGGACCAACTCAGAAATCCTTAAGGCTTTGACCCTAGCCTACCGATCAAACTAGCGTTTAACGACACCTTGGTGTTTTGCAAAATTTTCAATAGCCTCATCCCTCTTTTCCTCTAAATGGAGGAGTTGGGCGAGACAAGCTTCCAACCTTTCTCCCTCATCATAATATTCATTAATGAACTGCATTGTAGGGATCTTTAGATGGACGGGGAAAATAGGATCTTGAACATAGAACAAATGATACAAAGACGTTATGAGGGAATCCTTCTGACGAGTGCAATCCACCCAAAGGGAAAATCTTAGCTAGGTGTTCCAATCCTTAGGGTTCTTATCTAATAGCTTACAAATGGCAGTCAAAATAATTTTATTTGTAGACTTTGCTAAGTTGTTCCCTTGAGGATAATAATTGGATGCAAACTTCAACACGATACCATAGTCAAATGCCTAGCCAAAAAACTTTAAAGAAGCAAATGTAGGGCCATTATTACAAAATAAAGAAAAAGAACATCCAGAATGCATGATAATGTGTTCTTCAATAAATTTGATTACTACCTATGCATTACATTGCTTACAAGCTATTACTTTTGTCAATCTAGTACAATAGTGAATTGTAATTAGAATATACCTATGGCCTACGAAAGAAGGTGGATTTATCATACCAATAAAGATGAGCCCCCATTGTCTGAATGGGCCTACCTCAACAACTGTTGTAATGGGACAAAAACATACTTTTCTTTATTTGTAGTAATTTGGCACATGCGGCAAGTACAAACATGAGCATGCACATCACAAAACAACATGGGCCAATAATACCCAACTCTTAAGATTTGATGTGCAGTTGAAGGTCATGAATTGTGTCCAGTCTCGAATATGTCATGGAAAGCGTTCAACACCATAGAAACTTATTGTTTGCCTAGACATCTCAGGTAAATTCCATCATGATTCCTTTTATATAATAGTGCTCCTTTCAACATGAAACTATTGCTCTTTAAATGCAAAGTGCATCTCTGTACTGAGTTTAGATGTGGTGGGTAGCTTTGATTCAACAAATAGAATATGATATCATCATACCAATTTTCGGGAGACTCATCTTCAAGATTATATTGTTGTGCTATTAGTCTTGGGTCCGTTTCAACCATGGTACGTGTCAAGGCCTGACCTTGGACTAAATTCATCAGCTGTATTTCCAAGTCGAACTCTTGCAACATTGTCACCCACTTTCCTCTACATTATCCCAGCTTGCTCTGCATTAACAACACCTTAACAGATGGGTCGGGTACGATAGCAAACATCTTGCTCCTTAGAATATAATGTCTAAATTTTTTAACAACTCATACTAATGCATAAGCTTGCTTCTCAACACTTGGATATCTTAATTTTAAATCTTTGAGAGGGGTGCTCATGGAATCTATCAGGTGCTCATCCCCTTTCTCCTTTTTCTGAGTCAACATCCTAGCTAAGATTGATCTGACACAAACAAATAAACATAGAAGGGCTATGTCTAATCTGGGCTCATGAGGACTAGAGCATCCACAATTTCTTGTTTTATTTCTTCAAATGCACATTTTTCTTCAAGCGTCCAATTGATCTTCACATCCTCCTTAAGCATAACATTTAGTAGTTTAACAATTTTGGCAAAGCTAGTAATGAAATTGTGTATGAAATTGATTTAGCTAAAATAAGACTTGAGTTCCTTTTTACTAGCCAATGGTTGGATTTTCAAAATTTCCTAGACTCTATCAGGATCAATGGAAATACCACTTTCTAAAATCACATGGCCCAACAACTTACCCTCTGTGAATCCAAAGATACATTTCTTAGGGTTAAGTGAAATGTCAAATTCCTGACATTGCTGAAACACCTTGCAAAGATCAAACATGTGGTCCTCCATTTTCTTTGAAAAGACTGTTAAATCATCCATATAGATGATAATGCATTTTCCCACTAGTTCCTTAAAGGAAATTTCCATTGCATGCTGGAATGTAGCCCCTACATTGATCAATTCAAAAGGCATGCGCCTGTATGCAAATGTACCCACTTGGTGGTGAATGCAATTTTTAGTCTGCCTTCATGCGCAACAATGACTTGATTGTATCCCTAGTAGCCATCTAAAAATGACATCATCTGTGATCCATTAACTACTTGTAGTACTTCATCCAAGGAAGGTAGTGGATAGTTGTCATTTTTAGATGCTCTATTAATATTTTAGAAGTCTACACATAGATGGATCTCCCCATTTTTCTTCCAAAATGGTACCAAGTTGACCACCCATGTGGAATTCTGGACTGTAAATATGATCTTGTCGAAAATAAATTTTTATATTTCTTTATGAATTGAAAGCTCCAATAGCATGTTAATTAGTCGCTATCATTGCCTGAATGGTTTAACATAGTTTGAGAGGGACTGTATGCATGATTATCAAAGTGTCATATGTTT
The DNA here is from genome assembly GCA_007258455.2 of Sequoia sempervirens. Classification (NCBI taxonomy): domain Eukaryota; kingdom Viridiplantae; phylum Streptophyta; class Pinopsida; order Cupressales; family Cupressaceae; genus Sequoia; species Sequoia sempervirens. The sequence goes on along the minus strand of VDFB02000020.1, from coordinate 8,998,877 downwards.
TGAGATCCTCATAACTCTAGGCTTTAACGTCATGATATATATGCAAAGCCTTGATTATCCCATTCTTTTCTGCCTCAGTACAAACTTTACCAATGAAAAAATTCCTCGGGTCCTTTGTCGTACCCATATTGTAAGTGCCTCATTTAATCACTATCAGTTCTTGTTTAGAACTTTGATCTATTTTTCGCAGCTTTTCAATGTCAAATATTCACTCTAGCTACACCATGCCTCTATGGATCGTGTTAGTCTTCAAATTAATCACCCCTTCAAGATCCAACTCAGCCTCTTTTGGCTCAGCCTCATCTATAATTTGTGTTATGAAGACATCTAAGATATGCTTATCATTCTTAAACACTTGGAAATTTGTAATGTTGTTTGGTACTAAAGGTGTAGGATTCAACTCGACTATAAGGTTTTTCAATCTAGATAGTGACAACAATTGTAGCATGTTGGCTACCTGGGCCAAAGTGTCAGTTGTATGGTTCTTTCTTTCTGGGATTAGCTAGATGTTAAAAGCATCAAAGCTTTCCACCAAGTCCCATACATGGTGTCAGTAGTTTTTTAATATTCTATTGTGGAAATAATACTGCTTTCTCACTTGTTTTACTACGAGTTTTGAATCACCAAAGACTTCCAACATCTTCATCTTCTTTCGTATTTCCATGAGACTTCCATGTACCAACACCTCATACTCAACAATATTGTTAGTGTAGTGAAACTACAACTAGTGAGCTGCAAAGAAGGTCTTACCATCAGGACCAATTAGCTCAAATATCTCTCCAACTCATTAGATTTGGAGCCATTGAATCTCAACGTCCAAAACTTAGTTTGACTCTTGATAAATGACACCTTGTTTATTTTTTGTAATACATTTTCTAGTTGATCCTGATGTGTATTGGATTGTGTTTCAGATGCTACCTTTGCTTTTTTTTATTTGAAGCCAGGTTGGATAGACTCACTTATTCTTTATTTTTTTCTACAACAGTTTGGCATAAGCAACATTCAAATTCTGAGTGAGCCGCATCATCAATTTTGCACTAGTAAGGCAACAATAGATCTTTGAAGTTCACCCTATTTCCCACACTTAGCTAATCATGAACACATATCACAAAAAACTCTTGGAATCCTTCAAATAATCCAATTTATCCATTCGTTTGAGACTCCTCATCTATCTCAATGCATTCCTCCGTGCTGTTGGGAATTTGAGTCAAGTCTTGAGGGGCTTCAGGCATAATATACAACATCAATACCTCTTCAACCTCCAAAGCTACAGGAGTATAAACTCCAAGGTCTATTTCTGGAAATAATACCTCATTATTATTATTGTACTATGTAATCATATTTTTCATGTGAGGCTCTCTTTCTATCCATATTTGATTTAGAAATCCTTTCCATAGAAGCCACATATGGGAGGGATCAGTGTGCATATACCCATTCAAATTTTTAGTCCAATCCCTACTTAGGAGCATGTCATATGTGTTTGATACATCCACTACCTATATATCTATCAATTGTTGAACTCGAGGGTTGGGTTCTAATTGCATGTGGATCCTATTTAGCTATCCTACAACACTTACCTCTATTTTATCTAATTACATTACCTTTCTTTGAGAAGGAGTAGGAGTAATCCTGAAAGATTTACATACAACAAGTGGCATAATGTTTGTTGAAGCACCTGAATCTAATATATCCTTGAATATATTCATTGAGCTATCTGCCTGAGAAACCCAAGCCTTCTCTTTTTCATTTCTCCCAGATTCTCTCAACTCTTGTTTCAACTAAATGGGTGTTGGATGAAGCTTTTGGTTCAACAAACTCTTTTACTCAGTTAAAGAACACATTCCTAACTTTTGGTACTTTCAACAACTCAAAGACTGAAAGAATCACCTTCATTTTCTTAAGTTCTTTATCCACATACTATCCCATTTGAGCAACTTCTGATTTGGTATGAGACTCCTTGGTGAAGTATTGTGTGGGTACTTTCGGTGGTGCAAGATTATTGCTTGCATTAGGATCAAGAGGGATTCCAAGATTATTTGGAGTAGAAGTCATAAAAGGACCTCCAACTTTCTTGTTTCTCAAATCATATTCCCCTCTTTTTTGATGTAACATTTGGACATCATCTCCTTCAATATTTTCTAATTCTAACTCAAACAAGTGGGCAAGGGATTCTTCGTTGTATACAAAATTTGACTTAGATGCCAGTGGTGAGGAAACGTCACCTTCAGGCTCGTTATCATCCTCCTTAGGAAAGGGAGAACTATAGACCACCATGGTAGTATCGTAAGGATGAGAGGGGATAATTTCATGCCCAAATACAGATGGAATTTTTGTGCTCTCGACATTCTACACTTCCAATTGAAATATGCTTGCTACAATTTGGAACTATGAGTAGTTCAACTCTAAGTGCTAATTAGTATTATGTAGCTTGCACCAATAGATATTGTTTCCTCAGCTAAATACACTCTCCCAAGAGGCTTCTCACATGTGTTTGTTGTATCTAAGGGTGTTGGGAATCCACCACTATTGGGACGAGTATTCCATGTTCTGTTTTGTCTTGGAATTTTTTTAATTTTCCTTTGATTATAGCCTTGATTCTGAACCAAACTTTGATTTCTAATTTCTCAAGTATGTTACCTCAGCAATGAGATTTCTCATTTGTTTTGTTAGTTCCTTAATTTCATCCTTCTCCACAAGGGTCTTTGTAGGCACATAATTTTGCAAATATACGTGCTGAGTGGATGGGGTTTGGCTTAATGGTAGTCTTGGGTGTGGTACAATCTACATCTATGGAATTTGGTTTATAATGGGAGTGTGATGAGCCACATCCTAACTCAATCCTTGAATATGATTTGAGCTTGCTATTACTCCCAGAGAGTTGGTCAAGCCCAAGACATTGTGACCCAAGTCAACACTAACCTTTTTTGCCTCAGCATAGGTTACCACTAGGGACTATGGAATAGGATTTTCCCTCTTTACAAAGGTTGAAGTAATATTTTCCAATGCTACATAGTAGACTTCTCTTGTTGGTGCATCATCTATGTTGTAAGGTGTCTAAAATCTCGTATAAGCCCTATGGAACCTATTATTGAAAGAAATTATGGGCTCATAATTGTATTGCCTCTTGATTGAAATGAATTGCTGATACAACTCAGATGGGTTGATAGGGATCTTAAATTTTCCTAAGAAAGTTTCTTTCAATTATCGTCAATTTGTAATTGAACCCATTGGTAAATGGACGAACCAATAGAATGCCTCCTCCCCCAAGGAATAAGGAAAGAGCCTACATGCTACATATTCATGGTCAATTGTTATGTTCATGAGGGTACCTTCAAAGATCTAAACATGTTATTTTGTAGTCCTATTGAAATCATTCACTTGAAACTTGGAACAAAATTTTTCAAGATTCTTAGGCATTACATGATAAGCATTGAATGTGAGGGGTTGTTTTCTAACCAATCGATAAGTGGAGGTGGTGGTGGATGTAGTACAACAATTGGAATGCGAGATGAAGAGGAAGATGGAATGGAAGAAATAGATGCTATGGAAATGGAAGATGAAGATGAAGTGGAAGTGGAAGGTGGAGCGGATGATGAACGTCCCCTTGTTGTAGCTCTCTTAGCTTGTGTAGGGGACCTAATATCATAAAATTATCCCTTATTTGGTGTTGAAAAGATGGGAAGAGGGATCCCACCAAAAGAAGTTATGATGATGGGATGTTTCATAAAACCTAGGGATCTTAATAGGTTCCTTTCCCCACAAATTTCATTAGGAAAGAGATCACAAGGTGTAATGATTGACTTTCAGCCTCAATGATGAGTCAATTAGATCTAGATCTTAGTCATTAGGAAAATATGATAGATCTAAAACCAATTTGAAATGATTTGTGATGCTCAAGCTAAATGAACAATAAGACCTAATGCCTAAAATGTAGATTCCCAAAATAATGGAGACTATTATAGAACTTTGCAGGTAGATCTGATAAGGTTTTGAGCACATGTACCTATCACCATAAATTTTTTTTGATGAGTGCAAAGGGACTCATTTACCCTTGGGTGAATGGGTCTCAGTCTAGGGCTCTAAAATAACTTTTGAGAATCCTTTGATGTTAGATCTTAGCTTCGGTTTGACATAGGTTCCATTGTCGGAAAGTCAAAAATAAAGTCTACAACTTAGTTTCCATGGCTTGAAAAAAATATGACAACTTGTACAACAATGTAAAATTTCTCTTCAAGATATTTGCAATCCTTCTTCAACCTGTAATTTTCACATACACAAAGAGGAAAAAGTGTTTTATTTTGAATGGGGGTTTTCCTTGGTCAAACCCAAAGTTTGGTAATTAAACCTTGATAGAAATATAATAAAAAGGAGAAGGAAATGATCAATGAACACTTTCTTGTTATAGCTCACCACCCTTCAATGGCTTCCCTTAGAGGATTAAAGATAAACACATCACTCCAAGGAACTTGATCTTGCTTTTCTCGATGGATTTGGATACTTGAAATGCTTGGATGCTTTAGGATCAACAATGCATATTAGCCTTCACAAGATGACATGAACACATATAGACATGAACATGATGTTAGGATCTTGATTGCTCCAACAAATTATTGATAAATCTGCTCTTGAATGCTCTTGAGAAGAATATTTTCTCATAATATTTCTCTCATAAAGCATGTTCTTGCTAGTTCTTAGATTTCAAATGATCAAAAGACTTTATTTATAGGTGCTTATCTAATTTCCCAAAAAATAGATTTCAAAAGTCAACAATTGCAAATTGAATTTGAATAATTAAAATACTACCAAAAACATACTAAAATTGGTCTTAGGACTTAAAGGGGGACCCATTTTCCCATGGGTGAATGGGTCTGGCCTATAATTCTAGAACGCTCATATTCCATGGTAATTAAAATATTAAATTCATTAATTAAATTTTGGTTGTACTTCACAAAATGGTAAAAATAAGGCATTGGAATGCATAATATGGAAAATTACAAGCTTAATTAAGTCCAATAAATTAAGGCACCCAAACATAGTGTGAAATTATAAAGGTATACAATTTTCTACACTACATTTAGCCCCCACTTTAGTGAGAGTATGAACTTACACTCAAACACACACTAAAGTAGACAAATATGTGTCAAGAGGGGTCCAAGTGCATAAATTTTAATGAGATAGGATGAAAAAGATCAAGGAGGATGATCAATCCCCCATGATCAAAGATCCCATGGCAAACCAACATAAGCACAAAGGACACACATGCATGTAAGATATGTGCAAAAAGACAAGATACACAAACATACAATGTCAAAGCCAATGCAAAAGGAAAAAATAAAGGATGGACTAGCAAGTTGTGTTATTCCACACCCATAAAATATGCTCACAAGGGCTAGTGCAGTCTAGTATACACTAGGTGATCCTCAAAGGAAAAATGAGAAACACACACTAGGTCCACAAAGTGTGTAGCCATAAAAAAAGGTTGTAGATGGGAAAGACACACTAGGTCTATAGGTGTGTTCCCATACGTCAACCATACCAAAAGTTATACTCCCTAATAACTAAGGTTCCACAAAATGGTCAATGTGTTATGCAAACACTACACTAAGTCCAACTCCCGTGAACAAAAGTGAAGACAAAATGTTGAATTGAAAAATGAAACTCACTTAGGAGGTAAAAATTCCAAAATGAAATAATGCCAATGTATGCCCCCACTTTAAAGGAATTGCTAAACACCATGCTGTGAACAATTACTTTAAAGTAGAAATGATAAATGACAATTGATAAAAGGGAAATGAGAGCTTATTTGGAAAGCCCTATGCCAATGATATGTTTCCAGATAAAAAAGTTCGATTAAGAAACGGTTTCCCCCACATGCAATATCAAAAGATAAACATAAGGAATCTATGAATATAGGGTCAACGCATGTATTTTCTACAGTGATATAATAGAGCCCGAAATCATCATCATTCCCCAAATACTTCATAGAACAACAAACATAAAGGAAGAATGGCACATAAAGAGTGAAGGAAAGGAAAGCTTTTGGGTCAACATGGAAGAGACTTAAATGTCTCAATGCCTTGCATTGTCCCCAAAAGGAAAACATAAGACAAAAGAAAAGATAATGTTTATGATAGATAGAAGCATGTAGATACAAATAGAAGAGTGTCATGGTAGATTCGCTTCCTTTTCATCCTTACACAAATAGAGTAACAAGGGTCATACAAAGAAATCTCACAAACATAAAGACACACCAAGAAAAACAATACGAGGGATCATATTATGTACATGTAATCATAAAGAACATGAAAATAAAAGAAAGAAAGTATGTCACACGTAAGCCAACCTAAAGCAGGTCGTTTGCATACCAATCTTGCTCATCATATATGGAAAGAAAATAACTAGCCAAAGGGACTGCATCAAGTTCCATACTAGGAGTATCACTAGGTTCAAGACATGGTGGGTCACTCTTTTTAGGAGGATCATCACGATTTCCCCAATCTAAATTCATAGAAGTGAAAAATAAAAAATTCAATTCATTATGAACTTCATCAATTTTAGCAATCTCATCATCATTATCCAAGTTAATCACAATGTAGCAGGTCTAATGTCAATTTTGCATTGTATGTTCTTGTTTCTGTTGTGGTGGAGAAGCTTCATGTTATGGAGAAGGTGGAGAATAATCATGTTAATTTGTTGTATTTGGTTGTTGATCTTGGATTATTGGTTTATTCTTTTCTTCTAATTGATGAGCAATAACACGATGTCTATGCCTATGCTCTTTAGTATTTTGGTTTCTTCTTACACGTTTTTCAAGTTATGATGGTGTAGGAGTAGGTTTATCAACCATTGGTCTCTTTTCTTCCCTTAGGGGAGGAACAAAAGGGACCTTTGCGGGCTAGAAAACCACTTTCTCTTTATGTTTATAAAATTGTTTGATTTTAGGAGTCACAAATAGAATTGCATGGTTATCTCTTGGTCCCTTGTAGGATATAGGTGGTATAATAGCATCATACTTAGTTTTCTTATTCAGGAGAGCTTTTAGTTCAAGAATAGGTTCATCCACAACAATGGGAGGGAAGAAAAACTATTGATCTTTCAGTTTCAGGTAGGATATTGGCAAGGGATAATTCTGCTATACACATTGCTTTGAACTTTTTGATATGTTTTAAAGAAGGAATCCTCATGAGGTGTAATAGGTTCCATAGGTTTAGACCAAAAGAATTCCAATGAAAATTTCCCACAGGAATACAAAGGATTGAATCCACTATGATGCCCTATAAAAACTTGGTTGTTGAATTGAAATTTCAAGCATTTGTGAATGACCGATGGGACAAAATTCATGGAGTGTAGCCATGGATAGCCTAACTTCTCACAAAATTGATATGACATTGGGATGATGGAGAATGACACCTTCAATTGCTTTTGTCCAAATTTTAATGGAAGAGTGATTGAACCTATCATAGGGTGAGCAAAACCATCATGTGTTTTGATCCATGCTTTCGATCGTTCATAAAAATCTTGGTAAAGTTCATGCACAAATAAGAATTCCTCAGTGGTCACATTCTCTACACAAATGAGATCAATTAATATCCCATTTGTAAGCTTTTCATTGATTCTTCCAGCTATGTAAAGAGGACATTAGGTGCATATTTAATTATATCACTATTTGTGAAAGAAATGTCAAGAGATAATTTGGTTTGGCCCTTATGAGGTTGAATGTTAATGAATCCAATCATGGCATGCATATCATCCTCATTATCACTCTTATCACCATCAGTTATATCTTGTATCTTGTCAACATTCGTCACATCATTCTTATTATCACTAGCTTTTACAAATGAGATGGAATGGTTTGGCATTGGATTGGTAAAGATTTGCAAATTTTGGTTCGGTGGGGCAATGGATTTATTTCCTTGATCATTAACGCCACTTAACTAGATGTGATTGGAATCAATGATGTCTTGCACTATATGTTTAAGATGCATGCATCATTCTATATCATGTTTATCTTGTCGATGATAGAGACAAAATTCATTTGTAGTTATCAGGTAAAGGATTAGTGGTATCAAGGGGCCTAATGGGAGGTAAGGTGATTAAATTCTTTCTCAAGAGTTGCAATGTGATCAAATGGAGGCTATCGAGTAACGAGGTGAATTTCCTATTCTTATCTTGAAATTGGTATGGAGTTTTTGTTTTAATGGTATCCACTTGAGGTTCAATATTATGTTTTGTTTGAGGTTGATTTATCTATATGAGGCCCTTGCTTTGTTTCTTGAATGGTTGAAAATTGTTATGAGGCACAGTTTCAGATTTTTCAAGATGAGTTGAAGCAATTTTTTCTACGCATTGATTAAGTGAGTTTTGATAATCACTGAGAGCCATGCATAAGTGTGTAAAGGAGGGAAATTTAATCATTCCAATATTATCTTAGATATTTATTTGTAAGTTATCAATGAAAATTATTTGAAGATTAGCATCAGGAGGTTTAATGTTAATTTGTGAGTAAAGTAGTTGATAATGTGCCATAAAATCAATGACTTTTTCATCTACATTTTGTTTACATTGTATCAAATTAGGTAAGGCCATCTTAGAACCAATGTTCCCTTGGAAATGGTTGAGAAAGGCATCAAAAAGCTCATTAAATGAGTGAATTGAGTTATTCGATAAGGAACAAAACCATTCCAAGGTTGTATCTTTTAAGGACCTAGGAAAAAGCTTAGCCAAGAGCTTATCTTCAAAAATGAAATCACTATATAAGGTTGCATATGTCGATACATGGTTGCTAGGATCTCCTTTACCACCATATTTCTCAAATCTAGGTATCTCTATGCCTTGTGGCATTTGTGCTCTCAATATCTCCAATGACAATGGGCTTCTTTTGACATATTGTGAAGGTTGTGCAATTTGGTTTTGGTTCAATGTTGTTATTTGTTGTTGAAGGCATGTGACATTTTGTAAAAGTTGGTTTATGACAGAATCATTGGTTGTGTTTTGAGATGGAGGTGTATATGTGTCAGGTGGACAACTAAATTGCAAGTTTGTGAGAGGCAAGGGGTTTGGGGATATGATGTTTGAATTCACAAAACTGAAAGGATTCCCAATGGAAATACCCAAAGTTGGAGTGATATTGGTTGTTGGTTGTATTTTTGTAATAACGTTTGGATGAGTATATGTAGGAATAGAGGCTATGGTTGTAGGGGGGGGAATTTTATTTCCTCCTTGACTTCAAGTGTATCCCAAAGCTTTAGCACAACTATCCATTGTAAGAATATGATTATCAATAATGTGAGCTAGGCTATGTGTAATCTCTAATCCATGGTCATTATCAAGCATTCTCGTCATGTTATATATTATAGGAACAATAGTACTGACAATATACTCTGTACTCACCAAGTCTTGAAGTTTTTCTAAGGCTTTATCCATTTGTTTTAGCTTCTCTTAAGGGACATGAGCAACCAAGTTTTCAACATCAGTGTAAGTGGTTGATGATAAGGTGGTCATAAGACATGTGACATCAGGGATGTGGTCTAAAATGGGTTGACCAATGTCAACATTATGAGTGAAAGAGTTGGAAAATAAAATATCCACAATGGATGTACTAGTGTGAGATGCCATAAGTCTTGAAATATGTCTCACTGAAGTATTGGTAGTAGGACACTAGGTTGTGATACTCATACAAGTTTTACCAAACTAAAAGTGTACCAAAAATGGAAAAAAAACACTAAATAAAGATAGTAGACACTCAAAAATAAGAAACACAATGCAAGTATTGAAGATATTGCAATATTCAAATCAGAAATATGATAATTGACTAATTTTAAGATGCACAAAATTGAAAATGATTACTTTTGAATGCCAATTTTGATCTTAAACAATGTACTTTCTTTCACCAATGCAAACATCTATAAAAAAGTGTAATTTTTGAAATTGAAACAAATATTTGCAAGTATAGGGAAATGAAGCAGACAAAGAAAAATAAATGCACAAAATTTTGTAAAATCACCTGTACAAGGACAGGTTTTCCCAAGGGTGAATGGGTCCTTGCACAGGGTTCTGAAAATTTTAAATCTAAGTGTTTAACTTTATATTTAATCTCAGTATTCCTAACTACAAATAGATTCTTTAGTAAAAAAATTTCTATATTTTTTGATGAAATGCAAATGTAATTTTATGACAATGTATGAACAAAATTACAAGTTTTTTGAATGCAATTCTGACTGAAATTCTACTCTAAATGATTGAAACACACCTTAATGCAAGCTATTATGCATAATGTATGCAATATTTTTGGATTTTTATGATTTTAAATGATGAAAATATGTAATATATAACCCTAAATGAAATGCAAAACAAGATAACACAAAACCTAGATCTAGGGTTTCAAAGATCTCCAAGTCAGAAAAGTATGATGTAAGAATGTTAGGTTCACCAAAATGAAAAGAAAGGAAAAGGTGAACCTCAAAAGGTTTATGATGATGGGATTTTTCATAAAACCTAAAGATCTTAATAGGTTCCTTTCCCTAAAAATTTCATTAGGAAAGAGATCACAAGGTGTATAGATTGACTTTCAATCTCAATGGTGAGTCAATCAGACCTGGATCTCAATCCTTAGGACAATAGGATAAATCTGAAAAAAAATTGAAATTATTTGCAATGCTCAAACTAAATGAACAATAAGAACTAATACCTAAAATTCAGATTCCCAAAAATACAAAGACTATTATAGAACTTTGCAAACATATTTGAGAAGGGTTTGAACACATGTACCTATCACCATAAACTTGTTTTAATGAGTGAAAAGGGACTCATTCATCCTTGGGTGAATGGGTCTTAGTCTAGGGCTTCAAAATAACTTTTAATAGTCCTTTGATGCTAGATCTTAGCTTTGGTTTGACATAGGTCCCACTATCAAAAAGTTAGAAATATAGTCTACAACTTAATTTTTGTGGCTTGACAACAATGATGAAAACTCATGCAACAATGTAAAATTTCTCTTCAAGATCTTTTTGATCCTTCTTCAACCTATAATTTTCATATACACAAAGAGGATTTTTTTTTTTGAATGGCAGTTTTCCTTGGTCAAATCCCAAGTTTGTTAATTAAACCTTGATAGAAATACAATGAAAAGGAGAAGGAAATGATGAATGAACTCTTGCTTGCTACAACTCACCACCCTTCAATGGCTTCCCTTAGAGTACTGAAGACAAAAACATCACTCCAATGAACTTGATCTTGCTTTTCTTGATGGATTTGGATACTTGAAATGCTTGGATTCTTTAGGATCAACAATGCAAATTATCCTTCAAAAGATGATACCACATATACTTGAACATGATGTTAGGATCTTGATTGCTGTAATAAATAACTAATAAATATGCTCTTGAATGCTCTTGAGAAGAATATTTTCTCATAGGATTTCTTTCATAAAGTGTGTTCTTGCTAGTTCTTAGATTTCAAATGATAAAAAGACTATGTATTTATAGGTGTTTATCTAATTTCCCAAAAAAGAGATTCCAAAATTTGATAATTGCAAATTGAATTTGAATCATTAAAATACTACCAAAAACATATTTAAAAATAGGTCTTACGACTTAAAGGGGACCCATTCACCCATGGGTGAATGGGTCTTCGATTATAAGTCCAGGACACTCATATTCCATGGAAATTAAAACATTAAATGCATTAATTAAATTCAACTCTCCTTTCAGAAAATGGTAAAAACAAGGCTTTAGAATGCATAATTTGGAAAATTAGAAGCTTTAGTCCAATAAATTAAGGGACCCAAACATAGTGTGAAATTGTAAAGGTATACAATTTTCTACACTACATGTGTAGATTTGAGTATTCTACAAAATATTTCGAGAGAGAATGATCCTATATGCTCCAACTTTTGCAAAAAAAAGGCCCTCCTAGTGCCAATTTTGTTGATGAGTGTTTTTTCACTACACAACAAAGATAAAACACAAAGTGCTCTATCTCTCTTGAAAGGAAATTTTCCTCAAAAAACTTCAAGAAATATCCCCAAGGCTTTGGATGTTAGGTCTTGACTATGCAAAGACAACTCAATGGTAAATGTGATTTGTTGGTTTCACAAGGGGAATTTATGGTTCAACAAAAGACTCAAAGCTTATAAGACTGAGGGTTTGTAAAATCTTAAGATTGGATAAAACCCTAGTTCTATTTTCATATCTGCAATCTAAAAGTGACTATAATGTTATCATGGAATCTAGCAGCGCTTGTTCCAAGGATAACCCCCTATGAAACTTGTCTGTTTCCTAGGTTTGTAAAGTTCAAGCACACAAAATGAGGTGATTTTCAATCCACCTCGAAGTGTGTTCCAAAGCCTCAAACAGTTAGTTTGAGCATTCCCCTATGTTCGCCTTTTGAAGACCTTTGAAACGAGTGCCTTCAGAGCCCTCACTATTGATACTTAGCAAAATTGGGAAAAGTGTAGTTGTCTTGAAAAACAACACTCCAACTCTTTTTCAAAAATTGACTAAGTGTCAAAAGTGCAGGGACGCCAAAAATCAGCGCCCTTGCATTTAAGTGATTTTATTTTGAGTGCAATGGCGCTGAATTTTGGCGCCCTTACACTTTTCTTCCAGACTTAGTCATTTTTTGAGTTGGGAGCTGATTTTTAGCACCTTTGCACTTTTCTTCCAGACTTAGTCATTTTTTTACTAAGGCATTTTTTCAGTGCTTTGCACTTTTTCCAATTTTGTGCCACTTTTTAGGCCTTGATTAGTTGCACAAATTTTGTTCATTTATGACACTCCCAAATCACTTTTAAGTGATTTTAATTGACTTTTAGTTCATTCCTCCACTTCATTCTAAACTCCTCTTTCACTTCCAATGTGACTTTCAAAAACTTGTTTCTTTTGTTGAGATTATGGATGCATAGGGTCCTTGAAGTTGCAGTCTTCAATGGAGGACCTTTGTCAGGAAAGATAATCAACCACACATAAAGTGTTGCAACTAGGCATGCACAATGGAGATTCTATTTTGATCTACATTATGAGATTAGATTGAATACAAATGTACAAGATGACTTGAATATATAGGCAAAAGAGAAAACCTAAGATGCATGAGATGTTTCCATGTGTCATGATCTAGCAACATGTGAACCCTATCTAGAAAATTATTAAATGTTGAGATAAGTTCTAGAAGGACAACTCATCATCTAGAAGGAATCTTATCCCTACAAACAAGGAAGGGAATATTATCCCATTTATTAAATGATTTATTAAAATCTAACCTAGGACTAAATGATGCATGACCTAAGTTAACTTATGCTAGTGTAATAATTAATCAATTAATTACACTAACACCCCCCATAAGTTCAATTTAGGGAGGAAAATGCAATGATTATGCAAGAAGACGATGATGATGGGTCCCGGCTACGAGGCCATGTTAGGTACCCATGTACATAATAGATGCAAAAAATCTCCCACAACCTGAGAAAAGGGGAAAAACCAGTGGGAACAAAACCCCTCTCCAAAAAGGAGATGAAAAAGCAAAAAAGTGAGATAGGATGGAAGGATGGAGGACTCCCAAATACCCCCCAAGTACACCATCTGTCACATGGATACAATACAATAGCCCCCCCATAGGAGGGAGATAGAGAGACTATATATCCCCCCTAGAAGATGAGATCACCTGCAGAGATGGTAAGTGTTTGAAGACAAAACATGATCCAATGTCAACAAACAACTTGTCTCCCTTCCGGAAGAAAAATAACCAAGTGCAAGTGCAGTGATGCTTCCCATTCTAGATAGGAATTAAAGGAAGGAAGGATGAAGGTGGATGATGATGTCTCTAAACTCTTCTCATGTGTCTCCTTGCCTGAAGATAAATATGCCACAATCAATGAAGAGGGTGACAAATTAGGATGATGTAGAAACTAATGTTGAACAATATCCAAAGACAGTGTGATGGAAATCATGGAGACTTGATTTCCCCCCTGAATGAAGTGTCCTCAAAACCACTGAAAGAATTTTGAAGCAAATCCAATGGTAGATGTTGAAGAAACATCAAATCCTGAATGGAATGACAGGGAAGAAGTCTCATACATGAAATATCTAAATAAAGGAGTGATATCCCCTCAAGAATGTTCTCCAAACCTATAGAAGTAGCCAAGTCAGTGATACTTGAAAAAAATCCATCCTATGATGTCAAGTTTGGAAAAAAAAAGGTGTCCTTATGAATGATGATGATGGAAGCCTCAATCAATGAATTTGGACAAGGAATCACTGAATGTGAAGGGATACCAATAGTATCTAATGGAGAAAAAGCACCTGAAGCAACCTTGTTAACCTCTTCAGAAAGATCAAGGAAATCAACCTCCTATAAAACAATATCATCATGGGGTACTTGATCTGAAGAATGACATTCTGAATCATGACCATCGAGGAATGGTGGAGTATCTAAATCTCCATATATTTCCCAAAGCTTATTCCAAAGGATGTGAGGACAATCACAATGATCAATATCATTCAAAACATCACAATCAACTTGCATCTCAATGATCTCCAAAACAATGTATCTGTTGCAACTCCAAGCAAGTTCATGAATACCTTCACTTGGATGGGGACTACACCAAACAAATGAGGCAATAGATCAAGTGATTGGAGATGTTGGTTGATCCCATCTTGCCATTGTTGATAGTTTGTGCAACATAACCAAAGAAGGAGTATATGCAAGCCCTATAATGAAATTTCTCCACAAATACAAAGACAAATGACCTTAAACAGAAAATAAAGACTCCCAAGGATGATGTGCAACTGAAGTGATGCTACATGGATCAAAAAATATTTTCCCAAGCTTCAGGATGTCCAGGTTATTAAAAAAATGCACCAAAATGAAAAAATCAATGCAAGAGTGCCTAGAGTAGAAATTGATCAAGGAGTCTGGACAGATGAAAAAAGCTCTGAATCACCTTCCTGATTCCGCTAGAATCACTGAAAGTCGATGAATGGTTGTGAAGATATGATCCTCTGAGTCCAGATTAGGGTTTTTTCTTCAATTGGCTGTAGAAATTTTTGCGAGCAAAATTTCACAAAATGAATGTCACCACTGGAAAGTAATCTGAATTACCTTTCTGATGGTATCTCATTTGTCGATTTTTGACACTGTGGGTGAAATTTGTGATAAAATGAAAAAAAGGCCTATAGGAGGCACTCTGCAGGCTAATAAGGTGCAAAAAATAAGCACCCAGGCGCTAGGATGTGGTTGCTGATATGACCTTGTTGGTAAAAAAAGGCAAAAAAAACACCCCCTCCTCGAGCGGTGATAGGGCTGAGGATGAGTGGTTGAGACGACGGTACTTGGTGGCTCCATTTGGATTAGGCAGCCCCCTTGGTCATTGATGAGACCAAGGTTTTCGGTAGGGCTTAAAGATCTCAGTCATCGGTGTCAAACAACCGACGACAAGCAATCGACAATGGTCGGCGGGTGATAGAAAGTGAAGTTGGTGGCACGGACAAACACCTGCAGATGGAGGCAAAGGAAATAAATAGACCGACAGTGGCTAGGAATGAAATAGGCCGGTGGAAAAGTACAACAACCGGTGGTCAACGAACTTCCCTCTGTCAGATGTGACGGCGGGGTTCCTCCCTGTACCTTCTGAAGACTATCAATGTGGCTGATAAAAAAGGACATCTACAGACATTTGAATTTGAACCGACCAAAAAAAGCAATATATGAGGATTTTAATATTGCCAATGGGCATTTAAAATCCCATATATATATATACCGATTAAAATTCAAATCCCCCAAAAATATATATTATGCAGATTATAATCCTAGTGCCGACCAAGGAGAAGTAAAAGCCTGAGGGGAATGTAACAAATGAAATCCCATAAAGCTGATAAATAAAATATTTGATGCCAACCATATAATATATTTGCAAAATTTAAATGCCGATAGAATTAAATCAAACCCTTATGGGATTTAACAAATCAAACCCCAATTGAATATGCCGACTGGATATTTTATTATGTAGTCGATCTGATTATTTTCCTGTAACTATAGAAAATCCCAAAAAAATTTTTGCCAAAATAATGGAAATATAAGCCCGATTTTTTGAAAATGAAAATGGCCTGCAACTATTTTTTTTTTTGCCTCAAAGGACAATTGACCAGGATGATTTTTCACTACAAATTATACGGATTGTACAACTGATTTTGCAAACCCAAATACCTTTGATGGCTCTCGGGTGATGATTAGACAAGCGATCCTAGGGTTTTGAGGCCTTTTGAAGACAATGGCGAGCTTGGATTTGATTCTATCTGCTTCAGAAATTAGCTTGGTCCTCGGGTGGAGTCAAGTAGCCTTCAAACCTTCAAGCTTGCAAAGAATCTCGCACACCAACTTTATTGATTGAGGGTTGACATTTCACTGGACAAGCTCTGATACCATGTTGAGATTATGGATGCACAGGGTTCCTGAAGCTGCAGTCTTCAATGTAGGACCTTTGCCAGGAAATATAATCAATCACACAAAAAGTGTTGCAACTAGGCATGCACAATGAAGATTCTATTTTGATCTACATTATGAGATTAGATTGAATACAAATGTACAAGATGCCTTGAATATATAGGCAAAAGAGAAAACCTAAGATGCATGAGATGTTGCTATGTGTCATGATCTAACAACATGTGACAACATGTGAACCCTATCTAGAAAATTATTAAATGTTGAGATAAGTTCTAGAAGGACAACTCATCTTCTAGAAGGAATCTTATCCCTATAAACAAGGAAGGGAATATTATACCATTTATTAAATGATTTATTAAAATCTAACCCAGGCCTAAATGATGCATGACCTAAGTTAACTTATGCTAGTGTAATAATTAATTAATTAATTACACTAACATCTTTTTGTGGTCTCTTGTTGCATCGACCTAGGGTTTTTCTTTTTCTCAGGTAAATCTCTCCCTTCCATCATTTATTCCTTTCCTTTTATTTCTTTGACCATGCAATCACACTCAAAAACTCGTCCATTCATGAGCTAAGTGTCAGGGTGCTGATTTTTCAGCACCCTGACATGTTGTTTTCAAACGAACTCTTTCCAAGTGCAAGGGCACTGATTTTCAACGCCCTTACACTTTTTCCTGCTTCTCATCTAAACACTTCAAATTTTCCCGACTTCACTCCAAACCTTGTTTTTTCCACTTTTTGCATCGTTTTCCATGCATCATCACCCATTTCATGCTTGCTCGACATCATTGCTCGCTTCATGCTTCCCAATGCTACTTTTTCTGCTAACGACTATTGATTCACCATCTTTGCAGTTTCTCTCCAGATCTCGTCAAGTGATCTCAAAGGTGATGTCCTTTGATCTTGGTTCTTCTAGATAAAAAGTTCATGCAGGAGACCAAGAAGAAGTATGAAGACTCCGCACCCAAAGCAAGGAACCATGAAGATTCCTGATCTCTAGTGTTAGACTTTTTGATGCTTTCCATTATGCATCTTGTAAATATTTTCTGACATCTTAGATGTCTTTTTGTAAAGTGTAATTGCACCAAAAGTTTGAGATGTAATTTCATTAAGAAAAATTACACTTTGACTTTGGTCAAAGTTAGGTGAGATCTCCTAAAATCACTCACTTGATTTCCTTTATTTTTTCAATTAGATTCCTAATTTTTCTCATCCCTCTTTCTATAAATATGAGGGATTTATATTGTATTATCTATCCTTTAGTATTTTGCAATGAAGTGCTACCCTTTTTGAAGCAGAATTGTGAAACTTTGTGTTCATGCTTTGTGAATGAAATTTGATCAATAAAGAAGAAGATTAGAAACCAGAATTGTGTTGGACTCGATAGTCTTGTGAATTGATCTCATTTGGTGGTGATTAGTAAGTGATATCTGAAGGACTCCAAGTAATTCATGTAAACTTTGTGTTACATCCTTTATTTGGATTCATATTTGTGTTTGTTTAACTATTGTTGAATGATCTACAAGACTTTGTTCTTGTAATTGTTCATGCTATTTGGATACTTTTTTTGAACGATCTACAAGACTTTGTGCTTGTAATTGTTCATGTTGTTTGAGGAATTTTTGCATCTAAGAAGACTTTGAGCTTCTAATGCGACAAATGACACATCTTTCATAGATCCACCATTGAAAAAGCTACAAAACGACTTTGTGCCTTCGTGAGCTTTCCCTTTTATTTTACTTGTTTATTGTTAATCACTTCTAGTATCTCTACACTTTACTTTGACAAGATAGAGGTATTGGTATTACTGCTTGTTGAATGTTTAAGGTTATTGTGAATTGAGAACTTCCAACAATGAAGCATTGTAAACATCTTCTCTGAAAAAAGAGAGAAGGATGAATGTAACACACCCCCCCCACTTCGTAAGTATTGTGTACATTGTGTAATTACTTTATTTGTTTTACTATAGATTTTTTCAATAGTAAGAAGGGTGCCTCCCCTTTCTGAGAGGAGAGATTTATATCTCACATAGTTGTGGTTGAAGTCTTAGTTGTGTAATCTATCGAAAAGTTGATTACATAATTTTTACCCAACATATAAATCATAAAATATGGTAGTTTTGTGATGCTTTTATGTTCTTAAACCTAACCTAGACTTATAAGAAAATCAAAAGATTAAGGGTTTAGAGAGATATATTAATTCTAAAAACCTAAGGACAATTGTAACAATGGATGATGTTGTAGATAAAAAAAATCTCCAATAAACTAATTCATATTTAATTAGGGTCAATCCCACAACACTACAAAAATAGTGCAATCTTCAATGGAATAATGAAATATTTTTATACTGTAAACATTCATACATACACCCTAAATCTTGGAAAAATATGCATAAACATTAACAAATGAACTTAATGTTGTAAAATAACTCAGACTAACCATGCATTGTAATTTACAATCAACAAACTATAAATGGTATGAATAGGAAATTCATTAAATATCTTAACCACTTTTTCATTATCACAATTGAATTGAAACTAAAACTAAAAATAAAGTTGGAAGAAGGAACCATGCATGCATTCAAAAATAACAAGGAAAGATCAGCAACACTTCAATGCCTTTTCTTGTATTTATTTTGAAATGTTGTTACAACAATTCTTGATCAACCCCTTACAAATGAGAGGAGGCTAAATTTTATAGAGAATTTTTATAAAATCAATGGTAGAGATTAAATCAACACCAAGGTCTAAGATTAAACATGCATTTAATATTTGGGGTGCATTAAATACATTTGTAGGTACCCCTAATTTTAAAATAGTATCACATGTGAACCTAGGAGAATGTAAAATATACTAATACATTTTATATTAAATATATTCTACAAAATCTCATAAATATTGGGTACACACACTTGAAAACCCTAAAAAACTTTATGTGGAAATATGAGCCACCCCAAGATGTGAAAAACATTATGGATAAGTTGGAGGGGTACAAGGATGGCAAGTGTGCAGGCCATAGACATATGGTAATGGGAGATATGCAGGAATGGAGGGTATGCGGGCCAGAAGGTGTGAGGCACCACCAACTCGAAATTCTGCAAAGGGAATTCTGTGAAAGGAAATCTACAAGCAAAATTTTGCCAATGGAAACCTGCACTTGGGAATCTGCAACATAGAATCCTACAAAGGGATTTCCAAAAAGGTAATCCCGCACAATGAAACCCACAAGAATCACCCTTCACTAATTTTTTTAAGAAAAAACTAAGGGGCCAAAATTTTTAAAATCCAACCCAAGCTAAGGGGGAAAGAGAGAAGGTGAAAGTGAAAAAAAACTAATGCAAGGAAAAAACAAAAAGAGGGGGTCCTTGTTTCATGGGGCGCATGTGCAAAGGCACAATAGATAACACTTTGGTGGGTAATTTATTTTCCTTTAAACTAAATATTAACTTAGTGAATAAATGGTCTATTGTGGTGTGGAATTTGAAGGGTACTATTTTTATTAGTGCAATGGTGGATGGTATTGTTGATGGTCAATACAACACAACAGCATTAAACAAAATATTACTATTCTATTTCTCCTGAAAAAGAAAGATAACATGTAGCCATTTAACTCCCAAGGTCCTGGTAGTTGGTTCTCAACTGTGTTGATATCACTCAGAGGTCAATGTAATTGTAATTTGCAAGGGGCCTTTGTTGGTAACAAGGAACATAACTACATTAAGTCAACTAATCTATGTTTGGGGGGGTTTTAAATAAAGATAAAAAGATGGATTAGAGCTTTAAAATAGAAGAACATTAACAAAAGTTCTTAATATCCAGACATGTATATCAATAATGAGTGTTCCTTCACCTAACCACAACTACAACAAGATACAATCTATAGAATAAAGCATACAACTGCATACATCCATAGTGCTAATTCAATACCATCACCATTCACTAAACTTTACTTCAAAATAGATCGTTCACTCATCATTAAACACAGATCAAACATATATAACAATAACTTCATTCACAGATAACCCAATGAGATAATCATGAATCCAGTTTCCTCTATTGATTCTCATCAAATAGAAAACATTTAGGCACAACAAATCACTAGAATATGGATTGATCATGCATCATTAACCTTATCAGATAGGTCCAAACTTGATAACATAAAACTTGTATAAAACTGTAAAAATTGTATCTAACTTCAATTGAACTTTCTTAAAAGTATCTCTACTAATAACAATGAAATCCTAGAACTAATCAATGTTCGCTATCATTAGGTGGCTGATTTTCCTTCAATTAGCCGACCTTTACAAAATGAAACCAAATAATACATATAGACATTGCAATGCATAAATTCCTCCCAATCAAAACTCAGATCCACAAATCAAGGAATTAGAACTGAATGAAGAACTGGACTGTTGATCCTAAGTTAGAAGGCTAGAGTACAATGTTGCACAAATCCTGACATCCAAAGAAGAAGGTGGAACTGAGGAAGGAAACCGGAGTTGAGTCCACATCAAAACCCTGCAAAAGAGGAGAGAAGGAAACGTTGTGTCCAGTGAAGAGAGCTAGATTACTTTAGTGTTGCATGCTCAAGGACATATTCATCATAGTTGTCAAACACTTGTTGAAGAGTACCTGAATCAGGTCCATCTAGCCAATCATCTTCAAATTTAATCATCCTTAATTCGGCTGGAACCAACTCCTGCACCTCCTTCAACTTGTTCAATTCTATTTTAGCATCCTTTGCTTCTTCCTTGATATCCATAAACCGATCTAATAATAGATCCTCCCCATCATCTCCTTTTGCATTATGCCTTCGAATCTACCCCTCCATCTCTCCCTCATCTTATCTAAATAAAGGCCTTCCCTAACTAAGGTATCTAGATTGATTAGAATGGATACAATTGCCTCTAACTCATCAATATGTTGGTTCAAATCCTTACTCATCTCTTGAACTTCATCTTGATGCACATGAATAGCCTTGGATTTATACCTTATTATACTCATAATTTTCTCAACAAAATCTGCATTATCCTCCTCAAGAATTGAATGTTCAAAAAAAGTTGACATAGCTACTTTACCAATGTCCTCAAACTTTTTAACATATTCTTTATATTCCTCATCCTGCTTATCTAGATCTTTGGTACATTGATCTAGATCCCCTACCAACTGTTGATGGCAATTTTGGCACCACAACAATGCAAGCAGAATATTACTATTTTGCTTCTCCTGAAAGAGAAAGGAAACACATGGATGCCTTAGCTCCCAAGGTCTTTGTAGTTGGGTCTCAACTATGCTAATGTTACTCAGTGGTCAATGCAATAGTAATATTCAAGGGGCCTGTTGGTGTTGAGCTTCTGGATTGTTCTAAGATCACGCATGAAATAAAACCTACTCTAATAGGGGTTTTTAAAGAAATATAAAAAGATAAGTCAGAGTTTTGAAACAGAAAAGAACAATAGTTCATCCAACCTTAACCAGACTTGTTAACTTCAAGGAATTTGTAAACCAAAACTGCAGAACAAAGTAAACTTGTGATTGACACACAACCTCTTTCATTCATAGTGCTAATTTGCATAACATATATTAATTACCATTTAAATAAAACAAAAAATAATATTTCATTCCTTGAAGAATTCACAAATCAAATGATCAATTTAAAACAAATATCATTCTGGAACACAACATGAAGGAGATTAAACTCTGATTGCTTCTACTGTTAGTAAAACAGATAAGCAATATTTACAAAGCTGGCACAATCACCAGTGTACAGAGAATCTGAGGCTCTAGATTGTTTCCAACTACACTAAGAGAACTTAGAAAATACATTACAGTCTATACTGAAATCTAACTGCTAAACAAGAAGACAAGAGAAGCTCTCATTACTGAGAATCAAGATGCAACTCTATCTCCTTCTGGTAACTGACTAAGTCCTAAAAGTTCTAACTCTGAATAGTTCTTAGTCTAAAAGTTCTCTAACCCTAGAAGTTCTAATCTAGAAGTGCTAACCTTTACAAAGAGGAAAAAATGCCTTATATACAGAATGTACCAACAAGAATGTGTTGTCCCCTGCACTAGGGCTTAAAAAATATCTACAGACTGTGGGAGATTCGGCCCTCAGATCTTTCTGAGGAAAGTCAAAACTGCATTCAATGTGAAGCCCTGCTGTCCATGCTGAAAAGTTGTTCCGGGCATGACCTTAGATCTTTTGCAGTTGTAGCCTTTACTCTCCTGTCTGTGTGTCCATCTTTGAACTCTGTTGGAGTCGCCTTGAATGCTCAGAATATCTCCATTAATATTATTCTACCTCCTTGCCAGTGGTCATTACAGTTGTCCCTATGAGTCACAGTTTCTTCTTTCCTTCGGCCTCCTCCTGTTCTAGACTTCTCTGTACATTTGACCGTTCTTCTAGAAACGCCACCGGGCCTTCCTGTAGATTTAAACCTTTCACCCGAGTCGATCCATTGCCTTTGGATCTCAAAAGGAATCCATTTTGCTCGCATTCTGTTGTTCTTCATCACAGGGGCAGTCAATCGATGAAAGGGACCGATGAGTCACTCTTTGGGCTCCTTCTGATTGGTTGGGCATATGCCAAGCGAGCTCCTTAGGTGGTCAAAGGTGGTTTGATCAACATCGCATGTCGGTGAGACACCATCAGTGTCTCCCTGATGCTACTTCACCATTATGTAGTTATCGACATGACACAAAACAGTCGGCAAGACGTTTCGGCGAGCTAAAGAAGTCATATCGAGCTCACAAAACCAATCGACAAGACTCCTTCATTTCGCTGAGACCACTTGGTGAGGATGCAAATCTTTCGGCGAGCCCTTTTATTTGCTCCTTGAACCTATTATGTCGACAAGAGTCACGACAAAGCTAGACTCACTGGGCGGGATCATCTCGGATGTCGGGGAGACTGTAATGTTTCAGGGAGACCTTAACCCAATTTTCTCTTCTCTTACCGAGCCTTCCCTTGTTATCAGCAAGACTCCCTTCCTTTGCCAAGACCTTATGGTAAAAACATGACCCTCGGCGGGAAGTCCTGGCGATATCCACCTTGTGTTGGGGAGACGTTATCGGATCGACAAGACATCTTACCGAGCCCGTTCCCTTGTTCAGAGTCTCCCCGAGCTCTTTCTACTTCGGTGAAACACCCACCTTTCGGCGAGAACTCCTGGCGAATTCCCTTCGAGCTCATCTTTCTTTCGGCAAGAGCCTGCTGGGTCGGCAGGAAGTCACCGCGAAAACACCTCATTTGTTTGAAGTCTCCCCGACCCCTCTTTTCTCCTTGAGCTCCTTTTCTTTTCGGCGAGACTTGGTCTCCTCAGCATGAGATCACACCGAATCCCCTTTTGCATTCGCTAAGACAGTCTGGAGTCGCCCAGACATTTCACTGAATTCGCTTTATTCTTATGGAGTCTCCCCAAGTTCTTTTGTTTCGGCGTGACCTTCGAACTTCGCTAAGACCTTACACCGAGGTCTTATCCTTCACTGAGTGTTCATTTGAGTTCGGGGAGAGGTTGTTTAATCGATGAGACATCTCGCCAAACCTTAGATCTTTGGGCAAGATCTTTTTGTCCTTTCGATGAGACAATCTCACATCGGTGGGACCTTTGGCCGAAGCCACTCCATTTTGCCGATGTCATTTTTTTGTCACTGTGACCCCAACTCTTCGGCCAGACATTATGCCGAAGGTTTTATCCTTCACCAAACGCAACTCCCTTCGGCGAGACCCATGCCAATCGGAAAGATCTCCTGCCAAAGGCAAAATTATCACTAACCTTAGACCTTTGATAGGACCCCTCCTTGTCGGCAAGACTCCGGGCAAGATCTTTCACATCGCCGAGACTTACTCCTTTCGGCAAGAGATTATGCCAAATTTAGAAACCTTTTGGCAAGGGTTCCCTCATGTCGGCGAGACACTTTGATTCTCTCCCCGAAGACATACTGATAGAATCCCCCGTGCTATGTCGGTGTGACCAGAGCCGCTCGGTGAGACATTATCCCGATGCAGTTGAGTCCTGCCGAAGTGTGTTTGCTTTGTTGGCGGTTGGCGAGACTTGAAACTTTCGCCGAGACCTCTTGGCGAGGAGAAAACCTTATGCCAATATATGAATCCTTCTGACAGCGGTCGGCGAGACATGGAGATTTCGCCAAGATAGTCCCCCGAAGACCAACCTACGCCAATAGGAAACTCTTAGCCGCCAAGACGATGAATGATGTCTTGGTGATAAATGCCTGCATATGATTTCTGATCGTTGTGACATCGCCAGGGTCCTGCCGACTTTGCCTTAGTTGATTTTTATGATCAACTAGATTGAGGAATGCCTTCCAACTGAGCCTCAGCTGAGAAATATCATCAAGTGTAGGATTTAACCCTGCAAAAAGGAAGGTCTGCATTAGTCCTCAGTAGCAAATAAGACATATTATAGTAAATTCACCATTGTTTACAATTATTTTAGTGAATTCCTAGCAAGAAGAAAACCAACTTAGGTTGAGACAGGACCAAGATTAAAACAGATAGATCAAAAGTCAAAATTAAAAAGAAAACTAAAGAATTCCAAAGAGGAAAGCAAGTAACCAAAAAGAGAAGAGGGACCCATTTTGATCCAGATCAAAGTGGGGTGGTTATGCAAGGCATAACAAATGGTGACTCGGCTGGGAAAATGGTTTAACCATTTTCATGAATCTGAAAGATTCATCTACCTAGAACTCTTGGTTCATGAACATCATAACTCTAGTTGGGTCAGTTATAACCAGCAAGGTAGAGATAGAATCTCAAATGTAAGTCAATCAATGGCTACCCCCTAAATCAATGTGTGTGCTTGATTGTGCATCACTCTCTCATGAAGTTTTCCTCATTTTTTGGACAACAATGTGTAAGATTTGAGCTACATGAGTTGATTTCCTTTGGCTGTTGTGCAATGATATCCTGGGCATTGCTCTGCTGCCAGTCAGGCGTCCATAGCCCTGGCAGAGATACCTCTAGTTTTCTCACAGCATTTCTCTACTGCTAGTCAGGCGTCCATAGCCCTGGTAGAGATACTGGAATCACCCATTCATATTGAATCCTCTTTTTCTTTTGATAATTCTTTTCTTTTTCTCTTAAAGTTTCAAATATTTCATTTAATTCTCTTTTTCTTCAATATGTCAGATGTTAAACATCTGGTCTGGGTTGAAAACTACCATGGACCTCATAACAACACATGGTCAATCGGATTTTTCACTCAAATCTTACAACACTGTCATCCTAGGACAAATATATCATTACAAGAGGAGATGATTTTAATGATTTGTGACAGATTCAAGGGAGCTGATGAAGGTTACTCACTTGGGACCTTGTTTTCAAAACTTTCCACAACTTTTATTGACAACAAGCATGAAACAATGAATTGAGGACAAAATCATTCAATCAGAAAACTTGAAAATATCTAAACCACTTCTCTCCTAATGACCAAAGTATGCTTCCGATAACAACCCACTACTTAAAGATGGAAAGCAACAGATAAACCCCCAGAGCACAAAACAAAATAGAAAGCCCGAAAAGAAAGGACAAACAAACAAACAGGAAATTATTTACAAGAAGAGAGCAAATTATTTACAAGCAAAAACATAGAAAGTATTCACAAAATGAAAATTATTCACAAACAGGAGACAAATAGATTATTTACATCCAGCACAAAAATTAACAAGCTTTATGACTCGAAATAATGCTTAAGAAACTGCCCATTGACAGGCAATGGGACAAGTTCTCCAGTTAGGCTACTCAGTCTGAAAGCGTTTTCGCCTAGGATCTCAGCAATTTGATAAGGACCTAACTAGAGTTTGTCAAATTTCTGGTGACTGCCTTTCTTTTCACCAGCCTTATCCCATAGCAACACTAGGTCTGATATCCTAAAAGCCTTTATCTTGGCTCTTTTTTCAAGCCATCATTTGACAACAGCCTGATGCCTAAAGAATTGTTGTAAGGCCACATCTCTTTGCTCTTCTAATTTCAACAAAGCAGCTAACCTGACCTCTATCCTATTGTCATTGGAGTAGAATTTCTGCATAAACTCAAGGATAGGTATTTGCAGATGGATAGGAAAGACAGGCTCTTGGCCATATACCAGCTTGAATGGTGAGGTGTTTAAAGCAGCCTTAATCCTAGTCCTATCTACCCATAATGCGAATCTAAGCTGGGTATGCCAGTCTCTAGGGTTATGCTCTAACTGTTTCTTAATGACCCCTAAGAGATTCTTATTGGTTGACTTTGCAACTCCATTGCCTTGTGGATAATAATTTGAAGAATATTTCAAGACAATCTTGTGATTATAAGCCCAGGAAATAAACTCAACAGAAGAAAAGGCAGAGCCATTGTCACATACCAGAGAAAAGGGTACCCCAAACCTTGTAGTGATGCACTCAGCGAGGAACTTGATCACTACCTCCATCGTGTTGTTTTTGCAAGGTATAGCTTTTGTCCATCTTGTGCAGTAGTCAGTTGCAATCAAGATGAACTTGTGTCCTGCAGAAGAGTTTGGGTTAATAACCCCAATGAAATCCAGTGCCCATTGGGCAAAAGGCCTTACCTCATAGATCGGTTGTAGTGGCATAGCTGAATGGCGTTCCCTTGATGCAGAAATCTGACATGTGTGACATGTCCTCACATGCTGATGGGAATCTTTGAATACACAGGGGTAGTAATAACCAGACCTAAGGATCTGGTGTGCCAGTGAATCTGTAGAACCATGACCTGTGCCATGTTTCCCATGAAACTCAGAGATCACATGTCTGGCCTCTTGATGATCAAGGCATCTCAGGTATACTCCTTCAATATTCCTCCTGTATAGCAATCCTCCTTTGAGCATGTAATCAGAACTCTTGAGTCTCAGGGCTCTCCTTTGAGTTGCACTCATTCCCTCTGGACACCGATTATGGAGCATCAAGAAAATAGTGTCAGCGTACCATGGGTCATTAGAGAAAGTCTGGGTCATGTATTGCTGACAGATGATGTTATCACCATCGTTTGCCATGGACTAGGATAAACCCGTGCCCCTGGCTAGTTTCATGGGATGTATCTCCAAATCAAATTCTTGCAAGATGGCCATCCATTTGCCTCTCCTTTCTCCCAGCTCACTCTGCATCAATAGGGACTTCACAACTGCATCAAGAACTACAGCGATGACCTGGCTTTAGAGAATGTAATGTTGTAATTTCTTAATAGCCCGAACCAGCACAAAAGCTTGCTTCTCTAGAGGTGGGTATTTGATTTCCGCATTTTTGAACGGAGAGCTCATGAAAGCAATCGGTCTCTCCTCTGCCTCCTCTTTGCGTTGAGTTAAAACGGCCGCGCATGAATGCTCAGAGGAAAAAGAGTAAATGTAGAATGGCCTAATGTAATCGGGGCTAGTAAGGACCGACGCTTTTGAGATGGATCGTTTGACTTGTGAAAATGCGGCCTTTGCTTCATCCATCCACTCTATCTTGGCGTCCTTTTTCATCATTTCGTTCAGAGGCTTTACAATCTCTGGAAAGCCCATGATGAACTTCCTCATGAAGTTGATTTTCCCAAAGAAAGACCTCATTTCTTTCTTGCTTCCTAGCCTGGTGATTTTAAGAATGGACTCGACTCGGTCTGGATCGATTGATATTCCCCTTTCTAAAATTATATGTCCCAAAATATTGCCCTCTGAGACTCCAAACACACATTTTTTTAGATTCAATGAGACTCCATACTGGAATCATTGTTCCAAAACCTTGGCCAAGTCAACAGCGTGGTTCAATCAGTCTTTGGAGAACATTGTTAGGTCATCTATGTAAACAATAATGCACTTACCAATTAGATCCGTGAAGGCTATGTCCATGGCACGCTAGAAAGTTGCTCCAGCGTTTATCAGACCGAATGGCATCCTTCTATATGCAAACATTCCCCACTTTGTAGTGAAAGTCGTCTTCATCCTATCTTCAAAGTCGACCATTACCTAATTGTATCCAGAGTAACCATCCAAGAATGACATCATCTGAGCTCCATTGATAGTCTGCAAGACCTCACCCAGTGAAGGAAGTGGGTAGTTATCCTTTTCTAAAGCCTTATTCAGGTTTCTGAAGTCAACACATAGCCTGATCTCCCCATTTTTCTTGCGGACTGGAACTAAGTTAGCCACCCATGTTGAATGGTGCACAGGGAAGATTATCCTTGTAGACAACAACTTCTAAACTTCTTTATAGATCAATGGTTCAATCAGGGCATTGATAGGGCACTGCTTCTATCAGAAGGGTTTAACCTTAGGCTTCAAGGGGATAGTGTGAGTCATAATAGAAGCATCAAATGTCTGGAGGTCTTCATATCCACAGGAAATCACAACAATATCCTTTTTAAGTGCCCTCAGTATGTCTTCTCTAATTGCTTTAGGGCAGGCCTTCCCTATATAGACATTCCTTTCAGGGCCAGCATCGACCAAGTTAACTATTTCATATTTGCCTCCCTTTTCTTCAACTAATATTTTCTCTCGAGCCCTTGGATCTGAGTAAAAAATTCTCTCCAAAGCCACCATTCCTCTGGGAATGTTATTATTCTTTAAGTTAAGAACTCCCTATGTATCACATTCCTCAGGGCTCCAATCCCCTTGATCTCTATTAGACTCATCAATAATCTGCCCCTCAAAAAAATCTGAGCTTGCTAAGAAGGCCAGAATATGTCGATCATCATCAAAGACCTAGAAATTCTTGATATTGTTAGGAACAGTTGGGGTGGACATCAGTTCCACTGAGAATATTTGAATTTGGAGCCTTGCATAGGTTCCAAGGTGCTTGCAGCAACAGCTAATCAGTTAGCTACTTGATTTTCTTCTCTCGGGATCAAACTAATCCCGAAAGCATCAAAGTCCTCAATCAGGTTCCATACCCGATTTCTATATGCTGCCAACCTTTTGTTGTGACATGTATATAGGCTGCGTACTTGCCTGATAACAATTTCTGAATATCCCTTGACCATCAAGGCAGTGACCTTCTTCTTGTGTGCAAACATCAGTCCTCGAGCTAGGGCTTCATATTCAGCTACATTATTAGTGCATCCAAATTGTAGCTTGTAAGAAGCAAAGAAAACCTTCCCTTTTAGGTTGGTTAGTACAATTCCAACACCACAACCAGTTTTGGACTTGGACCCATCAAAGGTAAGGGTCCACAACTGATCATAATCAGGGGTTAATCCTTTTGTAGCTTTTGTAGGTATTTGGATAGGATTAACCAGAGGTGGGGCTCCTTGATCTTTTGCATCCGACATAGGAAAAGGATTCTCTACAAGTTGTTTAGGTATACTTTGCAATTCTGGCTCAATTGTATCATCTGACCTATGGTTATCTTCCTAGCAATCACTTGTCCCTTTAGTTGGTTCCTTGGGTTTCATTTCATTTGTGAGTGCAGGGGTGTCTAACAGACCTTGGGGTTGCTCTTTATCAATATGTTGATTCAGGAGTATATCTAGGGTAGGCTTAATTTGAGAAAGAACCCTCTTTAAAGGCATACTGTCCTTGGTTAGCATTATTGCTTCCTTGGCCTCAAATGAGAAGTGATCTGCAATGGTCTTAGGGCAATTTGTGCTAGCTTCCTCAGCTTGGGAAACTTGACTTAAAATGTCAATGCAATGTTGACAAGTCAATTCAGAATGACTTTGATAATGTACCTTGCACCAATTAGGTAGAAGAAGACTCTGTAGATCGGTGTCTTCCCCTAAGACCAGTTGATCTTGTTGCAGCTTTCTGACTAATGCCTGTTGATTTTCATTAATCGTGGGGTTAGGGAAATTTTGTTTTGACATGTCTTTAGGATTGAGAACCGAGAAGGTTAGAATTTCTTCTTGTTTATAAACCCCCATCTCAGTCTCAAAGTAAGCTACCTCATTGGGACAATCATATTCAGTGATGATATGCTTGAGGTGAGGCTCACTTTCAATTCTAATCTGAGTAGGAATCCCTCTCCATGGCAGCCACATATGTGAAAAGTCAAGGGAAAGATATCCCCCTAGACTTTTCATCAAATCTTTGCTCAGCAGCATACCATAGGTCTCAGGAATATCTACTACTTGAATATCTATGTTGGTTAGAATCCTAGGATCTGATCCTACTTGAACATGTATGTTTCTTAATTCTCCTACCACATTAACCTATGTCTTGTCGAGTTGAATGACCTTCTTATTTGTCTGAATGGGGTTTAATCCCAACTTCTTACATATGGAAAATGGCATAACATTTCCCGAAGCTCTTGAATCCAATAGACAGTTGTGTAGGTTCTTCCCAGAAATTCTTAAACTTAAAAGGAAAGGTGGAGTACCTACCTTGTTTCTGTATAAGGCTGCATTCACGTCCCCAATAGGTGCCACCTTGTTCTTTCCTTTTAATTTGTCCGCTTGCTCTAGAGCTTTCAACATTATCTCCCTTTGAGCAGGGCACCACTTTAGAATGTCAAAATATGACAAAGAAGTTTTTTGTTTCTGCATCTCAGAAACTATGTCAAATGTTGTATTACAACTCGTACCACCTTTGAAAACACCAAAGGAATTACCCTTTTTATGGAAGTCAAGCGGGCCTTGTGGTGGAGGAGGATTATTATCAGCACTTTGATTTGGAGGCACCATGTGATTAGGAGGTGCTAACGTAGTGAATGGCCCCTTACTTTGATTTCTCAGGAAGTGTCCTCCCTTTTTCTGAAAAGCTTGGGCATCATATGAATCCTCCTCTGGTTCATTCTCTTCTTGCCTTGGGAATGAAGGTTGCTCTTCAAAAATGTCATAATTCATTGTTGTTTCTACTAAGTCACCTCCTTTGTTGGAATTCCCCTGGAATGTGTGGGCATCTTCGTGTGCCATCTTGACAACTTTCTCCATCTGGGGGCAGTTTACCTCAAAATGGGTTGCAGTATCATGAAGCCTGTACCAATTTGTCATGAAATTGAGGTCAGCCACATTTGCAGTATGTGATCTTTCCTCATTTTCTTGATAGTTATGAGGAACCCCACCATTATTGGGCCCTGTATTCCATTGTCTGTTATTAGTTGGCCTTTGGTTATATCCTCTCTGATTTTGGTAGCCCTAGTTAGAGGAATTTTGGCCCTAATAACCCCTCTGGTTGCAATTGTTGTTATTCTGATAAATACCCTAGTTGTTGCTATTTTGATTAGGGTAGTTCCCTTGGTTTTGGGAAGGGTTCAACCGAAGCTAAGCCATATCGTTTGTAACTTGAGACAGTGTTTTCTTCAAGGTTTCTACCTCATTTGTAAGTTGGACTGTCCTTTCACTTTCAACGGCCTTAGCAATAAGTGGCTTATCAACATGACTTGGGGTTCCAACTTGGTTATGAAGACCCTGGGGACCTTGAGGGACCTGTGGTTGTTGAAAAGGGTCAAGAGTCCTATTAGCATAGAATGGAATGGGAGGCTGAGTTTGCAATTCAGATATAGGCCCATAGTGGGAAGGAGACATTCCTGGGATAGTGTTAAATAGAGGAGTTGGGCTAGACATATGATACCCTAGTGAAGGAAAACCTCCTCGCAAACTTGGTTGAGAGTTAGTTTGTTGTTGCAGCTTAATAGTCAAGTGATAAAATTTGGATAGGGAATCAATATCAACTGGTTGATAAGTTCTTTATAGGAACAAACCTAGCAAAGGGTCTATAACCCTAAAGTATGCCTGGATAGCACTGTTCTCAGTAACTAGATATGGATCTTGCAATCTCCTATACATATGTTGAAACCTAGTATTGAACAAGGGTAGGGATTCACCTGGCTCCTTCCTGATGGTGGAAAACTGATGGTACAAAAGAGATGGATCTACATAGACTCTGAACTGATTAATGAAGGCATTTTCCAAGTCTGTCCAAGTCAAAATGGAACCTTGAGGAAGATTAAGGTACCAATTGTATGCCTTGTCCCCTAAGGAATAAGGGAACAACCTACAAACTACATCATGATGAGCTATTTGGGCTCTTGCACAGGCATCCTTTAAAGCTTGTATGTGTTCTTCAACACTCCTTGACTCCCCATGAATGTATTTAGGGTAGAATTTCTCAGGGTTCTTGGGCATATCATGGAAACCTCCATGAATAGTCCCCAACGGAGAAGGGTTATTATGAAAAAATGCCATTGGTGGGGGTGGTGGTGGTTGAGCCAGCTATTGGATGGGTCGAACTAGTTGTGATGACACTTGAGATGGACGTGGTGGTGCTTTGATAGGTATCCACTAGGGTATTGGTGAACAGCCTGGTGGAGTGAGTGGAGCTGATAAATGTGGTATGATGGTTGCCCCAGTCTTATGACTCTTGTGTCTTATTGGGGTCTTGAGTTCTATCAAAGGTGGTGGATTTTCAGTTGATCGAAGAACTCTGTGGGACTTCTCTAGGGATGAAAACCCAGCTTTATCCAGCTTGCCCTTATAGGCCCTCCTAGCGCCAGTTCTTGTTGATGGCGATTTTGGCACCACAACAATGCAAGCAGAATATTGCTATTCTACTTCTCCTGAAAGAGAAAGGCAACACATGGATGCCTTAACTCCCAAGGTCTTTGTAGTTGGGTCTCAACTATGTTGATGTTACTCAGTGGTCAATGCAACAGTAATATTCAAGGGGCCTGCTGGTGTTGAGCTTCTGGATTGTTCTAAGATCAAGCATGGAATAAAACCTACTCTAACAGGGGTTTTTAAAGAAATATAAAAAGATAAGTCAGAGTTTTGAAACAGAAAAGAACAATAGTTCATCCAACCTTAACCAGACTTGTTAACTTCAAGGAATTTGTAAACCAAAACTGTAGAACAAAGTAAACTTGTGATTGACACACAACCTCTTTCATTCACAGTGCTAATTCACATAATAGATTTTAATTACCATTTAAATAAAACACAAAATAATATTTCATTCCTTGAAGACTTCACAAATCAAATGATCAATTTAAGACAAATATCATTCTGGAACACAACATGAAGGAGATTAAACTCTGATTGCTTCTACTATTAGTAAAACAGATAAGCAATATTTACAAAGCTAGCACAATCACCAATGTACAGAGAATCTGAGGCTTCAGATTGTTTCCAACTACACTAAGAGAACTTAGAAAATACATTACAGTCTGTACTGAAATTTAACTGCTAAACAAGAAGACAAGAGAAGCTCTCATTACTGAGAATCAAGATGCAACTCTATCTCCTTCTGTTAACTGACTAACTCCTAACAGTTCTAACTCTAAATAGTTCTCAGTCTAAAAGTTCTCTAACCCTAGAAGTTCTAATCTAGAAGTGCTAACCTTTACAAAGAGGCAAAAATTCCCTATATACAGAATGTACCAACAGGAATGTGTTGTCTCCTGCACTAGGGCTTAAAAAATATCTACAGACTATGGGAGAGTTGGCCCTTAGATCTTTCTGAGGAAAGTCAAAACTGCATTCAATGTAAAGCCCTGCTATCCATGCTGAAAAGTTGTTCCGGGGACGACCTTAGATCTTTTGCAGCTACAACCTTTACTCTCCTGTCTGCGTGTCCATCTTCGAACTCTGTTGGAGTCACCTTGAATGCTCATAATATCTCCATTAATATTGATCTACCTCCTTGCCAATGGTCATTACAGTTGTCCCTACGAGTCACAATTTATTCTTTCCTTCGGCCTCCTTTTGTTCTGGACTTCTCTGTACGTTTGACTGTTCTTCTAGAAACGCCATCGGGCCTTCCTATAGATTTAAATCTTTCACCCGAGTCGATCCATTGCCTTTGGATCTCAGAAGGAATCCATTTCGCTCTCATTCTATTGTTCTTCATCACAGGGGCAATCAATCGATGAAAGGGACCGATGAGTCACTCTTTGGGCTCCTTTTGATTGGTTGGGCATATGCCAAGAGAGCTCCTTAGGTGGTCAAAGGTGGTCCGATCAACATCGCATGTCAGTAAGACACCATTGGTGTCTCCCCGATGCGACTTCACCATTATGCAGTTATTGACATGACACAAAACAGTCGGTGAGCTAAAGAAGTTGTATCGAGCTCACAAAACCAATCGGCAAGACTCCTTCGTTTCACTGAGACCTCCCAGCGAGGATGCAAATCTTTCAGTGAGCCCTTTTATTTTCTCCCCAAACCTATTATGTCGACAAGAGTCACGATGAAGCTAGACTCACTGGACGAGCTCATCTCAAATGTCAGGGAGACTACAATGTTTCGGGGAGACCTTACCCTAATTTTCTCTTCTCTTACCGAGCCTTCCCTTGTTATTGGCAAGACTCCCTTCCTTTGCCAAGACCTTATGGTTAAAACATGATCCTCGACGGGAAGTCCTTGCGATATCCACCTTGTGTCAGTGAGACGTTATCGGATCGACAAGATATCTTACCAAGCCCATTCCTTTGTTCAGAGTCTCCCCGAGCTCTTTCTATTTTGGTGAAACACCCACCTTTCGGTGAGAACTCCTAGTGAATTCCCTTCGAGCTCATCTTTCTTTCGGCAAGAGCCTACAGGGTCGGCAGGAAGTCACCGCGAAAACACCTCATTCGTTTGAAGTCTCCCCGACCCCTCTTTTCTCCTTGAGCTCCTTTTCTTTTTAGCGAGACTTGGTCTCCTCGGCATGAGATCACACTGAATCCCCTTTTTCTTTCACTGAGACAGTCCAGAGTCACCTAAACATTTCGCCGAATTCACTTTATTCTTTTGGAGTCTCCCCGAGTTCTTTCGTTTTGGCGTGACCTTCGAACTTTGCTAAGACCTTACACCGAGGTCTTATCCTTCACCAAGTGTTCATTTGAGTTCAGGGAGAGGTTGTTTAATCAATGAGACATCTCGCTGAACCTTAGATGTTTTTGCAAGATCTTTCTGTCCTTTCGGTGAGACAATCTCACATCGGTGGGACCTTTGGCCGAAGCCACTCCATTTTGCCAATGTCATTTTTTTGTCGCTGTGACCCCAACTCTTCGGCCAGACATTATGCCAAAGGTTTTATCCTTTGCCGAACACAACTCCCTTTGGCAAGACCCATTCCAATCGGTAAGATCTCCTGCCGAAGGAAAAATTATCGCTGACCTTAGACCTTTGATGGGACCCCTCCCTGTCGGCAAGACTCCAGGCGAGATCTTTTGTGTCACCAAGACTTACTCCTTTCGGCAAGAGATTATGCCGAATTTAGAAACCTTTTGGCAAGGGCTCCCTCATGTCGGCGAGACACTTTGATTCTCTCCCCAAAGACATACTGATAGAATCCCCCGTGCTATGTCGGTGTGACCAGAGCCACTCGGTGAGACATTACCCCGATGCAATTGAGTCCTACCGAAGTGTGTTTGCTTTGTTGGCGGTCAGCGAGACTTGAAACTTTCGCTGAGACCTCTTGGCGGGGAGAAAACCTTATGTCGATATATGAATCCTTCTGATAGCAGTCAGTGAGACATGGAGATTTCACCAACACAATCCCCCGAAGACCAACCTACGCCGATAGGAAACTCTTAGTCACCAAGACGATGAATGATGTCTTGGCGATAAATGCCTATATATGATTTTTGATCGTTGTGACATCGCTAGGGTCTTGCTGACTTTTCCTTAGTTGATTTTTGTGATCAACTAGATTGAGGAATGCCTTCCAACTGAGCCTCAGCTGAAAAATATCATCAAGTGTAGGATTTAACCTTGCAAAAAGGAAGGTCTGCATTAGTCCTCAGCAGCAAATAAGACATATTATAATAAATTCACCATTGTTTTCAATTATTTTAGTGAGTTCCTAGCAAGAAGAAAACCAACTTAGGTTGAGACAGGACCAAGATTAAAATAGAAAGATCAAAAGTCAAAATTAAAAAGAAAACAAAAGAATTCCAAAGAGGAAAGAAAGTAACCAAAAAGAGAAGGGGGACCCATTTTGATCCAGATCAAAGTGGGGTGGTTATGCAAGGCATAACACCAACTCAAGAGCTGCCTTGTGAATCTTAAAACCATCTGCAAGAACATCATCAACCTCCTAATTGAGCTTGTCCAACCATCTCTCTAGCATTCCCACCTTGCTCTTCATCTGAACCAAATCATCTACCTCCTTCCTTGTTAATAGGATTGGGGATTCAGGGGCAATAGCCTATTGAGAGATTGGAGTTGAAACATGTTTCAAAAATCTATACAATTGATCTAATTGAGCCTTAAGCTCATCCTTATTTTGCTTATCCTTGATCATTCGAGACTTGGTAGAGGAAGCCACAATATCAATTAAGTTCATTTGTTGTTTCCTTGTAGGCCTTCCTAAATTCATTGTACCCAATTGATAATCAATCATCTGCATATCTTCCTAGTTCTTATCCACCATGGGTATTGCACATTCAACAATAATCTCCCCTATGTTAGTAAGCTTGGTGGAGTGTGTTGGGTGAAAATTATGTAATCAGCTTTCGATAGATTACACAACTTGGACTTCAGCCACAGCTATGTGAGATGTGAATCTCTCCTCTCGGAAAGGGGAGGCGCCCTTCTTACTGCTAAGAGAAACAATAGTAAATCACACAAGTAATTACAAAATGTACACGAAATTCACAGTGGGGGTGTGTTACATTCATCCTTCTCTCTTTTTTCAGAGAAGATGTTTACAATGCTTCACGTGTTGGAAGTTCTGAATTCTTGATAACTTGAAATGAACAACTAGCAGTAATGCCAATATCTCTATCTCGTCAAAGCGAAGCGTAGAGATACCAGAAGTAATTAACAACAAACAAATAAATTAAAAAGGGAAAGCTCATGAAGGCACAAAGTCGTTCTGTAGCTTTATCAATGTTGGATCGCGTAAACGTACCGTTTGCTACGTTAGAAGCACAAAGTCTTCTTAGACGCAACAATTCTTCGAACAACATGAACGATTACAAGCACAAAGTCTTGTAGATCATCCAACAAGAGTGTCAATGAGCACGAACGATTACAAGCACAAAGTCTTGTAGATCCTTCGACAAAGTATCCAAGAGTATGAATAATTACAAGCACAAAGTCTTGTAGATTATTCAACAAGAACATGCAAGAGCATGAATGATTATAAGCACAAAGTCTTATAGATCATTCAACCAATGATAAAAGAAATACAATGCAATCTAAATAACAAATGTAACACAAAGTTTACATCAACTACTTAGAGTCTTTCAGATTCCTTGAACTAATCACTACCAAATCAGATCAACTCACAAAAGTATCGAATCCAACGCAAAGTTTGGCTTGCAATCCTTTTCTTTATTGATCGAATCTCATTCACAAAGCATGAACGCAAAGTTTCACAAATTTTCTTACAAAAGGGCAGCACTTCGTTGCAAAAGGCTAAAAGATAATTTACAATGAAAATCCCTCACATTATATAGAAAGAGGGATGAGCAAAATAAGGAAAGAGATTGAGAAAATCAGGGAGAGTTAGGTGAGCGATTTTAGGAGATCTCACCTAACTTTGACCAAAGTCAAAGTGTAATTTGTTTTGAAAATATTACATCTTTGGACTTGGTGTAATTACAATTTACAAAATGACATTCGAAAATGTCGAGAAATATTTACAAGATGCATAATGGGATGCACCGGAAATGTCTAACACTGGAGAATAGGGGGTTGCTTCACATCTCTTTGCATTGGGCGCGGAAGTCTTCAAATTTCCTCCTAGTCTTCGCACGAACTTCTCATCTGGACCAATGGTGTAATCCACAATGGTGTGAATTCTCGTGATCGATCTCATGGCAGATGAGTGAACCTTTTTGCACTTGTCAAGATGCGTCTTCAGGTTGTCCAATGTGAGCCTTGTATCACAAATGATGTTCAGCAAAGCTTCTGAGAAGTCTGAACTGTCAATCAAATTCGTGATGGCTTCCTTGAAGATCAGGGATATTTCTGTGGCCGATAGGAAGATACGATTGTCCTCAAGAAGTTGACCGGGCAACTCTCTGATACTTTTGTCAAGAATAGTGTGATTCCCGTCGACATCTTCCGTACTTGGTGAAGATCTTGATGTACTCATACATCCAGTCGTGAAAAGTGGATGATTCCGGAAAGCCCTTCACTCTACTCAGAAACGTGATCATATCCTTGACGTCGTCTTTGAAGTCACTTCTCAGGAGTCCTTTCGGCCATCTAGAAACAGACGATCTAGGCTTCTTGAGCCATTGAGTATTTATCAACTGTTTGGCTTTATTGGGATCAGCATCAAAGATCTCCTGTGCTTTTGATATAGAGATGTCAATATATTTGTCCATGTGAGGGACTTTGAAGACAATATCAAAGAAGTCGGGGTCGAGTCTCAGAATCTCGTGCCCGGAAGAGTCGATCACACTTCTGCTTTCTCAGATGTAATGAGACGCAACTTGAAGAACAAACTCAGTATTGTGCGCAGCTGTAGGGAACATCGCCACCAAGTGGAGATTGCTGTGTACGATTTCTCTCATTGAATCAGGGAGGGGCTTCGTCTCTGTCAACTTTGTGAAGTCAACCAAGTCTTGGTGGCCAACTTTTGTATCTTTTATCTCTTCAACTTTTGAAAGCACCATAGTTGGCGGATAGACGCCTTGATATTTGTACTTCATCTTGCCTTTTGCTTTCGAAGAAGAAGGAGGTTTTGTAGCAGTCATCAAAAAGAACTGGAACTCTGATCACTCTTGATTTGATGATCTCTGAAAGTAGACTGCAATCCGTTTAGCCAGAACAAACACCAATTGTTAGAAAACATGGGTAAGCGCGAAATGAGCACGAGGATAGGAATTCATGAAGCGGATGGTGAGGCACGCAAAATGATGCACGAATGCAGAAAAATGAGGCTCAGGAGTGCACTGGTCAAGAATGAAGTTCATTTGGAAGAAATTGGAAAAAGTCTGAAAAAAAGTGTAAGGGCGCTAAAATTCAGCGCCCTTACATTTTTGGAAAATTGCTTTTGGTGTAAGGGTGCTAAATTTTAGCGCCCTTACACTTTTCCAGTGTTAGGCAATTTTTGACATGTTTGAAATGTCATGGCGCTTAATTTCAGCGCTTTTGCAAATTTTGGCAATTTTGAAAATGTAGATGCAAGGAGGAATGGCGAAGGCGCTTGAGCTTAGCAAATGCAATGTTTATAACAATGAAAGCTTTCGAAATTGTCTCCATCCAATTACATACGCATTCAAGGGTCAAAGGAATTCTTTTTCACAATGATGAATCTTTTCAATGTTTACCAAAACGAATGAAGAGCTTCTGACAAAGATATTTCAACACAAACATGTCGGGTAGATAGAAGTTCTCAAGGGACATTGCGTACAGAGGAGAATGGGGAAAGAAACGCGTATGAAGAATAGGGATGGGTGTTGAAAAGAAAAGCACGAATGAAGAACACTATGCGTTTAGGAAAACAAAGAAAAGAATGCGTAGGGTTAGTAAAGGCTTGCCAATATTCGTGCAATGAAAGCAAACAATGAATGGCAAACATGAAGAGGAAAACGCGAAGGAAGAGAAAGCGTGGGGTTAGAAAAGAGAAGAGTGCGAATGGAAAGAACAAAACACGAAATGAGATGAAAGACGTGAATGTAAGAAACAAAAACGCGAATGAAGAACAACACGAAAATAATGAACATAGATCATATACAGAACATAAGAAAAAGACAATGCAAAAGACTTACCAGAACCAAGGCGCGAAAACTTGCTGAGGAAAGAATGGCGAAACTCCAAAAACGTGATTTGCAGTTGAAGTGCAATTCGCCCAGCAAGAGAGAAAAGAAGATAAAATGAAATGTAGACAATAAAATGGTGAACTCATTCACTTAATTGAAAATGAGAATTAAAAACCTAAGTCAAGTCGTGCAATAAATTTAGGCACGAAAAGTGGCACGATTGACGAAAAATGCGAAAACATGAAGAAACGTGCCAGAAGCATGAAAAACGTTTAAGTGTCGAAGAAAAATGTAATGGCGCTAAAATTTAGCACCCTTACATTTTTTAGAATTTCACTTCATGCAGGGGCGCTAAATTTTAGCGCCCTTGCATTTCTAGACTTAGTCAAATTTGCTTCAAGGCAGGAGCGCACTTTTTCAGTGCCACTGCATTTTTCGCAATCTGCAAAGTATGAACAGTGAAACGTCGCGAAAGATCTCGTTTCGAAGGTCTTTGTGAGGCGAACAAGGGGGAATGCTCGAATTGACTATTTGAGACTTGGGAATGCATTTTGAGGTGGCTCAAAAATCACTTCGTTATGCGTGCTTGAACTTCACGAATCCTAGGAAACAGACAAGTTTCGTAGGGGGGTTATCCGTGGAACGAGCGCTGCTAGATTCCGTGATAACAGAGTGAAGAACCCTAGCCTTCTTTTTAGGTCTATCCTTCTCAATTTCTTTCATCATCTCCTCCCAATTGAGAAGTTGTGGTTGAACTATTTGCTTCCTTTCTAAGTCAAGTTTCAACTAGGTAGGAGCAACAGGAGTAGTAGCTACTTGGGCCAAAGAAGAAGTAGCAGTAGTGGAAGAAAAAGGTTGTAATATTATATTCTGAGGCTAAGAGTCAACCTCTTGCACATTTTTCTTCTCACTTTGTGCCCTCTCTTGTGCTAGCTTCTCTGCCTCTTCCAAAAGTGTTGAAAACTGTTTTATGTCCTTGGT
The DNA here is from genome assembly GCA_007258455.2 of Sequoia sempervirens. Classification (NCBI taxonomy): domain Eukaryota; kingdom Viridiplantae; phylum Streptophyta; class Pinopsida; order Cupressales; family Cupressaceae; genus Sequoia; species Sequoia sempervirens. Next base: position 8,957,893 of record VDFB02000020.1, on the reverse strand, counting down.
GCTTCTATGGTTCTGCTTCCGATAAAGGTTGAAGTTTGGTTAAGTTCAAAAATTGTTTCAAAGAGATAGAGGTAGGTATGGACTGACGTATTGATTTCTATGTATTGATCATCTAACATAGGAGTTTACTATAGGAATCAATAAGTTTATGGGGCATCAGATGAGGCTTCTCAAAGGAGCCAATCGGGTGAAACTTCAAGGAAAGGAGTTAGGCCTAAGAAGATTAAAGTAGAATAGCTTCCCTATACTCTGAGGTGCAAACATAAGGAGGCTACCCTTACCCCCAACAAGGTTTATTTTGATTGGGTGGATATCATAGACACCAACTTAGGCCCTTTTAACTTTGAGGAGTTGGTGGATAAAAATTTCAATGAAGATATTACACCAAGGGAACATAGGATTGCTCAGTCTGGATTGGCACACCTTGCACTATTCCTTTTGTCTGTTAAGTGTCCAAAATTGGTATTAATAGCTGCTGGCACTTACAATCCTACTACTAGGAAGTGTATGGATTTACAAGGGAATGTTATTATTGATCTAACATCTCAAATGTTTAGGTTCATGTTTGATCATCTCGTTCCTCAGAATCCTAAGCAGTTGAATGAAGCAAAAGCTTTGAAGCTTTACAGTAGCAACAAGGAAACCAATAGATCCTACACAAATAAGCATTGGATGAGGATAGAGAAAAGTCTCTAACCAAGCTTCCTGACCAGCCAAAAAGGGCAGATTTAAATTAAGAAAATGGGGACATAATCATGCTGCTTTCCAGGGTGTTTGGAAAAAGGGATGCTTCATGGTTTAAAGAATGGATGTTCCCATTCATCCATGCTATCTTGGAAGGTAAACAACAGTTTGACTGGCCAATGGTGGTGTCAGAAATTATACATAATTAGATGCTCAGAGTGAGAGAAACCAAGAGTTTCTTTATGACCTCTTATGTGGTCTGTGTAGTTGCTCAAATGGGGATTTTTCCTAGATTGAATACAGTTGGCATATTGGGAGAAGCTCAAGGGAAAAAGGTGTGGGGGCACTATAATCAGCTCACATTGCAAGCATTAGAGTTACACTATAGGAGGGTTAATGATGCCTTCCTTTATGTTGTTATTAACAGACTCACTGGAGATGCTGGGTATAGATTAAGTAGGGAGGCAATGGTTTTTATCAATGAGTGGGGACATTGGTTTATCCAGTACCCCACATTCACTTACTTCAGATTAGCAGGCTTTGATGGTCATCCCCATTTGCTTCCTAGGTGTTACAACAATAGAATTGTTTTAATGGAGTTTATATATCAGGCTTTGGTGGTTAATTTCAAATTTGGCACCAAGCACAAGACTGGTTGCCACAAGTTTCCAATGAAGCTGGGTGAGTTTAGCTGTCCACACATTGTGGCAGCTAAGGCTATTTGTGATGAATTAGTTTATCTAAAATTGGGCTTGTACACTTCTATGAAGCATTATGAGCCTGAGCACAAGATGTAGGATTTTCTTCCCAGTCTATTTGACAAGCATTTAAATTTGTTGGAGGACTTTTGGATGGATCTACAAGATGATTGTGATCTCTGAAGGAGAAATTACGAAAGAGTACCAATCCCACTCATGGTTGAGTATGGGATTAAGGAAGACATCCCAAAGAATTTATCTGATGATGGGGTAACTTTGGATCCCAAATATGAGGTTGAGAACATAGGCACTAAAATTCTTGATCCAGTGGACTAGAATATGGAAGAGTCCATAGATATAAAGCAGATTTCCAGACTAGTCTTGGACAAAAGTGTGCACTGGGTCAGTTTGAGGGTTAATCAGCCTAAGGCTTAGCCATCCAAGAAGAGAAAATTTGTTGGAACCACACAATACAAAAGGAAAAAGAGAAGAATTCCTCCAAAGGAGCCATTGGAATTTATTCCTTCTAATGCAGAAGAGGAGGTGGTTGCCCAAGACCTCCCAGAGATGCAAGAAGATGAGAGAATTGCACAAGTTGGTGCTTCCACATCTGTTGCAGGAGAGGTATCTGCCCAGCCCTTTATTACACAACAACTAGGTCAGGAATCCCCAAAGGTAACTCTCGATAAGGCAGCTGAGCTACTAAAGGAAATGGAGTCAGGAATTGAGATACATGATATTGATACTAATGCTGAAAATACTCTATCTGATGAGGAGGCTCATGTAGTAGCATCTCTTGATGTAACAGATGATGCAGAGACAGTGCATATATTGACAGAGGAGGACCAATGGAAGCTCTTTGAAGATTCTCAAAAGGGAAGCTAATTCCAAGGCACAAGCTAAGGCGTTAGCTAAACAACAAGAGGAAGATGCTAAGGTACAAGTTGTGTTATTGGCCAAGCAACAAGAATTGGAGGCTCAAGTTAAGGTTGATGAATTGGCTCAACAACAACTACAAAAGGAGTAGGAGCTCAAGATGTAGGAAGAAAGAAATAAATTGGTTTTATAGTAGAAGATTCATGATCTTGAGGAAGAGAAAGCTGCTCAAAGAAGGGAAGAGAAGCTCTTGAGGCCAAATTCAAGGAACAAGAAGAGGCTCTTAAGAAGAGAGAAGAACAAGAATGTTTGGGAAGAGAGAAAGAGGTTGTTGATATTTCTGAGTATGGGAAGAATTCCAAAGAGGCATGGGACTATGTTGAGGAGCTAAAAAGGAAACGAGATCAGATGTTAGAGGAAAGAAAGTTAGAAGAAGAACATTTGAAGCAAGAGTTAGAGGCCAAGAAACTGCAGGAGTAGAAATATAAGGAAGAGGCCGAGAAGCTGGCACAAGAGAGGGCACAAAGTGAGCAGCAAAATGTGTAGTAGGTTGACTCTCAGCCTCAAAATACAATATTACAACATTTTTCTTCCACTACTGCTACTTCTTTTTTGGCCCAAGTAGCTACTACTCCTATTGCTCCTACCTAGTTGAAGCTTGACTTAGAAAGGAAGCAAATAGTTCAACCACAACCTCTCAATTGGGAGGAGATGATGAAAGAAATTGAGAAGAATGGACCTAAAAAGAAGGCTAGGGTTCTTCACTCCACCAAGCTTACTGACACAAGGGAGATTATTGTTGAATGTGCAATACCCATGGTGGATAAGAACCAGGAAGATATGCAAATGATTGATTATCAATTGGGTATAGTGAATTTAGGAAGGCCTACAAGGAATCAACAAATGAACTTAATTGATATTTTGGCTTCCTCAACCAAGTCCCGAATGATCAAGGATAAGCAAAAGAAGGATAAGCTTAAGGCTCAATAAGATCAATTGAATAGATTTCTAAAAGATGTTTCAACTCCAATCTCTCAATAGGATGTTACCCCTGAATCCCCAATCCTATTAACAAGGAATGAGGTAGATGATTTGGTTTAGATGAAGAGCAAGGTGTGAATGCTAGAGAGATGGTTGGAAAAGCTCAATTATGAGGTTGATGGTGTTCTTGTTGATGGTTTTAAGATTCACAAGGCAGCTCTTGAGTTGGCAGGGGATCTAGATCAATGTACCAAAGATCTAGATAAGCAGGATGAGGAATATAAAGAATATGTTAAAAAGCTTGAGGACATTGGTAAAGTACCTAAGTCAACTTTGTTTGAACATTCAATTCTTGAGGAGGATAATGTAGATTTTTTTGAGAAAATTGTGAGTATAATAAGGTATAAATCCAAGGCTATTCATGTGCATCAAGATGAAGTTCAAGAGATGAGTAAGGATTTGAACCAACATATTGATGAGTTAGAGGAAATTTTAGCCATTCTAATCAATCTAGATACCTCAGTTAGGGATGAAATTTCTTTAGATAAGATGAGGGAGAGATGGAGGGGTAGATTCAAAGACATAATGCAAAAAGGAGATGATGGGGAGGATCTATTATTAGATCGGTTTATGGATATCAGAGAAGAAGCAAAGGCTGCTAAAAGAGAATTGATCAAATTGAAGGAGGTACAAGAGTTGGTTTCAGCTGAATCAAGGAGGATTAAATTTTAAGATGATTGGCTGGATGGACCTGATTCGAGTACTCTTCAACAAGTTTTTGACAACTATGATGAATATGTCCTTGAGCATGCAACACAGAAGTAATCTGACTCTCTACACTGGACACAATGTTTCCTTCTCTCCTCTTTTGCAAGGTTTTGATGTGGAATCAACTCTAGTTTCCTTCCTCATTTCCACCTTCTTCTTTGGATATCAGGATTTGTGCAACATTGTACTCTATCCTTATAACTCAGGATCAACAATCTAGTTCTTCATTCAGTTCTGATTCCTTGATTTGTGGATTTGAGTTTTGATTGGGAGGAATTTATGCACTGCAATGTCTATATGTATTATTTGGTTCCATTTTGTAAAGGTCGGATAATTGAAGGAAGATCAACCACCTGATGATAGAGAATAGTGATTAGTTCTAGGATTTCATTGTTGTCAGCAGAGATACTTTTAAGAAAGTTTAGTTGAACTTAGATACAGTTTTTACAGTTTTATACAAGTTTTATGTTATCAAGTTTGGACCTATATGATAAGGTTAATGATGCATGATCAATCCGTATGCCAGTGATTTTTTGTGCCTAAATGTTTTCTATTTGATGAGAATCAATAGAGGAAACCAGATTCATGATTATCTCATTGGGTTATCTGTGAATGATGTTATTGTTATATTTGTTTGATCTGTATTTAATGATGAGTGAATGATCTATTTTGAAGTAAAGTTTAGTGAATGCTGATGGTATTGAATTAGCACTATGGATGTATGTAGTTGTATGGTTTATTCTATGGATTGTATCTTGTTGTAGTTGTGGTTAGGTGAATGAACACTCATTATTGATATACATGTCTGGATATTAAGAACTTTTGTTCATGTTCTTCTATTAGTTGACTCCATGCAATTATGTTCCTTGTTACCAACAAAGGCCCCTTGCAAATTACAGTTACATTGACCTCTGAGTGATATCAGCACAATTAAGAACCAACTACTAGGACCTTGGGAGTTAGATGGCTACATGTTATCTTTCTTTTTCAGGAGAAATAGAATAGTAATATTCTATTTAATGTTGTTTTGTTGTATTGACCATCAATAGGTATTTTCTTGTTTCATTTTTCTAATAATGAGGATATCATTAAAATGCTTACATAAGGACCTTTGTTCTTTGATAAGGATCATATAAATAATTTATCCTTGTGTATGTGGAAATTAGGTTTTGACCCTTCTACTGATCTATGTGTGGCTACTCCTATTTGGGTTTTTCTGCTAGGGTTGCCTCTAAAATTTGGGAGCCCTAAGATTCTTCAAAGTATTTCTAACTCTTTCGGAAAACTTTTATCTATTGATAAAGTTACCTTGCAGAGATCTAGGTTAGTGTTTTCTAGATTTTATGTAAGTGTTATATTGCACAAAAAGTTTTACCCACACAAATAACCCTTCATCCAAAGTTTAGTAAGTGGGCTCAACCTATCATTTAAGAGAATGCTAGCTTTTTTTGATAAAACTATCACAAATATGGTCATTTAGTGGAAAAATGACAAAAATTCAATCTCAAAGAAATAATAACTAAAAAATAAATATACAAGTGAAGAGTCTCCTTCTAAGGTCTTAAGGAGGAAAGAATATAGTGTGGTTATAACCCCAATTTTCCTAATTTGAATGTGGCTCAGAAGGTGGATGGGATCAAATAGGTAGTTGGATCTCCTCCTATTAAGGATATTTTTAATAAGAACTTGTATTCATCAGTTGAAGTTCAACAAAATGAATAATTTATGTTGTAGTTAAGAATAAAGAACAACAAAAGAAGGAATGTCAAATCATGAAGAATGGGGATCTATAATAGCACATAGTGAATGATGTAGAGCTTCCTCTTGAGGAACAAGGTTTGAAGGAAGGTGAAATGGTTGAGGAGTTAAAGATTGATAAAGATAAGCATCTTGAAGATATCACTAAGGATTCAACAAAGGAAATATTTGGGATAGATAAGGTATGTATAGTTAGTTATCACAAGAGTCATGATGAGAAACAAATATTGCATGACCAAGAGGATTGGGAGGACAAACAATTGTTGTTGGGTCATGAGGAAACTATGAACCTACAATTTATTGGTGAAAAATAAATTCGTGTTGGATTTGGCCTAGGGTTTCAACCTTCCCCTATTGGTTTCATGGTTCATTCTACCAATGAGGCATAATTGAATCTTGTAGAAAAAGGTAAAAATAAAGTAGAAAAAAATCAAATGTGGATAGATATTTTAAACAAGGGAGATCTGCCTAGAGGGAAGCTTTCTCTAGAGAAATAAAAAGAGAAGTTTCTTTGGGAAAGAAAAAGACCTTGGAAAATATTTCAAGGACAAGAAAATAAAAAATATATGAATATTTTTTGTTGGAAAGGGGGGAGGTTTTCCATGCAGAGAACAACTGACCATATTTAGTAGATGTAGTCTACAAGATAGATGGATTGTTTTTTGTCATAAAAAACATATTCTTAAGAGTTGTATCACTAATAATAAGGTTGATATCCTTCTTATTCAAGAAGTTAAGATGGTTGAATCAAACTTTTCATAGGTTTCTTTTAAAATTTTATATGTTGCAAAGTTTTTTATTAAGCATACCAAAGGAACTTCTAGTGGGATTTCCACCTTGTGGAATCCTCTTTTCCTCTCTATAAAAAGGTAAGTAGTTACAAAAATAGCTTGATAGTTTCTTTTTCTAATCTAAATTCTAATGATAACCAAAGGTTAATTAATGTTTATGCTCCAAATTTTAACCTTGCTAGAAAATAATTATGGGACCATAATAAGTTGTCAACCTAATTTTAGTTGGATTCTTGTGGGGGACTTCAATACCCCTCTTTTTCCTTCTAAACATCTTGGAGGGATTGAAGATTATTCAAAAAGTATGGTGGATTTTGTTGACTTCCTCTCTATTATTGGTCTTATGGATGTTGAGCTCCAAGATACTCTGTTTACTTTTTCTAATCTAAGAATGGGGAAAAGCCTTATTCAAGTCAACCTTGATATAGTTTTGATATCTAATGCTTGGAACATTCCTCCTAAACTTAGTCTAAAGGCTCTCCCAAGAGCGGGATCTGATCATAATTCCCTTCTTTTTCAATGAGATAATCAAATAAGGAAAGGTCCTTATCCTTTTAGATATGAAATTATGTGGGCTTCCCACCCAAAATTTGGAAAGTTGGTCTTTGATTGGTAGAATATCCCTTTTTAGGGCACCCCTATGTCTCATTTGACCCAAAAATAAAGTTGGTTAAAAATAAAGTTAGAGGCTAGAATAAATTTTCTTTTGGTAATATATTTAATAGAATAAATAAGATTTGAAGAACCTTCAAGATAAAATGGCTACTAGAGCTTGTGATATGAAGACTTGTTTGAAAGAGAAAGAACTTAGAGAGGAATGGTATAGAATCATAAGAGGAGAAGAATTTTTTTCGAAGAAAAATTCAATGATTCAATGACTTACTAAAGGAGATAGTAATACTAAGATTTTTCATCAGTCTACCCTTAAGAAAATAAGGAAAAATAATATCAAAATTCTAATTGATTTAGATGGTAGCATTATAAATAATGATGACCAAATCGTTGATGTTGTTTCCTTATTCAAGGAGACCCTTCAAGATAATTATAAGAATATAAGTTAGTATGATTTTTTTGAAGTGATTCCTAATGTGTTAAGTGAGAGAGATAAAGATAAAATAGTCAAAGATATTTCTGAGGAAGAAGTAAGGGTTGTTTTCTTCTCCTTTAGAGCTTATAAGGCCCTTGGTCCTAATGGGTTTTCTCCTTCTTTCTTCTAGGATTTTGGGATATAGCTAGATAGGATCTTATTGCTGCTACTAGAGATTTCTTCAAATATGGTAGAATTTTGAAACAAATCAATATTAATTTTATTGTCTTGGTACCAAAAAGGGAAGAAGTAACCAATTTAGTGGATTTAAAACCTATAATTCTTTGTAATACAATTTATAAAATATTTTCTAAACTGGTTGTTTACATAATTACATCTTTTCTTCACCTTCTTATTTCTCAGAATCAGAAAGGCTTTGTTTCAAGGAGGAAAATATTGGATGTTGTCCTCACTACTCATGAAATAATCCACTCTATGGAAAATAATAAAAAATCAAGAATGACTAAAATTTTAAATTTCTAAAGCTTATGATAGAGTGTCTTGGTCTTTCCTACTTGTTCTACAAAAGTTTGGGTTTAGAGGAAGGATTGTTCAAATGATAAAATAATGTGTGACTTCGTCAAATTTATATGTCACGATTAATTGTATTCATGGGGATATTTTCATGTGGTGGAGGCATTAGAAAATGAGATCATATCTCTCGTTATCTTTTCAATTTGTAGCTAAAGTTTTGTGAAGAAACACCAAGAAATTGATTAATACTAGAGTCCTTAAGGGGGTGAATGTTGCTTCTTCTTTACCTCCATCTCATTAGAAGTTTATGGAAGATACTATCATTTTTGGGGCTTCTTCTATTGTGAAAGAAAGGAAATGGAAATATTTGTTGAATAATTAAACTAAAGCTTTTTGGTCAACATATTAATTCCACTAAGAGTGTTCTCTATTTTTTTAATATCAAAGTTTCCCTAAAAAATAAGATTGTTCAAATTTTTGCATGTCAACATGCTACTCTACTTGATACCTATCTTGGTCTCTCTTTTTCTACTAATAAATTGAAAAAAACCTAATAGAATGGTATTGTGGAGAGATTTTAGAAAAAAATGGCCGGTTGGAAAGGAAAGTTGCTGAGTCAAGTTGGAAAGTATCAATTGCTTAAAGCTTCTTTACAAAATGTTCGTGTTTACTATCTTTCTTTATTCATCATTCTTTCCTTCATGGCAGAGAGGATTGAGAAAATCCAAAAAAAAAATTTGTTTAGGTATTGAAGAAAAGAAGAGGATTGTTCTTGAGAATCGGGAGACTATTTATAGAATAAAAAAGAATGGACTTGGAATTAGGAGGTTGCAACCCTTTAACAAAGCTCTAATTTTTAAGGTTGGTTGGAACCTTGTGATTGATAAATATTGGATTCTTATAGTTAAAGAAAATTATATGGAGAATAGTGACCAATGTTGTTTCTTATCTTCTCCCTCTCTCCCTTATGGCTTTGTTATTTGGAACAACTTGTTGATAATAAAAAATCTGCTCAAACAAGGTTTATGTTGGATAGTGAGAAATGGGTAAAGGGTTAATTTTTCACAAGAAAAATGGAAGGATGACCCTTCACTGTCTTTTCTCCAAATTATTTTTGGCTTGATGGGATAATGGATAGGGGTGAATGGTTACATAGAGTGGAATGGTATAATGCCTAAATGGAAATATTTTATATTACATAGAGAGGAATGATTTGATGGATCAATTTTTGAAGCAAATTGGAGATTATAACTTTTGTTATCTTTCTAGAGAGAATGAATGTGTTGACTCCCCACCCTTCAAGTTTTTTCTCGGTAGCTTTAGCTTAGAAAATGATTACAAATGATTTTATTAACCTTTCATTTGACTGGAGTCTTATGTGGAATCATAGGATCCTCCCTAAAATTAACTCTTTTTGGTGGGTTGATTCACATAATAAAATCTTCACTCCTGATAATTTTGTTAGAAGGGGGTTTCAACTTGCTAAAAAATGTATCGTATGTTGTTATGAGGAAGAAATAGTTGATCATCTCTTCTTTCATTTTAGTTTTTCTTGCAAAGTTTGGGAGGAAGCTTTAAGCAATTTTCATGTCTTTTGGAATTTTCCTATTCTCCTTTCTTCCACCCTATTGCAAGAGAAGTTTGATTTTAAATTCCTCTCCATATTGCATGGGGCCTTTGGAAGAAACACAAAAATATAATTTTTAGAGAGCAGAAGAGGGACACTAAAGAGGTGTTTCAAAGTATAAAGAATGGTTTACATGAAAATTTTAATGTAGTTAAGTTTGATGTTGCAACAACATTACCTTCTCTTCTTGAACTAAAAATTAGTCAAAATTGGGGGATAAATCAAGAGCATACTAAAGTTAATGTGGAAAAGATCCTCTTGAGGATGCAGCTAAAGCATAATGTATCCTTAGAATGGGTGGGTTAAATTAAATTTTGATGGGTGTTCTAAGGGTAGTCCAAGTCAAGCTACTTCTGGAGGAGTTATAATAAATGATAAAGGGTTCTTGATTGAAGGTTTTGCTAGAAATATTAGTTGTAGAACAAATAATGAAGCAGAAGCTTAGGCTGTTTGGTGGGGTATTAGAAGAAGCATTTTTCTTGGTTTTCAAATAGTAAAAATTGAAGGGGATTCTAAGATGATAATTGACTTGATCCTAAACTCAAAATTTTCTATGTGGAAGATAATAAATTTATAGAAGACAAGTATCTAATTCAAAAAAAAATCAAGTTGAAGTGAGTCATTCACATAGAGAAGGTAATAAAACTATTGATTCCTTTGCTAACATTGGTCTCCAATTCAATAATTGGAAGTATTGGTTAAACATTAGGGAGCTCCTAGTTATGATAAATATTTTTTTATTGAATGATAAGAAATATTTTAAGTTTACTTATAATGGGAAATAAAATGATGCCTAGGTTCAAGTTAATCATTACATTAGTTAGAAAAATGAAATGGTATGGAAAGATTAATATATATAATAAATTGGAATGAAGGGGGGTTAACAATTTGAGAGGATTTGAGAGCTCAAGTTAGATGATTATGATGTTAGAATATCAGAGGATGGGAATAGGTTTATAAGCTCTAATGTCTTGAGCTTAAGGTACTATAAAGATTTTAAAATAAGTAAGGGGATGTTGATATTCATATAAGAAGAGATGTGAAGGATATCAAGCACAAAGGAATAAAGGATAACATGCCTTATAATAATTACAATTGTAGGTGAAATAAATATGTGAAGGATATCAAGGACAATGGAACTAAGGATTATATGAATTTTAATAATTACAATCATAGGCGAAATAAGGAGTGTTTAGCAATTATCATAAGCTCTTATCAAAGAATAAATAATTATGATCTTACTCCCTTGTTCACTCATGTTAGTAGGAAGATTATTGTTAAGGAAACTATCTTCATGGGGTGACATGATATTTCTTGTAGTTGGGCTTCTAATTGTAGCATTTATTTTTCTACTCACTCTACTAGTGAGTGTATTTGTTTGTGTGTTACCATTGAGGACCAGAGGCTTAGAGTGGAACCTATTTCTTGTGCTACCATCAAGAAGAACGTTGAGATGTGGGGAATTTTTGAAAGGGGGGGCTTTACCCCTTTTTCTTTGTAATGATGGGTTATGATGATGATCTCACCTCTTAATTTGTCAACTCTTAGATAAATTTTTGTCACTATTGGTAGTGTTAGCTTCACTATTATAGAAGAGCTAATAGCCCAAGCTATTGGTCTTAGCTATGAGAGAGACAAAGTTAAAATGATTAGTGAGATGAGATACTATAATTGTATTGATGTGCTCTTAGAGAAAGGTGAAACTATTAAAAGGCATCAAAATGGCTACAACAAAGAGGATCTCTCAGTTCATTGGAAAATGGTAAGTTTTCACATTATGAATTATTTTAATTTGGAAGGGTAATTTTGGCACTGTTCATGAGTATCATTTCCCCCTATTAGATCATATAAGATATGGAGACTTAATTAGTGTGTCTTTTTATCTACTCTCATTGTTGGAAAAAAGGTATCACTAAGAGGGCTTACTTTCCATTACACCAAGGGTTGATTATTACTTTATACAATTGCACTTTAAGTCTTTCTCTTGCTTTGAACCCATAGATTAGCCCTAATGTTTATGAAAAGCTCTTAAAGGGTGTTCCTTATTCTATTATTCCTTCCTCTACTAAGATGTTAAAAGATAAAAATCCTATCCAATCTATTAAAAATTATATCCCCTCTCTTACCCTTAGTTATTCTAGGACGGGTAAAAATATACATTTTTAATGATGATTTGTTAAACCCTACCAATTGGGAGAAACTCTTAAATACTCCCTATCTAAAAGAAAGGCATCATCTACCCCTTGAGTTGAGTCACAACTTCATAAGAAAGGTAAAAATAACCATGCCAATAAGGAAGATACAACTACTATTCTCAAAGAAAAAGGTAAAAATAAGAAGTGCTCCAAAACTATGATGGGAAAAAAGGATATTGTGAAGAAGGACATAGCTAAATCATGGTGGAATATGTTATTTCTATCTTTGAAAAATATAGTTTTGGAGATGTGTATAAGGATCACTCAGGTGGTAGAAGGTCAATAAGATTATCTAAGGTTGTTGGTGGTGAAAAATTTGTGTTTGATAATAAGAGAAATGTTGAGATGGATTCTGGGGAAGATGTTAATGAATATGATAAAGAAGAATCTCTTCCTCTATTTGAAAATGAGCCCAATAGTAAACTTGAAAAGACTCTATCTTTGGTGGATGATGTTGAAGACTCTTATTTCCTCTCCCGAAAGAACATGTGTCTAAAGAGAATTCCTTTGGTGATGTGGAGATTATTGTCTCTAGTAATGAGCATAATAATATAGATAATGTTAGGGAGGAGAATAAAAAAGAAGTGTAGCACCCCTCCATTTTGGCTCTTTTGATCGGACAGTGTTTTATCTTTGTTATGCTTTGTTCTGTTAATACTTTGTCTATGGTACTTGGTTACTATTTGATCGCTAACTGTAAAGCAATGCGAATGTTATATTTTGATGTGATGGTATTTTACTCTGATGTTATCATTATGGCATGCTTTGAATTGGCTTAGCAGATATTTAATTAATGATGCTTTATGATTTTAGTAATTGTTGATGTTAGACTCGTCAGTTAGTAATTTTGTATTGGTGAAGGGGACGAGATTGTACCAATCACTTGCGAGCGCCCTGCGATTCTAAGATTTCCTCTTCACGGTGTGTTTTATTATGTTATATATATGCATGTTCGATATACTCTTTGTTCGCAGGTTGATAGGTATAGGACATCGACTTCACCTAATTTCACAGGTTTGAGTGTGTTCATTGGCCAACGATATTCGATTGGGAGATAGTAGCTAGGTTTTATGTGCCAAGTCATCACCCTAGTCATAGTGTGTCGTCGAGTTTTAGTCAGGTTAAGTTGCTTCTATGTTGTTCATCTCTCCTTGTTTTCATTTAAATTGCAAGTTGAAAAAGGTAAATAAATGGCTTTTTGTATTTAGGTTGTTTATTAAATAAATCTAGTTGTAGTGTTAGAAATGTTACTTAATTTATTAATTAATTTAATTTAATTAATAAAATAATCTAATCTTGCATTAGATTTATTTTATTGATTATTTAAATTAATTGCATGGAATTAAATCAAGTTATTCATTTTGGAAATTATAATTGTTAATTTTTTTTTGAAATGAAAATCTTAAAAGTGTTAAAGTTTTTGAAAAGATTTTTTTTTAAAGTTAATTTCTTTTGGAAACAAAATTGTTAAAAGCATCCAAATTCCTTTTGAAATAGAAATTTAAAAATAAAATAAAGAAATAAAGTCATGTTGAAAAGAAATTTGTTTTTTTTTAATTTTCAAAAAAGGCAAAATATCTCCAAAAATGGATAGAGGAGTAATAACTATGGTGGATGGGATATTTTGGGGAAGGTTGACTAAATTTGGGGGAAGATATTTCATTTAAAAAAAATATATTGTTGTTAAAAGGAAAAGGGAGTTCCTCATGTTTGTGGGATGCATTATTAGAATTTGGGTGAGGATTTTGGAAGAGCTTTGGAAAAATCTTTTTGCAGGGAAGCTCAACTTTTCTTCTTCAAGCTCTCCTTCAAGCTTCAGATCATAGGTTCTCCTTGTTTATTGTTTTTGGAAATTTTTATTTTCAATTTGAAAACTTGTTTGGAAACATTTTTGAAAACCCTGTTGTAATCTTGAAGAAATTTAGATTTATTTTGTAGAAAAACAAAACTTGCAACATAAAATTTCAATTTTAACAATAGAAAAATTGAAAGAAACAAAATGAAATTTGAAAACATCTATTTGGGAGTTGAAATGTTTCATATCAAAATTGAAATTGAAACTAGGAAATTGTGTTTGAAAATTAGTTTTATTGTAAATTTTCTATAGAAAATTTGCACAATTTGACTCTAAAACAATGGAAATATATATATATATATGTATAACAGAACATATATATATATATATATTACATATAACATAACACACACACATATATATATATATATATATATATTTATGAAATTTCTTTCAGGCTAGAGAATTTTTTTTGTTTATTTTTAATTTTTATTTAAAATAAAATAAAAATAAAAATGGAATTATTGTGTTTTTTTTTGGGGGTGAGACAACGAGGGTGCTATGGCTCCGGGGAGGCTAGGTGCACTGTGGTCTGCCCTCCCTTTGGGGCTTTTAAAATTAAATTGCTTTTCATTTTATTTATTTATTTTATTTTATATTATATATATAATATAATATATATATATATATATATATATATATATATATTATATATATATATTATATATTATATATATATATATATATATATATATATGTATATATATTATAATATTATTAAATTTTTTTTTTTTATTATTATTTATATATATATATGTTTATATATATATATATATTGGTATATACATCAAGTATATATTTTTATATGTATATTTAATATATATATATTTATATTTAAATATAAATTATTTAAGATTATTATTATTTTAATAGAAGCAAAAAAGTTGACTTTATAATGAATGATTTTATTTAAAAAGTTGATTTTATTATTATGTGTAATTGGAGAAAACATAATTAAATTATTAGTTTAAGTTCCTTAAACGTTGCCAATGTAATTTTAATTACTTTTGAGTATTTGCAATAATGTTAATTATTTTTATGGTTACGTGCAATATGCCATTGTTGTGCTTGGATTTACGAAATCCTAAAATAGGGTATTAAATTGTCAAATTGTCTTTTCATTATGTGATTTCTCTCTTTCTCGTTATTTGGGAAAAATGGGCTAATCAAGTTGTAAGTCTTCCAGATGGGGTTTTTAATCATTTGGGGTTGTCATATTATGTTAGTCAACCTTTGTATTGCCTTAGGTAGTGCGTATAGTTGTATCCTATTGTTTTACCCAATTTTCTCGAACAAGGATGGTTTGTGCCTCCTTTGGATTAGGAGTGGTTTATGTGGTTTGTGCCTCCTTTGGAAGGAGTGGATTATGTGTTTTGTTTCCTCCAAGTGTTTAGAGTGGGTTTCATTATATGTTGCCTCCTTGGATTGGAGTGGTTGTCTTATCTTGTTTACCCATTGAATTGTGGTTTTGTACCATGTGTGTTGTTGATAGGAGAGTGGCTCTTTGTGGGGGTCTGACACACAAAGGGGTGCCAAGGTAACTCACTTAGGGTTTAAGTAAATGATAACTTAAAAAGAATTAATGAAAAACTTTCAAACTAATTAAGATAATGAATGTCTCTCTCATGACTCATACGCTTTTAAGGCTTGAGATGAGATGAGAAGCACAATTTGTATGGGGGTCCGACGGCTGGTAGAGGAAAGCGAGGGTAACCCAGAATGGGGGTCCGGTAGCCTAGGAAGGTTGAGCTAGGGTAACTCATAGCAAATGATGTGTGACACTCTCTCTATGACAACCAGAAGTTAATTTGTTGTACTGTGTAGATGATCATTGTTCTCAGGAAGCATTGTTACCTTTGTGTTAAGTGATGTTGTACTTGTATCTAATTCAATTCAATTATGTATTAGCTTGTGTCTAGAGGTAGATGGTCTTGTATAGGATTCCTTGTTACTATCTCCTAGCACAGCGGGTGAGCCTTCAGGGATCACATGGTTGGGTGCAACGTGCACCTTATTCCATTAGGTTTTCTTCTTGTTCCCGTGGATGAGATTTCTAGTTGGAGAGCTCATGGGATTTAGTTTCATTTCATACTTTATTCATTTCAGTTGGAAACTTGTAATTTATTACCCCTCATTTGTTATTGAGGTGGAAGATGTATTATGTAGCCATGTTTATTGGATACCTCATTCGGGGAATGCGAGTTGTAATCTTATTGTTAAATTATGTTATTTGAAATCATGTGGTATATCTTATTCTTTGATGTGATTTATCATGTATGGAATGTATGCGTTCTTAATTCGTTAAGTAATCTCAGTCTCGTAACCTTAGAGGTTGTTGCAATGGGTAGTGAATTTGCATGTTATTTGTAATTAAACAAAAAAAAAAATAGTTTGTTTGAGTAGTTATTGCAACTTCCTCTAGGGTTGCGTGGCGGGGCATTACACATGGTATCAAAGCCCAAGTTTAAACACTGGGTGCTCTGGGATAATGTGGAACCCATTAAGTTGTTAGCTATATAGAATTTAAGTTTGTGTACCTTTTCTTATGTTGTGGTGTGTATCTGCATAGGATCATGCCACCTAGGCGAGGTTGGAGTAGAGGTTGTGGCCGTGTAGGCAGTCAAGGAGGTAATCAACAGGATACGCCTCCCATTGTTCCCCATGTTTTAGATCATGAGGAACAACAGGCTTCTTAGTATGTGCCTGAGGTCGGTAATCAGCATCAGGATCCACTAGGGATCGGGGACGCTTAGTTGCGTCGCTTGCTAGAGGAGACTCTTGCTCATATGGGCCCTAGGCAGGATAGAGATCAGGAGGTTGTAGGTGAGAGAGATTAGGTTCTAGCTCCGTCTGAGGTAGTCGTGGCTACTCATATGAGAGACCTTCTTAGAGCTCGTCCACCCAATTTTGATGGTTTGGGTAGTGGATTAGAGGCTAAGACATGGTTGATTGATCTGAATAGGTGTTTTTCTATGCATCTGTATGGTAGAAACACCAAAGCTAGGTGTGCAATCATGCATTTGAGGGACTTTGCATCTACCTGGTGGAGGATGGAGGAGAAAAAGCTCCATATAGATATTGGTACTGTATCTTGGGATTTATTCCTAGAGCGGTTTAGAGCTCAATTCCTTTTCGATCATTGGCATCAGCATCATGGAGATGAGTTCCATGCCTTATGACAGATGGATATGTCAGTGGAATAGTTTGAGCATCCCTTTTTTGAGCTCATACAATTTGCGAGCATAGGTGATGATGAAGGTATGTTGTTTTAGCATTTCATTAGGGGCTTAAATGCCCAGATCGGTGGTGGAGTTCGGGTATTCGAGCCGAAGACCATGGAGATAGCTGTGGATAAGGCTCGTATTGTTGAGGAGAATTTAGCCTTGGTTTTAGGTGGTCAGATGGGAGTTCAGTTTGGCAGTGCACCTTCCTTTGGTGTTGGATCTCAGAGTGGTCGATCTCAGGCTACAGGCTCTTCTAGAGAGCATCAGCCACCAGTTAAGGGTGACCGGCAACAACCTTCCCAGTCAAGGCAACAAAATCCTCAGTCCCAACACGATAGAAGTTGGAAATAGAAGAAGAGAGATCAAAGTTGGATGCGAGCTCATCGTGATCGTTATGATCATCCTGCTCAGAGTTCTCAGTCGGCGTTTAGTGGAGGTGGTCTCCATGACCTAGTGTATCTCTAGCTGTTCAGGGATTCAGTAGAGGGATGGGATGTTTTGCTTTTGGTCAGCAGGGCCACTTTTCTTGTCAGTGTCCTTAGCAGGGCACTTCTAGTTTTAGTCAGAGGTTGGCGGCTTCAGAGCCAACAGTAGGAGATGCGGGCAGATTGCATAGGGCATTTACTGTGGTGGATAACCGTCAGGCCGAGCATCTGGGTGTAGTTCATCCTTCAGCTTCAGGAGTTAATCCCCAGGGATTGAGGTACTGAGTAGGTTAGGGTCTAGTTAGTTTTGAGGGAGCTCTATCCCTTGTGTTTGTAGGCTTCCAGGAGTAAGCCCGACCCTGGGGGGAGGATGTAGCACCCCTCCATTTTGGTTCTTTTGATTGGACAGTGTTTTATCTTTGTTATGCTTTTTTCTGTTAATACTTTGTCTATGGTACTTGGTTACTATTTGATCGCTAACTATAAAGCAATGCAAATGTTATATTTTGATGTGATGGTATTTTACTCTGATGTTATCATTATGGCATGCTTTGAATTAGCTTAACAGATATTTAATTAATGATGTTTTATGTTTTTAGTATATTATTGATGTTAGACTCGTCAGTTAGTAATTCTATATTGATGAAGGGGACGAGATTGTACCACTCGCTTACGAGCGCCCTACGATTCTGAGATTTCCTCTTGACGGCGTGTTTTATTATGTTATATATATATGCATGTTCGATCTACTCTTTGTTCGCAGGTTGATAGGTACAGGACATCAACTTCACCTGATTTCACAAGTTTGAGTGTGTTCATTGGCCAACAATATTCGATTGGGAGATAGTAGCTAGGTTTTCCATGCCAAGTCATCACCCTAATCATAGTGTTTCGTTGGGTTTTAGTTGGGTTAAGTTGCTTCTATGTTGTTCATCTCTCCTTGTTTTCATTTAAATTGCAAGTTGAAAAAGGTAAATAAATGGCTTTTTGTATTTAGGTTGTTTATTAAATAAATCTAGTTGTAGTGTTAGAAATGTTACTTAATTTATTAATTAATTTAATTTAATTAATAAAATAATCTAATCTTGCATTAGATTTATTTTATTGATTATTCAAATTAATTGTGTGGAATTAAATCAAGTTATTCATTTTGGAAATTATAATTGTTAAATTCTTTTTGAAATGAAAATCTTAAAAGTGTTAAAGTTTTTGAAAAGAATTTTTTTTAAAGTTAAATTCTTTTGGAAATGAAAATTGTTAAAAGCATCCAAATTCCTTTTGAAATAGAAATTTAAAAATAAAATAAAGAAATAAAGTCATGTTGAAAGGAAATTTGTTTTTTTTTTAATTTTCAAAAAAGGAAAAATATCTCCAAAAATGGATAGAGGAGTAATAACTATGGTGGATGAGATATTTTGGGGAAGGTTGACTAAATTTGGGGGAAGATATTTCATTTAAAAAAAATATATTGTTGTTAAAAGGAAAAGGGAGTTCTTCATGTTTGTGGGATGCATTATTAGAATTTGGGTGAGGATTTTGGAAGAGCTTTGGAAAAATCTTTTTGCAGGGAAGCTCAACTTTTCTTCTTCAAGCTCTCCTTCAAGCTTCAGATCACAGGTTCTCCTTGTTTATTGTTTTGGAAATTTTCATTTTCAATTTGAAAACTTGTTTGGAAACATTTTTGAAAACCCTGTTGTAATCTTGAAGAAATTTAGATTTATTTTGGTAGAAAAACAAAACTTGCAACATAAAATTTCAATTTTAACAATAGAAAAATGGAAAGAAACAAAATAAAATTTGAAAACATCTATTTGGGAGTTGAAATGTTTCATATCAAAATTGAAATTGAACCCAGGAAATTGTGTTTGAAAATTAGTTTTATTGTAAATTTTATGTAGAAAATTTGCACAATTTGACTGTAAAACAATGGAAATATATATATATATATATATATATATATATATAGTTATGAAATTTCTTTTAAGCTGGAGAAATTTATCTGTTTTTATAAAAATAAATTACACAAAAAATTTTTGTGCCCAGGGGAGGGATATTTTTATTTTTTTATTAAAAATAAAATATAGATAAAAATGGAATTATTGTGTTTGTAGGAGGGGGGGGGGGGGGGGGGGGAAGCAGCCATGGCTGCACACAACCACCCTAGGGAGGGCGTGGCAGTGCTCTCCATAGTCTATGTTGGTGTAATTAATATTTAATTACACTTTACATAAGTTTACTTAGGTAATTATTTATTTCCTAGGTTTATTATTTTCATCCTTATCTTGTTGAGCTATCTTGTTGCTCAAGATAAGATTAGGGTTATGCATATCGTGCTTTTATAAAGCATATCATTATCATGTAATTATGAATTCTCGAATAATAATTATGTTGCACATTCTTTTGCAACCTCTCTGCTTTTTTTTTTTTCTCTTCTGTGGAAGGTCTATTATGGTTTGCAAATCTGATCTTGGTTTTCAGAGCCTTGATTTACAGCCCCTTCTCAGATTTTTGAGAAAATCATTGCAGGGTTCGTTTGAGATTCCTCGAGGGTATCATGCCTTGAGTTCATCTATGAGGCATTTTGGATCAGATCAGGCTTCACCATTGGATTCAGAATGCTGGAAAAAGTCAGGATTGACTTTTGTTTTGCAGATTTTGGCCATTGTTTGCTAGATCTGTGATGGTTTCAGGCTAAGAGATTTTTTGCAAGTTCTGGAGGTAGCGGATTTTTTGGAGTAGTTTAAGTAGAAACATAGGTCCCCATCGTGTTCGTAGCGGCCAAAAACCCTAAGATCACCCTTCGTTTTGTTGATTTTGGTGAAGTTTGTCCAAAAGGAAAAAAAAATTGTCTGGGGGGCCGTACGGCCTCCCCAGCACGCTTCCTGAGCACGAAAAATGGAAAAAAATTTGAAAAAAAACATGTTTCTTGAAGTTTGCACTTATGCTCCCAGTATAAAAGAACTCTGCCACTCGACAGCCATTGAGCGGCCACCGAACCGCCACCACCACTGGTGGCACCGCCCACCTCCCCCGCCGAGCCCATCCAGCCAGCCGGTGGTCCTATGATGGACCGGGAGCTGAGCCCAGGCCTTGGCCGGCCACAAAATATTCTGGCATCCACAGCGAATATTCTAGCGACCTGCACCCTTCTGTCGGTGGCAAATATTCTCTAGGGATTCTAGCGATGGATCTGGAATATTCTGGTAATTTTGCAGATTCCGGCAACTGAATTTTTTTCCCAGGGGGGGCAATTTTTTTGCCCCGATGGCCAGATGGCCGTCAAATTTAACACAGTGAAGTGCTGACATCAACATGACGTCATCGGCCATACGACTTCTTTGCCCCTCCTAGCCCTGATTTTTCCTACAGGAGCAATTTTTTTCTTTTGGTCATAACTTGGGCATACAGTATCAAAATCGAGAAAATGAGATATCACCGGAAAGCTGGTTCTGAGCACTTTTCAGTGGTGCTATTTATTTTTTAGTATTTTTCTATTTATCTACATTTATTTCTATTTGAAGACAGATGTTCATTTTGGGCTTCCGAGCTCATAACTTTTTCCCACAATGTCTGATTTTCGTCTTGTTTGAGACTTTGGAAAGGTATTGAGGAGCTCTATCTTGTTGTCCATGCACTTTTTCTGTATCTATCCCAAGTTTATTGTTATTCTAGATTTGTCCCGATGGGTGTTTTGGAGATTACTTGGATGTTTTGGCAGTTGGAAAGGTGTAACTTGAATATTTGTACTTCATTTCAGTACCACATCATGTTATTTTTTGTTTATGCATGCATTAGCATTCTCTCCTTTTACAATCATTGGGTTATTGTAATAAATGAACTAAGATAAAGTTCTATCAGGGGGGTTTCTTGCATAATGGTCTGATTAGAGTGTGTATGCACTTTGATCTCCATATCCATTTTGCTTTGTTGGCAGCTCGTATGGGTTATTTGGTTTCCTAGTTTCTTTTGGCCACATTTTTGCTATAGCTTGACACATATTGAATTCATCGATTCACACTTCAGTTGAGAGATTATGTTTCTTGATCCTCATTGGTTCATATTCTTCTCAGTTTGAGGGCCATATTTTTATGGTTAATGTTCCAGAGTCTATTTTTGGTACTCCTTCCCATGGAAGAGTTTCAATCACAGTTTGGCATCGGCATCAAGATACACGGCTTCCAGATTCTGTCATCATTTCATCTATTGTTGCTACATAGATTCTAGGGTTGTTCCAGTTTGTGAGTTTTCCAGTGTTCTGTGGCATCGGGTCTGCTGTCACATTATCATGATTCTGTTTTTGGTTTTAGTTGTAGACATAATTATCTTTCCTTGCTTGTCAGATTGCGGTTCCAGTGTTACTCCACAGTGTTCTTCCAGTGCTTATTTGCAGTAGTCATCTCATTATAGGGGGGTTTTGTCCCACTGGGTTTTCCTTCTCCACTTCATTATTGCATTTGTACTTGGGTACCTGATCAGGCCTTGTTGTCGAGACCCATTCATGCTTTCTTGCATTCATCTTAGTTTTAGTGCATGCTTTGTTAGTCTCCTTAAGTTGCACTTATGGGGGGGTGTTGGTGTAATTAATATTTAATTACACTTTACATAAGTTTACTTAGGTAATTATTTATTTCCTAGGTTTATTATTTTCATCCTTATCTTGTTGAGCTATCTTGTTGCTCAAGATAAGATTAGGGTTATGCATATCTTGCTTTTATAAAGCATATCATTATCATGTAATTATGAATTCTCGAATAATAATTATTTGCACATCTTCTTGCAAATCTCTGCTTTTTTGTTTTTTTCTTCTGTGGAAGGATATTTTGGTTTGTAAATTTGATCTTGGTTTCTAACAGTCCGTGGGGGAAGCGCTGCCACAGGCAACGCAACCTCCATAGGGGAGGCTGGGCATAGCCTGTGGCTGCGTCCTCCTCCCTTTTGGGGGTCGCGGGCTTTAAATTAAATTGCTTTTCATTTTATTTATTTATTTTATATTATATTATATATATAATATAATATATATATTATATATAATAATTATATATTATATATATAATATTATATGTATATATATTATAATATTATTTAAATAAATTTTTTTATTATTATTTATATATATATTATATATATTATATATATAATATGCATATTATATATATATATATAATGTATATATTATATATTTTTTTTAAATAATTGGATTTGGAATTTAAATGGTTGATTTGAAATATATATATATATATATATATACATACATCAAGTATATATTTTTATATGTATTTAATATATATATTTATATTTAAATATAAATTATTTAAGATGATTATTGTTATTTTAATAGAAGCAAAAAAGTTGACTTTATAATGAATGATTTTATTTAAAAAGTTGATTTTATTATTATGTGTAATTGGAGAAAATGGAATTAAATTCTTAGTTTAAGTTCCTTAAACGTTGCCAATGTAATTTTAATTACTTTTGAGTATTTGCAATAATGTTAATTGTTTTTATGGTTACATGCAATATGCCATTGCTATGCTTGGATTTAGGAAATCCTAAAATAGGGTATTAAATTGTCAAATTGTCTTTTCATTATGTGATGTCTCTCTTTCTCGTTATTTGGGAAAAATGGGCTAATCGAGTTGTAAGTCTTCCAAATGGGGTTTTTAATCATTTGGGGTTGTCGTATTATGTTAGTCAACCTCTGTATTGCCTTGGGTAGTGTGTATAGTTGTATCCTGTTGTTTTACCCAGTTTTCTCGAACAGGGATGGTTTGTGCCTCTTTTGGATTAGGAGTGGTTTATGTGGTATGTGCCTCCTTTGGAAGGAGTGGATTATGTGTTTTGTTGCCTCCAAGTGTTTGGAGTGGGTTTCGTTATATGTTGCCTCCTTGGATTAAAGTGGTTATCTTATCTTGTTTACCCATTGAATTGTGGTTTTGTACCGTGTGTGTTGTCGATTGGAGAGTGGCTCTTTGTGGGGGTCCGACACACAAAGGGGCACCAAGGTAACTCACTTAGGGTTTAAGTAAATGATAACTTAAAAAGAATTAATGAAAAAACTTTAGAATAATTAAGATAATGAATGCCTCTCTCATGACTCATACACTTTTAAGGCTTGAGATGAGACAAGAAGCACAGTTTGTATGGGGGTTTGGCGGCTGGTAGAGGCAAGTGAGGGTAACCCAGAATGGGGGTCCAGTAGCCTAGGAAGGTTGAGCCAGGGTAACTCATAGCAAATGATGTGTGACACTCTCTCTATGACAACCATAAGTCAATTTGTTGTACTGCGTAGATGATCATTGTTCTCAGGAAGCATTGTAACCTTTGTGTTAAGTGATGTTGTACTTGTATCTAATTCAGTTCAGTTATGTATTAGCATGTGTCTAGAGGTAGATAGTCTTGTATAGGATTCCTTGCTACTATCTCCTAGCACAGCGGGTGAGCCTTCAGGGATCACATGGTTGGGTGGAACGTGCACTTTATTCCATTCAGTTTTCTTCTTGTTCCTGTGGATGAGATTTCCAGTTGGAGAGCTTGTGGGATTCAGTTTCATTTCATGCTTTATTCATTTTAGTTGGAAACTTGTAATTTATTACCCCTCATTTGTTATTGAGGTGGAAGATGTATTATGTAGCCATGTTTATTGGATTTACCTCATTCAGGGAATGAGAGTTGTAATCTTATTGTTAAATTATGTTATTTGAAATCATGTGGTATATCTTATTCTTTGATGTGATTTATCATGTATGGAATGTATGCATTCTTAATTCGTTAAGTAATCTCAGTCTCGTAACCTTAGAGGTTGTTGCAATGGGTAGTGAATTTGCATGTTATTTGTAATTAAACCAAAAAAAAATTAGTTCGTTTGAGTAGTTATTGCAACTTCCTCTAGGGTTGTGTGGCGGGGCGTTACAAGAAGAGTAGGAAGAAGTGAAAGATGATCCTCTAGATACCTATTATGCTGAAATTGAATACCTTCATATCAAAGTTAGTAACATGGATAAGGTTCAGGAAGATAAGGGGGAATGAATAATTTGTGAGAAAAATAGGGGATGTATAAAATAATGAATTTGTATTAAAAAGGCTGATTAAAATGGATAAAGCCTTTACTAATCTAGAAAAAAATATTAATGGAATAATGATGAATTTGGTGATTGGGTTGATGACTGGTCAATCGAGGCTAAAGAATAAGCAAATGAATTAGATTCTAGAGGAAGGCCAATATGAAACAAAATAGAAGCATAACAAGAGAGATATAGATGGATCACTCTTGTTAGGAGGGGACTATGAGCTTATCATATAAGGACTTGAATTCTCTTTGTTAATTTTTCTTGTGCTATATTTTGTTTTATCTTTATTTTTCCATTTTTGTGTTGTTTTGGTTTAGTTTGGCCTGGTGGACTATTTTTTGTAGTTGTTTCTATTTTTTTGCTTTGTTAATGGTGAAATTTATGTAATGGGTTCAAGGCCCTTCCCTACTTATTTTATCAAAAACAATTTCAACAAAATGAATCAACATGCAAGCTTCCTACCACAACATACAATTGCATCCACTTGATTTCAACAACACAACACAAAATAACATAATATATATCTTGGGAAAAGTATTTTGAGAAAAATCCCAATAAAAAAGAACTTGATGTATTATTAGTAAACACCAACATTATACTTATGATACAATATCAAATTATCACTCCTGAGTCCTAATTGCCATGTATGAAGAAAATCCAATAATAGAAACCTCTAAAAACTTAAATTCTATATATCTCTATCTAAGAATCCAATATATAGATGAGGCCTAAAAACCTAAACCATAAATGGTTTCACAAAGCCATGGGAAAAATACTATGGTCTAAATATAATTCTGAAATCTCGATCGGTTAGATATTCCAATGTGGAATCCAAGTGAACATGTAATACCCAACACAAAAATATGACACTTCATTTTAAATCATTATCTTTTTGTAATATTCTCTATGATGCATCATTCTTATATGTCATAAGTCAATCATAAGTCTTTATGAATTTTCTATTCCACCTTGTAACTCCCTCTTATATTCTTTTATGTACATTATAGAAAGCTCTTACATCTTGTAATGTCATAGGCACTCTTACACAACTTTATATATTCTTACATGATGTCATAATACAAAGTACATATGGAACATTAAATCACCCCAAGTGGTACACCTTTTTCCACAAAGGCATATTAACTAATACAAATTAATAAATAAATCAAATATTAGAATATCCAAGGTACATAACACCTAATCCCAACATTCTCCCACTTTCATATACCTTGCAAGAGAAAAAGTAAACTATCTTGTAAGGGGTAAAAATCCCATAGCCATGCTACATCATATAAACTCCTCTATCCTCACAAGCTTCACCAAATAAAATATAACATCCATCAAGGTATCCACCATCTCAACCATAACTCTTTCATCCTACATCATGGCATAATCAAAGTAATGTCACGTTGCATATACACATGAAAGATGAGATTTCCACCAAGGTTATGATAGTCTAATTATCATACTAAACCACAATTATAATTTTATTTAAATAAGTGAAAACAAAAGCACCAAATACAAACCACATCAATCCAAAAGAACAATAAGTTGTTTAGGAGTTAAAGTTTAAAGCCATCATATGAAAAACTCCACAAATTCTCCATAGGCTAGAGTAGCTACTTGTAGTGTCATAAATTATCGACCTTGACAATTTCACACTAGGTTTAGCTCCCCCTTATGTGCCTAGACAAAATTATGCTAATAATTTACTCGTTTTACTATTGTTTTTGGAAAATCAAGATATAAATAGGATTTAATATTAATTATTTATTTAACGGTAACAAAAGCCCCAAAATAGGTCTGGTCTATGGTGCCACCACCCTTGACTAGCCTATTTTGGGCTAATTTTGAATATGTTATTGTTGGTATTTTTATGTTTGCAAATTCAAATTCATTAGTTAGCTTTTCCAGGAACAAAGAAATGCATATAAATACAAGTATTATACACCATTTAAAACTAGAAAGTAGGAAGCAATCAAGAAGAAAATTTGAATATCAAGCAAGCATCCTAAAAAGAAGTCAAGAGTAGAATTAGAAAAAAAAATCATTAATGAAGATTCATGTTAGCAATGCATCAAGTTTACGAGTAAGATTGTTCATGTTTTTTATTCATCCCTTTGTGAGTACTAACATTTGCAAGACTTCCTATCAACAAGAAAATATTTCTTATGTATGTGATGTGCATCATGAATTTATTCCATCAAGCATATCAGATATGAGTGGTAAGTTACAACACTTGTCATTTATCACTTGTTTTTATCCATTTTCCTCTACTCGAACGAGGGTAAGTACTCTTTACATCATCATAGCCATTGTGGAGGTGGAAACACCAAAATGGGGTTTGACTTAGGAAAGCCCCTAATGGCACAACCATTTCTCCCCTCTCTTGTTTGCAAGATGCACATCTAAAGTGGTTTTAGGAGAATATTAATGACCTAATATCAAGACCAAGCATTCAAGCTTCCTACTTCAATAAATTAGGGAAAGAAGAATTATTCATCAACAAACAAAGTTTCAAAATGAATTCCAAGAGAGAAGATCCTATAGATTGTAACCTACCGATACCTATTCATAGATTCTAGAAAGAAACATTCTCTAGTCCAAGGCACTATTGCCTTAGACCAGACAGTTTCAGTCCCAATTTGCATGCTAGGTTCTTCAGTCTCTACAATCTGATTTTATGTCATCATTTTTGTGTTTTAGTTCTATAGTTTTCTGAAATCAGATTAGTTTTCTCTAGATTCATAGTTGACCTAGTTTTACATTTGTATAATCAAATCAATTCAATTCCTAATTAATAAAATAAACCCTACAAACCCCCAAAAGAAGACCAAAACCTTGATCTATCATTTTGGCTCTTCCATTGAGGATAGTAGCCAAGTGTTCTTATGTGATCAATTTTGGTTCCTCTTTAGTCTAATGTCATAAAAGGTGTGATTTAGACATTAGATCCCTTTTCCCACATCATACTACTACATACTATTGCTCTATAGTTGGAAGAATGACCATATTTTGTCACTCACCCATCCAATTGAATGCATCATTAAATAAGATAAACACATATCCTAACCAATATACATTTGGAAGTCCTTATAAAATTATTGTCTTGTTGCAACATTTCACTACCATATAATTTCTAGCATGCCAAAAAATTCTAACCTACCATTGAAGTTCCATCATGCTACCAAAGTTTATTATTGCATAACTTCCATGCTTGGGAAATGTCTAGTATTTTGTAGACCATTTATTACAAAATGATCACCAATTATGCTCACATAAAGGACATGTGGACAACATCCTTCGTGTAAAACAGTATTTCTCTTATGAAAATTATGTTCCCATAATAATGAGAATATTTAATGACCAATAATCATACAAACATATGGTTCCCACAATACCACAAATTTGTCTAAACATCTATGTTATGTAACATATATCTCCAAAAATTCATCTAAAGAAGTTGTCTCAACATCTATATGTTACCACAACTAGAGAATAATGTATAGCCACTAACCATGCCTTGTACTTGTCAAATTCATCATTAGAAGATAAAGAATAAAGTATAATGTATCTAAAAAAATAAGGTGGGTTATACCTATCAAATCATTCTCCATCAAGTGAACCTCCTCAATAGTGGGGTATGAGATTGTCCCTCCCCAAAGTAACTCCAATTCATTTTTTAAACAATCTTCTCATCAATTCTATGTTCAATTCACAATCAATCCTAGTTGTAGGATCCTTTGTCTTTCTATTGAAACCATGTCAAGGGACTTATTATTCCAACACTTGATCTCCAATAACCAATAAATATCTAGCCTCACCCTAATCTCTCTAGCATCAATCAAGTACACAATGGACATCACATGCCAAATAATTTCCACTTGCAACACCACAATATCTAAAATATATCCAAGGAAAGTGGATCATTATACTCAACACTAGAAGACTATGTCAAATCATAGCCAAAGATCACATTGCATGATGAGCACAAAATATAGCAACTACTCATGGAATCATGATTTACATCTTCTAAAAAAAAATAATCTACCTCCAAGTAATAAATATACTATAGATGCAACTCTATCATGCCAAGAATCCAACTCGAGATCTAGAATCTATCATGGAATAATAATAAATTATTGCTAAAATCCCAACTAAAAATGATTTAGAGTTAATCAAAGGATCATGATAATAATCTCCAAACCATAAAGATATCACGTGTTCACAACCAATAGATTTAACTCACAACCAACACACATGAACCATGTCCACTTGATATAATTCCACTATAATTATTTGTGTCCATTAAAAGTCCACATAAGGACTACTACAAGTTTTCTATAAGAAAATTACAAGTGTACTATAAGTTCTCATATGAAAGCATCAAGAAACTTGCCACCATCTTCAAAGAAATAATGAACATTTGTGTCTAATTGATATATATATATATATCACTACCAAAATATTCCATTGAAATTAATTTGGATCTACTTAAGACATTGTGATAAACCTTTCCCTGATAGATTCTCAAACTCAACCATATCATGGAAAAATTCCAACTGTGTGCTAAGGAGTTTCCTATGACATCATGGTTAACATCTTCAACTTAGAGTACATTCTATTATAATCAACTATGATGTTTTTTATGTTCTTGGTATTGAATTTCCTTATTAATAGTATTCAACCTAGATTCTTACAAAGTGATGGTGTTGATGAAGACAAAACTATTTTTTTAAAACACACAAATAATAAAGGAAATGTAGCTAAATCCATAGTTAATAAGAGCAATTGATGAAGATAGTATTGTCAAAGACACAACTGATGAAGAGAGATATTGAAAATCATTATTGTAGAATCATAGGATATGAAATGCACTTGATACATGAGCACCTAGTGGAACATATATACTATTGAATTCCTAAATATAGAACCACAAAGATATCCATTTCAAGAACCTACTCACTTATAAAACTACTAAATTCCTATTGCAAGAACCCAACAAGAACTATTGTAACAATGTTGAGTGAATTATCACAATCACCACTCCAATCATGCTAAAAAACATGCATGTAAATCTAGAACTCTCATTCAAACAACCCTCAAGAATTATAATTCAATAATAGTATTCCATAGTTCTACCAAAACCTTAGATTTAAACTAGAAAACCTAAAAAAGGTACATTCATTAATAGAATGGATTTCATGCAATAATGTGCCATACACAACAACCAAGAAGGAAGAAAATTTGAAGCATCCAAACTCTATAACCACTTGACCCACATTCCAATGTTAAACTATCATAACTTTGTAACATACAAGTCCTTGCAGACTAAAATCTCCATGAATTTTTAATATGCATTCACATGCAAACTCAAATAGGTATAAATTTACAGCATACATTTACATGAAAACTAAAATATCTATGAATTTGTAACATGTATTCACATGAAAACTCAAATCTCCATGAAGATGCAACATAATTTCACATCCAAACTCAAATTTCTATGAATATGCAACATCCTCTCTTATATAAAATCAAATCTTCATGAATCTATAACATCCTCTTACATGAGAACTCAAATCTCTATGAATATGCAACATGCATTCACATGAAAACTGAAATCTCCATGAATCTACAACTATTTGCAACATTCATTTAAAAATCAAATGGTTAGGAGACTAAATATCTAGTACTTTCTAATGTGATGAGGGGATAAATACAAACATCCAACATAATTATTGTAATTCATAGTTAATACAACTAGTATTTTTGCATGTGACTAGGGGCTAAAAACACAGACCCAACATAAGTAATTTTAGTTCTATAGACATATGAGGAAATATGTGCATAGCTGCCACATGACCAAGAATAAATTTGATATCTCTGTGAAATAAGAGATCTAGGTTACCATATGACAAACTAAAAAAATTGCATCTTGACCTTCCATGAGTTAAATTTAATGTTATCAAATTTATACATCCCCATCCTTGATATGCATGTTATCTTTATTTTAGTAATTTCCAATGTAGAAGAGATAGGGGCACCCAATATTGTGCCCCAAGACGGACCTAGATTAGGGTGGTTGAGTGCCCCATATAGTTAGAGGGGGGGCTTAATAAAGGGTGAGGTTATAAATATAGATAGAGGGACTTGATTGAGATTAAATAGGGTGTTTTGTTTGCTTGACTATTGACTATATAACTATAACTATTTCCATATAAACATATAGGGTTTCCCCTTAAAATAATAACACCTATGTAGATATCTCACTCAAATTTGGCATAATAGCAAAAAATTCGTATACTTACATATATAAAATAATTTATTGAGCTTTAATACGAAATGAAGGGAAGTTTAGGAAAAACTACACAACTTCCTACATAACTTGAAAAGAGGATAAATACTAAATAAGATATATATCTAAAAGTATCAATAAAAATAACCAACACACAAGGTTCCTACAATAAAATTCACTATCTTGCAACAACATGCCACACACAAAAGAACATATAACACAATATATACACTAGGAAAAACATTTCAAGAAAAAGACCCACAAGTAAAGGATAACTCAATATATTAAAATAAACACATAATATTTGACAACATAACCCCTACAAAATTTATGTGTTATATATCCCATCCAATAATCTAATGTATAGGGGAAGATGAAAAAACAAACCATAAATAATTTAGCAAAACAATGGGGAAAATACCACGGGCTAAATGTGGTGTCCAAATCCCCATGAAGAAATCTAAAGGTCACATCTAGATGGGTCAAATATTCTAACATGGAATCCAATTCACTGTTTTATACCCACACACAAAAATAGTGTGCTCTATTTTAAATTCATTATTCTTTTAGCAAGATGTTTTATGATCCATCATTCTTACATATCATAAGTTTCTCAAAAGTATTTATTATTTTTTAGTCTAGCTTGCAAATCTCTCTTATATGCTCTTAAATGCATCATAGAAATTTCTATATCTTATAATGTTATAGTTTCTCTTACACATCTTATATGACATTAGATATTCTTGCATGACATCATAATACAAATTAAACATAACATAATGGGCCACCTCCAATATGATTCCCTTTTCCATGAGGGCACTAAATAATATAAATTAATAAATAAAGAAAACATTGGGAATGCAAGGTTAGAATTGTGAATAAACACAAGATGCAAGATGAAACAATAAACAATAACACCTTCCATGCAAGAGATATACAAAAAATAATCTGCTATATCATCAACAAGAAAAACCTATAGAATGAACCTCAAGAATCTTCAAGAAGATTGAGAGTTAAAATAATACAATGAGGGTTGAAAGATTTAAAGGAGAAACCCTAAATAATTAAGGGATTAGATCATGAAAAATGTCAACATCTCATGTAATGAGACAAAATTATCTAATAATAGCTTAATTAATAAAAGAATAAAAACACTATGAAGTTTATCTTAAATTCATGAGAATAAATTAGCATAATAATCAATTAAAGATCAATTAATTATTAGCTAATGTATGATTATTCTAACACCCCCCTTAAGATGAACTTAGGGAGTAGCTAAAAACCCTAAAAATTCAATGCATAAAAATAAAATATTGAATGATGGGTCTCGACAAACAAGGCCTGGTGAGGTAACCATGTACAAAAATCTAATCTCTCACAATTGGAGAAAAGGAGAAAAACTCACAGGAAAAACTCCTCTCCAAAAGAGAGAAAGGTGAATGAAGAACTAGAAAATTCTCCAAACCAATGTCCCAAAAAGAATATGAACATGAAGAACATCACACAAGCATGAAGAAGCTAAAGTCAACTGTCGAATGATGACTGCTATAGTACTGAAATGACGAACCTCCTTTGAAAAAAATGATGATCAAAATCAAGAAGACAAGAATATACATGAGTGCCCCCAATGAAACTACTTGAATCAAATGGAAAACAAAGGAAAAAATCTAGAATTCAAGATATAGATGGTACAAGTACCAATGATCTAAAAGACATTGATCAAGGAAAATGGAAGGTTGCCTCCAGAAATAAGAATCTACGAATGTCCATATGGTAAATGCTCCATCTCACTGAAATGAATGGGTAACCAACTATTGCATCCACCTATACATACACGAACTAAATACATAGATCAATCCAATACGAAACCAAGGAAGCATTAGCACCAACAATAGAAAACCCTCATAGTCTAGAAAGGGAGATCCAAAATAGGTCCATTGAAACTATGTGTCACTGAGAGGTGCATGAAGGAGAACAAAAAAATATGAACGTGCATGTGAGAGTACCTACAAATAAAAGGGTGTGCAAATAGGGAATAGATGTATGAGGAATGAATCACTAGGATTCAATGTTGTCATGAAAGTAACACTCACTTGAAAAATGTGTGATGGAAAAACAAAGGTACTCACAACCCACCCATGGCATTTTATATCATAGGGAGAATAAAGAAAGAACAAAAAGATGTGTCAATTCCCCAAAAAGTATGTATAATAGTGGCACTTTATCTTAGTGCATTTACAAAAGATAAATTGCATAAAAATATGTATGTAATTCTCCAATAGGATAAAATTTTAGAAATACATATAGAACAACACAAATAAGTGATCCCACACAAAAAAGAAGTTTCCAAGAGCTAAAACATCCAAGTAATTTACCAAAATGTGGAAACACAAAAACATGAATAAAATGTACCTAGAGAAAATATAGAAAAAAGTGCATAGATTGTTGTGAAGAGCTCTAAGAGACCATCCCAATATTGCTAGAATCATGAAATACAAAGAAATTGATCAAAAGTTATGAGCTCAGAAGTGAAAAAACACATTTGACTTCAATAGGTTGTAGAATGTACCAACAACAAAAACTAAGAAAAATATCAACGCCATTGGATAGTGCTCGAAACCAAACTTATGACGATACCTCATTTTCCCAATTTCAATCATTGAGTGAAAATTTATCATAGTTTTCCCAATCTTGCTAAAATTGCAAAAGGCAGTATGCTTATATATCAAATATTTTATAATAAAATGTATAGTAGATAAGATTACATAACATTCCACAGCCAATAACCACCCTTGACATAGCCCATTTTACAAAACATCAAAATATTTTAGCCCAAATATCCCCAGATATACAACTTGACTTAAAAGTGGACTAATCAAAATAAAACATTATGATTTACAAAAAACTAGAAATTGGCCTGAGTGAAGCAAAGCAAACCACCATATACAAGAAAAACAAGCAATATATTACATATTCTACTCCTCCATGGGCTCGACTGGAATGACCCTTTTCACACTCTTCTTGAATTGAGCACCGAAGTAGCAACATTTAGGTTGTGCAATATGTCTTTCTTGACGTAAGATTAGTTGTGCCACCGACCTACAATTCTGATTTCCAATCAGATGTTCCCTGGAGTAGTTGAAAGGACTATAATTTTTATCCCATCAATATCCCTTTGTCCCTTTGATGTTGTCTTTTATTTGGGTTCCACTAGCTTCCAATCTTACACTGTTGATTGAACCAACATCAACATGTCAGAGAGACCCCTGAGATTGTCTCTTCGAAAATTCCCTATCACCTCGATGCGGCTCACCAATTTTTGTTTGGAGTTTTACACCATCAAAGGCACACTAGCATATTGGGCTAAGAAACCTTAAGGTCTCATCGATATTCATCCCTCTCTGATATCGCTGGTAAAAGACACGAGCCCACAAAGATACGTGTCACCTCAAAATTCACCAACCGCCATCATTACCACCCTATTGGGACGTCGAAGGGACCACAAAACAGGTCTTGTCGATATTGAATTCTCTCCCCAATACATCACCATCGGAATGTCGAAGGGACTGCAAAACAACTCACTCTAGTATCGTATTGTCCTCCTAATACATCACCATCAGAATGTTGAAGGGACCATCATCTTTAATTAATTATTAGTCTAATTTATTCTTACACACTTAAGCTAAACTTAGGAGTGATGTACTATGTTAACTAGAGAGATATTATTATATCATTATTTTTATTGCATGAGATGTTGACACTTGTCATGATCTAATCCCTTTATCATTTAGGGTTGCTCCTATATAACATTCAACCCTCATTATACTATTATGCCTTTTGAATACCTTTTGATATCTTTTGAGGACTCTTGTTTTCCTTGAAGATTCTTGAGGTTCATTTTGTAGCTTTTTCTAGTTGAGGAATATTGCAATTCTTTGTTTACAGATCTCTTGCGTGGAAGGTGTCTTTGTTTGTTGTTTGATTATGTGGCTCATGTTTTTCACAATTCTAACATGGTATAAGAGCCTTGATTTAGCGAAACCCTTCTCGATTTATGATAGTTTTTCTTCAACAAGGGTTACAAGCGTCAGATCTAGATTCTTCATTTTTTATTTTTTCAACTTTTGGAGGTGGGTGATTTTTAGGTGCATTTTGGCAAAAAAAGGACCTCACCGTTGGATTTAGGAGGCCGATTCGATGAATTTTGATTATAAATTTTCCTATATTGCCCATCAAGAGCTTTTGAGGACAAATATTTTTGTACAGGGGCCTATATGACCCTTGTATGGATTCTTATGCACAAGTTTCAAAAAAACAAAAAAATAGGTCACGTGCTTTTTTTCTAAAATTTCTTTATTTTAGAATTTTAAAAAATGATAAAATAAATTAAAAAAAGGAAAAAAGATTTGTTCATTGCGCACGGGTTTGCAAAATTGTTTCTGGGGAAAATTTAAGGGAAGTGGGAACCCGCAGGTACCTACAGTTGCAGGACTATGGGCCCCATAGACCTTGCTAACAAGGCTTCTTAACTCGCGATCAGTGACCTTTTGCCAACCGGTGGAGGTTTAAACCCTCGATAGGCTGTGGTATGCCTACTGGAAACACCTTTCTCATTTCTGGTGGACACAAACAACTTTCTCGACAACCTCCTTTTTTGTAAATATGTGTCTAACCAGTGTTGTCATTGACGTCAACACAGTATAGGTTGTTGCAGTGAAAGGACACAAGTGATTACAGGTACATAATTTTCTTTGGTATGTGTTTAGAATGTACTTCGGTGTGTGTGCTCTACATTTCTAATATGTTGATCCTATGCATATGCAGATTTGAAGTGTTGTTCAAGGACAACCATGGGTGATATATCCTAGATTATAGCTGCTAGTTTGATGAAGAGGGAAAGTTGAGTTCACCGGTTTGTGAATTGATTTGGCAAAGTTGGTTATCTGTGGACTGGGAGAATTGTATCTACTCTATAGTCCTCCGTTAATTTTCTTTAGGTCTTTTGGATCTGGAAGAAGGTCTATAATGGGGTTATTTGTGTTCCATCAAGAGTGCTAGTGGTTTGGTGCTTCAGTATGAAGATTTGTTTGAGTCTCTGGTAAGAATGGTCTAGTAGCTTGCTCCACATTTCTTACATATTGAATATCTTTTTTTGCGGATTGGAATTTATTTAGAGGCATGTCTGAAGATGGTATGTTCCAAGTTGGAGTGTTTGGTATGAAGAGTTGAGTGAGTTATGTTCACCAGAGTGAAAACTACTTTATCTGTACATTTGGTGGTGACAAAGAGAATGTATTTTGTTCTACATTCCTCCGCGTTTAAGCCTTTGGTCTATGGTTCTAGAATTAGGTTTGTAATAAATTTCTAAGTGCCCTCAACTCAAATAGTTCTTGTTTTGGTTGTCTAGAAGTTATCTCTTCTTTATAACAATGTTGTTTAAAGTGCTCTGGTTTGATAAATCCTATAGACAATGTTGTTAGAGCTTGTGCTGAGATTCTTGGTGATTATAATGAGCTTGTGGATGTCTCCTGATCATGTTTCTATCTTTGATTGGTCTGCAAGATGATCGATGGAAAGTGTTCACATGTGAGGGTTTACAAATGGTCTGGCTCATGTGAACATGGGTTTCAAGTCGGTGGCCGACAAGTGAACAAAATCAAATCACCTAACTGACTAACATGTGAACTTTTACTGAAGACGGTGCTAAAAAGGTGACATGCTCGATTAATACCAAATATAATCAAATGAACAGAAGAAGAAATTAAATGAAAATTGGACTTTGGGGTCAAAAAAAGAGCTAAATTTGGTAAATTCTTGATAACGAGGTTGATTGGTGTGCAAATTGATGTGAGATATGGTAAATATGATTGGATTCCATTATTAATGGACATAACAGTATGTGGGAAGCTCGATGATCTGACATTTGCTGATGTAGGTTGTCAATTAAAAACCCTAATAAGGGTTTTGACTTGTATGAAAGATACAAAGGCATGAGTTATAAAGAGTAGTGTTTGCTTGAATGAAGTGAGAGAGAACTGTAACAGAAAAGAGGAATCATAAAAATACAAGAACCTAATTACAGTAGAGTGAGAGTGAATAAAGAGAAAAGTATAATGTGTTGAATCGATGCATCATAGGTTGAGCAGAACCATGATATGCATAGTTAATTGAAAATATTTGTAAGAGGTTGTAGCCTCCATTAGTACTGAGAAGCAGCTTAGTTTAGGGTGTTGTAGCATCCTTGAAGTTGTAGCTTTTAAACAGGGAGTTGTTGCTTCCTTGGGTTGCAACCCTAAACATTGCAATTGAACTTTGATGCTTGTGAGGCTGGATTAGGATAGTACATCCTAGTAGCATTTCTCACTGTGGTTTTTCCCATCTTGGGTTTTCCATGTACATACTATGTTATGTGTTGATCTCTTTTGTTCTTGTGGTTATTATATCTGTTAGTATTTCAATCTGCACATTTGAGTTTAAGGTTGAATCTGCAAAAAGGTTTTAAGAACTAAAAGTTTTAATATCTACTGATTCACCCCCCCTCTCAGTAGATCATTGTGTTCTAATATCCTTTGAATTTTTCTAGCACCTTCACGATTTCTTGACATCATAGAGTTTTTATGGTCATCAACTGGTGTTCTATGGCAACAAAATATTCTTTGCATATTTCAGGGATAGTTTGGAATATTCTGGCAATTTTTTTCTCGGAGGCCGATATTTTTTCCAGCAAAAGGGAATATTCTAAGAAATTTTTGTTGACATTAGCAGTACAGTCAACAGACATGGCCCCTTGAACCCTCTTTGTGCCCTAAAAGAGGTGTTTTTTATTTTGGCCATAACTTGGGCCTACAATGTTAGTTTTTTACGAACAAGATATTGTCAAAATTTTGGTTCCACCAGCTTTCTAGTGGTGTGAGTCTCATTACCATTTTTTTCTACTAGTGTATTCTATAATCTGTTGAAGTCAAAGGTGTTGTTTTCAATCCAAAGCTCATAAATTTTGATCTATTTCTCCATTTTTCATGATTGCAACAATGTTAGGATGGTCTTTTAGAGCTCTTCATAGCTATCCATGCACTTTTTCAGATTTCTCTCTAGGTATATTTTATTCACTTTTTTTTTTATGTTTTCACATTCTAATGAATTACATGGACATCTTAGCTCCTAATTTATTTTTTTTTACATGGGATGACTCATTTTTGGTTGTTCTATATGTATTTCCAGTATTCTATCCTATTTGGGCATTACAAACATCTTTTCATTCACATTCTTTTTTGTAGATGCATTGAGATAAAGTGCCATTCTGGTGTATACTTTTTGAGTATTTTGCACATCTTGTTGTGCCTTTTGTATAAGTCGCACTATGATATAAAGTGCCATGGGGGGTTAATGTTTTCCTTTTTTTTTCCATCACACCATTGTCAAGTGAGTTTCCCTTCCACAACATCAATGAATCCCAGTGATTCTTACTTCATGTGTGTGTGCCTTGGTTTGTACACCCTTTTATTTGCAAGTTGTTTCTCCTACATGCACTTCTTGGTTTCACATAGTTTCAGTGTATCTGTCTTGGCTCTACCTTGTCAGAATTATGGTGGTTTCTATAGTTGGTGTTAATGCTTCCTTGGTTTCGTAGTTCAGAGTGATCTATGTATCTAGTTATTTGATGCAGGAGCATCCAAGGACATGCACGAACCTACATTAACCAAAAAAATATTTCACTTTGAGTTTAGTTTTGTTGTGGTATTTTTCTCTTGGGCTGCAAATCAACTTGGTCTTGGTGGGCTTCATCAGTGATTGATTGACATGTTTGACAATGATTGTCAAAATGTCAATCTTGCACTTCAATATTTTGAGAAATCTAATTATGCGTCTTCTCTCAGATAATTTATTTACAATAAATTAAATGTCAATGTCGCTCCGCAAAAGCTTATGGGTTTTT
This sequence comes from Sequoia sempervirens, assembly GCA_007258455.2. Lineage (NCBI taxonomy): Eukaryota > Viridiplantae > Streptophyta > Pinopsida > Cupressales > Cupressaceae > Sequoia > Sequoia sempervirens. The sequence continues at coordinate 8,919,149 of VDFB02000020.1, read as the reverse complement.
TATGGTACAAAGAGGAAACTCAAATAATTATAAATGTATTCTCCATAAGGCTAAGAGTTCGATTTGACTAGAAAAGGAAAAAAGGCATACTATTACAAAGTCTTCATAAACAATTAAAATGCAAAAAGGATGGGAAGAGAGGTTGACACCTTGCAACAAAGGTTCAATATTTCTTGTTTATGTTAAAATGTAGATTTAGAACAGGATTGGAGAGGACATGAATGAAAAACTAAGAGGCAACATAAGGATGTGTCAAATAGAAATGAAAAAGAACACCATTTAAAAGGCAGTGTATAAAAATTAAAATGCAAATAAAATGTGAGAAGGGAAGACAAAGGGGCATGTGGAGGAGTTTGGACACTAGGGAAAAGAAATAAACATCAGATGAACATGCCATGCATGAGGGAGAGGAAAATAAAGGTTGTGAATAGACTAAGAAAGGGGCTTCACAAATGAAAGAAAAGATTCTAGTTTTTAAAAGATTTTAAATGATGAAATTTCAAGAGAATTAAAAGGTTTCTAGTGGAAAAAAATTAGTAATATGGCTACGCCTATGTTGGAACCCTTTTAAGATTTCAATCAACATATAAAGAGAGAAAAGGAGGTGTGAGGAATTGAAAGGGGTGAGGCTGCCTTGACAGGACAATGAAGAAGAGAAGATAAGGTTGCACCCAAATAGAGAAGTGTTTTAAATTTAAGACAACAAAAAGAAAAAGAGATAAAGAAGTTTGTGTGAGGAAGAGATAAGAGATTGTGAGAGGTGTAGAGTGCATAAAATTGAATATAGATTATTGCAGATGGAAGGTGAGGTGAATGATCAATGAGACCATAGAGAAAAATAAAAATTTTGACCATAAGAAGAGGAATTTGACAGAGACAAGTTTGGGTCTCTATAATTATGTAAGATGATTTATGAAAATTTTGAATTTGAATAAATGGTAGTTGTCATTTGAATTCTTAGAAATAGAGTGTTATCTTGTTGAATGTAACATTGTAATTAATTTTCTTTTTTGGTTCTAAAGACGGAAAGGATATGGTGATTATGAAATTTGGACTGAAATTAATTGAAAAATGCAATTTTTGAATTAATGAAATGAATAGCTACATCAAATAGAATTTGTAATCTAGGAATTTGATCAAGTTGTGTGTGTGAAGGTTGTTGAACAGAAAGAGTGAGAGTTTTACCTCTTGCATCAATTGGTATCAGAGCTGGTAGTCCTGAGAGTGGAGAGGATCTGCTAGGACCTGTGACTGTTGTGTGAAAAGATCACCGACTGGGAGGTAGTTCCAACTTACATGAAAGTGTGTGAAGTTGTAGAGAAGAAGCTCATGAGGGTTGTTGCAGGTAGAGAGCAGTAGAGAGATTGAAATCACAAAGGAATTTATTTTGTAGATTGAGTGTGATGACAGATTGCATGAGGTGAGATTACAGTAGGAAATATGGGTTGGTTTGTGAGGAGGCCTGTGTGAATACTATTTTGGGAGCAATATTGGGAGAAAGTGGAGGATGAGATATTTGAAAAGATGGTACAAATAGTTCATGAAGAAGTAGGAAAGATTGAGGCAAGGATTGAGAAACTGGAAAAGAATTTTGGAAAGAGTGAGAAGAAAGTGGTAAAGAGGAGTGAGAAAAAGAGTGAGGATAGTAGCTTGAGATGGAAAGAGGAAGATGTAACCCCTACCGATGCAAATGAATAAGTTGTAGTAGAGACATGCCATGAGGAAGGAATGAGGTGAACAACAAAGATGTCATAGTGGATGGTGAAGGTGAATCAGATTTGTTTGCACAACTATTGGTGATTAAGGAAGAATGGATGTTGAAGCTCGTTGGTATAGTTAAGAGAGAAGATCTCATTGGTGTAGCAGAGAGAGAAGATCTCATTGGTGCAACGAAGAGAGAAGAGAACAAATTTGTAGCTGATGAGGATGTGGAAGATGTCGCAGTGAAAGTTGATGTTACAACTGTGAATGAAGATAAGGTAAATCAACTTTGTGATGTTATTTTGTTTTTAGATGCAGTAGTAAAAGGAGGGATGGATATAGAGAAAGAGCATGTAGATGTTCCATATTTTCTTGTAAATATAGTAGATGTTGCAGGTTGTTTATGGTGGAGGTGAATGGTTAGAGGTGGGTTTGAACCCATGAAGGAGAAGAAGAGAGTGTAGAGTATTTGGCAGAGGATGTTGGTATTTGGTGGAGATAAGTCCATGAGGAGGAAAAGGAGGAAGGTGCAATGTTGTTGGAGGGAGGTGGTGCGTGTTTCAGCATGATGCTGGAAAAAGCAAAGGAAAGATTGATCTTGAGCACTTGGACAGCGAGGGAATTAGCTGTAGGTTGCATTCAACCTAGAAGAGTAGTGCAACTACTCAATTCCACCATTGTGAGTATATTCTCACAATATTTCTACTCGGTGTGTCTGATGTAGGAGCATCTGAGGAAAAGTGTGATCCTGCATCAACCAAAAAAGATATTTCATTTTGAGTTTAGTTTTTGTTGTGGTATTTTTCTCTTGGGCTGTGAATCAACATGGTCTTGGTGGGATTCATTGGAAATTGATTGACATGTTTGAAAGTGATTGTCAAAATGTCAATCCCATACTTCAATATTTTGAGAAATCAAATTATGTGTCTTCTCTCAGATGATTTATTTACCATAAATTAAATGTCAATTTTGCTTCGACAAAGCTTATGGGTTTTTGATGGTTCAAAGAGGAAACTCAAACAATTATAAATGTATTCTCCAAAATACTAAGAGGTTGATTTGAATAGAAAAGGCGAAAAGGTGTGCTATTACAAAGCCTTCATAAACAATTAAAATTTAGAAAATAATGGGAAGAGGGGTTGACTCATTGCAATAGAGGTTCAAGATTTATTTTTTATGTTAAATGCAAATTTAAAATAAGATTGGAGAGGATGTGAAAGAAAAATGAAGAGGCAACATGAGGAGGCATCAGATAGAAATGAAAAGGCACACCATTTAAAATACAACGTATAAAATTCAAATTTGCAAATAAATGTGAGAAGGGAAGACAAAGGGGCATGTGGAGGAGTTTGGGTGGCAGGGAAAAGCAATAAAAATTAGATGAACAGGTCGCGCATGAGGAAGATGAAAAGAAAGGTTGTGAATAGACCAAAAAAGGGGTTGCACGGATGAAAGAAAAGATTCTAGTTTTTAAAATATTTTAAATGATACAAATTAAAGAGAATTGAAAGGTTGCTCATGGAAAAAAATTAGTAAGATGGTTGTGCCTATGTTGGAACCCTTTTAACATTGCAATCATCATCTAAAGAGAGAAAAGGAGGCATGAGGAAATGAAAGGGGTGAGGCTACCTTGATAGGACAATAAAGAAGACAAGACAAGACTATGCCCAAACAAATAAGTGTTTTAAATTTAAGACAACAAAAAGAAAAGGAGATAAAGAAGTATGCGCGAGGAAGAGATAAGATATTGTGAGAGGTGTAGAGTGTAAAAAATTGCATAGAGATGACTGCAGATGGAAGGTGAGGTGAATGATCAATGGGACCATAGAGAAAAATAAAATTTGTGACCACAAGAAGAGGAATTTGGTAGAGACAAGTGTGGGTCTCTATAATTATGTAAGCTGATTTATGAAAAATTGTGGATTTGAATAAATGGTAGTTGTCATTTGAATTCTTAGAAATAGAGTGTTTTCTTATTGAATGTAAAATTGTAATTAAGAATGTTTGTTTGGATCTAAAGATAGAAAGGATATGGTGATTGTGAAATTTGGATTGAAATAAATCAAAAAATGCAATTGTCGAATTAATGAAATGAATGAATGCATCAGATGGAATTTGTAATCTGATAATTTGTTCAAGTTGTGTGTGTGAAGATTGTTGAACAATAGGAGTGTGATTTTTCCCTCTTGCGTCATTCTTGTTCCTATGTACTAGTTAGATGCAACGTGGACATCAACAACTAGTTACCCATGCATTTTGGTGAGATGGATCATTTACCATATGGACACTCTTGCATTCCTGTTTCTAGAGGTTCTTTATTTTAGCACTATATTAATCATCTTTCGATAGTTGTCTACAATTTCTTCATGCTTCAACAATTTTCTACATGTTCCTCTTCTTTTTGGGACATTGTTTTGGTTGGAGGCTTCTTATTCCTTCACCTTGATTTGGAGGCTTTTTCAGTTCTTCTTTCACCTTTCTCTCTTTTGGATAGGAGGTTTTCCCATGCGATTTTCTCCTTTTCTCTAGTTATGAGAGATCTTTTGTTTGTACATGGGTACATCACCAAGCCTTATTTTGGTGGGACCCTTCATGCATTCTCTTTTTAGGGTTTTTAGCTACTTCCTAAGTTCATCTTAAGAGGGGGTGTTAGAGTAAGCATGCATTAGCTAATAACTAATTAATCTTTAATTAATTATAAGTCTAATTTATTCTCATGCACTTAAGCTAAACTTAGGAGTGATTTACTATGTTAACTAGAGAGGTCATTAGATCATTTTGTCTCATTGCATGAGATGTTGACACTTGCCATGATCTAATCCATTTATCATTTAGGGTTTCTCCTATATAGCACTCAACCCTCATTGTATTATTATGCCTTTTGAATACATTTTTATATCTTTTGAGGACTCCTGTTTTCCTTGAATATTCTTGAGGTTCATTTTGTAGCTTTTTCTTGTTGAGGAATATTGCAATTCTTTGTTTGCAGATCTCTTATGTGGAAGGTATCTTTGTTAATTATTTGATCATGTGGCTTGTGTTCTCACAATTCTAATATTAAATATCTTAAAAATTTGAGAAGGGGTTCATTGAATCCATGCTCTGATGCCATGTTCGAATTGTGAATAAACAAAAGATGCAGTATCAAACAATGACCAATAACACCTTCCATGCAAGAGAGCTACAAACAATAATATGTTATATCATCAACAAGAAAAACTTATAGAATGAACCTCAAGAATCTTCAAGGAGATTGAGAGTTAAAATAATACAATGAAGGTTGAGTTCTTTATAGGAGCAACCCTAAATGATAAAGGGATTATATCATGAAAATTTTCAACATCTCATGTAATGAGATAGAATGATCTAATAATATCTCAACTATTAAAAAAATAAAACACTCCTAAGTTTAGCTTAAGTGCATGAGAATAAATTATCCTAATAATCAATTAAAAATTAATTAATTATTAGCTAATGCATGATTACTCTAACATATGAAACTTAATCTCAATATGCAACTATTGAATACAACTTGTAGGACTTTTGTTCCTTTCATGTAATAGATCAAATTGCTATGAGTTATCTTGAAATAATTCAAATATTGTAGTTCATGGCTTCTTCTAGGTCAAACTATCATATTTTAAGGAAACCTTAAATATCTTCATAATTATTCTAATGGTGACTCTATGATGGGTTATTTTCAATATGGACCCATTTATGCTAAAAAAGTAAATGTATTTAATTTTTTTTTCACATTGGTAGAGTTAGAGTTGAGAAAGATATTATAGCTGAAATGAGGAAGGTTCATTGAAGAGAACCAATGGAGGGAGTCACCAATAATGTATTATTTCTAAGAGCTCAATTTTCCGCTACATCATTGAATCATGGAAATGAGTTGGATTTTCCAACTACCTCAGAGGTGCTAGTCAATTTCTATGATGAAGAGGAACAACCTTCCATATTAGATTTAAGAGGTACTAAATATCATGTTTTTTCTAAAGGAGACACTATTTCACAAATGTCTATGATCATGGTGATGATCCAACTATTTCCACTAAACATAAAGGAATTTAATCTACTAGGGATGAAGAGGCACTAGATAATTTATTTTTGTATTCAAGTTTGTTTTGAAGAACATTTACTCTAGAATACGCCAATGAAATAGTATAGGTGGATTAAGAACAAGATATTTTTCTTGAGGATGATGCAAATCTAGAGGTATATATCATCATGTCAATAACATGAATAGAAGATTCATTACTAGATTTAGATATTTTTTGTAGTATCTTGAGAACAATTTGTCTATTGAAGATATTTTGAACTTTCTATTGTGTTTTGACTCACTCTCATCTTTAGTAACTCCCATAAACACCAATTCAAAACCAAAATTTGAATAGATGGTAGTTGTTAGTGAGTTGATGTTGGGATTGGATTTTTTGGAAGGAGAAAATTTGATCAAAGAAAAAAAAATCTTTCAATAAATCATGTTCACCTTCTAGCCTTTGTAACAAAAGACAAAATTTGCACAATAAAACATGATGAGTCTAACTATTTTCTTCTTTACCTTGATGGTTTATTTGAAATAGACATAATGACACAAGAGAGGCCCAAATTGCTCAAATCCCACAACCACAACTTGAATATTTTTTAGACATTTTTGTTATTAGAGATTGACCCTTTTTCTTCAAATTGTTCATTTTGATGATGATCTAGTGCTAAAAGAATATGCTACTAATGAACCTTTGATGGACTTGGATTTGATAATTGTATTTACTAAAACTAATATTTTTCTAACACATGGTTCATAATCATTACCCATCTCAAATTTGGAGATCCAAACATAGATGATGAAGATATTTTTTCAACAATCACAACTCCCCTCAAACCAAATGCTTCATCTAAATTTATGGTTGAGTATGTCCAAGTGTTAAGTGAATAATAACAAATAAAATATGATGTGATCATCATTCCTAAAGATGTGCATTAACAAGAGGATTTATGAGATACCTTTAGAAGGAGACAAAGCATATTCAACTAATGGGGAGGTTTCTCAATGATGAAGAAAACTATCTAGAACCATTAGATATAGATAACTTTGTATTATATTTTCCTTGTAGGATCATCCATATCATCTTGAACTAATTGATCTCCATGAAATTTATATAAAGTTTTTTAAGATACAAGAAATCACTAAATTTCCAACTCAATTAGAGGGGTTTCTATTTCTCCTAGCCCATAAATTTATTTGTCTAGCTAGTTTGTTCCCTTCTATCCATATGTAGGTAGCTTTTGTCACTTTTTTGTTTTTTCTCTCACAACATGTTTCCCCTTTTTTCATATATTTCTTTATTATGTCTGTGAGATGAGGATCATTAGGGTGGGTCAATTACGCTTGATCCATGATGAATAAAAGCACAATTTATCCACTAAACCTCAATCTATCAAACAAGATCATTCAAATTGAAAAGTTAAACTAAGCATTTAGTGAAACTGAAAACTTCTAAGCTATGAAAATAGTTAAATTCCTACTCTAACCCATTTGAAACTTATCCTGCTTGGAATTGGTGTCATGTTGATGTGGAACAACGACCCTTTCCTAGTCTCGTGATTAGTAATCCTATTTCAATTGATTCTATGGAAGAGAATCGATGAAACCATTGTGATAAATGGATGAAAACCTAGTTTATGCTAAATTAAACATGATGCAAGCTAAGTTAACATGATTTTATGCTAAAAATGAACTAATTATGCAATTTCTAAGCTAATCTGAGGTAACTCTAAACTAAAAGATGGAAACCCTAATTCATATACAAACTAATATGGATGCATGGAAGCCATTAATGGATGCTTTAAGCTATTATGCAATTAGAAATAAACTAAAACAAGCTAAAGTGAGTAAATTGAGAGTTTGGATACAAGTGAATTTAACAACATAAGTTTTGAAATTGAAAGATGGATCCATTTGTCTCCAAATAGTGTCCTATTTATAGGAAAGTAAATGAGAAATGGAGGGTTGAGATCAACAAGATCAATCAATGGTCAAGGATGAAAGAAAGAAGAGGCATGGATCGTGGATTCTCATCAACGAATGAGAATGCATGATGTGATTTAATCAAGGGCTCACATTTGCTTCAAACAAACACACTTTTGACCTGCTCACATAGGTCAAAGGTGACTTGTTCAAAATGTTAAAGGTTAAAACTTGCATTAGAAGCTAAGTTAAAATATCATTTTTTCAAATGATGGAGGAATAAGAATATTCCTTGGAATATTCATTTGGGTGAGGATAAAAGGCATTTTTCAAATTAAAAGAAATTCTTAATTATGCAAAAAGGGGATAAGAAATATTCCATGGGAATATCCCTTTTAGAGGAAAATTAGTTTAATTTCTAATTAAACAAGGTTTAATCATGCAATTAGGGGATTTGGAGGAATTAAAGTGATATTTATTAAATTAAATAATTTAATAAATGGGGGGAGATGAAATGATATTTAATTAAATAACTTAGGATTATTTAATTAAATAAGATGACTTAGGGAATTAAATTAAATGTTTTGATTTATTTAATTTAATGAGATGAAATGTTAGAATGAAGGGGGATGAATTAACCTGAATTGATGAATTAGGTTAATGGACGAAAATGATGCCATTAATTAAATTAGCTAGGTTAATTTAATTAATTACGAAAAAAGAGGATGGGTTTAAAGAGGAAATGATGTTAGTAAACCTATTTCAAGTGGATGATATCGTTTAGGACATTTTTTAGTGTCTACATTTTTCCCCTCTTTGAAGTGAGGTACCTGCTGCTTCAGTTCAAAGAATAACGCTCTTTGGATGAAAATTGTTGCTTAAATCAAAAAATATATTCTTTTTAATTTTTCAGATGCCCCAATAGAAGGATAAAGTTTATTCCCTACCCCCTCGATAAATCGTGCGGGAATTTTGAATTTTGGGTTGATTTCTTGATAAAGGTTAAAAGTTGCCCCAAGGGTCCAGAAAGGCTCTAAGATGCAAGAATTATGCTGATGCAAAATTAGGTTTTGATTGGAAAAATTGGTGAAAATGATGATAAGCCTTAGCTTGAAGGTGAAATTAGGGAAAAAACCCCTAATTTTCTAGCATAAATAAGCTAAGAAGGGTCACTTTCAATTCATTTGTGCATTCACACTTTGAGCGATTCTTTCTATTTTGAGCTCTAACCCTCTGATGAAATGGTGCGACAAGAGCTTCCCAGGCACATCTCTGACCGAGTTCGAGAGTATCAGTGGCTTCTAAGTGCAGGACCACAGGTATGTAACTCCAAACTTGATTTGAAATTTGACTTTTTGATGCATTTATTATACTTTAAAGTTTAAACTTTGGCGGTGTTGCTATATGCGATGCCCATTTTGCAATCGGTGGCGCCCAAATGAATTATAGTGACACATATGTATATGGTGATGCTATTCTCAATTTTACATTAGGGTTTCTAATTTTAGATTATGACGCATGCTTATATAGTGACACACTTGTCAATTTAGAAATTAGGGTTAGGGTTTCCAAAGTATAAATGATGATGCTCATGTGTTTGGTGATGCATGTTGCGATTCACAATTTGAAATGCTTTTGGGCATCGCAATTTGAAATTTAAATATAGCAATGCTATTGTGATTTTTGAGCTGAAAATTTCAAATTGAGTCAAATTTCCTCGATTTCCTGACGTTGTGTGCTTCATGGGTACAGGAAGTCGTCCCACCATTGATGTCACACAAGCATAGGCCTACCATGTTGGAGAGACTGGGCGATTTGTCATAGTTACACTAGGAGCACCTAGGAGAGATTGGCCTCTGGTATGTTACATATGCACCTGTCATCCAAAAACATTTAGCTATGATGAATTCTTTGTGTGAGAGATGACTCAATGAGACTTCATCATTCCACCTTCTGACAAGCGAGGCGGCAATGCCTTGGAGGATGTATGGCATATTCTATGTTTGCTGATACATGGTGATCACATGTTCTATGATGTTGATGTCAGATTTGATGCCTGTCACAAGGTGATGGAGCTTGAGGAAATCACCTTGGGGACATCATAGATTGACCTCGAGATGTATAGAGGTCACGGGCCCACTTTTAGATTGATCATTGCAACCATTATTTTAGGTTTGGTGGATCCTAACAGATACGGTAGAGGGTTCGACCCAGGATGGGGCTTGGCGTGGAACCAAATGCTTCATAAGAGGACACTTTTTTCATGGGGCCCGTGACGCTAGCCTCATTATATCATGACATGCACAAATTCGTTTACTATGATGGGAGAACCATTAGTGTAGGGGCGAATCTACTTCGTATTTGGGCATGGGAGCATATCATTGTGCTCTGAATGATTGTGTAGATGGCAGACGTGGAGCCAGATGATCCTATGATCTGGCGATATATAGGTGTGATTACATTAAGGCACACTAGGCAGATTGGTCTCCTGTACTAGTGACAGGCTATTGATGATATGACAGTTTTTCGATGGCTCCCATGGCTACATATGCCACCATAGTATAATGATGTGTAGCAACTTTACTTTTCCAGGAAAACCCGATATATGCAAGGTCGTGAGCACACCATTATCGAGAGATATTTACCAGAAAGGTGGCTTGACAGTTTGGGGAGCCACAGGACAGGCTAGATGACGCTTATAGGGCCATTTTTGTTAGGTCAGATCGAGAGGTTCCCACATGGGGACCAACCATTCCAACTCCCAAGGTAGTCAAGAGTTTCAGATAGTTAGCGACTCAGCCTTGGACCTATGATCAGGTTCAGGTGGTAGCATAGACTATGCCTGCTTATGATGCTTTGTTCACACTTCCGCAACGTTTGACAGATCGAGTGGGTGCTCCTTCGTGAGGGAGACACAGAGGAAGAGGACAATGATAGGGCGTCCAGGATGGCTAAGATGGGTAGGTTCTAGGGGCTCCATCGGTTGGACAACAACCTCCGGTTCAGCAACAGGCAATGCCACCACCACCACCAGATGCTAGAGATGCATAGATACAGTAGCTATAACAACAAGTGCAGATTTTGACTAGTGAGCGGGATTAGGCCCACTAGTAGATTTTGACTATTACTGTTGATCATGACTTAGCATGGTAGCAAGTTGTGAGAATCATGATTGAGAGAGATCATGCATTATAGTAGTTACAAGTTGTGACCATGGAGAGGGATCAGGAGGTTTCCTGACACCAGTAGATAGAAGCTATGATGGTGGACACACATGGTAGGACTATTTCAATGAGATTATATAGAGAGGTCATGACAGAGGCCACATATTATAGGAAACATTACCACTGGGATGTACCGTAGGAACTTAGACAACTTGATTTTTCACAACATAGTGATGCACGACCGAGAGTTGAGGATCATCCCAAGAGGTAGGCCAGAGAGGGTAGCAGCCATCAGGACTAGCTTTTATGCATAGATACTTTTTTTTATTTTTTTGCCCCATTCTTTACCATAGATATACATTCACGGGCTCCTTTTTGATACCCTCATGGATATTGTGCTTATGATTGTTATACATACACTAATCTAGATTTTGTACCATGACATTCATTTTTTGATTATATATGATACGAATAGAGATATTTTATGATGTGATGTGCTCACTTTATTTCATGTTTATGAATGCATATGATATGAGATGCTTATAGTTGATGATGTATAGATGCACCTTACTTGTGCCTATGTGATATGCGATGATCATGATATGGATGGATGCAATGTTATTTTCTTTTTTAGTATCTTTTCATGATATGCTATGAAATGAATGATATGTGATGCAAATGTTATGGATGAAAATGATGTGGATTCATTTCTTTTTGTGTATTTTCTATGCATTTTATGAGAGATTATGTATGCATATGGATGTATGAATGCAAATGCTTATGATATGCAATGATTTAATATGCTTAGAATAACAAATCTATAGTACTCATCACAACTCAAATGATAATGCAAAATGTATGATGTGATATGCAATGATTATGTTGATGGATGTTTTATGATTATTCTATGATTATGAGATGCATGTATGGTGATAGTTTGTGGATATAGGGTGGATGCATTGATGATGTTTTTTTACTATCATGATACTAGGTTAGTGCATAGAGAAGATAGAAGAATAAAGAATGAATGACTGTTGATTTCGATGATTTCTTCAAAAGATCCAACAAGTCCATGATCCATCGAGAATTTATTAGAGATGGTGACGAGACATGCAAAATGAGGATGAAATGTAGGATGATGAATTGCTCACACTTTGGGATTGGGATTTTCCGTTGTTCCTTATTTTTTGATATAACACATAGACACGATGCATCAAGGTATTAATAACCAAGATGGCATTGTATCTAGTGTAATGGACTTTGACTCGGTAAATAGATAGGATAGTTCTTGTTCACATCTTGAAATATAGAAACCTCATTGGAATGCAAGTTAGAAGCTTAGAATATATTGGACCAAAGCATATGCAATAGTCAACAACATACTTTAAATGACCTTCCTACACACAACCAAGCAAGTAAGTACCAAGATTATTTTACAAGAGTATCCACAAGCACAACAAACGAAAGATAGTGATCGACGCCCCATTCCTTTCTCTCTAAATAATTGTTGATAGACATCATTGAGAGGTCCTCGGAATGGGACATTAAGATAAATCATTAGAAACGATAAAATACAAACAGTCAGTGTTATCCATATCTCTTGCCTGGTTTAATTTAGCTAAGGCGATATCTAATATTGATGTCCATTGTAGGAAGGATACATCCTAGGACATGTTGATCAGAGGTTGTTTGATGTTAGGATGATGATGCTAAGATGAGTCATTGATATAAAATTCATTGATGTATTTACCTATGATTTAGAATTTATATTTTGACAATTAGGTTCTCACTTTATGACTTGCTATGCTTGTTTTCTACTTGTTTCACCTAAGGTTGAAGGTGGCGATCGATTTATTATGGGTGAAAGTTTTTTTCGAGTGAAAGCAAGATGGGATGGATTGTTTTGGATTTTCTGGAATATTTTAACTTTTTTGGTATTTTGAAAATGTTTTGAGGTTTTTTTTGGTCTTTTTGAAAGTTTATGTGAATGTTTAGGATTTTCAGATTATATGAGGTTTTTTAGGGTTTTTTAAATGTTTTCTATTGTTTTTGGATTTTCAATTTTCAAATGTTTTTCTATTTTTTAGTTTTTTGAATGTTTTGAGATTTTTTTGATATTTGGATGTTTTTGTATTTTTTGAGAATTTTGACCAAGAACCTAACCTAAAAGACCTATCCTAGGGGTCTCAGGGGTTGATTAAAGATAAGCCTTGCCTATGTTATACATGTAGAGACCACGTAATTTGGTTGACTCAACCTATTAACATGATGAAGATATGAACAATGATGGAAAAGTCAATTTATTATGATGGACTCCTAAAAGACTAACCTAAGGTGTCTCAGGGGCACATCAATGATGGCCTTGCCTACGTTCAAGCTCAGAGACAACATAGTTTGACAAGGGTACCGCTTTTTGGATTTTTGATGTTCAACCTTTTTAGGGATTTTGATGTGTTTTCAGATGTTTTGAATTTTTCCCTTTACAATTTTCTAAATGTTTTTGGATTTTAGCTATACAAGATTTTGCAAATGTTTTTGGATTTTATGATGAACATTTTACAGATGTTTTTTGGTGTTTTCAAGATAATATTTTATGGATGTTTTTGGGATTTTTGATGAGATTTTATGAATTTTTTTGGTGTTTTGGATTTTTGATGTGTTTTCAGATGTTTTGGATTTTTCCCTTTACAATTTTCTGAATGTTTTTGGATTTTAGCTATACAACATTTTGCAAATGTTTTTGGATTTTCTAATGAACATTTTACAGATGCTTTTGGTGTTTTCAAGATAAGATTTTACGGATGTTTTTGGGATTTTTGATGAGATTTAATGAATGTTTTTGGTGTTTTCTGATGATATTTTTGATGACCTCAAGATATACAAGAATCTGATATGATGCAGAACGAAGTGCCCCCAGCATGATATGTTAGACTACTTCAATAAAGGCAAGACAAAATGACCTTTGGGATATTCCAAGTAGTGCTAAAGAGTTGTGATACTTCACAATATCAAGCTATGAGAAGGATGTAGATTGGCGATGAATGGTAGTGTAAAGAATGATAGGACAAAAGAGCCAAAGAATAGACGGAGGTGCTTTATTTATGCAAGGCACTTGTTTGGTAGGTTTTCACCAAGGCACTTTCCCAAAGTTCCATTGAAGTGGTTTTCAATAGAGGATAATTTTTTTCTTTACTTTTTCAATCCTTTTTCTCATTTTCTTTGGATTTTGATCAATTTTTTGTATTTTCTGATTTATACCTTTCAACACTAGGCATAAAACTTTTTGAGATGCAAGTTGTTAGTTGGCTCCTGCAAGGGTTCACCTTCAGGTGTTGACAATTGGTATGCTTCTGATCCATAGCTAGATGTGACGACAAAGGGACCCAACTAGTTAAGTTCAAAATTTCCTTTGCTCTCTTGATCTAGAAGGTTCTTCTAATTCTAATTTAGGAAAAGATCCCCTACTTGGAAAGATTGATATTTGATCCTCTTGTTATAGCTCTATTTCAATCAGTTTTGATACACTTGTAAGTGATTGAGAGCATCGATATGACGCTCATCCAGGAATTCTAGTTCATTCGATCGAGATACTGTGTATTCTTCCTTAGTGATCAGGTTCTATAGTGACACTCACAATGATGGGAGCTCAACCTCAATAGGCAAGTTGGCTTCTGATCCATAGACTAGGGAGAAAATGGGTTGCACCTATCAACATGTGGATACTAGTTCGATAATCCTAGAGAGCGGGATTTAGCTACAGATGCCAGTCACAACCAACTTCATTAACTATTTTCTTCAAGATTTTTAGGATAATATGGGGTAGAGAATCAGTGTTGGATATTGAATCTTCAGCACAGTTCTTTCACATCCTGATTCTTAAAGGGTGTTCCATTAGGGTTTTTGGGACACCATAATGATAGATAAGGTAGTTTAGGATAAAATTTGCAATTTGTTTCCCCATTATGTAGGTCATAGGAATAGCTTATGCCCACTTAGTAAAGTAATTTGTGGCAGTTATGATAAACTTGTGGCCATTGGATGAGGTTGGAGTGATTTTTCCTATGAGGTCAAGTCCCCACTACAAAAAGGGCCATGGTGTGATCATGGGTTGCAACTCTTGAGCTAGGGCATTGTTCAGATTTCCATGTTGCTGACACTGGAGACATTTTTGCACATACTAATGAGCTTATTTTTCCATGGTTAGCCAATAGTATCTTGTCCTCAATAGTTTCTTAGCTAATGTCATACCGCTAGAATGGTACCCACATATGCCATCGTGTACTTTTGTTAAAGCATTTAAGGCTTCCTCTTGGTTAAGACAACATAGTAATTTCCCTTCGATGATTTTTCGGTAAAGGGTATCACCTAGGATCATGAATTGGGATGCCTTTTTGACAAAGGTCTTTTTAAAGTTCGGGGTGATATCAAATGGGAGGATTCCTATGCTAAGATAGATAAATATGTTATGATACCACGGGGATCCAGAACCAACAATGACACACACAAATTCAGATTCATGGATTTTGAAAGTTGGTACAATAATTTGTTCCACCAAGAATTCACATTGTAGGATTTTGCTCGACATGTCTAATAGTGATCCAATTTTTTCCATGACATCTACTGCTCTATTGTTCATGCAAGGAAACTCTCAAAAGTTATGTCTATGAAAAGATCCTTGAGATTCTCCACCATTTTCTTGTAAGGAGTAAGCTTGTCGTATTTTAGTTTAATAGTAATCATTGACTTGGTTGATAACCAGCTGTGAGTCTCCATAGACTTTCATTTCTTGAATATGCCACTAAACTGCTATCCTTAGACTTACGATTAGGGTTTTGTATTAAAAAATGTTGTTAGTACAGGGAAATGACATCATATATGATTTTGGGATACAATCACCTTGAGGGGTGATGAAAAAAATTCTTTCTTTAGATCCATGTTGGGTGAATGATCCATCAAAGTACATCTTCCACTGAGCTGTGAGATTGATAAGGAACACTGATTTGTTAGAGGATTCAGATACCAAGGGGTTCTCAACATAGATGGGTGCTTCTACCAGTTGGTCTGTGATCACTTGTCTATTGATTTCCTTGTGCTTCACATACTCTATGTCAAATTCTGTTAAGATCATCACCCATTTAGCCATTCGTCTTGTAAGAGTTGCTTTGGATAATAGGTATTTGAGTGGATCAATCTTTGCAATGAGCTTGATATTATGCGATAACATGTAGTGTCTAAAATTTTGTGAAGCAAAAATAACTACTAGGCATGCCTTCTCAATGTGTCAATAGTTCATCTCATAGCCCACCAAGGTTCTGTTGATATAGTAGATAGCCCTTTCCTTTCCATTTTCATCATGTTGTACTAGAAGAGTACCTAGTGTTTTTGATGTTGTTGAGATTTATATGATCAAGGGTTTGTTTGGTATTGGTGGCATGAGCACTGGAGGTGTCAGTAGATAATATTTGATCTATTGAAAAGCTTTATCACACTTGTCATCCCACTTGTAGGTTATCCCTCTACAGAGAAGATGCGAAAAGGGGTGGATTTTATTTGATAGTTGTGTTATGAACCTTCTGATGGACTGCAATCTTCCTTGTAACCCACTCATCTGCTTCAATGTTTGCAGTGGTTCCATATCTAGAATGGATTTTTCCTTTCCTGGATCAATTCTATCCCTCTCTGTGAAATGATGAATCCAAGGAGTTTCCCTAATGCGACCCAAAAACACACTTTTTTGGATTCAGTCGTACCTTGTATTCTTTAAGCCTATCAAAAATAGGTCCTAAGACTTGTACGTGCTCACTTCTCTTTATTTTTCCAAAATATCATCCACATAATCTTCAACTATTTTTTGGATCATGTCGTGAAAGATGAGGGTCATTGCTCTTTGATAGGTTGCTCCTTCATTCTTTAACCAAAATGGCATTACATTCCAACAATAGGTTCCCCATGGACAAGTGAATGTAGTTTTATGTTCATCCTCCTTGGTGATTATGATCTGATTATAGCCTAAAAAACCATCCATGAGTGATAGCATTTCATTCCTAGTTGTTAAGTCCTTAATGAGATTGATGTTAGGAAGTGGGAAATCATCCTTTGGGCATGCTTTGTTTAGATCTCTAAAATTAGTGCATATTTTGATGCCCCTAGTGGGTTTTGAGACTGGTACCAGGTTTGAAACCCACTCAGGATAATCTATCAATTGGATAAATCCAATGTCAAGAAGCTTTTGTAACTCTAGTTTGACCAAGAGTGCTATTTGTGGTTGCATCTTCCTTAATTTTTGCTTGACTGACTTGGCTTTAGGATAAACTGCTAGGTGATGTACAACCATTTACAGATCAAGGCCTGGCATATCTATGTATGACCATGAAAGGTTAGCTCTTCGCTCTTTCATGAATGCTACAAGATTCTTCTATTCTTCATCCAATAATGATTTGGAATAGAAAGTTGTCTTAGGTGCTTCTTTTGTTCCCCCATTATCTGGAGTGGCCTTTTCTGCTAGCATTGTTGACTTTTCTGGATGCATTTCACTAAGGGGGAGATTGAATCCCTCATCCTTGGGTGCCTCAAAGAGGTTTTCACCATCAGATGCATCCTTTTTTTACTATTTTAGGATTAGAGAGTGCCACTAGGTGGTTTTCACTCAAGGATCTGCATGTTAGTTGTATTTCACTAATTGTGTGATTGAAGGATTCAATCATCTACCCATAGTATGCTCTTGTGTCAAGCTCTATGTCAAAGCTTGCTTTGTGATTTTCCCATGATAAGTTGTCACAGAGTCCCATGAATTTTAAGATCACTTCATCATTTTCAAATAAATATAGAATCGGTGGTCCTTGTTGGTCTATGTCAATAAGTTGTGGGTATACTAAGTGTATTTTAGTTGGTTGGTTGCTTGGGACAAAGGATTCTATGGATATCATAAAGAGGGTGTTGTTCTCAAATAGGTCAACAATATCAAGGGGAAAGTCATCTAAGGTTGTATCACACGATGTAGGTAACCAAGAGGAAGCCTCTGTCCATTTAGAATAAGTACCTTTTCCAATAAGTGTGACCTTGCTAGTAGTACAATGTAGACCAAGATGTTTTAACCATTTCTTAGGAATGATGGGATCGATCAAACTATTGTCATTTTGTCCTAGCTTCTCATTCTTGTTATATCCCATGCTTTTCATCAGCTGCAAGCCTTTGTTGTCATCTTCCATGGGAAGAACAGGGACAGGTCGTTCATCTTGATAGAGGATTTTAGAGATATCTTCCTCATTGACATCTTCTTGATTCAAATCCCCCCACTTTGTGAAGGTAGTAGCTTCCATCTTGGTTGTTTTGGGTTCTTTGGTACTAGATGTGGGTTTCCCATGAGATTGAGGAGAAAGAGGTAACTCTCCTAAGACAAAGGTGTCTTTCAATAGTTTGTAGTTTCCACAACCATCATCTTGGATCACTGCTTTGACGTCAGGTATACTCTACACAATGGGTGTTTTTGTTGTTGAGTTAGAGGCTAGGGATGTTGGATCAACAAATGAGCTTGTTGGTGTAGGCCCTTCATCATTCTTGGGTATTTGGGGTATCCTATAGAACTTGGATTCAAGACTTTTGCAGTAGTAAAAAGGCTCAGGAGCTCCGTGGATAGTGATTTCTCTACCCTCAAAAGGAAACTTCACACACTGATGATAGGTTGAGGCCACAACTTTTAGAGCATGGATCCATGGTCAGCCAAGTAGGATGTTATAGGGAAGATCAAGATCAAGCAATTGGCATGTAGTTTTTGCAATAAGAGGTCCCAATTGGATGGGAAGTGAAATGATTCCTTGTGATACCTATTCTTGGTTGTCATATTCTCTAATGGTGATACTCTTTGCTTTCTCAATAGTATCTTCTGAATAGCCCAGATGTTTGATCAATTGAAGGGTACAAATTTTCAGATCAGCACCTCCATCTACCAAGACTCTTTTGACCTTGTTTTTATGAATGATAACCTCAAGGTGTAAAGAACGGTTATGTGATGGTTGCAATCGTAGGTCTTCCTCGAAGAAGGTGAGAAGATGGTTGGTGATATGGCCTACCATAGCTAGAAACTAATCAATATCAATATCCTTAGGGATGAATGACTCGAACAAGGCTTTCTCCAATATTTCCCTATGTGCAGGGGATAACCTTAAGAGTTCTAAGATTCATATCTGTGTGGGGGCCTGCTTAAATTGATCTAGAATATTTTACTTGCTAGGATTAGATGTGGGAAAATTAGGTTGTGACCTAGATTGAGATGGGACTCCTTGAACAGTTATTTTTCCATGTCTTATGGTGACTCCACATTCCTCACTAGCTCCTTTGATGGTGACGACTGTAATGATGCTATCGTAGGAAGCAACTACGTTGGAGTAGGTATGTTGTACATTTGTGTAATCCTTAGCTTTTTCCTTGTTGTTTTCTTTATTATGATCTGGCATGGGGTTCTTGTATATCTTAAGATCCTAATTCCCAACTAGTACCTCAACAAATATGGTGTCGTTCTCTATAAGATCTTGAATGATATTCTTAAATTTTATACAGTTTGTTGTTTTATGTCCTTTCATTTTTTGAAAGTCATAGAGATCAAACTTGTTGTATGAGGATGGTTTCTCTTGTGGTTCTTGGCATTTTTCAAAGTTGGGAAGTGTTATCAGATTTGACTCTACCAACTTCTTCATGATCATTTCGATAGGTTTCGATAGTTGTGTGTACTTGCATTTGGGATAGTTGTTCTTGTTAGTGGTTCACCTTTGTTGCATGTCAGTGTTATTGATGTGATTGTTTTGAGGAGGTGTTGTTTGTTGTGCCATCGGTCGGATGTTGGAAACTTGATTGTTGTTGGGTCTAGGAGCACTTAGTATGACCTTAGCATCTACCACATTGTCATTAGTTACATTTATGTTCTTTTCCCAGACATGAGGTTTCTCATTCAAACTAGTTGAGGGATGGTTGTCTTTGTAAGCTTGAGTATTTCCTTGTGAGATTAGAGCTCTTTCAATGTTAAGGGCTCTAGGGTCAAGCTCATCATATGATTTAATGCACTGCATTTTCAAGTGGAAAGATAGATTGGGGTCTAGATTGGATATGATGATTCCCACTTGTTGTTCATCGAGAAGAGGCCACTTGCTTTTACTAGCTCTTTGTCTCCATCGTTGCAAGAAATTGGAAAAATATTGTCCTTTGTTTTTTTGAGAGTATACAGTTCCTATAGAATTGCGTCCATGCCAAGATTAAAGGAGAAGTGATCGATGAATTTATCAGTGATTTCTTGGAAATTTTTTATGCTAGGAGGTGGATGAGAAAACCAATCCATTGCAAGACCTGTTAAACTTTGAGGGAAGAGGCACATTAGATATGAATAATTGTAGGCTACCTCCATACACATTACATTAAATTATTTTATATGATTGATAGGACTTTCTCTCCCTTTGTATTTGTCAAATTTGGGGATTTAAAAACCTAGAGGGAATGGTACCATTGCAATGTTTCAATCAAATGGATAAGGACATAGATTGTGTGTATGGGTCTTCTTTGTCTTACCCAATCGAAGGTCTTGTATTTCTTGTGATAGCACCTTGAATTGTGATGCTAGATCATCTTTCAGGCTTGGTGGAGGAACATATGGTGGGATGGCGGATGAGTTAAATGGAGGATTTTGATATGATAAGGTGTTGAATGTGGTGTATGGTGGTGTGAGATTCTATGAGGGTGATTGTGGTATTGATGTACATGTTCCTAACACATTTGGATTAATGATGTTATGTTGAGGATTATAGTAGGAACTTGGTTGTTGTTGTTGGGCATACTATTGAGCTAGTAAGGCTTGATATTGTTGTTGCACTGCTAGGGCTTGCTGTTGGGCCTGTACCACGAGGGATTGTTGTTGGGCCTATTGTTGTTGTTGTTGTGCTACTAAGGATGCTTGTTGGGCTTGTTGTTGTTGTTGTGCTAAGGTTGCTTGCTAAGATTGATGTTGTTGTTGTGCTAAGGTTGCTTGCTAAGCTTGATTTTGTTGTTGTGCTAAGGCTACTTGTTGTTGTTGTGCTAATTGCTATTGTTGGATAGCTTGTTGGTAAGATTTTTGTGCTTGTTGTAAAGCTAGGGCATGTGCTTGCAAAGTAGGATCAGGGGCTTGGGAAATTTGTGATGGATTGGGGATGTTGATGTTTTGAGTTGGTAGCAGATTACTGACGAGAGGTGGAGGGTTCCCTTGATTTCAAATTCCTTGTAATTTAGTAGATGAAGATGGAGGAATGTAAGTTTGAGGTCCTGATTGATTTGGAACGACAAAGGGGATAGTGGGGAATGATGAAGATGGTGTCATTAAATTTTGTGATGGAAATGACACACTAGGACCTTGAGTCGATTGATTAAAAATATGTCCTTTTCCCATGTCTTGAGGATTAGCTTGTGCCAAAGATGTAAACAAGGGATTCATGATCAAGGTACTTCCTAGGTTGACATAACTCATAACCAAGGGATTTCTTTGAGGTGGATTGATAGTATATGAGGTAAATATGCTTTGTGAAACTAATGGTATGCATGAGGCCAATGGAGGGTTGAATAAATATGTCCCTATTTGTGTTAATGGTTGGCTATATGGTATGGTATTGACATGCCCTTGTGTGTTGTTTTGAGATACTTGGTCTATATTGCTTTGTGTGATGGTGGGCACACTTGTGGTTGTCATGGGTGCATATGAAGAAGGGTGTCCCTAATATGTCAAAGTGGTCATGGAATAATGAAGTTCAAGAGGTGTGTATGGTTGTTTAGGATCTTCAGGAATAGTATGAGCACCAAATTTAGGTGTCCAAGTGGTTGTTGGAGGTGGGGGACTAGTGTCAAGGGTTCCCACAAGTTTACTTCTTTCAAATGGAAGAGTTAGAACAAAGTCTTGGGTAAGACTAGTTGCAAGACTAGGAGTAAATGTTTGATTTAGCCCTAGTGATAGAGTTGTGAAGCTTTGTGTCAAGTTTTGCGCAACAAAGGATGGGGAAATTGGAGCTACATTTTCAAATGGTGCAGGGGCACCTAGGCTAACCTCCATTTTGTTAATTGTCATTTTTGGCTTGTATCTGACATTAGCCAAGTCAGAGTAATTGTGTATTTGTTTTGGACCTTAGAAGGTCATTATTGTGGTTAGGTGAATTAGTCATTAGGACTAAGATCCACCAATGTTTAGTCCTCATTAATAGTTTTGCTTTGTTTAGCCTTAGTAGCTCAAGTTGGAATTGGAGTCTTAAATGTGTCTAAACACATGATGTTGTTAGAAAGATGCCATGAGGTAGTTAAGGGAGTTGGATGCTCAAAATCTAGGAGATGGAGGTCCTAGGAATTAGGGAGATGGCATAATGGTTTGTTTCCAAAAAGTTGTTACAAAGTTGTCATGACAACATTTGCCAATATGGCAAATGTTGCATGCAACTCGGTTATCTTGGATCCCCTAAAAGATAGGAGTGTGGGATCGACCAAAACACCCTACAAACATGGTAAATGGCATCTATGAAAGGTGGTGGCTCGAATTCAGAAGAGAGTCTTTTGGTAATCAAGTTTTTGTTGTGTTGGAATAGAAGAACTCTGCAATTTCTGTGTTTACCCAAATACTTTGAGTGACAGTGCTATCAAATGAGTTAGATGTTCTGATTTGGTGTTGGATTTGTGTTCACTGGGTATATCTAAGCATTTTTCCTTTTGTAAGAAAGTTGATTTGAGTTAGTTTAGTGTTTTGTTTAAATAGATTAAGGTCTAGGGTCTTTATTGGTTTTGTCCTGACCAGTTTGTCTTTTCATGGCTCCCCCATGAAATCTAGCCACGGGAGTTTCCTGAGAATAGATGGAATTGTTAGGGGAGCCATTAGTTTGTACATATGTAGTGATAGGAGTCATGAGGAGTCAAGCAGTAGCATGTATTAACAAACCCTAGGTGAGCTTTGAGTGCCCGGTTAGAGGTTTGACAGTGAAAATTGAAGAGAACAGGTAGGGGAAAGAGGTACCGTACAGAACACGTACAGTTCCAAGTGAGGTTTAGTCATAACCTAACATGCTTGGAGGATTGAGGTTCCTGTTAATCCATTTGAATCAGTTTTGAATGAGAAAACAGTGAAACCCTAGTAATTAGGCCTTTTAGCCCTAGTTGGCCTAGATTATAGGAAATCAGTGTACGAAGGAGTTAGGGGTCTGAAACCCTGTGAATATTTTAGTAGATCAAAAAGGGTACTTGAATGTGAAATTTTTTTTTGAGGTTATTTGGAAAGTTTGGGCAAGAGAGACAAAAAGGTCACTGTCAAGGGCTATAAGGGATTAGGCCTCCTCAAGGAAAATTCTTGGAATCGGTAAGAAAGAAGGTTGAAGATCCTCCAAGATGAATCCAGTTGGATGTGTATGGCATGTTTTCAGTATCCTTGATACCCCTACAAATAGTTTAATGTCTTGTGTGATGTTGGCACTTAGAGTCTTCTAAGTGGAGGAGATAGTTTGCCAATTCAAAAGTGGTGTTAGTCTTTCAAGGTGAAGCACAAGTTGTGAAACTCTTGGAGAGGAGTTAGAACAGGACTTAGTTAATGATCTAAGCTTGACAAGAACCTAGAAGATATCAGGTTCCTGGATGAAGACAGGGAAAATTCTTCCTAGCTAGTTGTGCAAGCAAACCAAGGAACACTAACACCATCAAAAGCTTGGTGTTCCATAATTTCCTCCCTAGTAAGTTCAAATGGATTATTCATGAAATCTTCAATCTCATATGGTCTTGAAGGAGATGATGGTCATTGTGATGGGGTAACATGACTTCTAGGATCAAATTCTAAAGGATTTGGATCACTTGAGGTAAAATTTATTTTGGTTTTCTCCATGATTCTCTTGTGTTGTGATCTTGTCTTTACCATAAATTTTGTGTCACCTATGGGAGATTTGTGTTGTGATTTGTGATGTTTGAAATCTTTAGTTGACTCAAATCTAGGTAAAAGGGATGCTCTAAGTATTTTTGGAGTAATGATGATAATGGGGTGTGAAAATATGGGTGATGTGGGAAGTGATATTTGCAAATGTTTTGGGACAAAACTTTTGACTTAAGTTTTGATGTTAGGATAAAGGATGCTAATGAACTTGGAAATATTTAGGGTAGACTCGTGACCTTCAAGAAAAAATAGTTCAAAGATGATAACTAACTTAACTAAGTGCATGGAAAAGGATGCATTTCACATACAAACTAGCTAAGTTAGAAGTTGGTTTGATTGATGTTTAAGTCAAAAGATATTGGTGTATTCAAAATTTTGCAAAATTTGGATGAAGTGAAAGATGAAATTTGAATGAAGAGGTGAGTGAGATGTTCGACCCAATGTTGACTTTAAAGTGAACCTTTGTTTTTGACAAGACCAAGGTAGTGAGAATGATGCTAGACCTCTAAAATTTTCAAATCCTAAAGACCCAATATTGATTTAGATGAGAGGATGGATGGGGATGCTTAGACCTATTCGGTTCCTCCTAGTTTGAGCATATAAGTTTCTTAACAAGCAGTAACGATTGCAATAAAGTATTGAGGCCCACTTCCTACTAAACTGTGAACTACGATACTTATGTTTTCAATGACAAGATGGAGATCTTCCCCTATGAATTTTGATTATGTGATGGATCATTTAGAGGAGTTCAGTGTCATGAAAAAGACCAAGATTTTGACTCCAAAAGAATGCATATAGTTTTGGATTGTTTCTTGAAACATGTATGTAGAAGTTTTTTACCAACTTGTCTCTATTCTTGTGAAGTGTTAAAAGATGTTTCTTGAGAGCATTTGGACTAAGATGCTTGAGTCTAAAATGATGACCTGTAGACCTCACTTTAGGGATCCTGATTTTACGTGAGATCATGTAGAAATAGTTCAAGTTTATGGAAAAAAGGAAGATATTTATTACCATGTGGGTGGTGGTAATGTGGGCCTTCTAGCCTCAATATCAGCTTGTTCCTCTTCTTCGTCTAATATGGTTGTTGTGTTTCTCCACTAGGTATTTGTTTCTTTTGTTTCAAAAGTGAAGCTTCTCAAACTGCTAATGAGATCAGTTTGTTCTTCGTTAATGAGTTCAAAGTTTGGTTGGATTATAACACCTAGAAGATTAGGTTGTTCAACATGAGCAATCAGTCTCCAAATAGTCATGTGAGGTTCATTTGTCAGTTTATCTTGTTTAATGAGTTTATTTTACCATAATCACTTTTCTGGATTAAATTTTCAAACTAAATGTTTATGTCAAAAACACCATAACTTTCACAATGTCCATTTTGTGAGAATCATGAGGTTGAAGCCATAATTTCCTATGTTGTCTTTGGAAAATATGGATTTTGATATAAGTCAAGATATTTAGAAATCTCTAAGGATAGAATCCTTATGACAAGAAATAATATCAAGGCTTTTTTCAAGAGGTGCCCATATTTAGGCCAAAGTATTTGAAATTTTGAGGAAGATAGTGAATGTTTGTTTTTGCATCATTTTGGAACCAAGAAAAGTATTAAACTGACTCAAAATCATTACAACCCTAGGTTTGAAATGGCTATATTTTTTGAGTCCCCACTTGGATTTCTCCAAACACTAAACAATGAGAACAGTTAGAGATTTGGTGACACTTGCTCCCCTCCACGACACACACTTCTCAAGACCACCAAATATAAAAATCCTTAAAATCCAGAGATCAAAAGGACTTTTTATGTTTCTATAATTGAATAGTACAAATGTGGGGGGGCTTCAAAATGACCATTCTTGCACCAACAAATATTAAGTATTTTTGGCTTCTAAACAAGGGTTCGTAGTAAAGGCTTCCAATTTAGGGGGTGCAATGATAAAATCTGTCAAGAGTTCTCCCAACCCTTAGAACAAGGATTTACACATCATAAAGATACTGGGGGAGAGCTATCATGTACCGCTTCCCATTGATCACAATTTTCATTGCAACCACACATTTATATCATGGTTTGGAAGAACTTGGCTTTAGCTTGTTACCGCTCGGGTCATTCCCTCCTTTCAAAGTGGGGAGAAAGGCCCTCTAAAGGTAAATAATAGCAAGGAAGTAAATTCGTAGTTCAATCATCTTCATTTGTATGAACAAAGAGAGAACACACACTATGCCTTTTTCTCACACTCACAAAGGGGGTTCAATTTTAATCCAAACTGAAAGATGTAGGTGATTATACAAAGTGTTAAGGAATGTTTATATTTCTCAAGGTCACCAAATGGTGTGAGAGAATTGCATACACATTCAATAACAAAAGTGTAAATCACAAAATATAGCAAATAGTTGTAAATTTTAACTCCTCAAAGCAATGATGAGTTTGTTTTAAGCACCAAATGAAATGTTAAGTTGCCTTGTTCAATTTTAAACCCAAAGTAAAATGATGATGTGAGGGTTCAATTTTAATATTGTTTTGTTAAAGATACAAGATATTGAGAGGGGGGTGGTGAATTGGTAACTTCTTAAATTTTTTGATCAGATACCACCCAATTATTCCAATGCAAACAATAGTAGAGGTAAATAAAAGCATTAACAAAACATGAAATCAAAGAACACAAGAACACTAGGAAAACCAAAAATGGGAAAAACCATGGTGAGTGTTAGCTCACAATATTATATAACTGGTTATAGAATATCACAAAATGGGTGGCTCACTACCAGGACTCACTGTCCAGAAACAAAGGCTCACTTCCTATAGAATTACAATGATTGAATGGATGTTAGCCAGAAAATGAACTAATAGAATACACCTAATAAGTACAGATTCAGTTCCAAATAAAGCTCAGTAAACGGACTTAACACATTTCATCATGTTTTCACTACTTCACTTCTTCACACAAAATCACTCCCACCTTCTTCAAAAACTGTTCGTTATATATACCCAATCTTCTTCACAAGCATCAATTAGGTTGACCTAATTAGATGCACTTCATATTTACCAAGAATATTATCTTTCGGCCTCAAGCTTTGAAAAAGGATAACCCACATGCTTCAATAAGTTAGCATAGACTTAAAATAGGTCGCACATATATCTGCATAACAAGACTATTTTCTTCTTTACACAATTTATCAAGGAAGTCGGCTGGGAATAGACTTCAAACCAAAAGAAAAAAAACATTTTGTATGAGCACCGAATATGTGAAATCTTGAAAGTACGTGCTCCTAGTATCTACAAACCATTTCCCAAAACTGCAAGCAACAATGCTCACCAGAAAAAAAAAATGTGGATCAAAATACTGAAGGATTTAAGCAAAATATTGATTCAGATACTAGACTAGAATACCAAAGTAACTGTAGCCTTGATCTTGCAGTTGCAACTCATATATCATGGTGACATAAATGAAAAACAAAAAGTAACAAAATGAGATGTTCTTCATTTTTCCAACAATCTCCCCCTTTTTCATTGATGGCAACATGTGCCAAAACCAAAAAGAATATTTATAGAGTTCTCTATTCATAGCACTTCTCCCCCTATCACTAACAATCCACCACTTCACTCCCCCTTTGACATCAAGGACAAAGGGTGTGCCAAAAATAATTGAAAAAAATTAAAGCAAAGAAAACAAAGAACCATATATCAACTGGAAGATGATGAGCTTTGAAGCTCCTTCAGAATACCTTCCCAAACTATTTTTCCTTTTTCCCAACCTTCCTTTGTTGCAGTCAACATCTTGTTCAGAGATTCCAACTCTATCAAAAATTCTTCAGCACCATTTGGAGTACTAGGAGCCAGATCTATCTTCTCAAACCCTTCAATGCATGCTAGACCCTCTCCAACCAAAGTGTATTCCATTCTTACAATATCACTCAATAGACAAAATTTTCTGATGATTTCTTCTTTTTGTTTCTGCAAGGCAAAGAAATTTTCTCTGTGTGTAGCGATGGCCTTCCAGATTGATCTATCTTTATCTTTAGATACACTATAAGTACCATAAAAAATAGACAACTGGGACTCAATGGAGTCCATGACAATCTTGATATTCTGAGTGGCATCCAACCACTTCAAGCAATAGGAGAGAACAAAATTTGCCTTAGACTCATAGACCTTCATCGCTTTTAGATTGTTTTCGACACACAAGTGTGCCAGAGCACATTTGTCATGCAAGGACAACAACCTTTTCTCCACCAATTTTTCTTCTACCTCATGTCTTGTCTTTTCATTAAGTTTGGAGGAATACTCCTTGAAGGAGTCTAACAATAATCTTAGATTTTCAATGGGGGTGAGAGATGTATCAATGGATGTACTAGGCATAGCTTCTTGTAATGCTTTCAGAGCATCTTCTATTAGTTTCATTCCCTTTTGACGTGTCTCAAGAATTTCCTTTCTTCCAGATGCTTTCATAGCATCACCCAACACAAATTTATGTACAAGAGACATCTTTTCCACATCAAGATAGCCTTCAAAGATCGAGAGTTTCAAAAGTTCTTGGGGAATAATCAGTTGAAATCTAATCTTCTTAGATAGCAAACCTTTCAGTACATCACCACCAAAAGACGAATCACCGAGATGGTTCAATGATTTCACAATCTATGTTTCTTCATTTTTCCTAGAGGATTCCATAACTTTCTTTTCTTCCTCTCCCTTTTCTTTTTCTTTATCTTCCTCTACTACCTCTTCTTCTTCTTCTTCCTCTTTCTCTTCATCCTTTTCACCTTCATCTTCATCTTTATCTTCATCATTATCTTTGTCATTGTTGTCCTCTTCCTCAAGATTGTCTTGTCCTTCTTCATTTCCCTGACCATCGCCTTCAACATTGCCATTATTTTCTTCCTCATTACTTTGCTCTTTTTTTCCTTTTTCTTCTTCAGTATGCTCTAGAGGAGCATCATTATGCATCTCAGGCTCATCCTCTCCCTCATTCTATTCATTAGCTTCATTACCAATATTAATTTCAACATCAAAATTATCAGAAATATTTTCATTACCTGTTTCCAAAGGAACATTTTCCTCAATCACCAGTTTTGAGCATACCATACTTTCCTGTTGTCTCCCAGATAATTTTAGTTGTTTCCTTCCTCACTTTCTTTGTCAGCTTCTTGTTTCTTGTCATCAACATATTTACCCTACCCTTCATTCAGAACATTTCATCCCAGATCTTCTTCAGGGATTCCAGATCATTAGGGGTCAAGGAAGACCCAATCTTGTTATATGTTGCATTCTAATCTTTTCTTCAAACACAATGGCCTCAGATCATCTTTTCATAAGATCATCCCGCATGCTTTTAGGAACATCTTTCTTTATGTTATCCCATTTTACTTCTAAAATAATGACATACTCAATAACATCTAAAAGTAGTGTTTTCTTGTCTTCTTCTCTGACATAATCATAGTATTGAGTTGTGGGTTGAAGCATATTTTCAAAAGTTACCAAAGTATTAAGAGTTGGCTCAAGTTTATACCAAGGATTAGAACTTACCAGAATATCTTGTTCATCTTTGTAGTCAACAGAGGTTTCATTGACTACCTTGGCCTTCTTTGATTCAGGCTTGGTGTGCACATGTATATCGTACTCATGCTCTTCTTCACCTTCAGATGAAGACAAAATGTGTACTCTTTTAGAACCAACATTTGTGGATGCACCTTCACTAGAGGGTAAACCATTCTCCTTACAAGCTTTACTTCAAGATCTTCTTCTTCTTTATCTTGATCATCTGTAACACTCATATTTTTCTCTCTTGTTGCCTTCTCTTTCCTTCCTCTCTTAGCAGGGGTGACCGAAGGAGTTTCCTTCCACTTCCCGGATCTAGTAGTAGGTCCGGAGGAAATAGGACCTTTACCTTTATCAACATTTCCAAGTTCATTTGTAGTTGCAGGGCTTGCAGAGGAATTTGCAGAGGTATTTCTACTAGATCTTCTCAAACCAGATGATTTTGCCTCTCTTAGTGATACCTTATCCCTTCCAAGGGAAATCTCCTCATCAGTGAAACTAGAATCTTTAAGTTTTTTCTCCACTTTCTTCCTAATCTTAGGCTTTTGTTGTTCCATATGAATTTCCATAGACTTCTCTGCATATGTCCCAATTCTAGGTTCATTGGGGTCCTTTGGATTCTTCAGCAACATTTGCACATAGCCTTCAGTTTCTTCTTCTGTTATCTCATATCCAAGAGGTTGAATCCAGATAGTTCAAGGTTATACGGCCTCAATCATGCATTCATCAGTTGAGACATGAAATATGATGTCATGCTTATACTTCTCCACAATTTTCCTCAAAAAAATTTCCCTTTCATTCATATTTCTTTTGAATACTGCAAAGAAAGTTGTTAGGACTTCTTCTTGAGCATTCAAGTTATCAAGACTATACATATGATCAAAGATTTGATGTCGCACCGATCTAGATGGGTTCCATAATACATCTTCATTCTTCCCAAGGAGTCTTTTCATGAAATAAAATAATAAACATATGATCAACGAACCAAATTTAAAGGCATACTTCTTTTCCTTTGTCTGCTTTATGTTTTCTAACAATTGCAATTGAAGAAGCTCATAGAGATCATAATCTACACCTTTCACTACCATATCATAGCCAATATAGATTGTTGTGGCTGAAAAAAAATTCTCCCTGTTTGTGAAATATATCTTGTGACCTATCATGAGAAATGCATACTTCACTACTGGATTGGTAGTCATCGTTGCTAGGGCTCTTTTGTCAAATGTTGCTCCAGTGAGTTTCGTCACTACCTCATTCTTTATAGATTTTAACATAGGTATTGTTCCTTTATCCCAAAGACTAGTTAGAGCCCTAATTGCTTCTTTCGTTATCAAGTGTGGCCTATCAGTCTAGAGAAATTTATTATGAATTTTGCTTGGAACTAACTTCACGAACTTATAATCATAGCTGAAATTAGGGAAATTGTTCTAGATGTCCAAAATTTTGTCAACCACATTTGATTACTCGGGTTTTACCCTGAATTCATCACTAGTAAGCTCCTTTTTCCAGAGGTCAATCAGTTTTACATGATTTTACTCCTCAAACTTAACTCTAATAATCATCCTAGTATCCTTGGTTTGTATTACACCA
Source organism: Sequoia sempervirens (assembly GCA_007258455.2). Lineage (NCBI taxonomy): Eukaryota > Viridiplantae > Streptophyta > Pinopsida > Cupressales > Cupressaceae > Sequoia > Sequoia sempervirens. The sequence goes on along the minus strand of VDFB02000020.1, from coordinate 8,888,292 downwards.
TGCAGAATTAAAGAAAATGCACCCATGGGATCGTCTTCAAATGCTTTCGATGAGTACTTTTTATAAGAGGGCCTCGGCCTCTTCAATACTTTCATAACTACAGGATTTTCCATTCTATTGGTACTGAATTCATGCAAATTTACCAAAACACAATAGCTCAAGAATTATACATACCTTTTTTTGCACACAGAACCATAGTTAGGGTTTCCACAACTTGAACTCCAATTGTCTTCAGGAACACTCCAAAAGTTCTCCAATTCTTCAAATTCTCAAATGAACAAAATGCCTCAATCATTTTCTTTATATAATAATGATTTACCCTAAATTGCATTTATTGCGGAAGATTCAAAAAGATGCTAAAAACTCCTTTTTACAGAGACAAACCCTAATTTTCTCTGCAAAGAATCATCTCTTCATATTTTCTACTGATTCCTTTTCCAGAACCTCTAAAAACTCAATCTTCATCTCTCTTCCTCGTTTCTGCCTCCGACACACCATCTAACCAAGGGGTTCTTACAATTTTCTCATAAAGCTCCCCCTGCGACCTTGCTAGGTCTAATTACCAAATAAATTGTCTGTACCTGATGAGGGCATAGACTCATTATTTGTATTTGTTCTTATTTATTTCTCCAAATCTTGCTCATCTCTTGCTTAATCTCATCTTTTTTGATTCTTCATAGATTCATTCTTTTCTGTCAGATAGCTTTCCTTGTTCTTCTTGCTTCTGTAGACTCTCGAAACATGTCCCAATTTGTTGCAGTTATAGCAAAAAAAATTCCTTTGATTAGATTGACTCCTTGTTCTGCACTGATTAGCTTTATGTCCATACATGTTACAAGTATAGCAATAGCCATTGAAAGATTGATTCATTCTTCTTGCATTAAATTGATTCATCATCATGGTTTTTCATTCACTTGCCCTATGTCCAAATCTTTTGCATGCAAAACATTGACCAAAGAAAGGACCAGCGAATTGATTCATCTTGCTTCTACATTTAGTTGCCCTATGACCAAACTTATTGCATAAAAAACAAGTTCCATTAAAAGAAGGGTACCTTTATACATTAAGTTGTCTCACCGGAGGTCTCCTAGCAGAGTTTCTTGAATTTTCTTTTTGCTTTCCTTTATTCATAATCTTTTGATTATTCTCAGTTTTAGAGCTTTTACCGACATCATTTCCTAGAACACCTTTGTCTTTGCTTAGTTTTTGTCCTGCAATTAATTCATCAAGCTTGTTTGAGCTGGACTTGAACTTTTTTTCACTGAGTTTCGCCTTCTCCAGATCCACTTTCAGGTTCACAATTTCTTGTTCAAGCTTGGTGCAATCTTCAAACTTGCTTTGTACCAACTTGTTCAGACACTCTTAAATCATTTTCTTCTCTTCCACTTGAACTTTTAAACCAACAATATCTTCATTAGCCTTCTTCAACTGATCAGTTACTTCCTTATGCCTATCTTTGAATCTTTTCAATTGATCCTATAATTTTTAGACACATTCATTTGCATCTTCAAGATTCTCTTTTAGATCTTTGTTTTCTCTTTCAACCTTGTCGAGATCTTCAAGAGCAGTCTGGAGGTCCCCTTTATCATTCATTTCTTCCATCTTTAGGATCTCCCTCAAGATGTTAGGCTTTACCGAAGGAACCAAGCTCTAATACCAATTGTTAAAGATCCAAGATACTGAGAGGGGGAGGTGAATTAGTATCTTAAATTTTTTGATCAAACACCATCCAATTATTCCAATGCAAATAATAGCAGAGATAAATAAAAGCATTAATAGAACATGAAATCAGAGAACACCAGGATTTTTACATGGAAAACCCAAAATGGGAAAAACCATGGTGAGTGTTAGCTCACAATATTATATACCCGGTTATAGAATATCACAAAATGGGTGGCTCACTATCAGGACTCACTGTCCAGAAACAAAGGCTCACTGCCTACAAAATTACAACGATTGAATGGATTTCATCCAGAAAATGAACTGACAGAATACACCTAATAAGTGCATATTCAGTTCCAAATAAAGCTCAATAAACAGACTTAACACATTTCATCATGTTTGCACAAATTCACTTCTTTGCACAAAATCACTCTCACCTTCTTCAAAAACTGTATGTTATATATACCCAGTCTTCTTCACAAGCATCAATTAGGTCGGCCTAATTAGATGCAATTCATATTTACCAAGAATATTATTTGTTGGCCTCAATCTTCAAAAAAGGATAATCCACACACTTCAACAAGTCGACATAGAATCAAAATAGGTCGCACATATATCTGCATAACAAGACTATTTTCTTCTTTACATAATTTATCAAGGGAGTCGACTAGGAACAAACTTCAAACCAAAAGACAAAGAAAAAATTGTACAAGCACCAGATACATGAAATCTTGAAAGTACGTGCTCCCAGTATCTGCAAACAATTTACCAAAACTACAAGCAACAATGCTCATCAGAAAACAAATGCGGATCAAAATACCAGAGGATTTAAGCAAAATACTGGTTTAGATACTGGACTAGAATACCAGAGTAACTTTAGCCATGATCTTGCAATTGTAGCTCATATATCATGGTGACATCAATGACAAACAAAAAGTAACAAAATGAGATGTTCTTCTTCATTTTTCCAACACGTTTGTGCATTCGTTTTAAACCAAAAAAAATGATGAGGGTTCAATTTTAACCAACTTTGAAAATGAATTTTAAGCCCAATTGAAAGCTAGTTGGTCCTAAGATTGTAAGTTTTTAAAACCCAATGGAAATTTAGTTGTCCTAAAGCATAAACAAGAAAGCATGAACGTTGGGTTATAATTTCCCCAAAGCGTTAAACACTTGTTACAATCATATAATTTCAAGATAGGAAATATTTCTTCACTTTAGCTCCATGTCTTTAACCTACAAAACCCTATTAGTCTAACAACCAAAACACAATCACAAGTGCATTAGTGGTCAGATAAATCAAATAAATTAAAGCACATGTAAAAAAAATGATCGTAAAATTTCTTACCCTGGTTGGGCATCGTTGAACATGATAGTGTCATGATTTGAAGTCTGGGCGTCACTTTGATGAAAATGGGTGTCGCTCTACAACAAAAATAGAGAGCACAATAGTGTCGTAATTTTTTCAGGCATCACTACACATGGTAGTGTCACATTTTGAAATTTAGGGGCGTCATCATTTCCAGTTTTTGATACCTCTATATTAAATCAGTGTTGGTGTATTTAATTGGCATCAGTGTTTCAAATTGTAATGGCATCTATATATGGCGATGCTCTTCAAAGTGCATCGTTGTTTGTGATTTGGGCGTCACTATATCTTGCAAAATAAGCACAAAACAAAATTCAACCTAAAAAATGGTTAAATTAATGGTATACCCTCCTTCTAGCACTAGAATGTGAGACGAGGATCGTTAGGGTGGGTCAATTACGCTTGATCCATGATGAATCGAAGAATAATTTATCCACTAAACCTCAATCTACCAAACAAGATCATTCAAATTGAAAAGTTAAACTAAGTATTTAGTGAAACTGAAAAATCTAAACTATGAAAATAGTTAAATTCTTACTCTAACCCATTTGAAATTTATCCTGTTTTGGAATTGGTGTCATTTTGATGTGGGACAACAACCCTTTCCCAATCTCATGATTAGTGAGCCTATTTCAATTGGTTCTATGGAAGAGAATCAATGAAACCATTGTGATAAATGGATGAAAACCTAGTTTATGCTAAATTAAACATGATGCAAGCTAAGTTAACATGATTTTATGCTAAAAATGAACTAATTATGTAATTTCTAAGATAATCTAAGCTAATTCTAAACTAAAATATGGAAACCCTAATTCATATACAAACTAAGATGGATGCATGTAATCCATTAATGGATACTTTAAGCTATTATGCAATTAGAAATAAACTAAAAGAAGCTAAAAGTGAGTAAATTGAGAGTGTGGATGCAAGTGAATTTAGCAAAATAATTTTTTCAATTGAAAGATGGATCCATTTGTCTCCAAATAATTTCCTATTTATAGGAAAGCAAATGAGAAATGGAGGGTTGAGATAAAAAGATCAATCAATGGTCAAGCATGAAAGGAAGAAGAGGCATGGATCATGGATTCTGATCAATGAATGAGAATGCATGATGGGATTTAATCAAGGGATCACATTTGCTTCAAACAAACACAGTTTTGACCTACTCACACAGGTCAAAGGTGACTTGTTCAAAAGGTTAAAGGTTAAAACTTGCATTAAAAGCTAAGTGAAAATATCCCTTTTTCAAATGATGGAGGAATAAGAATATTCCTTGGAATATTCATTTGGGTGAGGATAAAAGGCATTTTGCAAATTAAAAGAAATTCTTAATTGTGCAAAAAGGGGATAAGGAATATTCCATGGGAATATCCCCTTTTAGAGGAAAATTAGCTCAATTGCTAATTAAAAAAGGTTTAGTCACGCAATTAGGGGATTTGGAGGAATTATTAAAGTGATATTTATTAAATTAAATAAGTTAATAAATGGGGGGAGAGATGAAATGATATTTAATTAAATAACTTAGGGTTATTTAATTAAATAAGACGACTTAGGGAATTAAATTAAATGTTTTGATTTATTTAACTTAATGAGATGAAATGTTAGCTTGAAGGGGGGTGAATTAACCTGAATTGATGAATTAGATTAATGGACAAAAATGATGTCATTAATTAAATTAGCTAGGTTAATTTAATTAATTAAGCAAAAAGAGGATGGGTTTAAAGAGGAAATGATGTTAGTAAACCTATTTTGAGTGTATGATATCATTTAGGACATTTTTCAGTGTCTACAATGTCATTTTTATTATTTAGGTTAGGGTGGTTAGTCATTTATTTATTTTTTAGAAGTCTACTTAGCTCTATTGTCCATAAATAAGGCACTAACCAATTTTTTTAACTAAAGATCCTAAAGTTCTTCTATGGTCTAAGTTGGTCACATGGTCCGAAGAAGGAGCCCATTGTTGGTACCTGCATGAAACTCAAATTTTTTAATAACTTTTGTCCACTTTTCATTAAAATTCTTTGTCATATTTGTGCCAATCCACTTCAATTCATGGTCTTCTTGGTTAGTTTGTTAAGTTTCCACGACATTGGCCTTTATCTTTTGACAAATGAATTTTGTAGAATGACAATGATTGCCACATGTTCAATGAAACAAACGATGGTGTTATATAAAATATCAAAGGTTGTGAAAGAGTATAAAATTTCAAAGAAAAATATAGAAGAGCGAGCATACTACACCTAATCTGAGCATGCGAAACCCAACTACGTTATCAAGTTACTTCTTTTTGTTGTCACTTTACTAATCATTTTTGTCAAAGTTAAATATAAAATACCACTTTCTATTTGATTCATAAGTTATCATGTCAAAATCCAAAATTTTAAATTATCAAATTATTATAGATTGTTCATCATTTTAATTTTAATTATTAATTATTAACTAATATATAAAAATAAAATAAATATTTTTAAATCAATTGATAGTTTGATATTTTTTAAAAATTAAAAAATTAAATATTTTTTTTAGAAAAAATAAAAATAAAAATGGCAACTACCACTTTTTATTTAAAGACTTGTCTCTCTCTAAACAAAGAAAATTTTGTAACCAAACATAAGTCAAAATATTGGAATTATGTGAAGAGGCATTAGGGGTAAGGTAAAATCAAGTGTTGTCAAAGATTAGTTTGCGATCCAATCAACAGGAAAAAGAAAATTTAGTTTTTAATCCTATTGACATCTAATTAGAGTGTGACATTAGTAAAGGATAAACTCAAAAATTAAAATCCCAGCCTCTAAAAAATTTAATGTTTTTAAAGAGCACACTCTTATAAGAATCTTTGTATCTTTTACAAACTATAGTCAAAATAAAAAAAGGGTGTGTTTGAGATTAAATTCAGGAGTTTATAAAGTTTTTTTATTTTTAAAAAGTGTAGTCAAGAAAGGAAAATTGTGTCTAGGTTGGGCACAATTTTTAATTTTATTTTTATTTTTCTTTACAAATTTTTACTAAGGTTAAAAAAGTATAGCTAGCATAAGGAAAAGTAGTTACACTCTTTACAAAATGTAGGAGCTTAAAAATATCTTGAGTATATCATACATCTTGATTTCGCTTATTAACACCATTTATCTCATAATTCACCCATTTTGTCCATTTAATCAAATAATGTTCAATTATTTAGTTAAATTCACCTTTTCCCCCTATTAATCAAATAATTAATTTTATTTGATTAATTCATTACATTCATTCTAATTTTCTCCCCTTTGATTAAATAATTCTTAATTGTTTAATTAAAGTTCTCAATTCCTCAACTTGCACAATTAAATGATTTTCATGAATTTTTTAATTAGTTGATTTTCCTCCAATCCTCCAACTTGCACAAATAATATTCCCCATATAATATTCCCTTTTCAAATTTGAATTATTCCCTCCAATTCAAAATATCTCCAACATAATTCCTAAAATTAAGGGATATTGTTGAGTCTATCATGGATTATGAACCATTGATCTAATCCTTGATCCATGCTTCAAGGGTTATCAACCACTTGGTTCATCCTTGATCCACACTTGCCTCCTTGATATTTTCTCATCCATTGATTAGCATTTTGAATCTTCACCATTGATCAAAATTCCTAAAATCTATAAATACCAAGCCTTTTCCATTTCAATTCATTCACAATCCTAATAACAAAGTTACTCTCTAGGATTTCATACTCATTTCTTGAACACTCTAGAGCATCTTTTGTGACTCAATCTTCATCAATCATCTCCAATCAATCTTTTGCAACAATGGATAATGCATTAAACTAAGCAATCCACATCCATCTCACACTTATGCATCAATCGACAATGGGATTGAGAGGTTTGCATCATTAATTAGGTTCAATTGATTTGAATGTTATGTTTAATTCTTGAATTGGGTTGTTTAGTGTTGTTAATTGAATTTCACTGGAGTATGACTTTCATTGATCAATATCTTGTTTAATTTTCTTTATTTCATTTTTATTTAATCAATTGAATTCATGTACTTACATTTTGGCACGCTCAGTGGAACCCACATCCTTGTTCTAATCTATTTTTTGAGCTTTTTTCAGATTGTGGGTTTAAGAGGACAGTTCAACACTTTTGTTAAAGCTCAAAACTTATGCATCTCAAAGGTCAACACTTTTAACAAAGCTCAATTATTTTTCAACAAAGATCCACACTTTTGCAACAAGTTTCCACATTTTTGTAATACAAAACAAAGCTCAACACTTATGTCCTATATATAAATGCTTCTATCCAATATCTCAATGCTTTTATCCAATATCTCAATTCTTTTGTCTAATATCTCCACACTTTTGTCCTAAATTTCCCCACTTTTGTCATAAACTATCCCACTTTTGTAGATGGGCAGTGTGATGCTTTTGTTCAACAACGTGACACTTTTTTCAGGTGAAACAATGACTTAATTTCTTAAGGTTTAATTTATTTATTTTTGTGATCTTTGGCTAACCCCAACAACATTTTGTTTCCTAATTTTACCTAACCAGTGTATAGCATGTGAAGTTTGGAAAAGCATTTATTAACATTGGTTTTTTAGGGTTAATATAGGACTCACATTTGAAATTTAGTTCTTTAAAATGAATTCAAATTTCATTTTAGTACACTAAAATTGAACAACACAACTTGAACATTTACATTTGGTGCTTTAAAATGAATTCATTTTCCCTTGGTGCATTAAAATTGAACAAGACAATTTGAACACTTCATTTGGTGCAATAAAATTAAACAAACAAATTGCATGCTTTCAATTTGGTATTTAAAAATGAACCACGCATTTCAATCCTTGGTGTACCTAAAATTAACATGTGTTCTTTTTTTTTTATCATGCTTGGTATGTTAGAGTATGTTCCTCTCCCCTTGCACTTCGTGTGAACTTGGGTGACGAGAAACACTCCTAGTTTGCACTTTTTTTCTTTTAAACACCAAAGGACTTGTCTATGTATCCACTCCCCTTGCGCTATGTGTGATCTTGGGTAATGAGAAATAGCAACACTAATCCTTCAAATTTATTGTTAGGAGGCTTTCCTATGGATTTCATCACCCTAGGGTTTGACCTCAAGCACATTTTTTCCGGTGAGTTATATAAAAGGGACAAAAGTGAAAGTTGTAGTTCTATCCATGCATATACCTACTAGAGACATTCCTATGTGGCCTTAGGTGATTTCAAACACAAGGAGATGATATTTATATATCACAATTGTGTAGGCAATAGTGCTCATGAATTTCTACCCACTACAAGCCTTGTTTCTAGAAGCCTAAATTCCATTTGTAGACTGTCAACTTATAGAGGTGCAACATGATAGCATCATCCTTTGAAGTTACTCGCTATGTACCAATGCTTGTTGAGGTGACATTAACTCTTTGCAAATAAATTTTCCTTCCAAGGTAAGAGGTTTTCATGTATGTGAGAATACTCTAGGTTTCCATTCAAGGGAAGGTATTTTATCAATGGGCCTGATATAAGAAGATAAACCTAATCTACCAATACAACTAGGATTGTTTTCTATGGAATTTTTTTATCATGAATACCATTGTAATACCAATTAGTGTGGTCTTGTGGAAGAAGAACACATGAAAAACATATAGAACACCAATTGAGTCATTTTACATGTTGTTTACTATGCTTTATCATATTTTTTTTTCAAAAACCTAGGTAAATTTACACATCAAAATCCAATGACAAACCAACACCTTTTTCCAAACTGTGTGATGCCTTTATACAAATAGACACTTCTATTTTTATTAAAGAAATCTTGTTTATATATTGATGCCTTTGCACATCTCAATTCATTTTTCAAGGAAGAAAATCATTTATAAAGTGATTCCTTTGTTCAGAAAAACTAATGCTTCTATCAAATGTCAATGCCTTAGCAAATACCGTGGCACGTTTGTAGTAAATAATTTGAAGCCTATGCAAAACAACAAGATAAACCAAATCCTTGTTCACTATCACTTTGAGCTTCTCCAAACACTTTCTAGGTTGTAATTAGGATCACACTCATACACACATCAAACCATCAACTCCATCATCAAAAATTCCATTTCAAACAACTTGACATTTTGACATAGATCATTTGGACTTAGATTTTCATCCTAGCACCTAGTTTGACTTCATGCTTGGAAACAATCTCTTTTCAAGTATTTGGTTGAGTAAAAAAAATCATTATGGGAAAACTTACTTTGGAGTCATGAGTCTACTTCCAAGGATTTTAAGTTCATCATCGTCAAACACACCTAAAGATCTAGTCTAAACATTTTCAAAATTGAAAGTTTCATATCCTCCATCCATCCACACAATCATTCAACATTGGTCCTAAACCTATAGAAGTGTCATTATTAGCAAAATTTGAGGCAAGCAAAACATTTCAACAAGTTCATTCACATCCAACATCTCCTAGGGTTGACACAAATTTTATGGTCACAACAAGGTCCCAACACAAAAAGAACATGGAAACAAATCCTAGTGGCTCAAATGTACCTACCACAACAAGTACTAGTGAAAAAAGTTTAGGTATGTCTAGTTTTGATCCTAAAGGTTCCACAAATCCAAAGAAAGCTCAAGCACCAACTCAACCATCCCAAGGTGAAATGGTTCACATAGTATACATCACCAACAAGTCTCATGAATTTACCCCCAAAGAGTTACTAGAGATGCAAAAAGATACAACTCTTACATCATAAAAACCATGCTAAATCTTGATCAAAATCAATACATGCTTAAACTTGCACAAGGTGGTGCAAAAATTCCCACAAAATTTGATGTGAACACACTAAAGGAGAAATCCTTTTCACACATAGCATCCATGAATTGTCCTTCTCAATGTGAACCCTTGGTCCACAATGTCATACAACAACTACCGAAACCATCTTCATCAAACATAACAAATCAACCAATGGTTACTATAATAGGAATGGATTCAACAAAACTTGCACCTCAACAAGGGAATGAATTGGGTAGCTACCAAAATCTAGGGAATTACACAAATTTGGGTATTCAAAACACCAACATTCTACCTACATTCAATTCTCAAAACACCAACATCCCACCTACATTTAATGCTTAAAGTTTTCACACAAATGTCCCTAGTACTCAACAACCCCAAAATCATCAAAGTCAAACCCCTCAAAATCAAACAAATCATCAACAACATCAAGTTCAACAAAATCAAGTACATAAAAATCCCCAAAATCAAAATCAAATTCCACAACATCATCTCACAAAATTAAGTTTCACAACATCAACACATTACATCACAACAAATTCAATCATCACAACACCAAGTGTTATCTCCTCAACAACAACAAAGTATTTCTCAACAATAAAATATCTAGCATCAACAATACACCACCTTACAACAATCATAACATCAACAACAACTTTCTCGACAACAATTGATGTCACAAAAAATCTTCAAAATTCATCACACATCAATTATCAACAACCAAATCCATCACAACAAAACATTGTCCCTTAAGGTCAATATGGATCTCACAATACATCTCCCCAACATCAATGAAATTATCAAAAAAGTCCTATACCTTAGGGAATCCTCAATATCAAACCAATCCTTTACCTCAATGGAATCATCAATATCAAACTAGTCCTTTACCTCAAGGGAATCCTCAATATTAAAATAGTCCCTTACCTCAAGGCAATCACCAATCGCAAATGGGTTCATATGACATGAATATTCCTTCTTAACATGGTCCAAATTTATACAACACATATAATCCATTAGAAAACATTCCACCTATGGACTTATCCTCACAAATCCAAATTTTAAATCAAAATATTCAAGATATTGAAATGAGGAAAAAAAAAGAAATCATATATGGTTCAATACTTGTGTTTGTATCCATTCGATAGAAGCATAACTATGTTACCTTTTCCCCCACACTTAGAAATACCAAAATTAAATAAATACAAAGGACAAGGAAATCCGAAGGAATACATAAGAGAATCATATGTGGCTTCCATTGAAGTATCTTATAATGATTCATACCTTATGAGACTCTTTCCATGTAGCTTGGGTGGACAAGCAATCAAATGGTTCTCACATCTACCTCCATAGATTAAAAAATTCCAAGAAATTATTGATCAATTTATAGCACACTTTTCCTACAACATTGACTCTAAAATAACCTTGGAGGAACTATACACCTTGAAACAAAACAAGGGAGAAGCCTTTTCTTCTTTCTTGCAAAGATGGAGACATAGAGCAAGCAAATTCAAGTGGTCACTAATTGAGGAACAACAAGTTGAGATTGTGGCTAGGAACCTAAACACAAACCTTGACTTTCAACTAAGAATGCAATGTATATCAACTTTTGATGAACTCATATCGAAAGGTCTAAACATTGAATGAGCACTAATTTCTGAGGGATCCATGCAAACTTATAACTAACTGTTTAGTTCTAATGAAAAACCATATTTTTGGGCCAAAAATAAGGACATTACTAATGACGGTGTGGTGGATGCAAAGGTTGTTATCAAATCACCCTATAACTTACACACACAATAGAACACACAAAAAAATTTCCAAAATGCAAATCCTTCACGAGGGCCACCACCAAGAAATAGAAATGCTCCTCAGTCATAATTCACTTCCTTAGGGGATCCCATCAAAATGGTGTGAAAGAAACTAATCCAATCAAAGAACATTGAACTTATTGATTACTGTAATTATCCTGAACTTGAAATAAAACCATCATGGTACAATGACAAGGATTTTTACCAATATCATAAAAAAAATTAGAAAACACAAAATTATGTCAAAATCAAACATCTAATTCAAGACCTTATTGATCAAGGAGAATTCAATGTGGATCAACAATCAAGGAACAAAAATTTAGGAATCTACAAAGATCCAATGCCTAATCATGGGAAGGATAAAGATTCCAAAAAAAAACACTAATTTTTAACAATGTAAATCAAACCTATGATAACGTAGTAGGACATATCCATACTACTCATTCATCACAGGATGAAGAATTGGAAATGTATCAAGACACTTTCCTAGTGCATAATCAAGATCAATCACCTGGGTCTAGAAATGTTCAATAATGAAATGATGACATTACATACATTTTGGATTGCAACTATAGACACAAAAAATATCCTGATTGATATCATGCACTCGATCCTGATTCATTAACACCGATTCTTCCTTGATCATTTCTTTACTAACAATTTAATTGAATAATCTTTATTCAATTAAATTCATCAAAATTTCCTCGTGTCTTCCTTTAATTAAATAAATCAACTTTATTTAATTAAATCCTAATGACTTCATTTAATTAAATAAATCAACTTTATTTAATTAAATCCTAATGCTCTTCATTTGATTAAATAAATCAACTTTATTTAATTAAATCATAAAGTTCTTCATTTGATTAAATAAATCAACTTTATTTAATTCAATTCTAATGTCTTCATTTAATTAAATAAATCAACTTTATTTAATTAAATCCTAAAGTTCTTCATTTGATTAAATAAATCGACTTTATTTAATTAAATCCTAAAGTTCTTCATTTGATTAAATAAATCAACTTTATTTAATTGAATCCTGATGTTCTTCATTTAATTGGATAAATCATTTTATTTAATTAAATTACTAATCTTCCACTATCCTCTCATTTGATTTAAATATATCTAAATCAAATGTCATATCAACTAATTCCACCTAAGTTAATTTAATCCTAATTAACTCCTAACACTAATCCTCCATTCCACTAGCTTTTGCAACTTGCACATGTAAATCAATTTATTTGATTTATTAATTCCTCTATTTTCATTCAAATGTGGCATATTCTTAGAATATTACACCAATTTGAAATCTCCCTCCCAAAAGGACTTTGTCCTCCAACATGGCATTAAAGTCTCTTACATGTCCTCTCCTTGAGCCAAATTGGCATTAACTCCTCTTACAACTCTTCTTACACAAGCCATCTTTTGAATTTCAAATTCTACCTACATGCATTAAACATGCACATTGTTCAAAATGTGCTCCACTCTCATTCATTAGCATGTTGACAAGTGGCACAATGCCATTGGTCCCTTCTTTAATCTCACATTCATCCTATTCTTCATTCTTCAATCCTTCTCTATTGATTTGGCATCTACAATCCATGTAAGATCATTATGCTAATTTGAATCCACAAGTTTATGCAAGTTTATTATCTAGAATTTCATCCATACCTTTCATCCAAGTTATCATAGAATTAATCATCTATAGCTAGGTTTTTAGCATTTTTCATCAAGGATCAATCAATCATCATCAAGTTTTGCAAGGAATTGGGAATGGGCTTCTTTCCACATCAAAGAAGCACCAATTCCCCCATGAGATGTTGTTTTGAATGTTTTGAATAAGATTTCATTAGCTTCTATTGGATATTTTACTTTTTTTTGTTCATTGTGTTTAAATGAATTTCATGGGGAATGTTTGTTTAGACTTGTTTATTGACTAATGTTTGATTGTTTGTTCATGTTTGAGCAGGTCTAGACCAAGCATTCACAACAACATAACTCCCTCATATGACTTCATGATCAGACACATCAAAGAATTTCCAAAGAAAAAAGAAACCTCCATCACCTCATCCAAACCCATTAAGACTATCAAAGAGTATTTTATCCATTCTACACCATCCACCCAAGGTTCATGTCAAGAAAACAATCCATAGTACAACAAAAGTTGCTCTAAATTAATTCAAGATCAAGATCTCTGAAACATTCCCCTTAATTTTTTCTCAAAATTTAACACACAAACCAGCAACAAGTCACTGATTAGCATTAGCTCCAAAAGCAAATCAACATGGAAGTAACTCTAACCAAGAATGTTCACCAAGATCCCAATGTGGGCGAGGTCATAGCATATGGTCAGAGGATCATTAGGAGTAAACTGAACTGAAATTACAATTCATCTGCTGATACAGGCATCCACAAGCAGTGGGGATACTCCACTTATTCAGTGGGTGAGATTATTACATTATTAAAGGCGGCAAGCCAACCATTTAAATCCTCACTTCCACTTATTAACGTGGGGGGAATACAGTCCACACAACCACTTATTTAGTGGGGGGAAACTTACAATTAAGAAAGATGATTATTTAAACTCAACCACTCAATCGTGGGAGTATGAAATTTAAACTAATTGCAGCAAATAAAATAAATAGTTGTTAGTACTACTAATCAGCTTTACAATGAATTAAACAACTGCAAATAAGAAAGATATGCTTCCAAATCAATCAATGGTTAGAGTAACACTTCCTCCAACTCTTACAATACAATAATGATATAGAAATGAAGCTCAAACCAGCATTATATCAAAAACTAACAAGTCTGATCAGAAATAGAGAATACAGAAAATCAGACCAGCAAAGTGTACATCAATGAAATGCACATAACTTTATCAATTTACCTCCAAATTGAGTGAAATCAATTGCAATGAACCTCTAGAGGATAGGCACCCAGGTCATGATGATGAAACAGCTTCAAAAAGCAACCATTAATTTACTTGCACAATTCTCAATGCTCCCAACATGGTACGACCCTTAGCAAGGGAAATTTTGCAAGAATAAAAATAAATACTTTGAAATAAATTCTGATCTTCTATGGGAAGGGGCGCCCATGTGCTAGGAATGCATATCTTCAATACCCATAAGCATATTAAAATCATACAAAGAGTTGTTAATGAAAATTACCTTCAGCCATGAATGAACCAGCAAGCTCAAAAACTGAAAAGTACTTCAATTTCTCCAACAATGAAGCGCAATGTGCACTTTTGAATGAAGCACACCCTCAATCCACCATCTAGGGAACCATAGTTTCAGGCCCGAAGAATGGAGACAAATTGCTAAGCTCTCCCTTAGCCGGATTCTGAATTTCAAACCAGCAGCATAACTTTACAATATTTCCAAAGATAATCAGCCCTTCAAACAGCAGCAATATATAAGCTTCAATTGGCAAATGAAGCAACAAGAGACTCTTCAAATTCCAAGAAGTTGAATCACTTCAACTTCCAAAAAGAAATGCCATTTTAAGCATTTCACTTTTTGAAATAATAAAATATTAATCAATCTCTTTTAGGCATCCAACTTCACTTTGCAACAATAAAGCATTTAATAATTCATTAAATGCACCATGGACCCCTTAATGACCCCCTTTTAAAAACAACATGAAGTGATAATTCCTAGGCGTGGGGGTACAACTGAGAAACATAAAAATGACTAAGTATGAAACTTAATCCATGGAGATAACCAAAGCCAAACTGAAAATGAAGGATAGCAAAATGACTTGAGCTGAATTGCTGATGATGCTACTGCCAAAATTAGACTTACTAAAAATAGCCAACTGCTATAAATAGTAAGTTTACATCAAAACAACAGAAAGCCAAACTAAACATTGAACTGCAAAGGATTGAACTGCTGCTAGACAGATACTGCCAAAAGATAGACTTGCTAAAAATAGCAAACTGTTATAAATAGTAAGTCTGCACAACAACCTCAGAACGCCAACTGAATAGTATCTGAAAGAGGAAACCCTAATTTTCCACCTTAGCTTAGCCTACGGATTTTTGAAAATAGGCTAAATCCAAGTGAAGAGTGTAGGGCCAAAATGGGGACATTATAGTCTGTCCTTCCCAAAATTGCTTGTCCTCAAGCAATGCCATCACACTCCAAAGAAACAATTTGATCTTTACCATGCCAAATAGGATCCCAGGGTCCCAAATCATCCTAGGAGAAGGATAGCACCAATTGATGTAAGCACTGCACTGCTGGATGCCAACATAAGAAATCACTAGATTAAAATTAAACTGAAACATCATGAGAATAAATTCTAGAAGACCATCATTGGCTTCATCATCTTCAACTGTGGAATAGAAAACCCAAGTGATACCAGGATTCCAAATCTTTCTCAGGAACAATGTTCCTCTAATCCATTGTGCTACTCTGATTAAAACAATTGAATACTCAAAGTGGATCAACATGTCACAATCCACAAAAGACAATGCACCAAACATGTTAGTGCCCGGGTCCCATATCAGTCTGTAGGACCTCCAAATCTTGTTGTCATAATTCTGATCAGCAACAAAAATATTTTCAAACATGCTTCTAAACCAATGCCAAAACAAGAGCAACACTCCACACTCCATCCCTATCCAAGAGGATGCACAATGCTTCCTTTGAAGCAAACTAATTTCACTGAAAGAACTCCAAGAAATATTCACATGTCTCACATCAAGAGTCTCAATTTGACAAATCAAATCAGCTAATAACTCGCTGTCCCAAAAAGTAATTAATGACTTGGTACCACAAAATTCATTGTCAACCATCAATGAACAACCCATACATGAACTTTGACCATACTGAATCATTCCCTTGCTCATTTGTGATAGAAATTCAATCCAAATAGGAGGTGGAGAGGCCTGGAAATGAAGTAACCAGCTTCCTAAGAGGTCTGAAATAATCATCTTGAGATCTGATTTTTGGAAAATCAGCATCCAAGAAGACAAACAGCAGCTGCAACACAAGAATTTTTTATCAAAATGAGCATAACTTCTCATGAACCACACTGGTGGCACCTTTAGCAAGAGACCCCATGCCACCACAAACCAACTTCTGATCATATTTTCTTCCCAGAACACCAATTTTTGATCAGAAATAAAGAACCTATGACATAGAAAGAAGGGAGCAACAAACATAAAACATAATTTTTGACACTTATCTCTCCATCCAACCTTCTTTTTATGCATTCCATTCTTCAAAAGAAAATGCTTGAAATCCCAAATACTGATTTTCAATTGAAGACATTTTCCAACACATAAGCAAATGGTCACAACTACATTCTGAATATTATATGATGGTCTATCTACTTTAAAATTACCTTCTTCCCAAGTAATGCCAGGATCCCAAACTAACAACCATGAAGAACCACTTCTCAAACTGAGAACTACTCTCACGCGAATCCTTTGATTTGCTCATTCTATCTGAATTGCCACTTCTTGAAACTCCAAGAAGTATTCAACCAACCTTTGTTCGTTGAAGAGATCAAATCCAAAATCTTATGATATGACTTGCCAAAAAGATTCCATGAATCCTTCATCAAATACAATTCTGAAATCTGTCACTCTAAGTGAAGATGGTGATGAACTAAAATCTAATATGAGCCTCACAAGCATCCTCATCAAAAAATAAATTAAACCTTCATCAACAAACCCATCAACTCTTTGTTGATGAACAATAAGATTGCCTTCATTTCTTTGTGTTTCAAGAGTTACCAATTCTTATTGAACGGTTCCACTAGGAGCAGCAGTAGATTCAACTTCGTGCAACTCACGTATTAACTCTCCAAAGCTAGAAGACAAACTCAAATCCCCCTCTTCAATAATCTCTAAAGCAATTTATTCATCATTTTCAAAAAGAGGATTTACATAAACCTTACTAGCACCTTCTTCATACAAGAGATTGTCAAAAGCTTGATAAGCTTGAGAATTTGAATGCTTTGGTCTCTCAGGACAGCATTCCAAATCATATGTTTCTTGTATGAGATCAAGCTCATCAAGAATTTCTTGAAGCTCCTCTGCTCTTCTATTGTTTTCTTGCTCCCATGAATATTGAACAACAGAAATCTGATTCTCTACTTCAATTAGAGTCTCATGCACTTCTTGCAACTTTGCTTTGTAAGCTCATTCCACTCCAATGCCTTGTCAGCAATATTGGCCACTATGTCTTTGTCACGAAGGATGTGAAAAATACTAGATTTGATTTCCTCCAAGGTAAATTTAATAGACTTCATGTCATCAACAAAAATGCAACATACAACTTCTCCCCTAGGCACATCATAAATCAATTGTTCTACATGTCTATGAATTCTATCAAGATTTGACAAAATTTGAATTCCATTATCAACAATGTGTGAACTTAAGCTGCAATCATTATATACTGGCTGAGATGATGTAGAACAACTTTGATGGATAAAGATTTCAAAAATGGTTTGAGTTGTACTCCTCAACTTGTCTCGCATGTGATGAACACTCTTCATCATTCCATCCATAGTGCCTTCCATTTCCTTAGCTTTTTGCCTTAGCTTGATTTCTGGTGAAGAAAAATCTGCCTTATAATTACTAGAAACTTCACCTTCCATGTTGTCTCCTACACGTGATTCTAGGGAGTTAGTCAAATCAACTTTGGAATAGGAAGTGACTACTGCTTCCTCTATCTCTTTCTCCTCTTTAGCTTGACTTTCAAATGACATCCTTCAGAATTGTGAAGAAGCAATTCGCTGATTGAATTCATAACTCCTTCCATCCCAACTTCTTCTTCATTTGGATCTGCACTTATGGCCTCTTCATGCATCTTTGTTTCAACTTTTGTTTCCAAAAGTTCTTTCTTTGAATCTTCAACATGAGGCTTCTTAACACAAGCCAACTCACTGTTCTCCTTTGTAGAAAATAGGAGTACTTCACTAGTCTTCAAGGCTTCCACTGACATATTACATTCTTCTATAGAATGCTTGGATAAGTGCAAATTTGTGGATACCCCTTGAACCTTTGCAATGTCTTCAAAGGGATTCCAACTTTCATCCTCTTCAGCTTCAGATATCTCTTCTCTATTTTCGACAGTCTTCTTCAAAAGTGGTTTCAACTTATCTTCACATTGACTGAAAATTTCTTTAACTAACAAATCAGCAATGGGAGAAATCTGCTCTTCACGTTTATAAGCATCCAAGAGAAGAGTTTGGACACTTTCAGGAAGACTATCAACTTCTTTAATTGTAGAGATTAGAACATTCATGACAGCTGCAAGCATACTCTCTTCTTGCTCACTCCAGGTCGAGGTGAAGAGATAATTAAACAAGTGATAAATCCTATTCTCCATCTTCAATTCTATCAATAAGATGCAAGCACTAACTTCATAAAATGTCTTTAAAACAACTGCTCTTCTTGAAAACAAGCTACTACCGGTTTCATCCAAATCTTGAAAACTTTCCACTATCATATTCAATATGATCTTCATAGTTTCGTCATCATAGGGCAACTGGGGAATTACAATTCTTATTATCTCCATGAAATAGGAAGAAATCAACAACTTGGTTTCTTCATCAGGATGCCCCAACCAATAGGGCTGATTCAAAGTATTCACTACAGGAGTTAGTGCCAACTCCATTTTCTCTGAAGGTGATGGCTTCACACGTCTCAAGCATTGTTCTAACAAATGAAGAATGTTCTCTTCATTTTCTCTTGACTGAAATTCTTTACCAAGTCTCTTTCCATCCATAAACAGAGTCTTAGCCAACTTCATCTCTTCTTCATTAGCCATGCCTAATTGCCAACTTTTGAATACCACAAGGAGTTGAACTAGAATCTACTCTGACTTTCGATGTAGTACCGGAGATCTCTATCACTCTTCTGCCTAAACATGAAGCACTGATCAACAGGATGGCAGGATCTTCTGCTCTGATACCACTGAAATATTCCCCTTAATTTTTTCTCAAAATTTAAAACACAAACCAGCAACAAGTCACTGATTAGCATTAGCTCCAAAAGAAAATCAGCATGGAAGTAACTCTAACCAAGAATGTTCACCAAGATCCCAATGTGGGTGAGGTGATAGCATATGGTCAGAGGATCATTAGGAGTAAACTGAACTGAAATTACAATTCATCTGCTGATGTAGGCATCCACAAGCAGTGGGGATACTCCACTTATTTAGTGGGTGAGATTATTACATTATTAAAGGCGGCAAGCTAGCCATTTAAATCCTCACTTCCACTTATTAACGTGGGGGGAATACAGTCCACACAACCACTTATTTAGTGGGAGGAAACTTACAATTAAGAAAGATGATTATTTAAACTCAACCACTCAATTGTGGGAGTATGAAATTTAAACTAATTGTAGCAAATAAAATAAATAGCTGTTAGTACTACTAATCAGCTTTACAATGAATTAAACAGCTGCAAATAAGAAAGATATGCTTCCAAATAAATCAATGGTTAGAGTAACACTTCCTCCAACTCTTACAATACAATAATGATATAGAAATGAAGCTCAAACTAGCATTATATCAAAAACTAACAAGTCTGATCAGAAATAGAGAATACAGAAAATCAGACCAGCAAAGTGTACATCAATGAAATGCACATAACTTTATCAATTTACCTCCAAATTGAGTGAAATCAATTGCAATGAACCTCTAGAGGATAGGCGCCTAGGTCATGATGATGAAACAGCTTCAAAAAGCAACCATTAATTTACTTGCACAATTCTCAATGCTCCCAACATGGTACGACCCTTAGCAAGGGTGATTTTGCAAGAATAAAAATAAATACTTTGAAATAAATTCTTATCTTCTATGGGAAGGGGCGCCCATGTGCTAGGAATGCATATCTTCAATACCCAGAAGCATATTAAAATCATACAAAGAGCTGTTAATGAAAATCACCTTCAGCCATGAATGAACCAGCAAGCTCAAAAACTGAAAAGTACTTCAATTTCTCCAACAATGAAGCGCAATGTGCACTTTTGAATGAAGCACACCCTCAATCCACCATCTAGGGAACCATAGTTTCAGGCCCGAAGAATGGAGACAAATTGCTAAGCTCTCCCTTAGCCGGATTCTGAATTTCAAACCAGCAGCATAACTTTACAATATTTCCAAAGATAATCAGCCCTTCAAACAACAACAATATATAAGCTTCAATTGGAAAATGAAGCAACAAGAGACTCTTCAAATTCCAAGAAGTTGAATCACTTCAACTTCCAAAAAGAAATTCCATTTTAAGCATTTCACTTTTTGAAATAATAAAATATTAATCAACCTCTTTTAGGCATCCAACTTCACTTTGCAACAATAAATCATTTAATAATTCATTAAATGCACCATGGACCCCTTAATGACCCCCTTTTAAAAACAACATGAAGTGATCATTCCTAGGCGTGGGGGTACAACTGAGAAACATAAAAATGACTAAGTATGAAACTTAATCCATGGAGATAACCAAAGCCAAACTGAAACTGAAGGATAGCAAAATGACTTGACCTAAATTGTTGATGATGCTACTGCCAAAATTAGACTTACTAAAAATAGCCAACTGCTATAAATAGTAAGTTTACATCAAAACAACAGAAAGCCAAACTAAACATTGAACTGCTGCTAGACAAATACTGCCAAAAGATAGACTTGCTAAAAATAGCGAACTGCTATAAATAGTAAGTCTACACAACAACCTCAGAATGCCAACTGAACAGTATCTGAAAGAGGAAACCCTAATTTTCCACCTCAGCTTAGCCTACGGATTTTCGAAAATAGGCTAAATCCAAATGAAGAGTGTAGGGCCAAAATGGGGACATTACAATCTCATAGCTTCAAAACATTATCATGGTCTATATAGTATTTTTCAATCTATAAATGATAGTTGCTATGACACAAGCCAAGATGAAGAGATCACTTTCCCAAAATACTATAATGACTTAATGAATATCTTCCAATCCATCCACGATTTAAAAAATGATGACTGTACTCATATACCAAACATTACCCATGAGATACTTCTAATGGACACGTAGATGATATTCCTTCAAAACAAGAGTCTCCTACTCTTGGCACCTTATAAATGATCAAGTAATGACAAAATTCACAAAGATTTATAGTGACCTTCAAAACAAAAATCATGAAGAAGACTCCTACATTTACTGTGAATCACAAACATTTGTTGAAGAACAATCAAGATCCATTTATACTACTACTTTTGAGGATTCTCAATAGAGCATAGAAGAAGTAACATCATGTTTCTAAGAAAAATCATATTCAATGGTCTTTTGTCAATGGATGCATTATTAGGGCACATGATTAATCCTACATAAACATGGTATCTTGGAATCAATACAAAAGATCAACAATCCTGAGCATCAAGGTATTGGTTATTCAATAGTTGAGGAATCCAATCATGTCAGTGACCTCCATAATACCAGAGGCAAGTTTACTTAGTGAAAACATCAACATGGGAAGCATGAAGAGTCCTTACGATAAAACCGCTACCAACACTCCAACCATCCATATTATGAATCCACATCCTCACATATTTCCACCCACTAATTGGGACCAACACAAAGAGAAAAGTATATATCAAAGAAAAGAGCAAGTCATCAAAGAAAAAGAATCAAAAAATAAAAATGGACAAATAAAACTCAAATGGATTCCAAAGCAAAAGAAATAAAATCATCCCTATAAAACTCCATTAGTCAAAGAAACTATGGGGAAAAATAAAAAAGGGAACTTCATCCATAAAAAAGTTACATTGATGCAAAAGAAAGCTTCTAGAGTGACCTACAAGGTATATCAAGAAGTTGGTTCTAATTCCACTCAAAATTCCACGTCCACCCTTCATTTCTCATCATTCCAAGTTTGGAGAATCAATGATTCCTAACTATCAACCAATCCATCTACATCTCATATTCCTCATCACATTCCACCACCTGCTTTCACATCCATGATATCCAAATCCTGCATTGATTGTGTCTTGGCAGTGACTCTTTATCATAAGGACTCTAAGGGCACTCTATCACAATATGAACATCTACGTAAGGTTAACTCTGGTCTCAACAAGGAAGAAAAGAACATTTAGGGGTTACATAAAAGTGCCTACATCTTGAAAAAACAACTCCTCCATCCAGGATATCATTGGCATATCTTGACAACAATAACATCTATATCAACACCACTAGGTGGTCCGACACAAACATTCAAAAAATAAAAATAAAAAATCAAGAAAATAGTAAAGATAAAAATCATCCTCTAGTGAAAACCACTTTGGTGGCACTTTGGGAAAGTACCATGATGAAAACCTAGAAAATAGGCATCATGAGTAGAATCGAGCATCTATGTGTGTCATTTTAGGTGAAATCATCTCATCCCCTTCGTAATAAATCCAAAATTCCCTCCATCACAATCCATCTGATCCATCTTCATCTAAATCTCAAAATTATCTTGATCTTGATAAAGGTTTGACATACACTTCAACCTTGCTTATTGAAAAATCTTGACATAGTCTTTACCATTAGTCCTAATTTATCTCATGAAGTACCATAGCCTATATCCAAGCACAATCATGATGATCCTATCATGATATAAATATTTTGAATTCTTTCGCATGCTTATGCATTCATTATCTTGATCTATGCATCTACTCATGAAATATCAAACATTGCTAGACACTGGGGCAGGTACTTGCATCTTGCTTTCAAATAAATCTTGATCTATGTCTAATATCTCACAATGAGATATCAACATCATGATCTAGGTCTCATTTAAAAAAATACAAAAACATCCAAAACATCTCAAAATACAAAAGCATCCATAACATCTTCAAAATCTAAAAACATTCAAAACATCTCAAAATCCAAAAACATCCAAAACATCTCAAAATCCAAAAACATCCAAAATATCCTCAAAAATCCAAAAACATCCAAATAAGTTTAAAACTCCATAAAAAGGTCTAAAACATCAAAATCAAAACATCATTAGCCATCATGTGGTAATATCCAAGTCCAATAATCAAACTATGAAGCCTCTACGTAGTTACATAGGCAAGGCCATCTTTTATGAGCCCTAGAGGCATAGGTCTTTCCCCCTTAGGTCTTGTTATCTTGGTCAAAACTTCTGAAAACTCGAAAAAATTTAAAAATTTTGAAAAATAAAATAATTGGAAAATGTCACACAAAACTCAAAAAAGCCTCAAATACCTTTCAAATAACCTAAAATAACCTCATAACATTTGAAAACTTAAAACATTCGAATAACCCCAAAATACCAAAAACAACCTCAAAACATTTCAAAAAAGTCAAAAACATTGAAAATTTTAGAAAACAAAACCAACCATCCCATCTCACATTCACCTGTAATAAACTTTCAAACATAATAAATTGATCATCGCCTTTAACCTTTGGTAACACAAATAGAGGAAAAAACAACATTTAGAAAAACAAAAAACTTTAAATGAAGATGTTCTAAGTCTTGGTTATTTGTCAAATGTTTCGGTTAACATTCATATTAACGACCTATCAAATAGTTAGAATCAATCAACATCCAATAACATGTGTTATGGATATACCCTTCCTACAATAGACATCATCATTCATTGGATATTGTTGTGCCCTTAGCACACACGCATTGTTCAGAATGGGGATCCTCTCTTTCCTTTGCCCTACCGGGTCATTTTTGTCGCTGCCTCATTTTGCATGCCCCCGTTTTGGTGTCCTAGATGGTTAGTGTGTCTTTGAAGTCTCACCTCAAGTTGACCATGCTTCATCCCCACAAAATTTGCTAAGTCCTAGGTCCAAATGGAGTTCCTTTGGCAGTTTTCCTTTTCCAGTGGCCTTAGGACCCTCCGGGTCCATCATGATGGGTTTCCCTCACTGGATTTCCATTATGCATTCGTTGTTTCAAATGGCCGAAGGCCTTCGCCTTCCCGTGCCTCGGGACCCGACTGATCAACCACTGTCTCCATGACTTGCGCTACAAATTTGACCGTCCTTCACTTGGTCAGGCCCGGTCCACCAGACCTCTTTGCCCAGTACTCCATTGTGAGTTTTCCCTTCAAATGGCCATCCTTCATCAGAGTTCCGCCCACCAGACCCTGTGCCTCCTCTCACTGGTGTTTTTCCACTTTGACATTTGAAAGGGTCATTGGATTGTGTCCTTTGTCAATCCGGGTCTTGGACTCCTCGCCGCCATTTTCGAAATTGGAACTTACCAACTTCTCGCCCGCTATACAAGAATTTATGAGGGTGCCTTAAATGCACTTAGGGGTATAAATATGTGGCCCAACCTATCATTTTCACATGTCAAGTTGGCTAGAAGAGTTCAGAGTGAGTTTAGAGGAGTCCAGTGCCTTCGTCTCACGCCGTCCCCATGCCCACTACCATCATCTACCGATCCTACATGGATTTAGTAGCCTCCTTCATCGGATCCTAGTGGTAGGTTCATCGTCTGCCTTCCCGCATTTCCTTTTGGTGATTTCACGTTTAAATGATGAACAAAATAGGGTTAAAATGCATTCATTTGATAGAGGAGGGTTAGGCCTAAAAAACCATGTGATAAAATTTTAAGAAAACCTTCAAATCATCATGAAACTGAATCCCGAACTTCGATGCCCTGGCGTCGTTCTTCCCACAGAGCGCCTGCTCCCTCCAGACCCAAGCCTCCCTGACGCCATTTAGAAAAATTCAAGATTAATAAACTTTGAAACGATGATATATCTCCCTGGGTCTGCAACCCCGGATTTCCTTTGATGGTCTACTGTTGGGACTTAGCAAAATTGAATTACCTTCCCCCATTCATACTTCCCAAGCCCACTCCTGTAGAGTTTCATCCTCAAGATGCCTTGTAGCTTTTTCCGATTTCAAATGATGTATCAGCCCCATCCACCTGAGCCTCAGGAACTTCCTTTCCATTCACCGCTCGAGTTAAACAAAACAAACTGGTGCATCTGAGAGCAAAAAGTGGAGCACCTTCAGGATTCTATCGCCACAATGGTACATCTAATTTCATGAGTTTTTCACCTTTAGGATATGATGGAATGTCAAGCGAGATCACCACTGATTTCATGAGTTTTGCAGCCAGATCCTTCACCCAGTCAAAGTTGTTCCAAGACCACACTGCTAAATATGATGAAGACTGGGAAAAGCTCACCGATAGATCCAAGGAGTGGAGTTACCAACTGTTGCGATCCAAGATTTTGGAGGTTGATAAACTCTAGCCACTAATCTTGAAGTTCATGGAGTATGCTGCTTTGAAGAAGTAGGAGGGAAACCCTATTTTTGATGAGGAATTCCTTAAGGAATAGCTACAACAAAGAGCAATCAGCAAAAAGACAAAACGCTATAGTGTTGTCACTAGAGGACAAAATAGGGATAAGGACAAAATGTATTTTAAAATGTAATATATTTGGGGGGTAGGTAGAACCCTAATTTGTAATGAATCTTGGCCACATAATGCAAATTAATCTTGGCCATTCATTCTACCTTTTAGACACTATAAATATGGGGTCTCTCATTTCCAAGAGAGAGTTGAGTTGTTGTAATGACATGCTACATAAATTTTAATGGAAATACATTGACTTTGGTGGATTTTTGAGTTTCTCTACATGTTCATGATTCATCTCCCATAGTTAAATGTTTTAGTTAGATTTGATTTGTTGTTTTAGTTAGTTTCAGGGTTCTTTGATAGATTTGGTAATGTTGTTTTGTGGTTATGAAAATTTATGTTGTGTAGATGCATTCCTAGTCCATACTTTTTGTTGTTCGTTGCTGGTAGATGGTTGTGTAACGTTAGTCTGGACTTAAAATTAAAGTTGCTTTAAAATTTTATCTTTGTCCATGCATGTATATGGTGAACGAATGGTGAAATATTTGCAGACCTTAAAAGATAGCACAAATTTCATGAGACTGTGAATTTTTTGGTTAAGTGAAATTTTATTTGAAGGAAGTTGTCCATAGCAGAAACTCCATGATCACTGTTCATAGTTAGTTGCAGATCCAGGAAACTCTCCTCTTCCCTGCCCCTTTTCCTTTTAAAAAAAAAAATATGTGCTAAGGTTCATTGCACATTGTAAAGCCAAAAACTTAAGAAAAACATTGGAGTTCCATATTGTTGTTTGAACTTGCAGCAAAGTGCATATCAGCTCCCATCCCAAGGAACTTCAATTCCCATGATCCATTCCATTCTACCCAACTTCGTAAGTCTGCCCTTTGATTACCAGCAAAATCACATCAATTATCAACTAAGGAATTCCATGAAAGTCATGATCTGACACCCGAAAGACCTTGGGGTGATTTTCAGCAACTTGTTGTTGGAAGTCTCCTTTCAAGAGAGGTAGTACACCTACATACTTCCTATGTTGAGAAAGTGTGCAAAACACCGCATCAACAGAACTGGCGCTAGAAGGAGGGCCAAGCTAAGCTAGATCGAATTGGATTGTTCTCCCCTAAAAGATTTCAAAGAATCTTAAGATCAACACCAAACAAAGGGGAACTTCAAGAACTATAGCCCCCCACAAGGGCTAAACAAACTAACGGAGGAGACTTTGCATCTTCCTCTTTCTCCATTGCTTCCACTTCCCTTCCACCTTCAACTTCCTTTTCCATTCAGCCAACATCCACCTAGCCATTCCAAACTACCTTCGGGCCCCATTCTTCCAGCGGCCAGGAAGTTGTCCCTCTCCCGTCCCTCCAAGTTTAGGGCACAACCCAAACAGTTGTGGCCTAGGTATAGCCCCAAGTTGTTGTTCTACAACAAGTACCACCTTTTTTTCCTTTCATGGCTTGGTTAGCGCAAAATCCCTCTCCATTACAATTTAATTCTTATCATGATATGCCCAAGAATCTAGAGAGCTTCTGCACAAAGTTCAATCCTCGCGATCCATAGAGGACGACAGAAGAACACATAAAGATATTCAAAACAATGATTAAAGATATGCAGATTGATCATGAGGATTTCGTGTGTCACCTCTTTCCATATTCACTGGGGGAGGAAGCTTTTTATTGGTATATCAATTTGTCGAGGGGGTATATTACTACATGGGACGTCATGAGAAATGCTTTCCTGCAGAAGTACAAGATTCCAATCAGCCCTTCAGAGTTGTACTGACAGTTTATGTATGTCTGAAGGGAAGTGAATGAGCCAATCACGTCCTTCAATGATCATTTCCATCGCGCCTTTATGAGGCTCCAAGATCCATATGTGCACAACGATGTTGCGGCCCTGCCCATCTACTATGCAACATTAGATAATCGTACGTCGGCATTGGTAAAAAGGATGCGCCCACTGCTCACCATGCTGGTGGCTGCTTATGCAAAATTTGTTGTCACCAGTGTGGACTTGGGGAAAAAAATCTTTGGCCTGTTGCCCTCTTTGGGTCCAGTGGCTCATCCAATGAAGGTCCAAGGGCTTAACCAAGCATTCGCTCATCAGACACCTCTTATGAACTAGATGCCTCAGCTGCCCATTGTCCCACACCCTAGATAGCCTATGAATCATGCACCTATCATGCCTTTTTACTTGCAGCCCCAGCAACAATAGACCTACCCTCAAGCTCGCCAATAGCAGCAGGTGTCCTCTCAGTAGCTGTAAGCACCATTGTACCTATTGGGACTAGAATTCCCTCTATCACATCAGAATCATCCAGCGGCCTTGCCTATCTTTCTCCAAAATCAAGTACTACAGCCAAGCAACACCGAGAAAGACAAACTAGAGAATCTGACTAAGATGATAAAGAAAATGTCCATGGAGATGATGTAGTTAAGGAATTAGAATAATCAGTTGTAGGCCTCCCAGCGTAGCCTCCAAGCCAATCTTAATCGAGATAACCGAGACAATAGGGACAATCGAGACCACTGAGATGATCGCCATGCCAACACCTCTTCCGAACATAATTCTGAAAGAGGGAAAAACTCAAATTAGAACTTCGAAAGGAGGCCTTCCAGAGGTAGAATCAAATGTGGAATACAAGGCCCAACAATGGGGGTTTTCCTACCTCGTTGGACCAACCTACTAGAACAAAAAAGACCACTAGTGGTGTATATCTTGCTGAAGCAACTATTTCTGGGTGGTGCTGAATTCACAAAACTAGTAGACACTCTGAGTTGGACTATCCTGAGTTCCTTACAACAATAGAAATTTTTCATGTTGAAGTTCAAAATTTTGTGGACAATGTTGGATGTCACGACATAGTCTCGTCTAAGCCATACGATTCTTCTGTGCTTGTGGTCAATCAAGCCCCACTCTTGAGAAGTGAAAGCAATGGACCTAAAGACACAAATTCCTTTCCAAAGACTAAAGAAGTGAAAGAGGTAAGCAACGATGAAGCCTTATCTCAATTATTTGATTCAGTAGATAATGGTCCTCTAGATGATGAAGAACCCCATGAGGATGAAGTACACACATTTCATCAAAGAGCTACCCCATATTATTTAAGGAATAGGCAAGCAGGGGGACCATTCACTACATCCACCCTACCTAATTACTTCACTACACCACCAGATCCAAATGCTAGCAACAAATTTTGTTTCCCTCACGTTCCAACTCACTATTTTGGTAAGGATAGGTCATCAAATTAGCCTTATAATCAATCACAATCTCAAGCTCAAGGGCAGCCCCAAAATCAGTTGAGTCAAACACAAACTCAATCTGCTAGCTCGGCCATAGGTAGGGCTTTTGAATCTGAAATGGAGCAAATGGGTGAGTACGTCGCGGAGGAGTTCAAGAAAGTTAAAATCAGCCTATCCAATTTTGAGTTACTCAAGGTTCCCGCTATAAGGTATTCCTTCTTTAGGATGATTAATGGAACCTCATCCTCTAAAGCAATGTAGGAAATATCAGCCAAAAGGGTTACCTTTGAGGAACCTAGACAAGAACCTGAGACACAGGAAACCATAGGGAAAAGGAAGGATATTCCCTCAAATCAACCCATGGGAGAACAACTCACAAAAGAATCCAATCAAAACAACAGAAAAAACTTGAAGGATCGGTCTTCTAGGAAGATTAAGGATAGAACAGGTGATAAGAACAAGGCTCAAGTATCCTAGATAGACACGCTTATAGTCCTTTTCCAAGGAAAGTTTGAAACTTCGCCTTTCCTCACCTCCATCTGGATATTTGGGAAGAATTTTCACAACTTCCTACTCGATTCAGGGGCATTTGATAATGTTATGCCCTTGATAGTGTGCAAATCCCTTGGGATTACTCCCACACCTTCCAAAAGGAAAGTGACCTAGTTGGACAAAACAAAGATCAACATAGTAGGAGAGATGAATCGGATCCCAATGTAGATTGTTGTAGATCCAAGGATACAAGTCATTGATATTCAAGTGGCAGACATCCCTGATACCTATGGACTAATCCTTGGGTGAGATTTCACCAAAACATTAAATGGATATGCTGCAACAGACCATTCTCATATGTAGCTGCCATGGAAAGGACTGCCTAACCAGATTCATATAGACCGTGAGCCTCGTATGAAGTACATGATCACATAATATAATAATACCAATGAGGTGTTTTTTGTTGAGATGGAATTGGGAAATTACTATCCCTTTTCCTATCAAGAAGAATTCAAACTTCAGGAAGAACTTGTTGTAGAAGTGCTCTTGGTGCAATGTAGCCCTCCAACTAGTCTCACCCAAATGCCCCAAAGTACAGAGATGTTGGTAGAGTCAGATGATAAACTGGATGAAGACAACAACTTGGTACTACTGAATGACTTCCAAGAATTCATGGAAAAATGTGTAAAGAATCAGCTTAGCTTGGTTGCCCGAATAGATTTCCAGGATCTCATGCTACCAAATTGTTCCAGAATTCACAATGTTTCCCACTCTGAGTTTGAGTGCTACCTATTCCAAACAGTAGTAGAACACGTCAAGGGATTAGCTACCCCTCCAAGAGAAATGTTGAAGGTCATTCCAACAGAACAGCTTTCCCCTAATCACACTAAATTGACACCTCTCCCCGAGGTCATGGAGATGACTGTCAAGCCAAAGGAGAATGAAGGCCTAGTTGGACCCAACATCAAGGAGCTTTCCAAGTTCTGGATTCTTTGTTTTGACGGATCTAAGTCAAAGCAGGGCATCGGTGCCGGATTCGAGCTTAGTAGTCCAACGGGTAAGACCTTTCTTGCTTCCCATATGTTGTAATTTTATTGCACTAATAACGTAGTTGAATATGAAGCTCTAGTACATGGTCTTTTGATGGCCTTAAAGAAAAATTTCAAAATGCTACAATTTTTTGGAGACTCTGAGTTGGTGGTCAAGCAAGTTCAAAAATTGTATTCTTGCCATGACAGAAGACTTGCTAATTATAGACACAAGGTTTGGGATCTCTTGGAGGGTCTTGATTTTTTTAACATTCAGTTGATCCCTCACTCTCAAAATCACACAGCTGATGCTTTGGCTCAAGCAGCCAACACATTATAGCCACTATCTCTTTCTAGTCTTAAACACTTCACAGTTGAGCTGACATCTACTCCATCTGTTACAAATAATTTCACTCACTTTCAAGTCTTCAATGATGATAAGCACATCCTCAAGTTCATCATGAGCTCTGATGTCTTTGCCACCCAAATAATCGATGAAGCTGATCTAGAAGAGGCTGAATTGGGCATAAAAGGAGTTATCAACCTAAAGACTAACACAATTCCCAGAGGAATGGTTCAACTGGAGCTCATATTAGATATAGACCAGATCAGGGATCAAGACCAGCAAGTAAAGGAGTCCATCATCAATCAATGTGATGTTCACAACCTCAAGCTAGCTAAGGAAATCAAGAACATCTTTATTGGCAAGGTGTGTACTGTAGAAGAAAAGAAAGGGATCATTGATTCCCTTTAGAAGTACCATGATGTGGTTTCTTGGAGTTATGAAGATTTGAAGACCTATGATACCTCCATCATGACACGCACCATCCCTCTCAAGCCTAATGTGAAGCCCTTCTGACAGAGATAGTGTCCCATAAATGCCTTGTTGGAGCCAATTATATACAAAGAAGTGCAAAAGTTGCTTTTGGCAAGGATTATTTTTCCGATTTGACACTCCACATGGGTGGCCAACTTGGTCCCAGTCAGGAAAAAGAACAGTGAAATCAAGTTATGTGTGGACTTTCACAATTTGAATAGAGCATCGAAAAAGGACAATTACCCTATGCCTTTATTGGATGAAGTATTATAGATTGTTAATGGTTTGCAGATGATGTGCTTCCTCGACAACTATTCAGGATATAATCAAGTAATGATGCAATATGAAGAACGTCATAAGAAAACGTTCACCACTAAGTGGGGTACCTTTGCCTACAAACGAATGCCTTTTGGGCTTATCAACACCGGCACAACCTTCCAACGTACTATGGACATCACATTCAAAGATTTGATTGGAAAGTGCATAATCATCTATATGGATGATCTGACGATGTTCTCAAAGAAGCAGAGTGATCATGTCTCTGATCTATGCAAAGTATTCCAGAGATGTCGAGAGTTTGGTGTCTCCCTTAATCCCAAGAAGTGTATCTTTGGGGTTACTGAAGGGAAGCTACGCGGGCATGTCATTTCAGAGTGAGGCATCTTCATTGACCCAGAGCGCATTTAGTCCCTATTGAAGACCCAGTTGTTGGGTAGTAAGAAAGAGCTCAAATCTTTCTTTGGAAAGATTAACTTTGTTTGAAAGTTTATTACGGGTTTTACTAAGATTGGCAAGCCCCTCAACGCCATGATGAAGCAAGATGCCAAGATCGAATGGACTCCCGAAGTGAAGTAGGAATTTGAAGAAATTAAACAGGAAATCACTAAAGCACCTGTGTTGGTCAGTCCAGATTATTTGAAGCCCTTTTACATCTATTCATTTGCTTTAGATCATTCATGCACTAGCATTCTGACCCAGAAAGATGATGAAGGGAATGAGAACTTGATTTCCTTCATGAGCGCTGCTTTGAAAGATGTTGAACTGTGCTACCACAACATAGAAAAACAAGCATACGCCCTTGTTAGAGGGGTGAAGAAGTTCAGGCATTACATCTTGAGTAATAAAGTATTCGCCATAGTTCCTGACCCAGCCGTGAAGACATTTCTTATGCAAAATGAGATTGGTGAGAGGGAAAGCACTTACTTGAACAATTGCTAAAGTAGCAGTTGATGCAAGGCATGAACTCACCGTACAACAATACCAACTTGAAGACATTTCTCCAGGGGAGTGGTACAAAGATGTCATTTATTATTTACTTAATCATACATGCCTGCCCCACCTACAGGGAGTTCAAAAGCATTCTCTCCACTTAAAAAGTAGCAGCTACATGCTGCAAGGGTCCATATTATATAAAAGGAATCATGAAGGTATCTATTTGAGATGCCTTGGTAGAGAGGAAGCAAATCGAGTCCTAAGGGAGTTCCATGACAAGTTCGACACAGGTCATGGATCCAGACCATCCACCGCACATCAGATACTAAGGGTAGGATATTACTGGCCCATAGTCTTTAAGGACACTCATGACCATGTTCACTCATGTCATATATTCCAGACTGCCATGACCAAGGAAAAGAATGTTGTTGTCCTGTTACAACCTGTTTTGGAGGTGAGACCGTTCGCACAATGGGGTATCAATTTCATTGGTCTGGTAAGCCCTCTATCATCTGCAGGACACAAGTATATTCTAACTGCTATTGATTATTGCACTAGAT
This sequence comes from Sequoia sempervirens, assembly GCA_007258455.2. Taxonomy (NCBI): domain Eukaryota; kingdom Viridiplantae; phylum Streptophyta; class Pinopsida; order Cupressales; family Cupressaceae; genus Sequoia; species Sequoia sempervirens. Next base: position 8,855,005 of record VDFB02000020.1, on the reverse strand, counting down.
GGACATAAGCAATTGCTTGTAGACAATGCACAACTGAGGTAGTCACTAATTTTTTGGAAAGCTTCATTTCAAATCACTTCAGGTTCCCTTATGCATTAGTATGTGACAATGGACCCGCATTTGCTTCATTAAAATTTGCTAGTTGGGCTTTTTATTATGGGATAGCCCTTAAATTCTCATCCAATTAATATCCCCAAGGCAATGGCCTTGCTGAATCCACGAACAAGAATCTAATAACCGTGATCAAGAAATTACTAGATAGGAATCCCAAGGACTGGCACACCCAACTCCGATTCGCCCTTTGGGAAGATCGCACTCACCACAAGGCTGCCCTTAGCGATTCCCCATTTCATTTGGTTTATGGCTTGGAACCTATCTTTTCGATCCTCCTAAAAATCCCCACTCTTCATTTTATCAATGATTTTTATGAAGGGGGAGACCGTAGAGAAGCTTGGTTAGCTGAGCTTTTGCACGTAGAAGAAGTACGAGACTGTGCAATCGAAATTTTTTCCAAACACCAAGGTGTGGTCAAACATTGGTTTGATTGTCGAGCCAAGATTAAGGCCTTTAGAATTGCATATCTAGTCTTATGTTGGGACAAAGCCCATGAAAAGAAAGGGGTACACAACAAATTCGACAAGCTTTGGCTTGGCCCCTTTCAAATAGTTGAAATTATGGGAGACAATGCTTTCTGTTTAATGACCCTTACTGGTGAAGATTTCTTGTTGCCTATCAATGGGAAACATTTGAAGCATTACTTCTAAGTCTGAGCTCTTTTAGAATTATTTCCGTAAATACTTGTACATAGGTTAGATTAGGTTGTCATTTTCTTTGCTTGCGTTTTGCCATTTTTATTTGTTCTGTTTTGCCCGCCTCCTGTCTATTTTGCTTCGATGAGGGGTTCTCAATTGCTGTTGTGGTGGCCGTGCTCACTTAAGGAATGGTTCACTTTTCTACCCATCCGTAGTGTTCTTTCAATAAACATTCATTCTCGACTATTGGTCCCTGATAGTTGCTTGGAAATGATTTCCTCATTTGAACTCTGTTTTAGAACTTGATCCTTGGTTGGATCCTTTTACATTCATCTCAAATTTTGCACAAAATGCATGCTTAATTATTTCCAAAGGGTTGTACAATGGCTGCTATGATAACCTAGTGAGTGAAAAATATCAAGTCCTCTCCAGTGACCACTGTGATGCTCAAACCCATCGTAGGCTTCAATGCTTACACAATTGAGCAAAAAGATAAAGTGTGGAAAAGAAATATTGAAAGACAAGAGGAAAAAATAAAATTTTATAATCAAGCAACCGTATGGGTGTGCAGATAACTCTACCAAGGCTATGGATGCCTGGCTGGCAGTAGAGCAATATTTGTGGAAACATGGTGACAATTTCACCGGGGCTATGGATGCTTGGCTGGCAATGGGGCAATGTCCAAGTTACTTTTGGTGTTGGACGATTTAAGTAGCTTGCTTCATTTGATTAGCCACTATTTTTTCATAGTTCTGGAGGGAAGGAACGAATTCACTAGAAAACACATTTCTCATTTGGAAGTTGGCCCCTGGTTTGTGAAACTAGAGATTCTAGGTTCTAAATGAATTTTTATCCTTAGAACGCTCGGGAGCATTTCCTAGCAAAGTTGCCATTTGTTGTGACCTCAACACACATGCCCCATTCAGAACGGGGACCCTCTCTTTCCTTCACCCTACTGGGTCATTTTTGGTCATTGTGTCTCTGAAGTCTCACCTCAAGTTGACCATTTTTCATCCCTGCAATTAGGTCCAAACAGAGTTCCTTTGGAAATTTTCCTTTGCCAGTGGCCTTGGGGCCCTCTGGGTCCGTCATGGTGGGTTTCCCTCACCATATTTCCATTATGAATTCACTATTTCAAACAGACAAAGGCCTCCACCTTCCCATGCCCCAGGACCCAACTACTCAACCATCGTCCCCATGACTTGCACTACAAATTTGACCATCCTTCACTTGTGTCAGGCCCGGTCCATTGGAACTCTCTGCCTGGTACACCATTGTGAGTTTTCCCTTCAAATGGCCATCCTTCACTGGAGTTCCGCCCACCAAACCCCGTGCCTCCTCTCATCTATTTTTTTCCACTTTAACATTTGAAAGGGTTGTTGGCTCGCATCCTTCCAGAACCTAGGTCTCAAACTCCCCGCCGTTGTTTTCAAAATTTGAACTTACCAATTTTTTGCCCATCATACAAGAATTTATGAGGGTACTTTAAATGCACTTAGGGGTATAAATATGTGACCGAACCTATCATTTTCACATGTCAAGTTGGCCAAAAGAGTTCAAAGCAAGTTCAGAGGAGTCCAGTGCCTTCGTCTCACATTGCCCCCGCGTCTGTTGTAGTCATCTACCGATCCTATGCGGATTTAGTAGCCTCCATCGAATCCTAGTGGTAGGTTCATCGTCTTCATTTCCACTTTTCCTTTTGGTGATTTCACATTTAAATGATGAACAAAATAGGGTTAAAATGTATTCATTTGATAGAGGAGGGTTAGGCCTAAAAACCCATGTGATAAAATTTCAAGAAAACCTTCAAATCATCATGAAACTAAATCTAGAACTTCCATGCCCCAACGTCGTTCTTCCCATAGAGTGCCCACGCCCTCTGGACCCGAGCCTCCCCATCGTCATTTAGAAAACTTCAAGCTTAATAAACTTTGAAACAGCGGGATATCTCCCTGGGTCCACGACCCCGAATCTCCTTTGACGGTCCATTGTTGGGACTTAGCAAAATTGAATTACCTACCCCCAGTCATACTTCACGAGCCTGCTCTCGCAGAGTTATTTCCCCAGGATTCCCTATAGCTTTCACCAATTTCAAACGGTGTATTAGCCCCATCCACTCGAGCCTCCAGATTTTCCTTTCAATTCATTGCTCAAGTTAAACAAAACAAACTGTTGCATCCTAGGTGTTCCCCGGGTCCCGATCCTCAGAGTTATGCTCGCGGACCTCTGTTACAACTTCATCATTTTCAAATGGCCATCAGATGACCACCTTCCTGCCTCCGGGTCCCAAACATCCCTATGCCACATGAGTGACAAACAATGAAATTTAAGTGGCTTTTCCTTCACTGGACCCGCTCCGTCAAACTTTCGTCGTCGAGACTTTGTCCCATCTCGACCGTTACAAAAGGAAAAGTAAGCTCGTCCTTCCAACCTCCAGAACCTGATACTCTGATTGCCAATAGAGTCTTTAAAAAAGGAAACCAGAAAGCTAAACACAATGTCGGATCCAGTTCACTGGGTCGCTCCCACCAGACCTCTGCTCAATGCACGCCATTTTCAAATGACCATCCTTGAACGACTTCCCAACCCATTTGATCAGCACATTTAAATGACTAAGGAGTTATGCCATCTTTCCTCCAGACTTGCGGGTCCCAGACCCCGGAACTCCACCACCAGAACTTCGTTTCATCATAGTTGTTCCAAACGACAAACATTAGATAACTTTCCCTCCTCATAGCCCCAAGTTCCCTAATGATGATCCAAATTACCTCCAATTTGGAAACAATTCTTGAATCATGTGCTCAAATTAAAAATCTCCTGCATGGACCTTTCAAACCATCCAAATATGAAGTTGGGAGAAACCATGCAAATTTCCCTACCCTATTCGCCCTTCAAAACAACAATATTGCCAAGAAAGTCCAGCCCCTAGGGCCCGAGTTGACCAAATTCCCTTCAGTGAATTGCTAATGACATCTCAAAGTAAATGTTTGATTTCATGAATGATGTGACTTCATCTACAGGTATTTTAGCTAACATTGGTGTCTTCATGATTGATTGTGCTCATCCTGCCTTTGTTTGCAGGATATATGGAATCGAGTGTAGGACCCTCGGGGGCAGCCGCAGAGAAAGACAAAGGGAAGAAAAAAGGCAGAGCTCCTCGTGGGAAAGAGGACAAGGACCAAATGAAGTACTAATTCCAAGGGGAACTGTTGCATTCAAAGGTCATCACTGATTGGAAGGAGATCACAAATACTAGGATTGGGCACGTCAATATCGATGAATTTAAACAGAGGGTCAGAGTCAACTCGACCACAAACAATGACAGGCTAATAAGAGGAAGTGGAATTGGCAAGGCTAGACACTTCCCTCCTACCCTTATAGCTCCTGAACTGGTCATGGCTTGCAGGCAAGCATACCAACCTGAGACTCAGACAATAGTAGATAGAGATGGGAACATTTTGGCTGACATGTCTCCCCAGGCGATAACCAAGACCTTCCACATTCCTACTTTTGGAGAAATGGACGTACCCACCATAGGAGATTGTAAGGCAATGTGGGATGAAGATCCCATTGGATGCAAGAAGCTCATAAACCAATATTGGTTAAAAGAAAAAAGGGGCAGCGCTGCAAAAGTTCCCCAAGAACTTTTCCGCAACAATTTCTATGAAGATTATCATGACCTAGTAACCCTACTAAGCCGAGTGATGGATTTGCCTACCGCTGCATACTTCTAAGATTGAATGGTTTATTTTGTTGAAAATATTCTCTGAAGTGAAGACACCTCATTCTATTGGGGTGAGATCATCAATGATTGCTTCCACGAGCAGTTCATTAATGTTAAGAAAACCTCCAAGTTTTATATGACATCTTACCTTGTTTACTCATTGGCTGAACGGAGGCAGTATAGTGGACTGTTCAGGGAACCAAATGAAGAATCTGGTTAGGAATTAAAATTTTATGAGATACCCTTAGTTGAAATTCAGAAACTTCAAGAGGGATTATTGTAGGATGAATGACGCTTTCATAGGTCATTATATTCGGTTGCTTGGAGGTGATTTTGAAAGATGAGTCTCCCACAGTGCTCACATGTTCCTTAAGAAATATGCCTTCTTATTCATCCAATATCCCAAGTTCATGTATATCCATGCTCAGGGCTTCACAGAAAGGCCAAGCAAGCTACCCCAGTACCCTAATGATCAGATTATATTGTTAGAACTCTCTCGACAACTGCAGCATGTACATACCCTTCTCAATAGCAGACATCTGGCGAGGATCCCTTATCCCCTTTCTTTTGACCAAGGGATGTACAAGCTACACACCTCTCAATGTACAGGGAATTCAGAAAAGGAGTTGGCAGAGTATCATTTATGGCTTCACACCACCCATCTACGAATAGACCCTTGCGAGCATATAACAAAGGCTCTTGGACCCGACTATGCCCATCTGCACCATGTTGAAGATTTTTGGGCCAACTTCCAACATGATAAGGAGGTACGAATGCGACATTATATGCGAATGATTTCCTATTTTGTGAAAAGAGTGAACCTGTTTCTTGTACCCGATCAAGTTGAAGAAGATGAGAGCATAGTTATAGATCCTAGGTACAATGCAGTCGCCAACCTACCACTACCAGTAATAGATTGGGATGAGCCAGAGGTCGATGACCTCGATATCATAACTAAGCTAATTGAATCTCATACTAAAGAATGGGTAAATGGGAAAGTTTCCCGACTAAAGCAACAAGGAGTCATCCTAACCTATGAAGGACTCAATAATGAGCCTAGTGCAACAGATGAGGGAGTAGCTACTACCTCAACTGGAGAAACCTCTAAGTCCCCTCCTCTCACAAGATCAAGGAAAAGGAAGGAGACCAGAGAGCAGCAGCCTAATCCGAAAGTGTATGCAAGGAAGGCCTCAGAAGGTGAGACATCAAAGAAATATAAGAAGTCACGTAGTGTTATATGGCTGCCTTCTATTCAGGAGGATCCTCTTCATGGGGGAGAAGAAATGGAGATGGGTCAACCAAAGTCTCCACTGGCTTCCTCTGATACTGCTTCCCTTCCATCCATTTCTCAAGCCATGGTTGCCACATCCCCACCTGCAGTGGACATCTCACTCCACCTTGCTTCTTCTTCTCCAACTGGCCTAGTAGTAGTAGTTGATTCCTCCTCTACCACAACTTTTCCACTTTCCTCCACCTCCATGTCCCCGACCACATCGCTTCCACTGGCAATAACAACAATACCAATGCCAACACTCTTGCTCCCAGAGGCTTTTGCTAGACACATGCAAAATGCTCCCTTAGAAATTTCTAAAGTATTACTGAATCCAGCCATCCAAGCTGCCCTAGCGCAAGTTCTCGCCAGTGTTCCAATTTCAAAGCCTCTAACTAAGCCCTCGAAGATGAAAGCCACGATGGAAATATCAACAAAGGGGGAAAGGCATTGGAAGAGGAAGCAGATGAATACCATGAACATCCAGAATATGAGCACTTGCAAATTGACAAGGTGGTCCATGAAGAAGGAGAAACAAGATCCTCTAAAAGTGGAGAGGAAGAAGAAGACGCCAGTGCCAAGTTTATTGTACAAAATTTTGATCTTGAATTTGAAGAAGAGCTAGCCCAACAATTAAAGGACATTGGGGAGGAAATTCAAAGACCACCTCCCAAGGAAGGAGGGCACGAAGATGACAAGATGGAAGAAAACATTGAACTTCCAATAGGCGAACAACAAGAAGAGGGCCCTAGACATGATAAAGAGGTACCTCTCTCAGGAGAGCAAGAAGAAAAGGAAAGGGAAGAGCATGAAGACGTGCCACCTCCATGAGAAGAAGAGAAAGATAGAGAAGGATATCAACCTAAAAGATAAATCCAAACCAACAAGAGCCTTGAAATAGAGCAGCCTAAGGAGCACGGGCATGAAGATGAACATGATGAAGAAAATGAAGAAAAGGGAGAAGAGGAAACTGAAAGGGAAGAAAGTCCCAAGGAACACTTTCCTGCCAAGTCCTCTATCAAGCGCCTAACATTTACCCAAGACTTCAATGAAGAAGAGGGAGAAGACACAAGGGTGGAGAAGGAAACTTCCAAAGATAAAGAAATTGAAGTCATAAGAGATAAAGAAAAAGGTGACAGTGAATCACCCAGAAGAAAAGCTCAGATGCCTGCCTGGCTAGAAAATCAGCTTGAGGGAAAAGCTCCAGCCCCGAGTGATCTAAGAACGAGACGGGAGGCTATCCTAGCCTGAGCACAAATCAGTACCAAGAAAGAGAAGAAGCCCAAAGTCAGATCCAAGTTGACCATGGATTATTTTGGATCAAGGACCATGCAAGTAGCTACACCAATAGTAGGCAAAGAGGTGGTAAGATATAATGTCTCCACCATTGATTTAGGAATAGCTACCAAAGAGAAAAAAGTGGAGCACCTTCAAGAGTCTGTCACCACAGTGGTGCATCTGATACAACAGGATAAGATCTCAAAAGAAGAGCTTAAAGCACAAGTGGCTGATCTAACAACCTACATCCAACAGTGGTCATCAACAGAGGAAGTGCCTACCACGTCTATGGCCCTGCTGCAGTTGTTATCAAAAGAACAAATAGACAAGCTCAAAAAGAGAAAGAACTTGGATAAGACCACAAAGAGCTGGTTAAGGCAGGTCTTGTATGTGGGAAACATGGGAATTAGTCGTGCTGTGAGGATAACAAACAAGTTCTTAGATCTACAATAGTCTCTTGAGGGTATGAGAAAACTCTGCACTGACTTTCCTACAAGATATGAGTCCACCTACCCGAAGATTGAGACTATTCTCAAACTGCCAAGCATGACTTGGGAAAAAGAGCTTGCATTCAAGAAGGATGATCACTAACTAGTGGATGTGTGGAAGCGAGACTTTGAGAGTCAAAAGGAAAGGTTGGAGCAAGTGCTTGATAAGGTCGATCTAGACATTGAGTGGGTTAAAGAAGTTAGAGCCAATTGCACTCGGTATTTCAGGCTAATGACAGGGTATGATATGCATGTCGTACAAATTGATCAAGGAAAGATAAACCCTCATTTCCAAAATAAAATGGACGATGGAATGTCGGGTGAGATCACCACCGATTTCATGAGTTTTACAGCCAGAGCCTTCACCGAGTTAGAGTTGTTTTGAGACCACACTATTAAATATGATGAAGACTAGGAAAATCCCACCGACAGATCCAAGGAGTGGAGTTACCAGCTATTGCGATTTGAGATTTTGGAGGTTGATAAACTCCAGCCGCTAATCTTGAAGTTCATGGAGTATGCTGATTTGAAGAAGCGGGAGGGCAACCCTATTATTGATTAGGAATTCCTTAAGTAATAGCTACAACAAAGAGCAATAAAAAAAAAGACAAAACGCTACAGTGTTGTCACTAGAGGACAAAATAGGGATAAGGACAAAATGTATTTTAAAATGTAATATATTTGGGGGGTAGGTAGAACCCTAATTTTTAATGAATCTTGGCCACACAATGCAAATTAATCTTGGCCATTCATTCTACCTTTTGGACACTATAAATAGGGGGTCTCCTCTCATTTTCAAGAAAGAGTTGAGTTGTTGTAATGACATGCTGCAGAAATTTTAATGGAAATACATTAACTTTGGTGGATTTTTGAGTTTCTCTACATGTTTCATGATTCATCTCCCATATTTAAATTTTTTAGTTAGATTTTCTTTTCTTTTTTAGTTAGTTTCAAGTTGCTTTGATAGATTTGGTAATGTTGTTCTATGGTTATGAAATTTTTTGTTGTGTAGATGCCTTCCTAGTCCATACTTTTTGTTGTTTGTTGCTGGTAGATGGTTGTGTAAAGTTAGTCTGGACTTAAACTTAAAGTTTCTTTAAACTTTTATCTATTTTCATGCATGTATATGGTGAACAAATGGTGAAATATCTGCAGACCTTAGAAGAAAACACAAATTTCATGAGACTATGAATTTTTTGGTTAAGTGAAATTTTGTTTGAAGGAAGCTATCCATAGCAGAAAATTCATGATCACTATTCATAGTTAGTTGCAGATCTAGGAAAATCTCCTCTTCTCTAGCCCTTTTCCTTCTTTTTGAGAAATAACCTATGCTAAGGTTCATTGCACATTGTAAAGCCCAAAACTTAAGAAAAACATTGGAGTTCCAAATTGTTGTTTGAACCTACAGCAAAGTGCATATCAACTCCCATCCTAAGGAACTCCAATTCTCATGATCCATTCTGTTCTACCCAGCTTCGTAAGTCTGCCCTGTGATTACTAGCAAAATCACATCAATTATCAACTGAGGAATTCCATGAAATTCATGATCTGATGCCCGAGAGACCTTGGGGTGATATTCAACAACTTGTTGTTGGAAGTCTTCTTTCAAGAGAGGTAGTACACCTATGTACTACCTGTGTTGAGAAAGTGTGGAAAACACCGCATCAACAGATATCACCTTAAAACAACACCTTCAACAAGAGATATGAATAACATTGATAGTTTGTTCATTTTAATCTTTTCTTGGATTTGTCTTATTGGCCTATTCTAGTGATCTCTCAATGATGTCTACAAGACAATTTAGGAGAAAGGAATGGGGAATTGATCATTTCTTTCATTTGTAATGCTTGTTGCATATTCTTGTAATACGACCTTGGAAAATACTTTCCTTTTGTGTGCGGGAGTAGTCTCAATTAAAACAATGACTAGGACATATCTGGTTCTTCATATCTTTTGTGTAATAGTATCCTTACTTTGATGGATTTAGTCTTTCACATGATCAAACAAGGTTTTTGTATGTCAAGTATGAACAAGGATGCACCTATTTATTTGTAGAGTCAAAGTCCATGCATTAGATACATCACCTTGGTTCTTCATAACTTGGTGCATCATGTCTATTTTCTATATAAAAAATAAGGATTTCTATGGTGAAATTAAGCCTAATCCAAAAGAAAAAGAAATATCATTTATCCTATCTCATCACATATCCAATAAAATCTCAAATAACCATAGGTTTGTGTTGGAAAAACAAGGACAGACAACTGAGAGGGGGGGTGAATCAGTGGTCATAGAATATTTAAAATTTTCAAACTTAACTTAATCTTAGATTTGATGAATGAACAATAAACCAAAAATAATCAACACATTAGAAACACATAGAACACCAAATTTTTTTACATGGAAACCCTGTTAGGGGAAAAACCACGGTGGATGTCAGTCCATAATATTATACCCTGTTAGAAGTATAATGAAGAATAATGGGAATGCACATGCATTTAGGCACACTGCCTAGATCTCACTGCTCAAATACAAGAGGGATCATTGTCCAAATAAGAAACACTATCTTACAACAATTCAGATTAGATCCGTGGGGTATGAACTAAGAAAATAGCTTCTACAAAATCCTAATTATAGTTTCGGTTAAGCACAAAAACACTCCTTCACACTTCGCTCAAACTTTTTCATGCTTTGCTTTGCAATCGAATGATTAGATCACTATTTGCACACTTTCTCTTTCTTTGGCACTTCTTCACTACATAAATTTGCACAAACAACCGCTCTTATATATCTGCAACATGTACATCAACAACTTCATCGGCCAAAATAAAATATGAAACATATACACAATGTCGCCCCAAATTTACAAATAAATTTTCAATGCGAATCAAACACCATCTGCCACAACATAATGAAGAATTAAAACAATATCCTCGAGCATTCCAAACATTCAAATTTTAATCTCCAAGGATCCACAACACGTTACAACCACCATGTCATCCAAGAACATAAAAACCTAAACACACAAGAGAAAAATCACCAACCACAAGCACACCGATCAACGCAGACGTGCAACAAATATAGAGCACAATCTAGAAACATCCACAAGCATCACGAATCATCAAAGAAGCATCTGCAACAACTGAAATTACTAGAATCACATCAACTTCAGTCAGGAACACTAACTGAAGACATAGAAAAACTGTCAGAACACAACTGTTCATAACATGATTAAATCTTCACGCATACCTCTAAAACTTTTGGTGGATAAACTAGATATACTTAGAAATAAACCCTTTAGTCCACAATGACTGATCATCAACATACTGAGAAAGACACCTTCATGACCTTCACTATACCTCTGTCAACTTGCAACTCTTTCTTTAACAATTTTCTCAATATCCTCAACATATATAGCCTGCAATACATCAATGCTAATAGTGTTGACATCAATGTCAACAACATATCAGCAACACAACCACAACATCCAACAATCTCCCCCTTTGGCATTGATGGAAAAACATGATGTAAAAAACAACATCAACACAACTCTCAATCAACACTTACTCCCCCTTAGATTATGACTCTTCTCCTCATGTTATTCTTCACATTCCTTTTCTCCCCCTTTGACATCAATGGAAAAGATAATAATTGTCTTTCCACATACAAGCTATGAACCGCATATTTGCACATCTGACTACTCCCCCTTAGTATCATCCACAAAAAAATCAATCCGGATCAAAATATAGCTATGAAGCACATGAATTGATGCAAGTAAATGCATCTCTATTTCTTATCAGGAGGGGTAATCACCCCTAGCATCCCTCTGAGATACTTAAAAGTATCCTTTGGCAATAGCTTGGTGAAAATTTCTGCAATTTGTTCTTTGGTAGGCACATATTCCAGTCTGACTTCTTTCTCACTCACTTTCTCCATCAAGAAGTGAAACTTGATTGATATATGCTTGGTCTTAGAGTGTAGCATCAAATTCTTTAATATGTTGATTGCACTTGAGTTGTCACAATATATGGCAATAGGCTCATCATATACTACTCTGATATCTTTCAACATTTGTTTCATCCATAGCAGTTGAGTATAATTATTTGCAGCAGCAATATACTCTGCCTCAGTAGTAGATAGGAATATGGAATTCTACTTTTTACTCAACCAACATACCAACTTCTTCCCTAGGAAGAAGGCACCACCACTAGTTCTTTTTTTGTCATCTACATCTCCTGCCCAATCCGCATCAGTATAGGCACTCAAGGTAAGATCATCATCTTTAGGATACCAAAGCCCAAAATCAACTGTTCCTTTCAGGTATCTAAAAATTCTCTTTACAATAGTCACATGAGATTCTTTTGGATCAGCTTTATATCTAGCAACCATACACACAAAATTCATGATGCTTGGTCTGGTCTGAGTTAAGTAGAGCAATCCGCTAATCATTGACTTGTATCTTGTTTTATTTTCCTTAGGAGAATCATCATTTTGTGTTAAATTGCATCCAGTTACCATGGGTGTACCAATAGGCTTTGAGTCTTCCATGCCAAAATTCTTCAACAACTCTCTCACATATTTAGACTGGGATATCAAAATCCCATTGTCTAACTAAGTGACTTGCAAACCCAGAAAGAACTTCATCTCTCCAATCATACTCATTTCAAATTCACTTTTCATTTCATCAGCAAATTTTATACATAGATCATCATCACCTCCAAAAATAATGTCATCAATAAAGACTTCAATAATCAACTATTTATCATGATCCAACTTAAAATACAAGTTGATGTCAGCAGTACCTTTATTGAATCCAAGCTTTAGTAAGTATTTATCCAGTCTAGCATACCAGGCTCTGGGGGTTTGCTTGAGTCCATACATAGTTTTCTTCAATTGGAAAACCATTTCTTCCTTATCAATCAGTTGAAATCCATCTGGTTGTTCAACATATACCTCTTCTTCTAACTCACTATTCAAAAAGGATTACTTCACATTGGTTTGATAGACTTTGTAGTTCTTATATGCAGCATAAGCAAGAAATAATCTTACAACTTCAATTCTAGCAACAAGGGTAAAGGTTTCTTCAAAATCAATACCTTCCATTTGTGAATACCCTTTACATACCAGTCTTGCTTTATTTTGAACCACTTCACCTTGTTCATTCAGCTTATTCTAAAAGACCCATTTAGTACCAATCACATTTTTTATCTTTAGGTCTGGGAACAAGAATCCATGTATCATTCTTTTCAATCTGCATTAGTTCTTCCTTCATAGCTTACATCCAGTGTTCATCATTACAAGCTTCATTGACATTGTTAGGCTCAGTCTTGGAAATCAGACAATACTCTTCTGCAATCCTTCTTCTAGTCTGCACACCTTTATTCTTTCTCCTATAATTTTATCTTCAGAATGATTTAGCTTTGCATACCTCTGAATTTTAGGATTCTTTCACACTTCTGGTTCTTATGTACTTTCTTCTACACTTCCACTTGTCTCTCCTTCTTGACTTTCTTGATTTATCAAAACAATTTTGAACTTGATTCTATGTCTGAGCATTCTTCCTTTTGTCTGTACTATCTTTCTGGTCATTTGAATCATATCCACAATATCTGGATGATCTAGCAGAGTCCTCATCAACTCTTACATTTGCACATTCAACCATTTTTCTCAATCTTCTATTATAGCACCAATAAGCCTTGATTTTAGTAGAGTAACCTAGAAAGATTCCTTCATCGCTCCTTGCATCAAACTTTCCTATGTCCTCTTCTCTCTTAATATAACACTTGCTTCCAAAGATCTTGAAATATTTAACAGCGGGCTTATAACCAAACCACAACTCAAAAGGAGTCTTACCGGAAATACCATTGGCATTTACCCTGTTTAGAGTGTACACAACAGTTCTTACAACTTCTCTCCAATAGATGTGAGGCACATTTCCTTCCAACATCATTGTTCTAGCAACATTCAGAATTGTTCTATTATTTCTCTCTACAACTCCATTATGTTGAGGGGTTCAAGGAGCAGATAACTGTCTTTTGATTCCATGCTTTTCACAAAAATAATTGAACTCCTGGGAGGTGAACTCACCACCTCTATCTGACCTTAGGCATTTGATCTTCAGACTTGTCTCATTCTCTTCCATAGCTTTGAAACTTTTGAACTTCTCTAATGCTTCACATTTTTCTCTTAAGAAAGCAACCCATATCATCCTAGAGTAATCATCAATAAGCAGAATAAAGTACCTTTCTCCTTGTAGACTTCTGATTTTGGAGGGACCACACAGATCAGTATGCACTAGCTCCAGTACTCCATTAGAATGATGTTGTTTGCTCCGAAAAGAAACTCTAGTCTGTTTTCCCATCTAACATTCCTTGCATATTGTGTTAGTAGGCTTCACTAGCTTAGGTAGATCTCTTACTACTTGACTGGAGCTTACCTTGACAATGTTATCAAAATTCACATGACACAACCTCCTATTCCATAACCAGCTTTCATCTACTTGAGCAATTAAACAACTTTCATTAGCAACACTCAGGTGAAAAATATTACCTCTTGTCTTTGTACCTGAAGCAATTACATTTCCAGAGCTTCCATGTATCCTACATCTTCCATCTTTGAACTATAGATTGTAACCCTTTTCCACCATCTGTCCAAAACTCAACAGGTTATGCTTCAAGCCTTCAACATAAAGGACATCATCGGTGTTATGTTTACCACCAAGAAAAATATATCCTCTACCATGAATCACACCAATATTTTTATCTTTGAATCTTACAACCCCACCATCATATTTCTCTAGACTTACAAATTTTCTTTTGTCACCAGTCATATGATGTGAGCATCCGCTGTCAATAACCCACTCATCCTTTTCTTCAATTCAGGCTGCAAGAGCTTTCTCAACTTTATAGATTCAGTACCCACCGGACCATTTTCCTTGATAGCAATGAAAACCCATTCATCTTCATTTCCATTTTATTTATCAAATTCTTCATCAATCACACCTTCAACATAATAGCATTTCTTTTGAAATCTAGGTTTGTTAGGCTTAGACCTAGGAACTCTTTCAGGACACCTTGAAGCAAAATGACCTATTTTACTGCAAGAGAAACATTTAATTGGAAACTTTCCTTTATACTTACCTTGTCCTTTTCCTTCTTTCTTCACAATCAGTGCTTCCAGCTCTTCTATCTCTCTTTCTTCATCTTCAAGTTGTTTCATCTCTTCCTCATACTTGAATGTCTTTCTAGAACTCTCTCCCAGATCATATCTTTGTTTGTTTCTTCAAGATACAGAGGCCTTAAATGCATATTTAGTCTTGGAGGAAGAATCACCAAATTCACTCAACTCAAAGGCAACAAGTTTACCAATCAACATATCTCTTGTCACATTTGTTACTATTTTGAGCTCTTCAATAGCATGAGCCTTTGATTTGTAAGAGGGAGGCAATGAGCTAAGCACTTTAGCTACAATTTCTTGTTCATCTAGGGTACCACTGACACATCTAATACCCATCACAAGTTTATTTACTCTTTGCATAAAAGAATAAATATTCTCATCTTCGCCCATCTTCAAATTTTCATATTTTCCTTTCAAACTTTGTAGCTTAGCGACCTTCACAAGTGCATCTCCTTCATACAAAGTCTCTAGCTTCTTCCAGATCTCATGAGTTGTCTTCAAATCCATCACATTTTTCATTTCCAAATTCGTCAAAGCACTCAACAAAGCTTCAATAGCCCTGATGTTAATCTCAGCCTCTTTAATCTCAATAGGAGTGGAAGGACCATTCTGAGGAATAACATATTTTTTCTTTGTAATATTCCAAAAGGGTTCACCAATACACCTCAAATGACACTCCATTTTGGCTTTCCATAGAGAGTAGTTTGTTCCATTGAATCTAGGGCTTTCCTTCTTGTATGATTCCATCTCAAATCACCTCAAGATTTTAAACTTCTTCAGAGGAACCTGCTTTGATACCAATTGTTAGAAAAAAAAGGACAGACAACTGAGAGGGGGGTGAATCAGTTGTCACAGAATATTTAAACTTTTCAAACTTAGCTTAATCTCAGATCTGATGAATGAACAATAAACCACAAACAATCAACACATCAGAAACACATAGAACACCAAATTGTTTACTTGGAAACCCTATTAGGGGAAAAACCACGATGGATGTTAGTCCACAATATTATACTCTATTAAAAGTATAATGAAGAATAATGGGAATGCACATGCATTCAGACACACTGCCTAGAGCTCACTGCTCAAATACAAGAGGGCTCACTACCCAAAGAAGACACACTGTCTTACAACAATTTGGATTAGATCTGTAGGGTATGAACTGAGAAAATAGCTTCTACAAAAGCCTGATTATAGTTTTGGTTAAGCACAAAAACACTCCTTCACACTTCGCTCAAACTTCTTCACACTCTGCTCTGCAATCGAATAATTAGATCACTATTCTCACACTTTCTCTTTCTCTGGCACTTCTTCACTACATAACTTCACACAAAAAACTGCTCTTATATATCTGCAACATGGAATTACATCAACAACTTCATCGGCCAAAATAAAATATAAAAAATATACACAATGTCGCCCCAAATTTACAAGTAAATTTTTAATGTGAATCAAACACCGTCGGCCACAACATAATGAAGACTTAAAAAAATATCCTCAAGTGAGCCAAACATTCAAATTTTAATCTCCAAGGATCCACAACTCGTTACAACCACCATGTCATCCAAGAACATAAAAACCTGAACACACAGGAGAAAAATCACCGACCACAAGCAGACCGATCAACACAGATGTGCAACAAAGATAGAGCACAATCTAGAAACATCCACAAGCATCATGAATCATCAGAGAAGCATCCGCAACAACTAAAATTACTAGAATCACATCAACTTCAATCAGGAACACTAACTGAAGCCACAAAAAAATGTCAGAACACAACTATTCATAACACGATTAAATATTCACACAGACCTCTAAAAATTTTGGTGGATAAACTAGATATACTCAACAATAAACCCTTTAGTCCACAATGACTGATCATCAACGTACTGAGCAAGACACCTTCATGACCTTCACTGTACCTTTTTCAACCTGCAACTCTTTCTTTAACAATTTTCTCAATATCCTCGACATATACAACCTACAATATATCAATGCTAATAGTGTTGACATCAATGACAACCACATATCAACAACACAACCACAACATCCAACAGTTTGTTAGTATCTTGATCAATCTCAATTCAATGCTAATCTATTATATCCATCTCATTCTTCCATCCATACTAAAATTTCTATCCAAGTATCAAATTTGTGTGATATACATCAAAATATACATGAGGCTATCCATTGTTGATGACTTTCTATACATCATAAAATCTATCTACATCAAATATTTGAGCTTCCAAGGACTTTGTTATCCTTGAATTTAGTGCACTCAATTCATGGGATAACCCCTACAAAACTTGTCTATTTCGTAGCCCACATCCTCTAAGAATGCAAAATGAGGAAAATCCTACTTGACCTCATGCACGACCCAATTCCTTGAAAAGTCATTTCGAGTGATCAAGTTTTTTGTTTTTAAAAAATTGCAAAAAATTGTTTTTCTAAGTTGGTCTTTTCTCTACTCATGTAATCGCACTGAATTTTAGTGCTCTTGCATGTTTTTATTGGTTACATATTGGGATGTAGTCGTGCTGAAATTTAGTGTGACTACACCCCTATTTTGACATGTTTGGCATTAAATGAAGTTTTAATGCATTTTATTGAGGGAATTCAATAGGTTTTTAATTAGTTTTAATCTCATTTTATGCCATTTTTGTTCTTTGTTTGCATTCCCTTATCACTTGTTCATTCATTGCACGGATTTGGTCAAACTTTTTCTTGAAGTTTCATTATGAGTTTTGTCATTTTCTTGCAGTTTTTTTGATATTTTCGTTATTTACATGTATGGTGATATTTTTCAAGTTCCTTTCTTTGATTTCTTGTTCATATTTTGCTTAGTTTCCAAGCATTGTTATGTGAATATGTTTAGGATTTTTTTGTTATGATTAGTGTCATTCGTAGTTTTCATTTTCTCATTGTAAATAGTCAGTTTGTCTTTAGGGTTTTATTCTCTAGTTTTTAGTTAGTTTGCATACCATTAATCAGTTGGGTTTCAAAGCCCTAGCTAATTGTTATTATCCTACACTTTACCATTGTAACCCTTGTTAATTTCATGACTGAAGTAGGATGTATCAGGTTTTAAACCCCAATCTCCTTGTTATTAACACACTCTTACAACATGCACTTTGAGGCTTTAACCTCAACTTGCACTAAAACCCAAACGTCCATTGCAATGTGCAATGTGGGGTTTAAACCCTACAATACACATGAAACCCTACTTCCATATGCACAATGCAATGTAGGTTTTATTTTCCATATTATTTTTTTTTCCTTCACCGAGAAAGAAAAACATGAAGTTTAAGTATCATGGGGTTTTTAAAATGACCTCCTTGGCTTCAAATATAGATGAGATCAAGGATACTGAGATTGGACATGTTGATATGTCTGAGTTTTTGGAAAGGATGAAGAAGCAACCATTGGATACAAGAATGGTATGCATTGTGGAAAGCAATATCCAATTGGTGGTTGCATTTCCAGTATCAGCACATAATCCTGAGTTCATTCTTGCAATAGTAGTTCATTATGATAAAGAAACTAGAAGTGTCAAGGATGGATATGGGGATACAATCATCAAATTAGGAAAAGAGTTTTTTAATAAGACATTCTAATTTCCAAGCATTTATACATACATTGACCTCACCATTAAGCATGCATAGGCTCATTATGATGAGAATCTAGAAAAGTGCAAAAGGGAAATCACTACGAGTTGGCTCAAGAATCCTAGGCCAAATATCTTAAGATGGCCCAAGAGCATTCCTTGAAGTGATTTCATCGAGGAGGTAAATGAGTTGATCACACTTCTCAATAGGATCAAGGGATTTCCCACTTATTCCACTTTTTAGGAGTGGATGTACTTGCATATTCATGTCATAAGGAATAGACAACAACAAATATTCTAGGGAAAGAAAAATAGTGATGTCATCCATGATCATCTCACAAAGGTTTCCACCTCATTTAAGTTTTATATGACTTCATACTTAGTCTATGTTGCTACCTCAATGTGAAACTTTCCAAGCTCAACATTAGAGGATGAAAGGAGGCATATTCTAGTTTATCAGTATTACTCTCAATTGACCCTGAAGAAAATTATTCAACACTTTAGGAGGGTTAATGATTCCTTCTTTGCTCTATACCTATGTATGTTTGACATAGAGCTTGAGAATAGAAGAGTATCTGATGAGGCATGGGATCTAGTTAATAAGTTTGGGTGTATGTTCCTACAATTCCCCGCCTTCACATATATTTGAGTTGGGTGTTTCATTGGATACCCATATATGCTTCCAAGGTATCTAAGTGACAAGATTATACTCATGGAGTTGTGTAGGAAAATCATGGCAGTTCATAACAGGAAGACTGAATCACACAAACCTAGATTCAAATTCCCTCTCACAATAGGAAAGTACACTATTACCACATCTCCCAAAGCCAAAGCTATGTAAATAGAGATGCAACGGGTCACAATGAAGACATACAAAAGGAGGATTAACTTTGATTATAGAGGAATGAAGGAAAAGATCAAGAAGAGATATACACATGTGCATAGAGTGGAGGATATATGGGAAGATTACAAGACAAATGAAGACATAAGAAAGCTTGACTATTGTCAGCTTAACTTGGATCAGATTGTAAACTTAAATCTAGCTGATATCCTAAAAGATATAGAGGATGAAGATGCTATCCTTGATCATAGTTATGATATCCTTGATCACGGTTATGAAGTAAATCACATTATTGAGACCCCTTTTCCTCCCATCTAGTGGTCCAAAAATGAAATGATCTCCATCAAGAAAAGGTTCCAACTGACTCTTGCTAACACAAATGTATGGTTACAGGAAAGGGGAATTAAATTAAAGTATTTTAATACTAGATCTGAAGAAGAAGAAATTGGAGGGAATACTGGGAAAAAGATAGAGATTAGAACAAAGAATAAAGGTGGTGTTCCAAGTACCGATAAAACCCCTAAGCCTAAGTTCATTTTCACAATGAAAGGGGATAAGAGTAAAGGGACAAAAGGGCCATCTACTCTAATAGAAGAAACATCAACTCAAGGAGAAGAACAAGGGGAGGAGAATCCAGATGAAGAAGCACAAGAGTCTTTGAATGAGTTTGCTCCAGAAGACTCCTATTTCTTCTACTCCATTCACTACTACATTATCTAGTCCCACTCCTCCTAATATTATAATTGAACAGCCTTTACCTTTTTCTACCATTTTTTTTGTTGCTCCTACCATTTTGATTCAAACTATTTATTCGGCCCCAAATTTTGGGTCTATTTTTTAGAGTCTTAAGAATAACTTTGAAAAAAAAATTGGCTCCTCACTTTCTTTTCCCTAGTTTTTTATCTCCCATTTTTTATGTGTCTACTCAATCTAAGTTGGATGAATTTATGGTTGAAACCTCACAAAATGTATCTAATGTGGAAATTCCATCTGCAATTTTGACCAACACTCCACCACTTATGACTACCATTGTTGTGAGTGCTATACCATCAACTCAAACTATGGTAATAGGTCTTGAAGAAATTTATTCTACTATTCACCCTTGGTTGGTCTCTCATACATCAAAGAGAAAGAAGCAAGTTATCTCTCCTAACGACTTTGATTTTGATTAGTTGGTGCCTATCAAGACCAAGTCAATAAAGAAGGTGAAAGCTCTTTCTAGGGTATTGGTTGAAAAATCAGGTTACAAGTATACAAAGGTAGCACAACCTACTCCTGGTTAAATTTTAGAAGAGATTGATCTTTTGGAATATTCTATCACCAAAATAGAGCTAGGTAAGAGGATGCACGAGAGTGCAAAGGAAGAAGCACGGGAAGCATTGGCTTCTCTAATTGAGAAGTATGATCAGGATAAGATTGTCAAAGATCAATTGAAAGTTTGGGTTGAACAACTCACATCAATAATCTAGAAGATAACCCAATCATATGATTCAATTGATCCTATTTCTACAAGCATAGAAGATCTAGATATTCAAAATGCCAAGAGGACACATACATGGGGTAGAAATATTACAAAATGGATCAATGGGATATTTGTTCAAGGTGCACAATTGCTAAAATCCTTGGTTGAAAGGATTAGAAATATGGAAAATATGAAGGAAGAATTGAACCAAATAGTTGATACTCTATCTCAGAGTTTGCAAGAGATAGAGAAAAGTTATAAATCCTAGAATAAAATGAAATATATCAAGCTTGGTGTGCTAGAGGAAATTGGGGTAATTCCCAATATAAATGTGTTCATAGGAATTTGAGAAATAATGAAGCATAAGAAGAACATTATCAACAATTTGATCAAAGATTTACAAGAAGCTCAAGAGGTATGAAAAGATAGATGTTCAAATCTTGTTTCTAGAATTATGGAGCTACCTTGTCAAGTGTTTGATGATGATCAAAAAATCCTTCTCGTTGGCATGATTATCCAAGAATTTACATCATTGATTGATAAAGATGTTGAAGATGAAGCTTTTTCATTAGCTTCTATTGACAAAATGGTGTATTTTCAAGTCACTTTGGATAACCTAAAAATAATATTGGAAAGGCACAAGAAAGCATGCATCAACATCGAGGACTCAATCACATGAGTACTCACAGTCTCCAGCCATACCACAAGACCAAAAGATTCAGAAGTCCAAGTAGTGTTGAAGAAATATGAAGACTTCGTGGAGAAAAATGATGAAGAATGAACATACCTATTTGAAAATTAGTTTATTTCCAGTTGTTTCCCTTTATGCAATATGTATTTTGTAGATGATATATTACATGTCTTTTGTAAATATGTAATTTCATGTAAAAATAAAGAAGTCCTAAATCAAATCAGACTCTATTGTTGAATAAGTCAAGTTAGTTGTAACTTTCCTAGTTTAGCTCTTGGATCTCCTCTATATATATGAGGAAGCTCCATTATAAATGGAACCTTTTTAGATAATGAAGGGAAGCTCTGCCCAATTGAAGAGAAATTTTAAAATTTATGTTTTTGAGTTGTAAATCAGATTTCAATCAATAAAAGAGGCAAATTTGAATCCAATCTTTATCTTGGATCTACTTTGTTATGTGTTGAGATTTTTCTTATGTCCTCATTATGTTATCTTGTACTTGATTTATTAGTGGCATGATATCATATTGAAACATATAAAAATAGGTTGGAATCAAATATGAATGAAGGGAAATGGGGTTTTACGAACCTATTTCTCTCTATTTCATTAGGAAATGAGATCCACACAACGAAAGGACTATCAACCTTTAGGTGAGTCAAGTCAATGTATGAATCTATTGATTTCTTTTTTTTTGCAAGGACAAGGGTCCTAATTAAACAAAACATTGGGAAGAAAGATTAAAAATAGCAAACTAACTCCAAAATGCAATCTACAACTTGGATCTTGAAGATTGAGCTCAATACTGATAGAACCAGAAATTGAAATGCAGATCAAAGAGAGGTAAAATGATGTGTACTAGTCACCAAAAGTGCTCTATTGAAGCTAACCTAGGACCCATTCACCCAGGGGCGAATGGGTCCTTAGTTAGGTTTTGTCTGCAAATTTTAAGAGCCTTTGCAACAAATATCAATCCTTCAATTTACCCAGGTTTCAAGTTTGGAAAGTTGGAAATAACTTTTGTAATTGAGTTTCCATGAGATGAAAACTTTAATGACAACTTTTGAAACTTTGACAAGTTCTCCAATTTTTCTCTTCAAGAGATCTTCAAGATTTCTTCCACCAAAATCTGCAAACACAAATTAAGAGGGAAAAATGTTTTGTTGTTGGTGAATGGGGGTTTGCCTTGGTCAAACCTTGTTTTGATATTAAAACCTTGAAATAAAATAAAATAGCATGGAAGGAATGATGAATGAACTCTATGTCACAACTCACCAAACTCTTGGATGAACCTTGGAATGTAGATCTGCAACTTGCATGAAATGGCTTCAATGGATGTGGATCTTGATCTAGAAACTTGATTTGAAACAATGCCTTAAATGCTTGAATGGATCATGAACTCTACATCATCATATTAGCTCCAAAAACATGAATGATGCAAGAAGACTTTGATGTGACAATTGGATCTTGGTTTATACAATAATTATTCACTAAATCTACTCTTGAATTCCTTGAAATTCTCTTGAAAGTGCTATGGATCTCATAAAAATTTATTAGGAATGCTCTCTTCAAATTGCTAGGTGAAACATAGTGAAATGACCTTATATTTATAGATATGTAACATTAATTTCCCGAAATTCAAATAACACAAGTTGAAATGTGAATATGGAATTGAAATCATTAAAATACCGCCAAAAACCTAATTTAATTTTAGGTCCTAGGCCTAAGTGAGGACCCATTTTCCTATGGGTGAATGGGTCCTAGGTTACTCACCTAGGACACACATTTCTCAATGAGAAGTGTTATGTTTAGGCATTAATGAATGTCGGGTTTCCTCTTCGGAAATTTTGTTTAATTAGGCTTGGATGTGAATTAAAGGGTTCAATTAAGGAAAATTAACTATGTGAAAGTGTAAAGACATACACTCTAAAACACTAAAAAGAAGGCACAATTAAGTCCATTTTAATTAATAGGACCCTAAACTTAATGTGAATATTTAAAATACATATTACAACACTAAATTAAGGCATAATTAAGTTCATTTTAATATTATTTCCTAATTAGGTGTGAAAATGTAAGAGGGATGCATTTTTCTACACTACATTTAGCCCCCACTTTAGTGAGAGGATGACCCTTTGTCAAACTCACACTAAAGTAGACATTCAAGACACATGTATGTAGCAATGAAAAAGATACTCATCAAAGACCTAAAGAAAGGGAAAACGAGGTGGGTGGATCAATCCTTGATTGTCCAACACGATGTGGAACGCGTCTTAGCTATTTGTCCAAAATAAGGGGGTGGATCAAACCCTAACTATCCAATGTGATGTGGAACATGTCTCGGCTATTTTTCCAAAAACATTCACAAGCACAACTTGATGTCCACTATGCAAATGACGTGCACGCTCACTGTTGGCTAATGGAACCTCAAGTTGTCTACTAGGTGAGCCCCCAAAAAGTGGAAAATGAGAGAATCTTATTAAGTTCTCATACCCTATCAAAGCTATCCCTATCACAACTTTAATAAGGAACCACAAGACGAGGCTTTGTGCTTCACAAGGCCTAACAAGATGCGTTATGATAAGCACTTATGAACAAGGGAAAGGCTCCACTGGAAAGCAAAGTGTGTTATGCTTGGTTGCCTTGAAATGGGTTCAGACTTCACAAGGTTAGCAAGTTATATTATGCTAAACACTTATGAACAAAATGCAAGTAAAGGTTTGTTCAAAGGGATCTTTCTTAGTTCATGTAAGGTCTCTTATTAGGGAACATCATGCCTAGTGTCTCCAAGAAAGGACAAGTCAAGGGTAAGACAATCACAACTTAGGGAATGCAACGTGTAGCATCACCACTAAGAGGAAAGTCATACGCTAAGAAATATCATGATCTTAGAGGAAATCAAACCCAATAACACCACCAAGAAAAGGAAACATCACAAGAAGAAAGAAAATCACATAATGAAACATGAATGTCAAAAATAATGCCAATGTATGCCCCCACTTTAAAGTAGCCAATGAAGAAGACATGAGAGCTTATTTGAAAATCCCTATGCCAAGTCATATGTTTTTGAATGAAGCTACATCATGAAAAAGAAGGAGTTTCCCCCAAAACACATAAGGGATCTACAGATTCAAGGTCAATATATCTTTGATAGAATGTTTTTATAGAGTTTGAAAGCATCAACATTCCCCAAATACTTGCAGAACAAGAAGAATGACATATAGAGAGCAAAAACAAAGAAAAATATTTCGGATCAACATGGAAGAGAACTAAATGTCTCAACGCCTTACATCATCCCCAAAAGGAAAACACAAGACAAAGGAAAAGATAAATGTTTATGACATATAGAAGAATGTAGGTAAAAATAGAAATACACATGAAAAGAGAGATACATCAAATAGAACAGTACGATGGATCACATTATGCACGTGCAATCACACAAAGAACATGCAAAAGAAAAAAAATCAAATTAATAGTAAGGAATTTATGAGTCAACCTATAGCAAGTTGTCTACATCCCAATCTTGATCAGTATATACAGAAGGAGGACAACTAGCCAAAGGGACAACATCTAGTGCCAAATCTAGGACAAGGCTATCTAACCCCTTTCCCCCACTAAGTGCAAGACAAGGATGACTCGAGATGATTGATGTGAATGATCTCCTTACAATAACGAAAATGATTTGCAAGAAATATTAAACATGTAATAGTGAGCATGATATGATCCTAAAACTATTACATGGAAAGGAGCAAAGTGCATAATTTAAGGAGATATCTCTATCATATCAAGTTGTTCAAGGATCCTCCTTAAAGCATGACACTCATTAGTAAGGTTCCCAAGAGTTCTATTATATTCACAATAATTAATGTTATTAGGCTTGTTACCTTTACTAGGAGGTGGCAATGTAATCCATCCAATATGAAGGAGGTGTTCCATTTTTCGTTCAATTTGTTTTTTAGTATATGTAGGAATGGAAACTTTTTGAGTTTGTACAATTTTGATTTATTTCTTGTTTGAGGATCTTGTTGAGGTTGATTTGAAGGAGGACCTAAAGTGATTACTTCATTGTTATGAGGGAAGAAATTTGTATCCTTAGAATATGTGGAGGGATAAGGATTTTGGTATCCTCATCCTTTAGTATCTTCACTTGGGATTTGTTCTAGAATCTTATGAATTTCATGTTCATTATTTATGTCACATCCTTGCTTAGTTAAGATTTTAAATCCCTGGCCATAGGTCTCTCCTAGGTTGATGGGTGTGTTGGTCACTTTGTTAACATAAGATGGATAGGTATACACTTGATTAGAGGAACTAGGTTCACTTATTTTTGGAGGGTTAGGCTTAGTTTGTGACTCAATTTTAGGATGTAAAAGACCTAACATCTTGAGTGATGGGATGGTAGGGGTGTTGGTTGTGGCATGGATGGGTAAAAGGATGAATTGTTATCAAGATTGTTAAGGCAATTGTTTATGAAATTGTTCATGCTATCATCATCTTCTCCAATGATGTCAACTTCATGAGTACATTCATTAGGAGTTGATTGAGCATGATTAGATTCCATTGCATTAGGATCATTTCCAAAAACACAACTTTAAACATCAACTAAATATGTTAAATACTTCCATAGATTACCAATGCACATGTCCATTGTTTAAAATGCAAGGGGATTTTTAGATTTTTAGATTTATAATAAGGTAATTTTTCAATTATGCTATGAAAAAAATTGAAAATGATGTCTTGTAAATGCAATTTTGAAATCACACAATACACTAAATTTATCAAATGAAGCTAAATATGATCAATTCCACTTAAAAAAATTCTGCAAACTAAAACTGAAAACTAAAAAAAATAAAGTAGAATGTAGAAATAGATGTTTTAATGCCCAAAAATTCAAGAAATGACCCTAATCAGGGACACATTCACCCAGGGTTGAATGGGTCCTAGGTTAGGGTTTTTTTAAAAAAAAATTATAGATTTCTGAGTTAATTCCAATGGTTTTCATATTCTAATTTAAAATAGCGAGTTACAATTTCAATTTTCTCTGAAATTAAGGTTGAATGCAAATAAAAAATATGACAAAATGAAAAAATAGGAGACCTAAATTTATGTGCAATTTTGATTCAATTTTCAAATGCAAGTGAATTATGATGCAATGCTATGTAAATGATTTGCAGAATGACTAATTTTTTGTATTTTCATATTTCAAGAGATACAAAAATGCGATACTAAAACCCTAAATGAAATGCAAAATAATACAAGTTAAGAAACCCTAAATGAGACTCAATTCAATGCAATGAAATGTAAATGAATGCAAGATCTAGATATAGGGTGAAAATGGACTCCAAAATTAGAAAAATGCAATGATCCAACATCGGGTTCACCAAAATGAAACATAAAAAATAGGTTGGAATCAAATAGGAATGAAGGGAAATGGAGTTTTATGAACCTATTTCTCTCTATTTAATTAGGAAATGAGATCTACACAATTAAAGTACTCTCAACCTTTAGGTGAGTCAGGTCAAAGTATGAATCTACTGATTTCCTTTTTTTTCAAGGACGAGGGTCCTGATTAAACAACACTTTGAGGATAAAGATTAAAAATAGAAAACTAACTCCAAAATGAAATCTACAACTTGGATCTTAAAGATTAAGCTCAATACTGATGGAGCCAAAAATTGAAATACATATCAGAGAGAGGTAAGATGATGTGTACCAATCACCAAGAGTTCTTTGTTGAAGCTGACCTAGGACTCATTCTCCCAGGTGTGAATGGGTCCTAAGGATTTGTCTACAACTTTCGGGAGCCTCTACAATAGATTTGATTATTTCAAATTTCCCAAGCTCCAGGTTCGAAAAGTTGGAATTAACTTTTGTAATTGAGTTTTTGTGAGATGACAACTTTTATAGCAACTTTTGCAACTTTGACAAGTTCTCCAATTTTTCTCTTCAAGAGATCTTCAAGATTTCTTCCACCTAAATTTTCAAACAAAAATCAAGAGGGAAAAATGTTTTGTTGTTGGTGAATGGGGGTTTTCCTTGGTCAAACCTCGTTTTGGTAATCAAACCTTGAAATGAAATGAAATAGCATGAAAGGAATGGTGAATGAATAACTATATGTCACAACTCACCAATCACTTGGATGAACCTTGAAATGTAGACCTACAACTTGCATGAAATGGATTCAATGGATGTGGATCTTGATCTTGAAACTTGATTTTAAACAATGCTTTGAATGCTTGAATGGATCATGAACTCTACACCATCATATTAGCTCCATAAAGATGCATGATGCAAGAAGACTTTGACATGACAATTGGATCTTGATTGCTGCAATAATTCTTCACTAATTCTACTCTTGAATGCCTTGAAATTCTCTTGAAAATTCTCCTAAAATTTTTATTGATCTCATAAAAAAATCTTAGGAATGCTCTCTTCAAATTGCTAGGTGAAACATAGTGAAATGACCTTATATTTATAGATATGCAACATTAATTTCTTGAAATTCAAATAACATAATCTGAAATGTAAATATGGATTTGAAATTATTAAAATACTATCAAAAACATAATTTAATTTTAGGTCCTAGGCCTAAGTGAGGACCCATTCATGGGTGAATGGATCCTAGGTCACTCACCTAGGACACACATTGCTCAATGAGAAGTGTTATGTTTAGGCATTAATGAATGTCAGGTTTCCTCTTTAGAAAATGTAATTAATTAGGCTTGGATGTGAATTAAAGGGACCAATTAAGGCAAAAACCTCAATTAATTAAGTGAGTCCTAAATAAGTGTGAAAGTGTAAAGAAGTACACTCTACAACACTAAAAATAAGGCACAATTAAGTCCATTTTAATTAATAGGGCCCTAAACTTAATGTGAATATGTAAAATACATATTACAACGCTATTAAGTTCATTTTAATATTAATTCCTAATTAGGTGTCAAAATGTAAGAGGGATACATTTTTCTACACTACACATATATTTACAAGGGGATTCAAATCTGATTTTGTAGACTTTGGGTTGCATTATTATATTTGAATATTATGTTATGTGTGCACTTTGGTAATTATTCGAAGACTTTGGGTTGTGGCTTATTATCAGTGTTTTTTTGATATTTTGATGGCGTATATCAGATACTTTGGGCTGCAATACATACCATTTTTTTTTTCAAATCATCATAGAAACCAACAAAATACTTTGTGATTTTATGGGTTTTCTCGCTACAGACACTCATTGGTATCACTTTGATTATTCTTTCATTTAATCAAACTAGATATTGGTTATTATTGCTTATAATAGTACTTTGAAGTGAACTGTGTATTGTAATCATCACAAGATATAATTATAATTTGTGAAAGAGGAAAACATCTATCCTAAAACAAGAGAATAGGATGAAGAAAACACCCATGGTTAATTATAATGTATATAATCATAGTTAGTTATTAGTTGTTTATCAGTGAGCAATAAGAAGGGAGCCTCCCCTTGTTGAGAGGAGAGATTTAATCCCATTGTAACTATGGTTGAAATCACCATTTTGTAATTAGTTTGTTGATTATAAAATATTCACCCAAAAAAAATTGATGACTTTGTTGGGGATACGAATACACAATCAAATCCTCACACTTTTGGTTGAAGTATTCTAGTTTCTTATTGTGTTTGTAAGTATTTCTTTATTACTTATTTTAATTTCCTATCAAAGAGTACATTTTGGCAGATAAAATCTATAGATGTGGTCAAAGGGCTCAAGGGAAAATCGACCCTACATTTGAATTGCTAAAAAAACAAAACTTTGATATTCTTCCTACAAGGACAAGATCATCTCTTCAACACACAAGGATTTTTCCTCCTACTAGTGTAATATCTCCTATTCCAAGTGAAGCTTCTAGTGTTCAAAGAGCTTTGTCTATATCACTAGTTTAGAAGTTTGTTATTCCCCCTTTTAATCAAGGCATCATGGCCTCTCAGGGTCCTTGCGGTAATTGGTCCTTTGAATTTGAAACCACCTACTCATTAACTTCCCCATGGTTCAAAAAAGAACATTCCCAAGTTCTATGGAGATGGTAAACAACACCCTGATGAGAATATTGTTGCATTATATATTAAATGTGGAATTATCAATGTAGAACATGAAGATGTATTGGTAAGGTTGTTTATTAGAACTCTTTGAGGAGTGGCAATTGATTGGTTTTATAATATCATTGTTGGAACTATTACAAATTAGGAAACTCTTCAAACCAAATTCAAAGAAAGGTTTAAGCCTGTTGAAGATGCTCATGCCTTGGTGGCTCAACTTACACAAATGAAGAAGGAACCACATGAACCCATGCATGAATTTGTGGCGAAGTTCAAAAAATTGAAAACTAGAATTCTAGTTGATGCTCAACCAATGCCTCAAAATTTGAAGTTCTTCTTCATCATTACAAATTTACCTGAGGTAAGTTTCCTTTTGTAGAGATCTAACCCAGCCACCCTTGAAGCTTCTCAAGTAAGGAATACTAAGGTTGAGGATGACTTAATCCTCGTTAGAAAAATAAGAAATGATCCAAATAGGATCAAAGGACATACATATTTAGCCCAACCTTCTACAAGCACCATAGATCCTATAGTGCAAAAGTTAGCAAATGAATTGCTAGCTCTTAAGAAGAAAATTTCTCAAGGTTCGTTTATTCCTTCATACAAGGAAATTCTAAGGAGAACTTATCCAAATGCTTCAAATTATCCCAACGATGTTGCAAGGAACTAGAATAGACTTCCTACACCACAAGGAAGACTTCCACTTGAAGCACCACCTACAAATGTAGTAGTGGGATATTATGAATCCGAACAAGAAGATCTTCCTCAATTGGAATATCTTTCAAAGTATGGTGTCAATCTCTTCTAGGAGGAGGAAGTAGATGTGGTCGAAGACTCTAATATTGGGTTTTTGAACTATGAAGAAGGATTTGAGCAGGAAGAGGAAACACATGGTGAAGCTTATGTTGTTTTCACCCACCTACAAAATCAGCTTGATAATCAATAAGGTGGTGAACCTAAGGAAAAAGATACCCCATGTTTGGCAGTCACAATCACTAAGAGAGGGACTCCTTTTCCAATCTAATCAAAAGATACAATGAGAAATAAGCAAGTACCTCAAATCCTCTTGCATCTTCTTCTATACTTAAGACTAGTATACTAATTCCCAAGCCCAAAAATAAAAATATCTTGTCTTCTTTGGTAAATCCTTATGAAGCCTTTGACATCATAGGCCATGCAAAGAAGATAAAATTTCAAATTTTGAAAGCTGAGTATCTTCAGGTCAACCCTAAAAAAATTTATATTGTTAAGTTTGTCAAGGATAAAGGAACTCATCCTAGCCGAGACTCTTCTTAGAATATAGTAGTTGTTCCCAAACTAAGGCCTTCACAAACTTGATTTCAATTCCCTCATCTGTCCCTAGAAAAATAGGTCCATTTTACATCTCCTTATTGGTCAATGGTTTTAAGCTAAGTAATTGTGTCATTGATTCAGGTGCCTCTGACAATGTGATGCTAACCAAAGTGGCTAATGCTTTGGGTTTGAATTTGACAAAGACCTTTGGCTGATTTTTTTCAATGGAAAACAATAAAGTTTCCCTTATAGGGTATATTAAAGATATATAGTTTGCATTTGTTGTATTTCCTGACAAGAAGACTAAAATGATAGTTTTGGTAGTCAATGTCCTAGCCTCATATGAGATATCTTTGGGATGAAACTTCTAGACATATGTAGGTGGTGAAATAAATATGGATTGGTCAGAGGCCAAGATACCCATCAAGGGTGTTATGTAGAAACTACTTCCGAAAAGGGAAGCTAAGTTTTTTGTGACAAAATATGATCATCCTAAATCTCATATTCTTTTTGAGTCTTCTAGAATGGGTACTTCTTGAAAAATGATGAAGTTTATGAGTCTTTAGATAATGATTCAAGTGAAGAGCAAGTAACTCATGGATCATCCTCTTTAGATGAAGAGACCCTATACTTTGAAACTATCAGCTTAGGGATTCCAAATGATGTTTGGACTATGGAATTTGATGACAGATGCTCTTCTTTGGGATTTGGTGTAGGGATAGTTTTTTATATCCACACAAGGAAAAAAAAATTCCCTTCTCTTTCAAATTGCAATTTGATAATACTAACAATATTGCATAATATGAGGCCTTGTTGTTAGGAATGGAGGTTGCACACAAGAAAGGAATGAAAAATATTCATGCTCAAGGTGATGCCAAGTTGGTCGTTTGTCGAGTAAGGAATTTTTACCAGACAAACAATGAAAGGTTAAGCCATTATCATAACCTTGTTTGGGATGACATTGAAGGTTTTGATACATTTGACATTTCTTTAGTTCCAAGGGAATACAATGATAGGGCCGATTCTTTGGCAGTATCAACTACCCTTATGATCCTTCATAAGGAATTCAAAGGAACCAAATATACGATTGAATTAGTTTTAAATCCTAATGTTCCTGATAATTCTGGTCATTGGAAAATTTTCAATGATGACCATCAAATTGTGGCCTTTCTAGAGAAGGCTAAAAACTTCAGTGAGTTGTATTTTGAAGGAAGTGATCCCTCTCCTTGAGAATTAGTTTATGAGGTAAATTAGGACACAAGCAAATAAATCTTGTAGCTAAAAGGGAATAAGATTCCAAAAGGTTTGGTATCTCTTGAATTTTTTTTTGAAAAACATGACCTATATGTCAAGAAGCAACAACAATATGGATCTGATTCATCCACTGAAGTTGATCAACTGAATTTGGGAATAGACAGGGATCCCAAAATGATAAATATTGGTAAGTGTTGTACTTCAAAGGAAAAGGATAAGTTTGCAAAACTTCTGTGGCAGTATATGGTTGTGCTCACCTATTCCTATGATGATTTAAAATATTTTCGTCTGAAGGAGGTCCAACATGAAACTCCCCTCAAGGTGGATTTTATGTCTCACAAGCAAAATAAGAGGTAGTCTAATCCAAAGATCTCAGGTATTATTCTTGCTAAAATTCAAAAGATGCTAAATTTTAGGATCATATTTCCTATCCATCATTCAACATGGTTAGCAAAAAAAATTCTAGAATGGAAGAAGAATGGGGAGATTCGCACTTGTGTGGATTTTCAGAACCTGAATCAATTTTCACTAAAGGATAATTACCCTCTACCAATAATGGGCCATGTTACGAATAGTGACAGGCTCTTAAATGCTATCTATATTGGATTGTTTTGTAGGGTATAATCAAGTGGAGGTGAGTGAAGATCAAGATCAATATAAAACTACTTTCACTACTCCATGCGGTACATTTTCTTATCATAGAATTCCTTTTGGTTTGATTAATGTTGGTGCTACATTTCAAAGAGAAACGGACTTGGATTTTCATGATGTGATAGGTAAGTTCATTGTGGTTTATCTTGATGACTTAACTATCTTTTCAAAGAAACATCAAGATCATTATCATCACATGCACTGAGTACTAGAAAGATATCAACAACATGAAATTTCCCTCAACCCCAAGAAATCCATTTTTGGGGTTACAGAAGGTAAGATCCTTGGACACATAGTGTCTAAGGAAGGAATCAACATTGATCTTGAACGAGTCAAGTTAATTTAGAATCTTACTTTACCTTAAAGTAAAATGACAATCCACTCCTTCTTTGGGAAGGTTAATTTCTTGTGGAGCTTTGTTCAAGACTTCGTAGAGAAGACTCATCATATCGTTGATATGATTAAAGGTAAGACAATATTTTGTTGGAGTGTAGAAGGAAAATTTGCTTTCAATAAAATTGAGGTTATTGCTCATGCTCTAGTATTAGTCTTTCTTGACTACACAAAATACATTATCATGTACAATTACACCACTGAACATACATTATCTTCTATTTTGACGTAGCAGAATAGTGAGGGGATTGAATCCCCTATAGCATTTATGAGTTGTCCTTTGAAAGCTCATGAAATCAAGTACTCACCAATGGAGAAGCATGCTTATGCTATGGTTAAAGAAGCTAAGAATTTTAGGTTCTACATCCTTAATTATTATGTTGTTGCATTGGGGTTTGATTCCATGGTCAAGTCTATCTTGACTCATAGGTGTTTGGAACTAAAAGAGGAAATTGCATTGCCAAAATCTAGGAATACGAAATGGAAATTAAACCCAAAAATTTGGTTCGTGGGAAAGGTTTGTGTCAGTTGACCGCTAATAATAAACCAGAAGAAATATATGATGATGAAGAAGGAAATACTGAAGATGTTCCTACAATCTATTTGTAAGCATGAATGATGAATGGTACTCAAATATTGCACACTTCCTTACTTATGGATAATTTCCTGAGCACCTTTCATTCAAGGAAAAGAGGACAATCAAGCTCAAGGCTGCAAACTTCATTCTTTGGGACAATGGTTTGTATAAGAGGAGTATTGATGGAATTTTTTTACGTTGTGTGGATAAAGAAAAATGTAAGTTGTTGGAATCATTCACAACCTAACATTTGGAGGACACTTTTCAACACTAGTCACTACTCACAAGATTTTGAGAGTAAAATACTATTTTGCCACACTCTTTCAAGATGTGTACAACTGGGTGTGTAAGTGTGAGTTATAGTAGCATTTTGTGGGGAAACCCAAATTGGAAAATTTACCCCTCAATTCAGTGGTAATTGAAGAACCCTTTCAGCAGTGCGGTATAGATTTCATTGACATAGCTATGTTCTCATGACTACTGACTATTTCACCAAATGGGTGGAAGCCATTCTAGTTAAGCATGCTACTTCAAAAGTGGTATGTAATTTTCTCAAGGAGAATATCATTTTGAGGTTTAGTGTTCTAAACAAGATAGTGGCAGATAATGTTACTTATTTATCATCCAATGAAATAATAAAGTTTTTCTTCAAATAGAGATCACTCTCTCTAATTATTTTGACTATTACCCCCAAGGGAATGGTCAAGAAAAATTGAGCAACAAGAATTTGGTTACCATAATCCAAAAGCTGGTGGACAAAAATCAGAGGTCCTGGCACAAGGAATTGTATGATGCATTGTGGGAAAATCACATTACCCATAAGTGGGTGATTGGCATGTCTCTGTTTTAGATTTTCTACAGGTTGAATGAGGAATTAGCTATCACACTATAAATTCCCTACTTTGAAATTGGCCAAGGCCATTGAGGATGAGACTTTTGACAACTTTTTTGACAAGTGCATTATGTTCCTTGCTAAACTAGAGAAGTGCATACAAGTGGCGGATCGCATTGTGAAACACCAAAGCAAAGTCAAAAACATTTTTGATAATATATATATATATATATATATATATATATATATATATATCGTGATTTCCAAATTGGAGATCAAGTTCTATTGTGAGATAAAAGAAGAGAACCAAAAGGAATGCAAATAAATTTAAATTCCTTGTGGAGATTTCCTTTCACCATTCACCGGCTTTATGGTGAGAAAGGTTTTCTTCAGGCGTACCAAGATGGAACACCATTTTCGCTACCTCATAATGGAAAATATCTAAATCTCTTCACTCAGTGAAGTGTCAAATATGTTTGTACATAGTTGTATAGTTTTGTCTTTTTATTTTGTATTTTTGTGTCTTTTTGTCACCTAACACTATAGCCCAATGGAAGGATGGAGGAACTTAGAGTCTGGGATTCTTCTCCCTTTGATCGTTTCAAAGAATGATCAAAGGAAGCTCCCCAGTTAGAGCCAACTTTTATCCTCAAATTTAGTGTGCTCAATTCATGGGTAACCCCTACAAAACTTGTCTATTTTGTAGCCCATGTCCTCTAAGCATGCAAAGTAAGGAAAATCCTACTTGACATCATGCATGACCCATTTCCTCGAAAATTCGATTCGAGTGATCAAGTTTTTTTTCTTTTTGAAAAATTGCAAAAATCTATTTTCCTAAGTTGGTCTTTTTTCTACTCTTGTAATCACACTGAATTTTAGTGCTATTGCATGTTTTTATTGATTTCATATTGGGATGTAGTCACGCTAGATTTTAATGTGACTATACCCATATTTTCAGACATTTGGTGTTAAAAAAAAATTTAATGCATTTTATTGAGGACTTTTAATAGGTTTTTAATTAGTTTTAATCTCATTTTATGCCATTTTTGTTCTTTGTGTGCATTCCCTTATCACATATTCATTCGTTGTGAGATTTGGCCAAACTTTTGCTCAAAGTTTCATTTTGAGTTTTGCACTTTCTTGTGGGTTCTTCATTATTTTAATTATTTACAGGTATGTTGATGTTTTTCAAGTTCCTTTCTTTGATTTCTTGTTCACATTTTTCTTAGTTTCCAAGCATTGTTATACAAATATGTTTAGGGTTTTTGTTTTCTCACTATAAATAGTTAGTTTTTCTTTAGGGTTTTATTCTCTAATTTTTAGTTAGTTTGCATACCATTAATTAGTCAAGTTTCAAAACCCTAAGTGATTGTTATTATCCTGCACTTTACCATGGTAACACTCATTGATTTCATGATTGAAGTAGGGTGTCTCAGGTTTTAAACCTTAATCTCCTTGTTATTAACACACTCTTACATCATAAAATCTAGGGCTTTAACCTTGATTTGCACCAAAACCTAAACACCCATTGCAATGTGTAGTGTTGGGTTTAAACTCCACACTACACACGAAACCCTACTTTCATATGCATGATGCAAAGTGGGTTTTATATCCTATATCATTTTTTTACCACTTTTGGTGCCCTTACAGAGATTTTTCCAGCGATAGATTGTTACAACCAACATGTAGGTTGGGGTTTAAACCCTGACTGACATGTTCTATCATTGCACTACCCACCCAAAATGCAAGTTGAGTTTTAAACCCTGACCTACATGGTCAATCCTACCTACAAGATGTATGTTAGGTTTTAAAACCTGACATACATCCTTATGCATCTTTTTTCCAAACATTACACATGAAATGTCAGGGTTTTTCTCTACATTTTCACTTGAGCTATTTATTTCCATGTAGGGGCGAGGTTTTTCTTCTCCCTTACAATATTTTTTCCTATCCCCATGTAGGGACACATAATTTATGTGCCTTTACATACAAACTGAAATACCCATGCAAGGGTATAATTTTTCCACACCCTTGAATCTTAGTTTCAAAAATAGATGCAAAAGCTCAATTTTTTCCCACCAGTGCATAAAATCTTGATTTTTCTCTAACACTAAGAAAACATGAAATTTCTTCTTGTAGCTACTCTGCCAATGTATGATCCTTCACCAAGCAAGAAAAACGTCAAGTTTAAGTATCAAGGGATTTTTCCAATGACCTTTATGGCTTCAAATATAAATGAGATCAAGGATACCGAGATTGGACATGTTGACATGTCTGATTTTTTGGAAATGATGAAAAAGCAGCCATTGGATACATGCATGGTATGTATTGTGGAAAGTAATATCTAATTAGTGGCTTCATTTCCAGTATCAACACATAATCATGAGTTCATTCTTGCAGTAGCAACTCATTATGATAAAGAAACCAAAAGTTTCAAGGATGCGGATGGGAATACAAGAATAAGATTGGATGAATAGTTCTTTGATAATATCTTCCAATGTCCAAGCATTGATACATATGTCGATCTCACCATTAATCATACATAGTCTCATTATGACGAGAATACAGACAAGTGCAAGAGAGCAATCAAAACAAGGCGGCTCAAGAATCCTAGGCCAAATATCTCAAGATGGACCAAGAGCATTCCTCAAAGTGATTTCTTCGAGGAGGTAAATGACTTGATCACACTTCTCAACAAGATCAAGGGATTACCCACTTCTTCCACTTTTCAGAAGTGGATGTACCTATATATTCATGTCATAGGGAAGAGACAACAAAAAATATTTTTGGGAAAGCATATTAGTGATGCCATCCATGTTCAACTCACAAAGGTTTCCATCTCATTGAAGTTTTATATGACTTCATACTTAGTCTATGTTGTTGCCTCAATGTGAAACTTTCTAGGGTTGACATCAGAGGGTGACAGGAGGGATGTTCTAGTTTATTAGTATTACTCTCAATTGAACCTAAAGAAAATTATTCAACCCTTCAAGAGGTTCAATGATGCCTTCTTCACTCCATACCTTTGTATTTTTTATAGAGAGCTTGAGAATAGAAGAGTATCAAATGAGGCATGGGCTCTAGTTAATAAGTTTGGTTGTATGTTCCTACAATTCCCCACCTTCACATATATCTAAGTTGGGTGTTTCGTAAGATACCCATATATGCTTCCAAGGTACTTGAGTGACAAGATTATACTCATAAAGCTATGTAGGAAAATCATGGTAGTTCATAGTATGTAGGTGGAATCACACAAGCCTAGATTCAAATTCCCTCTCACAATCGACAAGTACTCTATTACCACATCTCCCAAGCCAAATCTACAAAAATAGAGATGAAGTGGATCACAATGAAGACATACAAAAGGAGGCCTGACTTTGATTATAGAGGAATAAAGGACAAGCTCAAGAAGAGCTATACACATGTACATAGAGTGGAGGATATATGGGTAGATTACATGATAGATGAAGACATAAGTAAGCTTGACTATTTTTGGCTTACCTTGGATCGGATTATAAACTTAAATCTAGTTGATATCCCAGAAGATATGGAGGACTAAGATGATATCCTTGATCCTTCTTATGAAGGAAATCACATTGTTGAGACCCCTCTTCCTCCAATCTAGTGGTCCAAAAAGGAAATGATCTCCATTAGGGAAAGGTTCCAGTTGGCTCTTGCTAACACAAATGTTTGGTTATAGGAGAGGGGAATTAAATTGAAGTATTTTAATACTAAATCTAAATAAGAAGAAATTGAAGGGCATACTAGGAAAAAGGTAGAGATTAGAACAAATAATAAAGGTGATGTGCCAAGTACCAATAAAACCCCTAAGCCTAAGTTCATTTTCACAGTGAAAGGATATAAGAGTAAAGGGATAGAAGGTTCATCTACTATGATGGAAGAAGCATCAACTCAACGAGAAGAATAAGGGGAGGAGAATCTAGATGAAGAAGCATATGATTCTCCACATGAGTCTGCTCCAAAAGACTCTCCTATTTCTTCTGCTCCAATTAATGCTACATTTTCTAGTCCCACTCCTCCTGTTATTATAATGGAATAGCCTTTACCTTATGCTACCATTATTTTTTTTCCCCCTACCATTTCAATTCAATCTATTCACTCTTCCCCAACTTTTGGGTCTATTTTTTAGACTAGTAGGAATAACTTTGAATTTTTTTTGGCTCCTCACCTTCTTTTCCTAGTTTTTCATCTTCTTATTTTGATGTTTCTACTCATCTAAGTTAGAAAAATTTATGGTTTAAACCTCACAAAATGTATGTAATGTGGAAATTTTGTCTATTGTTTTGACCAACACTCCACCACTTGTGACTGCCACTGTTGTGAGTGCCACACCATAAACTCAAACTATGGTAATAGGTAATGAATAAGGTTTTTCTCATCTTCCCCCTTGGTTGGCCTCTCAAGCACTAAAGAGAAAGAAGCAAGTCATCTCTCTTGATGACTTCGATTTTGGTCAGTTGGTGCATGTCAAGACCAAGTCAATAAAGAAGGAAAAAACTCTTTCTAGGGTATTGGTTGAAAAATTAGGCTACAAGTATGTAGAGGTAGCACATCCTCCTCTTGGTAAAATTGTAGAAGAGGTTGATCTTTTGAAATATCCTATCACCATAATAGAGTTGGGTAAGAGGATGTACAAGAGTGTGAAGGAAGATGTGTGGGTAGCATTGGCTTCTCTAATTAAGAAGTATGATTAGGATAAGATTGTCAAAGATGAATTGAAAGTCAGGGTTGAGAAACTCACATCAGTAATCTAGAAGATAACCCAATCATCTGAGTCAATTATTCCCATTGCTACACACATAGAAGATCTAGCTATTTAGAAGGCCAAGAGGACACATACATGGGGTTGAGCTATTACATAATGGATCGACAAGATATTGGCTCAAGACACACAATTGCTAAAATCTTTGGTTGAAAGGATTAGCAATATGGAAAATGTGAAGGAAGAACTGAGCCAAACAATTGATACTCTATCTCAGAGTTTGCAAGAGAGAGAAAAGTTACAAATCTTGGAATAAAATGAAATTTCTCAAGCTTGATGTGTTAGAGGAAATTGGGGAAATTCCCAATAGAAATATGTTTATTGGAATTCGAGAAACAATGGAGCATAAGAAGAATGTCATCACCGATTTAACTAGAGATTTACAAGAAGCCCAAGAGGTAGGCAAAGATAGAGGTTCATATCTTGTTGCTAGAATTAAGGAGCTACCTTGTCAAGTTTTTGATGATTATCAAAAAATCCTTCTCATTGACATGGTTATCAAATAATTTACATCATTGATCCATAAAGAGGTAGAAGATGAAGCTTTTTCATTAGCTTCTATTGACAAAATGGTGTATTTTCAAGTCA
This sequence comes from Sequoia sempervirens, assembly GCA_007258455.2. Taxonomy (NCBI): domain Eukaryota; kingdom Viridiplantae; phylum Streptophyta; class Pinopsida; order Cupressales; family Cupressaceae; genus Sequoia; species Sequoia sempervirens. The sequence continues at coordinate 8,815,280 of VDFB02000020.1, read as the reverse complement.
CTTTGGATAACCTAAAAATATTATTAGAAAGGCACAAGAATGCATGAATCAACATCGAGGACTCAATCACACAAGTACTCACAGTCTCCATCCATACCATAGGATTAGAATATTTAATCTCCTTGTAACTATGTTTGAAATCACCATTTTGTAATCAGTTTGTTGATTAAAAAATATTCACCCAATAGACTTTTTTTTCATCCTCTGATCAATAAAACCACTCCCATCACCATGTCATGAGCTTGACCCAAAAATCATTTTTTATTCTCAATCTCTCGAGGGGGCAGCACACCAACATTCCTTCATCTACTGGGGCACAGTGGGGCATCAGGAAAAATCAAGAAAAAAAATTAATTTTGGTCTGAGCTATGAATGTCGATGTTAGACCTGCATAAACATGAGAAGCAATCACACAATTAGATCAATATGCAAGTTAAATCAACATTCCCCATAGAATTCATTTGAAATGCACAAAATAAGAAATGTAAATGAAGAACCCAATCAAAAACTATCAAATCCTATCTAATGCAAGCAAACTCTGAATCCCATGGGGGAATTGGTGCTATTTTGATGTGGAAAATGACCATTTCCCAATCCCTTGTAAGCTTGATGAATATTTGTTGGTGATTGAAGCTCCTTGATGAAATTTTGGAATAACCTAGCTATGAAACCATGAAAACTATGAACACTTGATGAAATGGATGAAATTAGCTCTAAATATGAAGATAATGATTTTGCAATGAAGTTGTGGATCCAAAATCAAAGTGAGAGCCTCTTATTAATAGATGAGAGTGATAGAGGATGAGGAAAAATGGATGAATGTGGGATCAAACACCAACCAATGGACAAGTACCACTTGTCAACATGTGAGTGGACAAAGGTGGAGCACATTTTGGTCATTGTGCAATTAAATGTATTTAGTTGGAAATTCAAAATTGGTGAAATGACATGTTGAAGGGAGGAGAAAATGAAGTTAATGCCACTTGGCTCAAGGCAAAAGGACATGTAAGAGGTTTAAATGCCTTGTTGGATGTACAAACCCTTTTGGAGGGATTTTTCAATTTTGGAGAATATTCCAACATTGATGCCTTTTCGAAAGTAATTGAGGATTTAATAAATCAATTGAAATGATATTCATGAGCAAGATGCAAAATCTAGATGATTTAGGTGATTAAGATTAAGATTAATCAAGATTTGATTAATTTTAAAAGAAGATTAGTTGATTTGACTATTTTGACTTAGAATTTTGGATTGAAATAAATCAAAATGAGAGGAAAGTGATTTAGACTTAATTAAATAAAGATTTTGATTTATTTAATTAAAAAGGAGATGATGTTAGATTAAATCAAATAAAGATTAATTTATTTAACTTAATAGAATGACTTTAGAGATTTAATTAAATAACCTAAATTATTTAATTAAAGGGAGGCTATAGGGTTAATTAAATAAAATTGATTCATTTAATTAACAGGAGATGATGACTTAATTAGATTTATTTGATTTATTTAATTAAGGGATGAAATGTGGTGAATTTAATCAAATACAGATTAATCTTATTAAACAATTAGCAAAGGGGATCATTTAGGATGAAACAGTGTTAGTAATCAAGATCAAGTGTAATCGATACATTTTCTATGTCTACATGAGCAATATCAGTTCTTTGAAGCAATGCAATAGGTACCTTGCTTCAAAAAGGAGCAAAATATAGACACCTAAAAATGTCTGAGTATATCACACATCTTGATTTCGCTTATTAATACCATCTCTCATAGTTCACGTATTTTGTCCATTTAATTAAATAATATTCAATTATTTAGTTAAATTCACCTTTTTCCCCTATTAATTAAATAATTAATTTTATTTGATTAATTCATCACCTTCATGCTAATTTTCTCCCCTTTTGATTAAATAATTCTTAATTGTTTAATCAAAGTTCCTAATTCCTCAACTTGCACAATTAAATGATTTTCATGAATTGTTTAACTAGCTAATTTTCCTCCAATCCTCTAATTTGCACAAGGAATATTCCCCGTGGAATATTCCCTTTTCAAATTTGAATTATTCCCTCCAACTCAAAATATCTCCAACATAATTCCTAAAATTAAGGGATATTGTTGAGTCTCTCATGGATTATGAACCATTGATCTAATCCTTGATCCATGCTTCATGGATTATCAACCACTTGATTCATCCTTGATCCACACTCACCTCCTTGATTTTCTCTAATCCATTGATTAGCATTTTTAATCTCGCCATTGATCAAAATTCCTAAAATCTATAAATACCAAGCCTTTTCCATATCAATTCATTCACAATTCTCATAGAAAAGTTACTCTCAAGGATTTCATACTCACTTCACGAGCATTCTAGAGCATCTTTTGTGAATCAATATTCATAAATAATCTCTAATCAAGCTTTTGCAACAATGGATAATGCATAAAATTGAGCAATCTATATCAATCTCACACTTATGCATCAATCCACAATGGGATTGAGAGGTTTGCATCAATAATTAGGTTCAATTGCTTTGAATATTATGTTTAATGCTTTGAATTGGGTCATTTGGTGTTGTAAATTGAATTTCATTGGACTATACCTTTCATTGATCAATATCTTATTTAATTTTCTTTATTTCATTGTTATTTGATCAATTGAATTCGTATACTTACACAAAGTTTTGACAAAAATTATAGAATGACACATATTCCCAACAACACATTTTCATAATACAAAAAAAATTCATTAATTTGACAAAATTATATCAATAAAACAATAGGGTGTTCATGCCTATAGTAAATTTTGTTTCTTCATATCCACAATCATCATTCATCTTTCCAAATGGTAGTAGATGAGGACTGATGATACTTATCATATTTTAGATTAAAATATATCTTTAAAGAATTTGTCAAATCTCTATCATTGCAATCATATCCATTTATCATTATTCAACATTTCTTGAATGAAATGATTCCTAAGAGAAACATTATACATACAATTTACTAGAGTTGTAATAGTAATTCTTGACAAGGCATAAAATAGTAGTCCTTTTACAACAATATTATCATCTACAAATTCCCATCAATAAAAAGTTCTCAACATAATTCAAAACCTATCACATGAAATCAAAAAGAAAAAAAATAGTAGATCATTGAAGCAAGGTACTCAAAGTTATGAATTTCAAATGAGAGATTATCAAATATCAATCAAATCAGTTAAGGGTGTTTTGATTCAAGATGTCAAGTTTGATTTGTCAAATTTTCACATCTTTAAGAAAAATTATATAGTTAGAATAGAAGAGATCATTTTGAACTTCATAAAAATAGAGAAGAGTGTAGGAGTTAATGGTGAACTCCTCAACACCCTAGGATCACCTGCAAGACAACAATAACTTCCATAAGAGAGAAATGGTAGAAATAGCATGCTATGATTATGGATGCAAGATTACGAGATTGAATATTCCAATGTACATATGATGCCTTGCTTATAAAGTCAAGTTGTGAGATAGGATTAGAAAAGATCTTGACATGTGTCTTAATCCTATATAATGAGATAACTACCTCAAAAAATATTAAATGACTTAGGACATAAGAATTAAATAAAATCCTACTAAATAAGATATGATAAGATCTTATCTAGACAACTAAGACTTCTAGAAAAATGTAAGACCCCGTTTCACATGTGATTAATGCTAAACCTAATTTGTGATATGATTTCCTTAAATTGATGATTAGATATATTGTGGATGATAAATAAGGTGATCTTTTGGAAAAATCCTTGTAATTTCATTTTTGAAATTATGTGCTATTATCACCACCATGAAGGTAGAATACACTAGTATACTATGGAATGCAGATTGAAATTTAAATGGATTATTATATGGTTAAAGTTTAGAATATTCAGCTAATAGATTCATGTGATATACAATGTTACTTATGATCATGTTGGTAATATGCAGGAAGGTAACAGAGTTAGCTTGAGAAGGGAGGACCATCAAGAAAAAAAATCAAAAGACATCTTCTTGAGGATATAAAGTTAATATGTTGATAGATTAAGAGGTGAAGGTTGATATTAAAGGTATAATTTATTTTGGTTTGTGAGAATATTTAATTATGTGAGTTAGGGGTTGGGAACCCTTACCTAGGTGTGAAACTCGGATGGATCTTTAAGTGGGTCTTTAAAGAGGGTTGTTGGTCAATTTCCTTGGTTGGGATACAAAAATAAACCCCCTAGGGTCTATACCATAGTGGTAGGGGTCAAGTGGGCATGCAATAGGGTCCCAAGGACATGATTTGACTCCTGAAAAGTCCTCATAATGAAGAGTGACGAATTTTGAGGAGAGGATGGGGGGTGAAAAGATTTGGGGTTGTCCAAGTACATGTTGCCTCTTGAATGAGAAAAGACTCTCATTAAAGAAGGGAGGTACACTCCACACCTTGCCATCCAAAAGGTTGCAAGTTGAAACTCCTATATAGTTGGAGAGGAAGAATGAGTAGGGTGTTACCCACTTCTCCTCTTGGAGAACTTGAGTGGAGATGGTAGAAGGAAAGAGAAGAGGAGAGGAGTCCACCTCTTTGGGAAGATGGAGGTTCAAGATGGCTTGGCTTGGAGGAGAAAAAAAAGGATAAAATATTTCAATCCCTTCACCTAAAAGAAAGAGATAAGTTCTTCCTATTTTCACTTACCCTTGTTATTGATAGTAAAAAGGTGACATAGTATCTGGATCATGATTGAAAACAGAAAGTAGAGAACTTAGATGCATGAAATTTGTGCTATGTTAGTTATTTCTTTTACAAAAATGAGAAAATGCTCCATTTATCATGATGGAGCTGAAAAATAAAAATAAAAATTCCTTGCTCGGGGGTATGGCTAGAGCCCACGAGGCTTCATGATGCCATTACGGTGGGGTGGAGAGCAAGCCTTTCTATAATGATTGTTATCTATTTTGTTTCTAGGTAATATTGTAGGGATGAGAACTTGAATACATGATAATTGTTGTAAAATGTCACAATATAAAGAGCAACCATTTTGTTGTTACCTTTGTATCATGGAAAGAGATAGTACTTTGTTGAAAAATAGGAGACCGATAAAGGGTTATTTCATTAGTATGCTGACCATCAAATCTATAATTGTTATTTGTAGTATTGATTTTTTTTTGTCCATCAAAGAAACTGATTCAGAGTAAAAATAAAAGTTTCCTTTGTTAAATTTTGAAGTGGATATTAAGAGGGTTTTGAGAAAAATAATTGCAACTCCCCGTATATGGAAATACAAATTGTGTGTTCAGAAAATTTGCATTTACTAACAACCAAATATTGGAGGGTAAATACATAAATGTATAATGTTGAGTTGTGAAACATAAATTTAAAGCTTTTTTTTTTTTTTAGACGTACTCTTTTATTTTGTTATTCGAATCAAATATATTCTTTACCCAAAATAAATGAATCTGTCAAATATCTAATTAAAATGAATATCTTTGGATTTATATTCATTATATATGTATTAAACGTATAATACATGTATAGTGTATAACAGTGACTGTTAAATGATATAATAATATATGCAAAAATGTATACATTTAGACCAAAACAAAGTAAAATAAATCAGTGTGCTACCTAAAGAATCTGGTAAAAAAATAATGGCATCCAACTAATCCTATTAACTCTCCATACACTTGACTTACCCAAGCAATTAGTGGGTCATTCCGGCAAAAGTATCTGGAAGGAACAAGGACCATTCATCTCACCATAACCAGAAGTTACCTTAGGGTTTGTTTGTTAGTTATACACTGTTTAAAATATATGAATATAATTTTATGTGCGGAAATTCTGAGATTTAAGAGCACAATAAAACCAAGAAGATTTGTTCCACTAACACAACATATATATATAAATAATAAATAGGTAAATAAATAAATAAATACAAATGATGTTGGGAAGATAATAAACACATGTATTTCCCCGTCGTTGAACAGCATCTCTAAGATGTATTTTCCTTTACAAAGCCAATAATAATAATAATAATACCACTCAACAATTACAGTAAAGAAAGTGATAAAAAAATAGATTTCTTGTGAGCTCAAAAAGAGTTAATAAAATGAACACGTCTGTAGAAATCGTTAAGGCTGTCAGATATGTTCTGGCGCTGGCTTTCTTCTATGACTGAAGGAGGATATCAATCCTCTGATTGTTTAGGTTTGGAATTTCTTTCTTCACCGCTCGACCCTTGAGTCACCAGAATCGTCTGCTGCTATAAACTATCCATGTCTTCCCTTCGCTGCCACAACCCCTTATGAATTGCCTTGCAAAAAAAATCAATAGGGACAAAAAAAAAACAACAACAACAACACAGCATATAGGGTTCGACTCCTTGTTGGTGAAGTAGAAATAAATCCAAGGCATTGAGATTGCCATTCCATTCTCACCGGCATCTTAATTACAGGATAGTGCTGCAGTCAAACGATAGGTAAGGAGATATCTATCGCCATCATAATAATTCCTAAATTGGCCTGGAATGAATAATGGCCTTCGTTAGGTAGGATCTTGACATAATTGTATGGTTGTGACTCAGACCATTTTAAATGTGGACTCAACATAAGTATGAAATCAACCCAATAGTTAGGGCTAGGTCACAATTTATCAGCAGTTCCGTCTATAACCAAAACACAGTAAATATCCTTACAATGTGACAAAGTAGCTAGATGGGACATTAGCTTGTGAGGGACTACAAGAAAGGTCATTGCTTCCCCGCCCCACTGTATATGTGCCTGATGCACGGACATTTCTCTTTTAACTCCAACACGATCGTTGCAGTATGATTGTGACTGGGCTGATCAGTTGAAGGGGATCAGTTCTTTCGCCATTAAAGCCATCATTCAGGTTAGGTGTGTAATAAAGTGAATAGTCTTGGATAAATAATGATACCATTGACCTGAAAAAATCAAAAGTGTGTCAATATTATAATCCAAGGATAAACTCTCTTTAATTCAAATGGACAGTGATTAATTAGCATGAAAATAATAATATATTTCACCATTTGATTAATTGAAAAACAATATTATTACTGTCACCGATGGGGATTATAAGAATCAAGATTCTAATCTAATAATTGTGAGATGGTTATAATTCTTAGTGGTAATCTCATAATGCTGATAACATCTTGATGGAGTGGCGGGATCAATAAAAGTTTTATTATCCAATATTGTTGTTGATTTAAAAATGCTGCCTTGGAGCCTTTCACATACCTGTGCATAGGTAGCTGAAGTTTCTCCTCCTCCTCTGGCACATTCAATAGCTGATCCATGTCCCTTACCGAATTTTTCATGCCCCAACTCTAGAGTACTCCCATTTTCAATAGCAGTGAGTGGCGCAGTGCAACACATAATGTATCTTTGTGTTTTGTTATTTGCATAAGATAATAGCTAGCAGTCTGTAGGCCATAATATCTTATTCTAAACCAATCATGGTATATAGCAAGAGACAAAAAAAACAAATAGAGAGACTATATTTTGATCGTTGCATTATTTGCATCTTATGTTGAATATTGACTTCATTGATATGTCTTCACTTTCACCTAGGAGGACTCTTAAAACTGAACTAAACAAAAATACGTGCATGATGTGAGAATTAGTGGCTATTGATTAATCCTTCATGTATTGCATGCCGTAAAAGGAAAACTAATTATAAATTCCATTCCTCTATTCATTTATTTTTCTAAGAAATCGAATCCTTTAATCTTTAAGGAATAAAAACCCCAAAAGAAAAAATATAAGGGGAGGGCTTAGATTCCTTTAATAAAATAAGAGAAGTAAAGCCAACCCACATTTCCTAGTAAATTCATTAATAAAGTTAGTAAAGTATTAGTAATGGTAGTAAGTTAACAAAAATATTAGTGTTATTAATTATGAATAGTTTTATAATGAAATTAGTAAAAACAAAATCAATAAAGTTAGCATCATATTAATTTGTATTTAATTATTTATAAGTTTTAGTAAAATGTTAGGGATCGTTAATTTAATAATAGTTCTTTTTATAAAAATTGTAAATATTTTAATTTCTATGAAGATATTTTATGATGATTAATTTTGTGAAATTAAGTAAAAAAAAAAAATAGGAATAAAAATTATTAATATTTCTTAAGGTCTAGGTATACATGAATTATTATGTTCCTTTTTTGATTCAATTAAAATAATGTTAGGACAAAAGAGAGGACACAATTAAATTAGCATTAGAATGTTATTTTAAAACACATAAAGATAAATATCCTTAGAAGAAACCCTTAATTCATTTTCAACTTTGATAGCCCAAATAATTGTCACGTACCCTAATACAAGCACATATAGTGATGGCTATCTAAGGACCTTTCAAATGAGTTAGTACTATGCTGTAAAATCAAACCCATTCTTGTGTAATGCTAACTACAGACTCTCCTTCCCGTCGAAAGTCACGTTTTAAAAAAAAAAAAATTGTTGGATTTTCTAGTGTAAAATTTTAGGCATGACAAAAAACAAACTAGAACCTAAGCAAACTTAACATGTAAATAGGACCTAGATAGGTAAAAGCACCTATTTAGACCAACAACCCCCTTAAGTACAACTTAGGGAGTATTATTATGCAAGCATGAAAAGATTGGTCCTAGCTAAGAGGCCATGTTAGGTACCCATACACATATGCAATGCAATCTCTCACAAATAGAGAAAAGGAGAAAACCTAGTGGGGTAAAAATCCTCCCCAAAAGAGAGAAAAGATGCAATAATGATCTCCATAAAAAATGAGAGAACAAAACCAGAAGTGAGGAAAAATACCCCTCATAAGAGAGGTAAAGAGAGACCATTGAGAAAAGCTACTGCAAATAAACACTAGAAGAACACTAGTGGAGTAACACTAGAACCTTAATCCAAGCAACAAAGGAAAGATAATTCTAATGCTAGAAACACTAGAAACTCTCGATTGTGGAGCAACTTTGGAATCATGATAAAGAAAAAATATTCATGATTCCAAGGAACACTGAAAACTCTCGATATGGAGGGACACTAGAATCTAAATGAAGCAACATGAGATAAAAACATCATTCTATAACTGAAATGAAGTGCAAAGATCAAAATTGCACCTTCCTAAGTGATAGTATGTCCAAGTGATCAACCGGAATATGAATACGTACAAATAAAAATAAAAAATACCTAGAGTTGAACTAAAAAAGATGCATGGACAGAATGATAGAGCTCCATAATACCTTTCCAACGCCGTAAGAATCACAAAAATTGGAGATCATTGCAAAAATTTATGAGCTCAAGAGCCAAAAATGATGATCTAAATTCAATCAGCAATAAATACTTCCAAACTAAAAAAAATATTGGAAAATAACGTACACCACTATAAAATCATGGAGCTAGCTTTCTAATAATATCTCATTTTTGAAAATTGGCCTCCTAGATTGCAAGTTATGGCATTTTAAAGAAAATGCCTAATTTGGGCATGGGGGACAAAATTTGGGCCCTTAGGTGCCCATATGACCACAAGTATAATATTTTGTTTTAAAAAAATACCGCCAAGCAAAGCAGTTGATGGGGGGGAGTGGAGGGACACAGGTTGCACAACCTTGGGGATTTAAGCCCCCTTTGTGTTGAGTGTTGGTCGCAGGGGTTTAAACTTGTGACTAGGGGTGTATTAACCAACCTTAGTGCCAAAGGTTTAAAACTATAGTCAAACCAAATTTTATTAATAATAAAACCTACAATAAAAAGATAGTTTGTACCAACGTACAATGAAATGACTTCTAATGTAGCATGGTATTGTATGACGTAGATGTTGATGTAGACAGATGCTGGTAGAGTACATAAATATGTTGATTGGATGTTGAGAATATTCACCTAGACTATACAATGACTAAATGATGATGTTGACACCATATGGTACTATCAGGTATGGATCCATACATATCCTACACTGTGTAGACACTTAAAATTGTTTTGATCGATAGCATGCATTCGAATTCGATTATTAACACCATTTTTGTCCTAATTCAACCCTTTTCAACTATTTAATTAAATAATCTTGATTGTTTAATTAAATTCACCGGTTTCTTCTATTGATCAAATAATCAATATTATCATATTAATTCACTCCTTCCATACTAATTTTTATCCTATTTGATTAAATAATGTAAATTATTTAATTAAGTTCCCTAAGTCCTCTCATTTGATTAAATAATCTGAATTATTTAATTAAATGTCTTTAATTCCCTCTTTTTAATTAAATGAGTTAATTGTTTAATTAATTCTTTAAATTCCTCCGTCTTGCACAATTAAATAATATTCTAATTATTTAATTGGCTAATTTCTTTAATCCCTCTAATTTCTCCCACTTGCAAAGGACTATTGGAATATTCCTCCAATTTAAATTCAAACTATTTCCCTCTTAAATGGAGATATCTTGCACATTCCTCCTAAATTTTAGGATTTGTGTTTGTTTGAATCAATTTCAACCCTTGATTAATTGCATCAATCCATGTGATTATTCAATCTCCTCCATGGATTGGAATCCTTGATCCATGCCAATTCTTCTCATCAATTTCCATCCATTGTTTAATCATATTGACCCTAGCCATTGATTCACCTAGAATTCCTAAAAATAGCCTCCATTCCATGACTAATGGATCCACAAGCATTGAGAGCGATTAGACTATAGCCATTTTTAGAGCAATTATTGAGAGCATTTCATCATTTATTATCAATTTTAGTCATTTCCTCCATTAAAACATCACTTTAAATCTTGTTCATCAATAGGGATTGGGAAAGGGCTGATCATTCCACATCAATTCAGTACCAATCCCCCAATGGGATCAAGTTTGCAAGTGTCTAATTAGTTTCCTTTATCAATTTGAGTTCATTTCATGTTTTCATGACTTCTAATTAGTTCATTTCAAAAATTTCATTGGGAATATGGTTTAGTTAGTTCAAATAATTAATTATTTATTTATTTCAATTGTATTTGGCCTAATTCATGATCATGTTGTGCTTGTAAGATATGTGTGTTGGCATTTGTAGGTGCATGATGATATCAAACCCTAACTAATGTGCTACATTTTAGCAAGTGTGTCACTATCCTACAGGAATGCTAGGGTTTCTAGCTAGTGCGTTGATGAAAAAATGTGTGGGTATTAAGGAAGGTGTGCCACACTTTTGCAAGTGTGTCATTGGGTGCACAAATCTGTTGTCAACTGTAACAAGTGTGCCGCTCAAATCGTAGTGCACTTGTTTGACCTACTTTAACCTAAAAAATAATGCATAAAAACACATGCAAGGAAAATAATTTCAGGGTACGTACCATGGGTCCTGTGTTGGTAAGGTGTTGGAACTCACAGACTTGGTCTACGAGATGCTAGGGGAGCTCACAATTGAAGCCATAGCGCTAGGTGCTTAGAGAAAAATGTCTCCAAATATTCAACTCAAAATGTGCAAATGAGTGGGGAATGCCTCCTAAACCCATAGTTATGCTTGAAAATTAGGGTTTTTGACCTAATTGAAGGGTGGGAATGTGGGTTTCTTATTCTTTTTATCCATTTTTTAGCTTTGCAACCTATTTTGAGGCATTTTTAGTGTTTTGGAGCTTTTTTTCACATCTTTTTCACGGCTACACATATATTATATTTTTTGTCATGATCTCAACCTAGAAATAAAAAATTTCACTTGATCTCTTGAGGGGCCAGTATACCAACATAATTCCTTCCATTAGGGCATAGTGGGGCATCTGGAAAATCATGAATTTTTAAATTTTTTATTTGATGAGCAGCATTGATCTTAAAAGTGTTAGTATTTGAAACAATGTAACATGTACCTCACTTCAAAGAGGGGCAAAATGTAGACACTTAAAATTGTCCTAATTGATATTATACATTCGAACTCGATTATTAACACCATTTTCATCTTGATTTATGTAGTGTCCCTCTAGTTGTTGCACTTTGTTTCAATTTGTTTTAGTTTGGTTGATAGTTGCTTTATCCGTTTTGATACCATGCTATTTTATTTTAGTTACGACACAGATACTATGTTGGTTTCTATACCTTGTTGATGATACTTTAGAGACATTGTTGATCATCTGATTATGTTTGTGTGGTAACATCATCATGAACGTTATGTGTGTTACGATTATATGATGTATTTGATGTTGTTTATGATATATTATTGTATGTTAGTCTTGGTGAAGGAGACAGTGTAGCATTACTCACTCATGCGTACCCTGTTATGTTGTGACTCTCCTTCACGGTGTGTTTGTTGGTTTATGCAGATATGTTTGACAGTGTTGTTTCATGCAGTTTGCAGGTAATGGACATCGACTCCACCTGCTTGTCAGGTTTGAGCGTGCCATGACCCAATGGAACATTTTGTTTCAGAGATAATATTAGGTCCTTCTTTGGCCATCGTTCTTTATAGGATGATTATTTGTGTTGTCACCTATCATTTTTTTGTCATTCATGTTTGCATTATTTTGGGTATCATTTAATTAGTTAAATGGTTTATTAATTTATTTATTTGATTTAATGTGATTTTATTGAAATGTCAAATTAAATGATTATGTTCAAGTTTTGATTTATTAAATTAAATTAAACAAGGTATTTATTTAAATGCAATTGTTGAATTAAATGTGCAAAATTAAATAAATGTTTTAAAATTAGATATTTTAAGAGTTTGTTTTCAACAAGTTATAAATATTGATTTGGAGTTAGGAATTGTGATCTTGAGTAAATTATTTAAGTGGGAACTAATTGATCAATCTTGATTGCATGTTGATTTATGATATTGCTATCAGGATTCAACCGTGTAGTTTCGAGTCAAACTCATTGACCCATGTTTCATGAGTAGTGGTTCAACAAGAACCCATCTCTCATGATATCGAATGGTCCACTTAGCACTCATTGCATCTAGGTGATGCTCACAGGGTGAAGCACTAGTCCGTCCCGGAGGTCACCCATCCTAGTACTACTCCAGCTCAAGCGCTTAACTAGGGAGTTTTCTCCAAGGTTAAGCCCGCTTGAGTTGTTACCCCATTTGCAAAACCTTCAAAGTGTTGTGCCTTATGAACCATTCATAATAGAGCCCCTTTAGCTCATCAATTGATAAGTAGGAGGTATTTTTCCACAGCGTGTCAAATTATGATATTGCTATCAGGATTCAACCGTGTAGTTTCGAGTCAAACTCATTGACCCATGTTTCATGAGTAGTGGTTCAACAAGAACCCATCTCTCATGATATTGCATGTTGATTGTCAGTTAAGTTTTGTAACTTTGAGTTAATTGAAAATGCATTAAAAATCTTTTAGTTGTGCAAATATCTTACATGGCAATTGATTTTGGATTGATGAGAAGAAAACTTTCACAGTAGTTTTTGGAAAAAAAAAAAAATTCTTCTCTATATTTTGGTTAAAAAATTTGCAGACAGTGAATTTGAAGAATTTGTACAACTAGAAAATAAATAGTTCTTAGAATTTTTTATTCTTGCTTATGCGTCAGATACGAGAATATAATCCAGGTTTTCTTCTTTTATTTGCACCTTTCTAAATAGTAAGCTTTTGAAAGTTGTTTATGTTTTTTGTTCTTCCTTGTGGTAGAATTTGTTTGCTAATTATTTTGTACAAAACATCAGAAAAGAGATTGTTATTAATTAGAATTGAAACAATTGATGAAAATTCTAAAGAAATGAAAACTATTAAAACCTAGTTGTAAATCTCTTTGAATTCATTAGTCTTCAGCCTTATTCATTGCTTCAGATCATCATGGGATTTTATCATTTGTGCCTCATAATCGACATGCCTTGTATTCCTAAATTTCTCTAAGAATTTTCTCAATCTAAATATTGGCATGCAATTTGCTTTATCCTTGTATTGTTGTTTGAAGATTCGCTTTCCATTGAATCAGATACTATTTGAAAACTTTAAAAAAATCCCCTACACTAGATGATGGCCCCTTTGAGGACGGTTGAAAGAGCCATCTCGACCATCACTTATACCCTGTGGCCTATGGTCTTACATATTTCTCATCCCTTACCAAGTAAGCTTTGTGCATGGCCTATTTGCTTTCGATGTCTAATATTTTATCATTTACTATTGTCCCAGATTTATTTAATTTCCTGTAACTCTTTGCAGCGACAATATCGAAAGCCTTGTTAATTTGCTTCTAAATTAGAATATATGAGCTATGTATAATAATGTATAACCTTCAATTATTTGGGAATCAATGGTGAACCTTGCTATGAGTATCCTGCAATTATGCATTCCATAAGATGACACCGATTTTAAGTATTGTGTCAAACTGTTACACACCTTGTCTATGCGCGCTCACTTTATATATATATCAGCCATAACATCTGATATAATTTCCTTCCATTATACTTGGTGGATGTCCCTTTTAATCAGCATCATGCAATTATTTTATAGTGCATGTCTATTTTTATATTGCTTCTTTATCATCATCGAATTGATGTTTTGTAACTGGTTAAGGCGTCGCCCCTATCACAGATTTGCTAGTTTTCTAGCCTTAATGGCTTTGTTTTATCTGAAAATTGAAGTTTTTCCTAAGTTACTAGCGTGGTACTCTAGGCCTTTTTAGATTTTTTTTAAACTACAGATCGTCTAGGGAATTTGTTAATCTATTCTACATGATTGATATGCTTATAATTTCCAGATCTAAAGGATTTCCCTTATATACGAATTTCCTTCCTCTTAATGGCATAATAAATATTCTTGTTTTTTCCTAACTATCAGTAGTTTTACTTTAAACCATAGCTAATGGCCTTATACTGCATCAAGCAATTTGGGAATTTAGTTTTAATAAGTCTTAAAGTATATAGTTTAATATGATATCATCCTTTCTATGGTAATATTGCACTTTGGTTTTATTTTAATACTTTGCAATGCATGTAGCAATGATAAAATCTCTTTAACATAGAATTCAGTTGTTTCCTTTATCTTGCTTAATCCAAACTATTCCTTCGTTGTATGTATATAAAATATAGACAATTTGGAGTTCTAACTGAAAGCTTTTAATTTAATATATATATTGTGTATTGGTCTTACGAGTTCACTAAAGATAAGCTTTTGTTATAAATGAATGTGACTTTTGTGAATTAATGGTTATTATTTTGAACTATTCTTTTATTATTGATTTGGTATCAAAGAAAGCTTTTAAGGAAGAATATTTTGTTGTGTTATGGAATTTTTAGTTTTCCAAAGGCTAGGGAACTCTTTGAATGAATTGTTTAATCTATTTGAGTCATGAAGTTCATTTGATATAGTTTATTGTGGAACTAGCCATGCACCTTGTATTTGATACCTATGTGGTAGTTGGAAGTAAAATGTTTTAAGTCATGATTGAGATGTGCTCTATCTTGGTTTTGCTTATTGTGCATGGTGGCTATCTTTTGGCTTAATATGTGAATTGATATGTTATTAGGAAGAGTGGCTTTCGATAGGGGCTGGAACCCTAAGAGGTAACCAAGGTAACCTATTGTAAGTTTATAATTTAGTGAAAACCTAAACAAATGCATTAGGGGTTGGGTAGTATTCATAAAATAATTCAGATAATTGTTTTCCTCACCTTATACCTTAGTGATTGTAAAGATTAAGGGTAGGTTGAGATGGCCTGGAATGGCACAATTGTTTACCATGTCTTCTCAAAAGGTAATTCGATTCCACTTGACTTTGTTTAGGGGCCAGGAATCGGTAGAGATTGCTAGGGTAACTCGGTATGAGGGTCGATAGTCTATGAAGATTCACCAGGGTAACCTAGAGAAACTATGTGATGACACTCATTACCTAATGCATGTTATGTCATCTTTTGTGTAGAGTTACCTCTTGTTATGTTGTTCCTCTGGAAGCTTTGATTGTAATTTTTGGTTTTGATGTCGTTATGTCATAATGTGTACGTCAAGCCATGTGATGTTTTGTCTTCATTTTTGTTATCTTTGTGAACCTGATATTATATACTAGCACGGAGGGAGTGGACCTTGACCTTTGGGTACCATGTGGTTGGGAGGAACATGCTTTTTCCTCCATTGGGTCCTCTCCTAGATGTTGTCCTTGGATAATATTATTCATGTGATAGGTTCCTGATTCTACATTGTTCGTGAAGTTGGATGTTGGGCATACTCATGAATGAGGTTGTCAAATGTGATATGTTCTTTATCTATATTGTATACACTCTTGATGTGTATGAGTGTACATATTGTAATTTTATTATATTGATTCGAGATTTGCTATAATCTCATTTGATGTAACTTGGTTATGTAACTTGACTATATAATGATTTTGTGATTGGACCATTCATTATTAATATGATTTATCTTTATGTTGTATGACTTTGGTTTATGTTGTGATGTTCTTACTTGTGAATGTTTAAGTAGCATTGTTATGGAACCCTGAGAATATATGTGTTTATGTTTCTTTTTTACTTTTGTTGCAATTGAATGTTTTTTTTTTTAAATTGTTCGGTTAATTTGTTACTTTATGTGTTGTTCTCTACGTTCCCTGGCGGGGTATTACAGATTGATATCAGAGAAAGGTTCTAACACTGGGTACTCTGGATATTTGTGATCCCATTAGGTTGTTCTAGATGTTAGACTTTGTAGTTTGTGTTTTTTTGCTTGTTATTGTTTGTCTTGAAATTGAGACTTATCCTTGATATGTGTAGGACCATGCCTAGACGTCGAGGTAGGGGTCATGGTCATGGATGAGGTGGTGGCCATGGGACTAACTTCCAGGAGACTCCCTCCCAAAGCTCTCATGAGAGTGAGCATGCAAAACAATAGGGTCCTCAGTTGGATCAGGCGATCAGGGAAAAAATTCTAATACATCCAGAGATAGAGGGAGCACAATTGCGTCCCTTACTGGAGGAGGTTGTTGCTCGACTTGGTCCTTGACAAGAGGCTGAACAGGAAGTGGCTAGAGAATGAGACAAATCACTTAGGAGATTTGTTGGTACTATAGAGTAAGATGCCATTGTTATAGGTCATACGAGAGACCTACTGAGGGCATGCCCTCCTACATTCGACGGTACTGGTGGTGGTCTAGAGGCGAAAACTTGGCTAATAGACTTGGGATGATGTTTTTCTATGCATCCATATGGTAGCAACACTAGAGATAGATGTTCCATTATCTTAGAGGTTTTTCCTCTACATGGTGGCGATTGGAAGAGAAGAAGCTCCATCTAGATATTGGTTTTGTTTCATGGGACATGTTTTTGGAGAGATTCAGAGTGCATTTCCTGTTAGAGCATTAGAGACAACGACTTGTAGATGAGTTCCATGATTTGCATCATATTGGCTATGTCTATTGAGCAATTTGAGCATAGGTTCTATGAGCTCAAACAATACATTGGAAATGTAGATGATGAGGCTATGTTGGTACAACACTTCATCAGGGGCTTGAATGTCTGTATCAGTGGAGGAGTCAGAGTCTTCAAGTCGAAGACTATGGAAGTAGCCATGGAGAAGGCACATATTATGGAGGAGAATCTGACTATGGCTTTGGGTAGACATACATGTGTTCAGATAGGTAGTGCACCTTCTATAGTTTTTGGTCTATGAGGTGGTCAGATTCAAACAAGGGGTTCCTCTCATAACCAATAGACACCCGCTAAGGGTGGACAACAGTAGCGTAACCCATCAAAGAATAAGAATTCTCAAGTTTTACAGGGTAATAGTTTATAGTCTGGAAAGAACCGTAACTAGTGGTGTAATAAGCACAATCATCTGGATCAACCAACACAAAGTGCACAGTCTACAATTAGCAGAGGTAGTTTTTAGCAATCCAATGCACCTTCAGGTGGTAGAGGTTTTGGTAGGGGTACTCATTTATTTTCATGTGGTCAGTAGGATCACATTGCTAGGCAGTATCCTATGAGAGGTACATCAGGATTTGGTTAGTGACCAGCAGCTTCGAAGTTGACAGTTGGAGATGTAGGCCATTCACACACAATTTTGTCTATGGTAGATAACCATCAGGAAGATCATCAGAATACTGTGGTTAAGACTTCAAGTCAGTTATAGGGTACCTATGTTTTTATCCTTTTTGATTCTAGAGCTACTAATTCATTTATTTCACCCTCTATTGTTGAGCGATGTGGACTCGTGGCAGTAAAGCAAGGGGATAGGTGGCAGGTAGAATTTTCCTCTGGGGCGAAGGTAGCAGTAGAAACCCTTGTTCGTGGTTGTGGACTAAGAATTGGATTGCTATCTACCTCAATAGATCTTCATGTTACACCTCTTGGTTCTTATGACATTGTTTTGGGTATGGACTAGTTGAGATCCCATCATGCAGTGATTGATTGTCAACAAAAGACAGTACGTTGCTTAGATGATTCTGGTGTAGAAGTTGAAATAATTAGCATTCATAGACCCATCTCTTTGCAGATTATATCAAATATGCAGTTGAGGAGATGTCTTCAATAGGGTTGTCAGTTGTTTGTAGTAACAATTAATGACTTGGAGGTAGGGGAGAGTCGAGAGGTATCTCTTGATGATTACCCTATTCTTGGGGAATTCACAGATGTTTTTCCCAGTGATATTCCCGATATGCCACCAAAATGTGACATTGATTTTAGAATTGACCTGGTTCCTGGAGCAAAGCCTATATCTCGAGCCCCATACAAAATGACCACACAGGAACTAGAAGAGCTTCATCTACAGTTGGAGAAACTTTTGGCTAAAGTTTTTATTCGTTCGATTGTTTCTCCTTGGGGAGCACATATCATCTTCGTGAAGAAGAAGGATGGATCTCTCAAATTGTGTATCGATTATCGTCAATTGAAAAAAGTGATGATAAAAAATCAATATCCTTTACCCAGAATCGATGATCTCTTTAATCAGATCAAGGGAGCTAATGTTTTCTCTAAGATTGATATGAAATCAGGTTACCATCAATTGCGCATTGCAGAAGCTGACATTCATAAAACAAAATTTTGAACTCGTTGCGGGCATTATGAGTTCACAATGGTATTGTTCGGGTTAAAAAATGCACCATCCGTTTTCATGAGTTTGATGAATGGTGTCTTTCGCACATACCTTGATCATTTTGTTCTTGTGTTTCTTGACGATATTCTGATCTATTCAAGAAATATGAAGAAGCATGAAGAGCATTTGAGACAGGTATTGCAGTGCTTGAGAGAGAATCAATTGTACGTAAATTTAAAGAAGTAGTTCTTCCAAACCAAAGTGAAATACCTTGGTCTTATCTCTAGAGAGGGTATTGTTGTGGATCCCTCAAAAATCCAAGCCATTATTGATTGGCATGTGCCTACCAATAGAGTTGAATTTCACAGTTTTATGGGTCTTGTCAGGTATTACAGATGGTTTGTTCAGGGGTTTTCTAGGATTTCTCATCCTATTACTTCTCTTCAGAGGAAAGGGAAGAAATTTATTTGGTCAAATCAGTGTCAGTTGGCTTTTTAGACACTCAAGGAAAAAGTGACTAGTTCACCTATCTTAGTCATTCCTGACCCTACTAAGGATTTTTTTGTATGCACTGATGCGTCTTTGGAGGGATTAGGAGTCGTGTTGATGCAAGATGGTCATGTGATCGCTTATGAGTCTCACAAACTCAAGGATCATGAACTAAATTATCCTACTCATGATTTGGAGCTTGTTGTAGTTGTTCATGCTTTGGTTCGGTGGAGGCATTTCTTATTGGGGCACCATTTTTAACTTCATTGTGATCACCGTAGTCTGTAGTATATTTTTATGCAGCCTAATTTGAATGCTAGGAAAAGACGGTGGATCGAGTTCTTATGCGAGTATGACTTCGAGGTGAAATTTTTCCAATGGAAGGAGAATGTAGTGGCTGACGCTCTTAGTCGGCGAAGGCATGAGCTTTCTGTCGTGACTCTTGAAGTTGACTTGATGAGCTAGATATTAGCAGCACTTCCTATAGATAGACTGTATCAGGAGGTGAAGACAAAGTTGGGATCAGGTAGACCCTTGGAGGGTAGATTCACAGGATATACTCTTGAGTCAAATGGATTGTTGTGACATTTGGGTTGTATCTACATGCCACATTTAGAAGGTATTCGCACTCTGATTTTGACAGAGGCACATTGAGCACCTTATTCAACTCATCCAAGTGTTAAGAAAATGCATGTATACCTTCGTCAATTATATTTTTGGCCAGGAATGAAACATGATATCGCTGATTTTATTTCAAAATGTCTTGAGTGCCAGAGAGTTAAGGTCGATCACCAACATCCTATAGGACTCTTGCAGCCACATTTAGTTCCTGAATGGAAGTGGGATATCATATCAGTGGACTTCATTGTTTTTTTACCTATGTCATCACGTCAACATGATGCTATTATGGTCACTATTGACAGGTTGACTAAGGTAGCACATTTTTCTCCAGTTCATTCTTCCTATAATGCCTCTTATGTGGCCAAGATATTTATGGAGGATATTATTTGGTTACATGGAATTCCTCGCAGAATCATTTCAGAAGAGATCCTGTGTTTACATTAGCATTATGGACGTCATTTCAGCATGCATTAGGTACTTAGTTGAACTTCAGTTAAACTTATCATCCTGAAACCAATGGTCAGATCGAGAGAGTCAATCAGATTCTTAAGGATATGCTCAGGATGCATGTAATGGATCAACAATCATGTTGGGAAGATTATCTTTACTTAGTGGATTTCACCTATAATAATGGATATCATAGTTCCATAGGTATGCCTCCTTTTCAGGCATTGTATGGATGTCCTTGTCAGACTCCGTTGAGTTGGGATTGACTTGAGGATAGAGTTCTACTTGGACCTGAGATGCTTTAGGATATGGAACAACAGGTTGATCAAATCAAAGAGCACTTGGTAGTGGCACAGGATAGGAAGAAGAAATATGTTGATGCGTGTAGAGTGGATTGTCAGTTTTCAATTGGTGATAGAGTATTTCTTCGGGTGTGTCCGCAAAAGAGTCTGATCCGTTATGAAAAAGGATCTAAGCTCGCACCTTGTTTTGTTGGACCATTCAAGATTTTGGAGAGTATTGGTCCTGTAGCGTATTGACTTGCTAAAACCGCCTAATTTGTCACGCGTTCTTGATGTTTTCCATGTATTTTTTCTTAGGCCTTATCACCTTGATATTTCACATGTGCTCAATTGGAATGCATTACAGGTAGAGGATAGGCAGCTGGCTTTAGATCCCATGGGGATTCTTCAGCACAAGAGACTCACCCTTAGGGGTCAAGACGTTGATTAGGTGAGGGTCCAATGGGAGCCTAGTGACGAGGCATCAACTACTTCAGAGGATGCGACACACATGAGAGAGTTTTATCCTTATCTATTTGTAGGCTTCTAGGAGTAAGCCTCATCCTAGGGGGGGAGGATGTAGTGTCCCTCTAATTGTTGCAATATGTTTCAGTTTGTTTCAGTTTGGTTGATAGTTGCTTTAGCTGTTTTGATACCATGCTATTTTATTTTAGTTACGATACAGATACTATGTTGGTTTCTATACCTTGTTGATGATACTTTAGAGACATTGTTGATCATCTGATTATGTTTGTGTGGCGACATCATGATGAACGTTATGTGTGTTATGTTTATATGATGTATTTGATGTTGTTTATGATATAGTGTTGTATGTTAGTCTTGGTGAAGGAGACAATGTAGCATTACTCACTCATGAGTACCCTACTACGCTGCAACTCTCTTTCACGGTGTGTTTGTCAGTTTATGCAAATATGTTTGACAGTGTTGTTTCATGCAGTTTATAGGTGTTGAACCCCAATCCAAATATATGATGTATTTGATGTTGTTTATGATATAGTGTTGTATGTTAGTCTTGGTGAAGGAGACAATGTAGCATTACTCACTCATGAGTACCCTACTACGCTGCGACTCTCTTTCACGGTGTGTTTGTCAGTTTATGCAAATATGTTTGACAGTGTTGTTTCATGCAGTTTATAGGTGTTGAACCCCAATCCAAATACCTGCAAACAACATGAAAAAACACATTAGAAGATGAAATGCAAGCAAGAACAAGGATTCCCCATGAAATCCATTAGAAAATTTTCAAATAAGAAATAAAGCAAGAATGAGAATGAAAGAACAATAAAGCAAGCTAAATCCTATTGAAAACAAATGCAAAATCTTGATCCCATGGGGGAATTTGTGCCAATTTGATGTGAAAATTGGCCCTTTCCCAACCCCTATGATGCAAAATTGATGTGTGATGAAGAGTGATCCGCTTTGTTGATGCTTGATGAGTGCTCCAATAGAAAAATCTGCATAACCTAGCTATGAACTCAATGATGATGGATGAAAATTGCTAATGATTTGAGCATAGTAAGTTTACTCAATTTGTGGATGATGAAATGAGGAGATTAACCTCTTATTTATAGAATGAGAAGATGGATGAATGTCCAAAATAGAGAAATGTGGGACTAATAATTAGCCAATGACAAAGTGCCACTTGTCAACTTATGAGTGGATGGAGGATGTGCAAGTTTTGAAGATTGTGCCAATAAATGCATATATTTGAATTTTGAATTTGATGAAATGACATACAAGAGGGAAGGAAGAATGCATTGAATGCCACTTGGCTCAAGCAAAGGACATGTAAGAGAGAGTAAATTCCTTGTTGGAAGGACTCATCCCACTTGGATTTTGAATTCAAACTTGGGGAATATTCCTTAAAAGATGTCTTGTTGAGGAAAATAGAGATTTAATAAATCAATTAAATCTATTTTCATGTGCAAGTGGTAAAAGATGGAGGATGGGAAATGAGGAGAGATTAAATTAATCCAGGTTAATTAATTTAATGAAGGGATTAAATGATATGACATATTTGACTTAAATTTGTGGATTTATTTAAATCAAAAATTAGAAGAATGTGATAAAGGATTAATTAAATAAGGATTTGTGATTTATTTAATTAAAAGAGATGATGTTAGATTAAACTAAATAAGGTTTTAATTTATTTAATTTAATAGATAGACTTTAGAGATTTAATCAACTAAAATTAATTATTTAATTAAATAGGATAATTAGATCAAAATGGTCAATTTAATTATCGAGAAAGAATGACTTAATTAGATAACCGATTTATTTAATTAAGAGAGGAATATTGATGAGTTTAATTAGATAAAGGTATTTGATTAAATGGTTAGACCGAAGGATGATTCAAGGCGAAATGATGTTAGTGGTGAGGATCAGATGTTCAATGTCAATCAATACATTTTACGTGTCTACAACAGGTAATGGGCATCAACTCCACTTGCTTGTCAAGTTTGAGCATGCCATGACCCAATGGAACATGTTGTTTTAGAGATAATATCAGGTCCTTCTTTGGCCATCGTTCTTTATAGGATGATTATCTGTGTTGTCACCCGTCGTTGTTTTTTCGTTCCTATTTGCGTTATGTTTGGGTATCATTTAATTAGTTAAATGGTTTATTAATTTATTTATTTGATTTAATGTGATTTTATTGAAATGTCAAATTAAATGATTATGTTCATGTTTTGATTTATTAAATTAAATTAAACAAGGTATTTATTTAAATGCAATTGTTGAATTAAATGTGCAAAATTAAATAAATGTTTGAAAATTAGATATTTTAAAAGAGTTTGTTCTCAACAAGTTATAAATATTGATTTGGAGTTAGGAATTGTGATCTTGAGTAAATTATTTAAGTGGGAACTAATTGATCAATCTTGATTGCATGTTGATTGTCAGTTAAGTTTTGTGACCTTGAGTTAATTGAAAATGCATTAAAAATATTTTGGTTGTGCAAATATCTTACACGACAATTGATTTTGGATTGCTGGGAAGAAAACTTTCATGACAGTTTTTGGAAAAAAAAAGTTTCTTCTCTATATTTTGGTTAAAAAAATTTCAAACAGTGAATTCGAAGGATTTGTACAACTGGAAAATAAATGGTTCTTGAAATTTTTGATTCTTGCTTCTGTGTCAGATACAAGAATATAATCTAGGCTTTCTTCTTTTATTTGCACCTTTCTGAATAGTAAGCTTTTGAAAGTTGTTTATGTTGTTTGTTCTTCCTTTTGGTAGAATTTGTTTGCTAATTATTCTGCACAAAACATCAGAAAAGAGATTGTTAATGAGAATTGAAACAATTGATGAAAATTCTAAAGAAATGAAAACTATTAAAATCTAGTTGTAAATCTCTTTGAATTCATTAGTCTTTAGCCTTATTCGTTGCTTCAAATCGTCATGGTATTTTATCATTCGTGCCTCACAATTGACATGCCTTGTATTCCTGAATTTCTCTGAGAATTTTCTCAATCTAAATATTGGCATGCAGTTTGTTTATCCTTGTATTGTTGTTTGAAGATTCACTTTCCACCAAATCAGATACTATTTAAAAACTTTTAAAAAATCCCCTGCACTAGATGATGGCGTCAATCAATGGGTTGATGAAATCATTTGTTTATGGTTATAAAGTAGAAACTCCCATTTGAGGACGGTTGAAAGAGCTGTCCCCATCACTTATACCCTACAGCCTATGGTCTTACACATTTCTCATCCCTTACCAAGCAAGCTTTGTGCACAACCTATTTGCTTTAGATATTTGATATTTTATCATTTACCATTGCCCCAAATTTATTTAATTTCCTGTAACTCTTTGCAACAATGATATTGAAATCCTTGTTAATTTGCTTCTAAATTAGAATATATGAGCTATGTATAATACTGTATAAGCTTCAATTATTTGGGAATCGATGGTGAACCTTGTTGTGAGTATCTTGCAATTATGCATTCCATAAGATGACACCGATTTTAAGTATTGTGCCAAATTGTTACATGCCTTGTCTATGAGAACTCACTTTATTTATATATCAGCCATAACATCTAATATAATTTCCTTCCATTATACTTGGTGAATGTCCCTTTTAATTGGAATCATGCAATTATTGTATAGTGCAAGTCTGTTTTCAGATTGCTTCTTTATCATCATCGAATTGATGTTTTCTAACTAGTTAAGGTGTCGCCCCTATCATAGATCTACAAGTTTTCCAGCCTTAATGGCTTTGTTTTATCTGAAACTAAAGTTTTTCCTAAGTTACCTGCGTGGTACTCTACACCTTTTTAGATTTTTTTTTTTTAAACTACAGATCATCTAGGGAATTTGTTAATTTGTTCTGCATGATTTTAATTCTTGGATCTAAAGGATTTCCCTTATATATAAATTTCCTTCCTCTTGATGGCCTGATAAATATTCTTGTTTTTGCCTAACTATCAGTGATTTTACTTTAAACTGTAGTTAATGGCCTTATACCGCATCAAGCAATTTGGGCATTTATTTTTAATAAGTCTAAAAGTATATAGTTTAATATGATATCAACCTTTGTATGGTAATATTGCACGTTGGTTTTATTTTAATACTTGCAATGCATGTAGCAATGATAAAATCTCTTTAACATATAATTCGGTTGTTTCCTTTATCTTGCTTAATCCAAACTATTCTTTCGTGGTATGTATATAAAATATAGATAGTTTGGAGTTCTAACTGAAATATTTTAATTTAATATATATATTGTATATTGGTCGCATGAGTTCACTAAAGATAAGCTTTTGTTATAAATGAATATGGATTTTGTGAATTAATGGTTATTCTTTTGAACTATTCTTTTATTATTGGTTTGGTATCAAAGAAAGCTTTTAAGCAAGAATATTTTGTTGTGTTATGGAATTTTTAGTTTTCCAGAGGCTAGGGAACTCTTTGAATGAATTGTTTAATCTATTTGAGTCATGAAGTTCATTTGATATAGTTTATTATGGAACTAGCCATGCGCGTTGTATTTGACACCTATGTGGTAGTTGGAAGTAAAATGTTTTAAGTCATGATTCAAATGTGCTCTATCTTGGTTTTGCTTATTGTGCATGATGGGTGTATTTTGGCTTAATATGTGAATCGATATGTTATTAGGAAGAGTGGATTTCGATAGGGGTCGAAACCCTAAGAGGTAACCACAGTAACCTATCGTAAGTTTATAATTTAGTGAAAACCTAAACAAATGCATTAGGGGTTGGGTAGTATTCATAAAATAATTCAGATAATTGTTTTCCTTGCCTTATACCTTAGTGCTTGTAAAGATTAAGGGTCGGTTGAGATGGCTTGGAATGGCATGATCATTTACCATGTCTTCTCAAAAGGTAATTCAATTTCACTTGAGTTTGTTTAGGGACGAGAATCAGTGGAGATTGCTAGGGTAGCTTGATATGAGGGCCGGTAGTCTATGAAGATTCACCAGGGTAACCTAGAGAAACTATGTGATGACACTCTTTACCTAATGCATGTTATGTCGTCTTCTGTGTAGAGTTACCTCTTATTATGTTGTTCCTCTAGAAGCTTTGTTTGTAATTTGTGGTTTTGATATCATTATGTCATAACGTGTACATCAATCCATGTGATGTTTTGTCTTCATGTTTGTTATCTTTGTGGACCTAATATTATCTCCTAGCACAGAGGGAGTGGACCTTTGGGTACCACGTGGTTGGGAGGAATGTGCTTTTTCCTCCATTGGGTCCCCTGGCAGATGTTGTTGTACTTGGATAATATTATTTGTGTGGCAAGTTCCTAATTCTACATTGTTCATGAAGTTGGATGTTGGGCGTACTCATGAATGAGGTTGAAAAATGTGATATGTTCTTTATCTATATTGTATACACTCTTGATGTGTATGAGTACATATTGTAATGTTATTATATTGATTCGAGATTTGTTATAATCTCACTTGATGTAACCCAGTTATGTAATTTGACTATATAATGATTTTGTGATTGGACCATTCATTATTAATATGATTTATCTTTATGTTGTATGACTTTGGTTTATGTTGTGATGTTCTTACTTGTGAATTTTTAAGTAGCTTTGTTACAGAACCCTTAGAATATATGTGTTTATGTTTCTTTTGTACTTTTGTTACAATTGAATGTTTAAAAAAAAAATGTTTGGCTAATTTGTTACTTTATGTGTTGTTCTCTAGGTTCCCTAGCAAGGCGTTACAATTTAACCCTTTTTAACTATTTAATTAAATAATTTAATTGTTTAATTAAATTCATCATTTTCTTCTATTAATCAAATAATTGATATTATCAAATTAATTCACCCTTTTCAAACTAATTTTTATCATGTTTGATTAAATAATGCGAATTATTTTATTAAATTCCCTAAGTCCTCTCATTTGATTAAATAATCTGAATTATTTAATTGATTGTCATTAATTCCCTCTTTTTAATTAAATGAGTTAATTATTTAATTAAATTTTTAAATTCCCCCATCTTGCACAATTAAATAATATTCTAATTATTAAATTGGCTAATTTCTTTAATCTCTCCAATTTCTCCCACATGTAAAGGAATATTTGCCTAGAATATTCCTCCAATTCAAATTCAAACTATTTCCCCCTTAAATAGAAATATCTTGCACATTCCTCCTAAAATTAAGGATTTGTGTTTGTTTGAATCAATTTCAACCTTGGATTAATTGCATCAATTTGTGTGATTATTCAATCTCCTCTATGGATTTGTTCCTTGATTCGTGCCAATTCTTCTCATCAATTTGCATCCAATGATAAATCAAATCAATCGTAGCCATTGTTCACCTAGAATTCCTATAAATAGCCTCAATTTCATGAACAATTCATCCACAATCTTTGAGAGAAATTAGACAATAGGAATTTTTACAGTAATATTTGAGAGCATTTCATCATTTAGCATTCATTTCATCATCAAATCTCCATTAGTTTCATCAATGGGGATTGGGAAAGTACTGATCATTCCACATCAATTCAGCACCATTCCCCCAATAGGATGAGGTTTGAGTATTAATTAGGTTTTCATTTCATTTATTTCATGTTAGTTGATGTTTTAATGGCTTCCTAGTTGATAATTTAAGAATTTCATTGGGAATATGGTTTAATTAGTTCAACTAATTATTTAATTGCTTAATTCAATTGTACTTGATCCAGTTCATAATCATTTTCACACATGCCATGTGCATTGTTAGCATACACATAAAACATCACATCCATCATGTAAATATAACTAATAACATGTATATCATATTTTCTATGTCCTCATATACAAATACATCAATGTATCACACTAAGGTGTACAAATTGTAAGCATATCATATTTCCCCCTCTATGACTACATACCATTCTCATCTCTACCACCCTAAAGTGTATAAATTGTATGCATATCATATTTCCCTCTCTATGGCTACATGCCATTCTTATCTCTACCAGCCTAAGGTGATCCTTGTGGTTTTCCTTGTAGAAGTCACACATCCTCGCTCACTTATCCAAAAAAAAGAAGACCTACATATAAATATAGAAAAATTGTTGTGCATAAGCAACATGAACTACAAACTAAATATGATACAAGATTAAGAATCACTAATTATAATTCTATCGTAGATGTCACTTCAAGAATTGTATGGTGGATTTATTGTCATTGTAACCTCATCGTGCTCCAAAATTGAGTGTAGTAGACTTGAATATAAATATACACAATTTTTTTAGCATAAGTAATGGGAACTAGAAAGTTTTAATTGAACATTATCTCAAACCAAATGTGATGGAATATTAGGAATCACTAATTAAGAATCACATGTGGACATCACCTTATGAATTGTATGTGACCACTAAAAAATTTATAACTATTGATCTCAATAGCCTTTCCTCCACTTCAAATTCTCCAAAAATCCTACACATGTAAATAGTTGAATTATTAAGAAAATAAATATTGAAGACCTATTTGAAACTCAATAATGGTGGATTTATTGTCATTGTAACCTCCCCATACTTCAAACTTGAGTGTAATAGACCTACATATAAATATAGATAAATTGTTGAGCATAAGCAACATGAACTACAAAGTTATAACTGAACATTCACTCAAACCAAATATGATGTAAAATTAAGAATCACTAATTATGAATCATATGTTGATGCATTACCATCATTACCTCATTGTACTCATAACACAACCTTGGATGTATTTATCTGAATCACATGAAAATAAACTTTTATTCTTCAAAAAACCCACACATATAAACAATTGAATTGTTAAGAAAATAAATCTTGAAGACCTATTTGAAACTCAACAATGGTGGATTTGTTGTCATTTTAAACTCCTCGTGCTCTGAAATTGAGTGTAGTAGACTTGCAAATAAATATAGATAAATTGTTGAGCATAAGCAACATGAACTACAAAGTTTTAACTAAACATTCTCTCAAACCAAATATGATGCAAGATTAAGAATCACTACTTATGAATTATACGTTGATGCATTACCATAATTACCTCATTGTACTCATAACAAAATCATGGATGTATTGATCTGATTCACTTGAAAATATACCTTTGTTCTCCAAAAATCCTACATTTTTATATACCAGTTAATTTTTATGCAAAATTTTAATGTACTTTTAATCTTTTTGGGTGAATATTTTGTAATTCCTTTACAAATTACAAAATAGGGATTTCAGCCACAACTATGATGAGAATGTTCTCTCCTCTCTGAAAGGGGGGGCTCCCTTCTTACTACTTATTGGAACAAAAATTAAACTATGCTAAACTAAAATTATTTACACTAACTTTAACCATGTGAGGTGTGTTACATTTTCCATTTTCTCCTCTTTCAAAAAATATGTTTACAATGTTCCACAATAATATTCTGCAATGCTCTACACCTCTAAATATCTACCTAAACAATAATCACCAATATTCTTGATTAAACATAAGAATAATCAAAGAGTACCATTACAACTAAATTATAAGTAACTAGAAGAAACATAAATCAAAAAGTACTCTTGCTTCCCTCTATGATAGTTTTGAAGTAACAAATGATACATGTTGTAGCACAAAGTCTATTAACCCACTTCACCAATAGATCTGTGCACAAAGTGAATAACTCCAAGCCCAAAGTCTTGATATCTTTCACCAAGAAACACTTACATCACATAATTTCAAGTAACCAATATAACTTAAAGTTTATATATTCTATCTTGAGTGTCCTTCTGGTAAGAGAGAACCACCACTTATCCAATTAAAAATAAGAGAAATCAGTAAAAATGACATAAGAACATTCTCACTCATACAAACTTGATTCAAAACAAAGGTTGAAATAAAAATTCACCTCCTTTTATTAAGTGAATTTGATCTTGCAATTTGAACACAAAGTTTCAAAGTTGAGTCACAATTTGGGCAAAACTTCATTGCATAAGATTAACAGGTACTAAATAAAAAAGAACTCCCTGATATATATAGAGGAGATTTGCAAGTTAATCTAGGAAAAGAAGTAACTACTTTGACTTATTCAAATAGGAGAGTCCAATTTGATTTGGAACTTCTTTGTTTTTACATGTAATTACAATTTCAAAAAAGACATGTAAATTGTCTAGAACTAATTACAAAAAGCATGTAAATGATAAAAATTAAACTAAGGTAGAATCAGCCTTCTCCAACGTTCTTCATCAGAAATTCATCATACTTCTTCATGATGGCATTGAATTTTCCTTTATACAGGCTTGAAGTATGTTTGGTAATGTTGAGGACTCTTAGGATTGACTCCTTTAGTGTATCACGAGCTTCATCATTCCTTCCTAAAAACACTCTTAAGTTTTCCAAGGTCAATTGAATGTCTAGCAACTTATCCATCGAAGCCACTGAAAAGGCTTGATCTTCAAATTTCTTTTGAATCATGCTAGTGAATTCTTGGACAACTGTCTTTGAGGAGAGAACCTTATCATTATCATCTCGCAACTTATAAGGAAGTTCTTCAACTCTATTGATAAGGTTCAAATTAATGTCCCGATCAACTTCCAAAGCACTTTTCAAATCATCAATCAAATCTTTGATCATATTTACTTTATGTATCATAGTCTCCTTCACATCCACATACATATCTTTATTTGCAATTATTTCAGCTTCTACTAGCATATCTAGTTTGAGCTCCTTTATTTTCTCCCAATCCTACAAACTTTTTTCCATCTCTTCCTTGTAATGAACAAAAGCATCAATAGTTTCATCCAACTCTGATTTTATGGCCTCCATCCTTTTCATTTTCTTTATTGAAGATACCAAAGAGTTATGAACCTTGTGCAATCATCTGGTCCAGGAATTCACCAACCATGTTTCCTTTAGTGTGTACCTTCTCCACCTTTTGGATCACAAGATCTTCAATACTAAAAACCATTGGTTCAACTGACTCAAAAGTCTGAGTAATCCTCTGTAATATAGTTGTCAATTGTTCATTATTTGCTTTATATTGATCCTTTACTTTCTTGATTGCATCAAACTTCTCAATAAGAGTGTTCAATGTTGATTGGGCATCTACTTTTGCAATCTCATGTGTGATCTTCCCCAATTCAACACTCATTATATAAGAGTATGAGATATTCACCTCTTCATATCTTTTGTCTAGAGGAGATTGTGCCACCTTCGCATATCTATTACCCTCTTTGTCAAATAACAACCTTGAGAGATTCTTCACCTTTTTCTTGGTTCTAGTTTTTTTTTTATGAAATTTGTGCGAAGTCAAACTCATCTGGGGAGATGGCTTCTTTTCTCCTCTTTGGTTTTTGTGATGAGAGCCAAGGTGGGAGTGGTGAGCTCTCTCCTAAATGTATCCATTGTTTGAGATGTTGTCATTGCACTCAAAAAATTAGTGGTTATGATAGAAGTAGAGTCATTTAAAACATCACTAGGAATCTCAACACTCGACACTTAAACAAACTCAATCATGAATTGCTCTAAGTCAAAATGAGATGCAATATCAAAAGATGAAGAAGAAAAGCTCGGTAAAGACATTGTAGATCCTTTCACATTATTGAAACCATGTTTGGGACTCTCAAAAACAATCCTTGAGGGGGATGAATGTATAGATTGAACTTCCTTTGATAGGGGACTATTAACAATGACTACAAGAGTGACTGTGGTAGATGGAAAAGATCGATTAGCTATTGTAGCCAGAATATTAGAAATAGGTGAAGTCATAGGAGGAGGAGGAGGAGGAGCAGTGACAATGGGGGAAGAGGAGACGGGTGGTTCTTCTGGAATGTTCTCATGAGGAGACACTGTTAATTCCTCATGGTGTTCTTCCTCTTCTTGCCTCTCTTCTTGCATGAACTCCTCATGTTCTTCAATAGAAGAACCTTTTGTGGTTGTTTTTCCTTTCTTACTACCACCCTTGACTACAAATTTGATTTGGGTTTAGATTTCTTGCTTGAACTTGGAGCATCGCTCTTGTTCTTTGTAGTTAAATTTGACCTCCTACCAATAGGATCTTGTGTTTCTTCCTCCGACCTAGTGAGAAATTATTTCAACTGAATTCTCCTTTCTAGTAACTAGAAATTGGTGTTAGAAAGAATAGGCTCAAATATTTCTCGGATTGAGGTTACCTCTTTATGAGACCATTGAATAAGAGGAAGAGGAGATCTTGCAATGATTTTTTTTTCATAGGCTAGATCTAAGATGTCACCATCACCCTACATGCCCTTAGGAATGTCGGCCAAGTCCAACTCTTCAATCTACTTCAAGATGAGCTTGAAATAGTCCATCTTTCTAATTTCTTCATCTATCTTGATATCAGCCCATATGTCCTCAATCTAGTGCACATGTGAATAGGCTTTCTTAATTCGATCCTTCATACCTCAGTAACCAAAATAAATCCTCCTCTTGAATATTTTCAATGTTACCCACTGCATTTTTTTACTCAATAGCTTTAGCTTTTGGAGAAGTTTGTATACAATACTTGTCTATTGTCAATGGAAATTTGAAACCCAACTTATGGGATTCCATTTTCTTGCTATGTACTACAATGATTTATGTGCACATCTCCATCAAGATAATATTGTCTCTAGGGTAGGGAGGAAGCATGTAGGGATAACCTATAAAACAACCAACCCTCAAATATGTAAAGGTGGGAAATTGAAGATACAAACATCCATATATGTTCACAGCCTTCTAAGCCTCATCAGATACCCTTTTCCTTTCTAGATTTGGATCCAATACACACATGAACAGACCAAAGAATGCATCATTCACTCTTCAAAAATGGTGAATGCTTCCATTGAGAGTTATCTTTTAGAATTAGTTGTACACTTGAGTCACCCTTTTGTTCCCCTTAGTTAACAAACCTAGAAAATTCCTTTCACTGTAGCAACATATACCAAGTGTGAATTCATATAGAACTTATGTTTGGTAAGTACCTTGGTCAATTGCACGTGAATGGCATTGTTGATTTCTTCACCCTAGAAGATCTGTTGTCTCCTCTTCAAAATAATCTTGATGTAGAGATACATCTAGTTTTCAAAATTAGATGATACATGAAACCCTTGCACTCTACTAAGAAGAGTGATGAGATCATTCACCTCCTCAATGAAATCATTGTGAGGGAAACTCTTGGGCCACCTAGAGATTTTTGGTTGAGGTGTCTTCAACCATTTGTTATTAATTACCCACTTAGCAATGTCTTGGTCTTGATCATATTTCATTTATGCAAATTCCTTAGAGATTTCCACATACCTATCAATGCTTGGAAAAATGAAGGCTTTATCAAATAATTCAGCATCAAATCTTATAATCACATTCCCATTTGAATCCTTGATGCTTTTGGTATCCTTATCATAATAAGAAGCTACCTATAAGATAAACTTCGGGTTTTGTGCCACAACAGGAAATGAGGATACCAATTGGATATTTCTTTGAATAATGGACCTCATCCCATTTTCCAAGGGCTACTTTTTAGTCCTTTCTAGAAAACCTGGGAATGTCCACATGGCTTATTTCTTTATCCTTAATCTCATAAATTTTAGATGTGACCACAATGGCCAAAAACACTCCTTGATATTTGTATTGCATTGCTTTAGCCATGCTAGGAGACATATATGACATCTAAAGAAAACTATGTCTTTGAAGGAATGCAGATGTGAAGATCTCAAAAAGTGTGCACAAGAAGCTGCATGACAAATTTTAGCATATTTACAATGTTAGAAAAATCTACATATAGGAAATTGCAGCAAGGGGAATAATCAGAGTGATTATATGTATATCTAGTGCTTGAGCATGACAGGTGTGAAAAATAGAGTACAAGCAGTTAAATTGGCAAAAAGGAAAATTTTCCCCAGTGTTAGAGAAATTTTTCATTTTTGTTAGGTCGTTGAAAAACAACGCCTCTATAGGTGGAATGGAGAAAAATGTGTAATAGCACTAAAAATGATGTCATTGTAAATGAGTTTGAAGTTTTCAAAATGGTTGCAAAGTCATTAAATTTTAACGACATTACATTGGAAGATCATTTGATTTTTGTTAAGTCAGAGAAATTCTTTGAATTTGCAAGTGGGTAGGTCAATTTGAGTGTAGGGTCGACAAAAAACTCCGACCTTGCATATGATAAAACATCTTTCCCTTCATAATGTTGAGTCGAAAAAAATTGTTGATCATACATGTGAAACATGGGAACATTTACATCATCAACAAAAAATATTGACAATACAAATAATTTGGGAGTTTAAGTTTTATGTGTGAGCGGATATTTTTGACACCTATGCAAATAAACATTAAGTGTAATTAAACGCATCATCGGTGAAAAATATTGATGATGCATGAAACTCAATTTGTTTAAGGAAATACAAGGTTGGGGAAAAACCACGACCTTACATGTGGCATGGCAGAGCATGGGATCGGGTTTATATTGTATTGACGGGGAAAAACAATACCCACGCATAAAGACAGACCTGTAACATATGAAATATCATGTAAAATTGTTTCTTTTGAATGTGGTAGTCGATGCAAACAATATCATTTGAATTCATTTTCAATTCAAGGAAGGTTAATCATAGAAAGATTTGAAATGTTGAAACATTATGTGCACAATGGGTTTTTACACCTATGTTACACAGAAATGTATCAACCCATTTACAAGACTTTTTGTTCCGCGATTCAATCAAGGAATACATTGAACCGATAATGGTTTGAAAAGAAATACATGTAAACATGTCAATCATTAGACCATAAAAAAAAACCACAAAAACCCTATGATGAGAAACAAAGAGTATGAAGCTAGGGTTGCAGGGAAAAATAAAAATTTAAAAGGAAAAACAATATATACATAGTAACCCCAATCTTAAAAGAAAACAAATCTAACCAAAAATACAATAAAACAAATCTTAACAAAAACCCTAATAAAAAACAAAAACAAAGATAAAAATAATGTAGGGAAAGGGAAAAACATACACACATACCTAGAAAAGAAAGTAATGAAAACCCTAGTTGAATCCGGCCCAAATTAGACAAGAAATGATGCACGAGTCATATGAGCATGAATGAGCTTGGAGGATGCATGCAGGAAAGAGGAAAGGTTAAAATGAAATAAAACAAAGGAGGAAAGACTTTAAAAACTAATTTAAAATATCATTAATTACAAACTCGAGTGAGGCCGAAATCGAAGGGGTGGGAAAAATAAATGCTAACACAATCTAAAACTTGATGAGTAAAATGAATGGTCACAAAAATTCAGCGACCTTGAAAACTTTTTATTTTTTGCATTTTGACTCACAAGGGCATTGAAATTTAGCGCTCTTGCAAGAGATAAAAAAATTCTTACTCCCAAAAACTAGATATTCACAACTTGCACCAAAAGATGAAATTCAAAAAATTGACAAAGGGTAATGCTCAGAATGACTTTCTAAGGCTGAGGAATCATGCACGAGTACCAATGCAATTCACCTCATTTTGGATGCTTACAGTTTGTGAGCTACGAAACAAACAAGTTTCGTAGGGGTTATCCCATGAATTGGGAACAATTGAATTCAAGGATAATAAATCTAACCCATACAAATAAAATGAATATAAATAAGATGAACAATATCATACCTGTCCCATACAAAAATAGATTTGCTACTCAAGTGTTCCTGAGGGTTAATCTCTTATCTTCAAAGTTTCCAATATTGCTTCATAATTAGAAATAGTAATGGTTCATAGTTCTTTTATTCTTTGTTTTTCATGATGCTTTAATAACTTAGCATTTACAATATTTAAGCTTTTGGATTCAACTGTGTCAATTTTTTTGTGTCGACGTTTCGGATCACACTCAGTGATCCATCATCAGGAAGAGGAAAAAAATGAGATGAGATTGCAAAACATGTCTTGATAAAGGGTGAGATGGAGGAGGAAGAGAAAAAAAACTTAAAAAACAATAAAATAATAATACCAAGGAAAGAAAAAATAAACAAGTCAAAACCAATAATAGAATTTGAAAGTGTTATATATTATATAAAAGAAGGAAATTAAAGGTAACTAAAGCTTAAAAATAACAATGAGAAAATTACAAAATAAATAGATAATTCAATGATTAAAATGAAATAGAAAGCTAGAGAAAGTAACAAACATGAAAAAGTGTCAAGAGGACAAAAAGATGAAGGAAGAAAATGAATAGAATATAATTACTTAATACTAGAGAAACAAGAGACAAAAAGATTAAAAAAGTTGAAAAAGGACAAAAACTAGAACTAGTATAAAATCAAATTCAAAATAAAAGGTCAAAAGGATAGAAAGAAAACAAAAAGACCAAAAAATAATTAGTTTAAGAATGTTATATTAATTTAAAGATTACAAGAAAGCAAAATTTATAAAAGACAAAAAAAACATGAGACTAGAATAAATTCAAAATCAAAACATAAGGCAATAAAAGAAAGAAAAAGAAAATAATTAAGACGAGACAATAGGAGAGATGAACTTAAACAAACTTAAATGAATAAAGCAAGCAAGGTGTAGGAGTGAAAAAATAATAAAATAAAAATAAATAAATAAATGAAAAGAGAGATAAGTGCAAAAAATATAAAAGAAAGAACAAATAAGAACACGAAACCCTAAATAGGTAATTGATTAAAGAAAATAATTGAAGAAAAAGAAAAAAAGAAAAGAAACGAAAAGGTAAGAAGAAATGGGATAAAAAGAAGACAAAGGAGGAAAGGAGGAGGGGGGGAAAGGCAAAAAAAGAGAAAGGAGAGGAAGGGAGAAAAGTTAGACTGCACCAAAGAAAAAGGGAGAGGTCAAAGGGGGAAGGGAAAGATAGGTGAAGGTGAAGGCGAGAGGGAAGGAATTAGGTGGGAGGGTTGGAATGGAGGGAGTTTAGAAGGGGATGCCAAGATAGACTTAATTTCCAACCTTCATCTCGATTGAGATTCGTGGAGTGGTTTCAGATGGTGATGGCTTCTTGTAGTTTGCGCTTGAAAAAATTATCTTCCTTAACCACCACTTGGGTGTTCTCTAGGCATATGTGGTGCTTGGTTTGTTGCATTTGTTGCTACAAATAGGTACAAATACATGAGTATGGTTATGTGCTTCTTAAATTCATCAAATGCACGAATTTCATTCTTTCTAATCATATATGTTTGCAACCAAGTTCCAGTAATAACAACCGATCCTATAGGATATGTGAACCCATCATCATCTACCATAGGTTGTGTTAGCTTTTTTCCTTGAACACATTGTGCCAAACAATAGTCTAATCTCTCTTCATTCCCATGTGGTGCAACAACAACATAAACATGTCTTGGTTGTACAAGGTCTGAAATATGGTCATAGTCAAATGAAATTTCTATTTCATTGAGTAAAGATGAATGAGCTTCATATAAAGGGGTTAGATATTATGGAATCCATGTATCTACCCACTCACATTTGATACAACTCTGACAAAAACAAGCTAAATATTGTGTCCAAATAGTACATGTACTTGCATATGAGCTTCAAAATGAATGTATCTTTGATGATTCTCTAATTGTCTAACAATCCAATCTCTCTCCCACTTTACTTTCATCAACCAGCCATAATAACCTATGCAATTCTGAATCAATTGTCCCTCCTTGTGACAATGCATAGTTACACCACTCAACAATTGAACTTACATCAATGAATTCATCACCACCTCTAATCTTTAGTTGTTCTTTAGGTAGAACCCTCTTTACACATTCACTTGTTCCATCTTGCTCCCTTTTTCCATGCCCAACTTCAAAAAACTATAAATATGAGGTATCCCTCTGTGCATGCATTCTACTCAACCAATAAAATATATGAACATTGGCATCATCAAGTTTCCACAATCCAAGATAGTGTGTTGCTCAAATTTATGGATTGAAACTATGTGAATTTTTTAAATCAACGTTTCAGATCAAACTCTTGATGATGGATCATGGAGTTTGATATGAAATGTTGATTTAAAAAATTTACACAGTTTCAATCCATAAATTTGAGCAACACATGTGAGCATTCTTGAATTGGTCGGTGTAATTATCTAACCAAATGAGATGTCGAACCATTGTAATATATTTTTCCTGCAAGAACTCAATTTTTTTTCTTAAAATAGTATGTACATACTCTGATGAATGATATCAATCATCACTCATGTAAAAATGGTACTCCATGACTATCTTCTTGTTCTCTTCAGTACTAATAGGGGCATGTTTGTATGTGATGTGAACAAAAATTGCAACCTAAATTGAATTGTAATATTGAGATTGGACTTCATTTTGTGGTTGTAATGTGTAGTTTTATGTGAAATCAACTACAAAGATGATAGTTCCAATCAGGAAAAAATCCTTACACAACATAAATTGTTGATCTAACCATGTAGACTTGTGGTTGTGTCTTGCATACTTATAAAAATTATTTTTCTTAAAATCAAAAATAAAATTAACAATACTTAGCTCTCTTGTAACCAACTCACATCTAGAACTTCACCTCCACTCTTCAAATTGTATTTCACTATCTCAATCTCTTTTTATCAACCATTTTCTTTCCAAAATCATGCTAATTTCCCTCATGAATACATAATATAAAATTTGATAACCCACTACATTAAAAACACTTTTCATTTAAAAAATCATTTATATAGAAAATGCAACCATTATCTCTAGCACATAGAAATAAATCTAATAAGTCCCTCAACGACCTTGGTAGTTGCATTACAACACACTCCTATAGCATTTCATTAGTATGCAAATTAGAAAAAATATTGCATAATAGTTCATGATACATAGAAAACTCTACATGGTATTTTCAACATGTATAACAAATTTTAAGAGGCAAACAATCAAATAGCTTACAAGATTCAAATGCCCTTTGTGAGATTTTTAAATTTGGATGGCTTTCATAAACTAGTTTGTACAATATTGTTTGGCTATGTTCTAAGAAATGTTTAGGATGTGGTGTGTGGTCTCGATCACCAATTATTAATTTTAAAACATCGTTTACATTTGGTGATACTCTAGAGTTAGTGTGCCAAAATTGTTGAACTTCATCCTTTGTGGTATTAGTTAGCTTCTTATCAACTTGTGGAAGCCTACCACTAAAAGCCCAAGTATCATTTTGAAGAGGATTATATAGTCTTGATCTTATTGCTAGTGCTTTTGACAATGTTTTATGATTTAGCCTTAAGTCAACACATATTTTCTGAGCAACAATTGAGCCTTTCTTAATTGATTACTTACTAAAGATGTTATTACTCTACAATCAACTCTCTTCTCTTTTTCCTTACTAGTCTTTCCAATAGAACTGAGTGCATTAATTTTTTTTTTAACAATAATGTCATTTCAATCAGACTTCTTGTTTACACGAATCTTCAAATTCTTTACTAATGGTCTCATTTTGCAAGACTTTAGCAATTGTACAAAAATTTGACATTGTTCGGTTAATGTCTTATTGGAAAAGTATTTATTGAGCATTTTGGTATCCCACAACTGAAGGGTTTGTGATGACCTTTCCTTCAAGTTTATCTATTATGTTCTCATCTATTTCAAGTAACCATTTTGGGGTTCTTGAATGATGAGCATTTTATTGGAGTCATTACAAATAGATAGATTTAGGATTTCATTTTCTT
Source organism: Sequoia sempervirens (assembly GCA_007258455.2). Classification (NCBI taxonomy): domain Eukaryota; kingdom Viridiplantae; phylum Streptophyta; class Pinopsida; order Cupressales; family Cupressaceae; genus Sequoia; species Sequoia sempervirens. Next base: position 8,775,406 of record VDFB02000020.1, on the reverse strand, counting down.
CTTCACAAAGTTCCTCTCTTCTTATGTAATTTGGAGATACATTGAAATTCATTGCTTCTTGTGTCTTTTCGATTTCATCCATGCTATGAATGAGAGGATTATGGAGTATTTTTTCAACTTCATGGGTTGTATATCCACATTCATTAAGAAAATTTTCACGTATTTTATGTTCAACATTTTTATTTTCAATTTTATGCTCAATATTTACAATTTCATGTTCAACATTTTTTTCTCAATTTCATGTTTAAAACTTTCAATTTCAATTTCATGTTCAACATTTTGATTTTCAATTTCATGCTCAACATTTCTTATTTCATGTTCAACATTTTGTTTCTTAATTTCATGTTTAAAACTGATGCAGTACAAGGATGGGGGGTTTTTTCAAACAACCCATTCAAGTAGCCATAACACCACAAACACCCTCATTTAAAAAATATAAGCATTTGCAAACAAATTACCAATGGAAAATATTTTCAAATCTTCAATTCCAACAACACATTGAGAAAATCAAATCCTCCTTGCAACAATCCTATAGGAAAGAATGCCTTCAACTTATTACAAATATGATTTACAAGACTTAGAAATTAGCTACAAAAATTATCAAAACAATAGCAATATCACCTCACCAACTTTTGAGCATGGAGAATGGGGTTCCCATATGCTCTCCTTCACACTTCTTCTTGCTTTTTCCTCTCTTTTTCCATCCTAGAGCTTCAAAAACCCATCACTTACTATCTATCACTGATCCCTCATTCATACAAATCTTCTAAAATGATTTTTGGGTTTTATGCATCTCCTCCCCAAATTTTTGTAACATTTTTTAATTTTTCCATTTTTTTATGATGTGAGAAAGTTATGCCCAATTTATTAAGACTAGGTCTCATAGTTATGACCTAGACAATCTTCCTTAGCCTCCTCCATTCTAGCGTGGTAATTCATGCAATTGGCTTCTTCAATGTTTTTTTTCTAGGAAAATTCCAAAAAAATACCCAAAACAACCTCCAATATCTTATTCCAGCACCTCCACTCCCAAGCACCAAGCACTACCTGCAATGATTAATTTCTCCACTCTTCTTTATTCCCAAGAGTTACAAATAAATAAAAAATCAATTTACACAGTCATGGTTATGGGACTTTGGCTCCCAAGCATAATATTTAATTTGCAACATTTACAACAACATTATAATTTAACTTCAAGGAATATTATTGATTTATGAAAAGGGGTCCCATATGAAAGAGTTGAATATGAGATGGGGAAAAAGTCACATGCGTGCAAAACCAACAACATGCCAAAAATCAAGAAAAAAAAATAGTTTTTTTGGGTTTGTAGGATTGCTTGGTACCCCTAGATGCTCCTGCATCAAACACCCGGGGTAAGTGAAATGTTCCATGAACATTTGAAGATCCTATGTTTGTTCTTCATCAATCTTTCCTCTTTGCCCACTTGATTTTTCTTCTTTACCTTGCTCTGAAACTTCACATCTCTTCCTTCATTTTTCCTTTATTTATTCCTCTCTTGGCATTGAATATACTATCATCCAATATCCAACAAAATAGATCTTCCCATTCCATCTCTTCATCTTCAACATCCAAATACAACTTAGCATCATACTCATATTCAAGAAAATTAGAAAATTTAACCTTTACCTTTGTAGAATTTACAACATCTTCTTCACCATCTTTTGATAATGAGCATAAAAATATGCATATATTGTATTCACCTCTCCTTCTCCTTCATACTCTTTAATATCCTCATTTTCTTATACTATCACCAATTCATTTGTATTTGAATCAACACATACTTCATTACAAATTTTGAAAAAAATAGAATTTACTTTTGTTTTCACCCCTTTCTCTACTACAATAATATCTTCCCTTGCTACAATTTCTTTATTTTCTTTATCCTCTATATATATCTTCATCTCCTCTTAACCACCTATCTATTATTTCCATATCCTTTATCAATATGAGATTCTCTTCATTTTTTCTAATTTCATCAAATTTTGGTCCCTTAGCATGCAAATATCCTTCTTCATTATCACTGTCTAGTGTAGCCTTCTTGGTCTCTTCAATGTCTACCACCATCTCATTCTTTTTCTCCTATGTTTCTTCCAAAAGACAAGCTTCTAATGCTACAATCTCACTATCTTCTTCATCCTTTATAAGGGTTTCTCTTAGATCTTTTTCCTTCTCTCTTGGTCTAGAACACTCATTTTCTCTACTCTTCTTCTCACCATCCTCTTTCTTCTTCTCACTTTTCTTCACCAATATCCTCTCATCTTGTCCAATATTATTCTTCAATTTATCTATCATCATCTTGATATTTCTCACTTCCTCATGGACCATCTGCCCCATCTTATCAAACTTCTCATTTTCTACCTTCTCCCAATATTGTTCCCAAAACAATATTCTCATGGGTCTCCTCATGACCCACCCCATCTTGTTTGTTGCAATCTCACATCAACTCACATGCTTTGCATTTCCACGGTTTTCCCCTGTTGGCTCTCAATTGCTCAGGACTCCTCATGCACCTGAAACAATTCTCTCGAGCTTCTCAGACAATTCTATCGTGCTTTCTCTGTCCACCCACCGGTCCTAGCATAAGCTACCTCACATTCGGCAATCTACTTATACACTCAAAACCTTTCGCTTTGATACCATTTAATGCAATATAATGATGGGGGGTTTTTCCAAACAACCCATCCAAGTAGCCATAACACCAAAAACACCCTCATTTAAAAAATGTAAGCATTTGCAAACAAATTACCAATAGAAAATACTATCAAATCTTCAATTCCAATAACACATTGAGAAAATAAAATCCTCCTTGCAACAACCCTACAGGAAATAATGCATTCAACTTATTACAAATCTGATTTACAAGACTCAGAAATCAACTACAAACATTATCAAACAGTAGCAACATCACCTCACCAACTTCTAAGCATGGAGAATGGGGTTCCCATATGCTCTCCTTCACACTTCTACTTGCTTTTTTCTCTCTTTTTCTGTCCTAGAGCTTCAAAAACCCACTTATTGTCTATCACTACTCCCTCATTTGTACAAATATTCTAAAACAATTTCTAGGTTTTATGCATCTCCTTCCCAATTTTCTATAACATTTTGAATTTTTCCATTTTGTTACAATATGAGAAAGCTACGCCCAATTTATTAAGATTGGGTCTCACAGTTACGACCTAGACAATATTCCTCTCCCCAAAATTCCATTCAAACCTTTGCTTCCTCCATTCTGGTGTTGTAATTCATGTAATTATCCTCTTCAATGCTTTTTTTCGAGGAAAAATCCAAAAATCTACCCAAAATGATCTCCATTATCCTATTCTAGCACCTCCACTCCTAAGCGCCAAGCACTACCTACAATGATTTATTTCTCCACTCTTCTTTATTCCTAAGAGTTACAAATAAATAAATAAATTCAACTTACATAGTCCTAGGCATGGGACTTTGGCTCCCAAGCATAATTTTTAATTTGCAACATTTGCAACAACATTACAATTTAACTTCAAGGCATATTATTGATTTATGAAAAGGGGGTCTCATATGAAAGAGTTGAAGATGAGAGGGGGAAAAAAATTGCATGCATGCAAAACTAATAACATGCCAAAAATAAAGAAAATAAAATAAATTTTTGGGTGTGTAGGATTTCTTAGTACCCCTAGATGCTCCTGCATCAAAAAATTTCAATTTCGATTTTGTGTTCAACATTTTGATTTCCAGTTTCATGCTCAACATTTACAATTTCATGTTCAACATTTTGATTTTCAATTTCATGCTCAACATTTACAATTTTATCTTCAAAATTTTGTTTCTCAGTTTTATCTTCAAAACTTTCAATTTCAATTTCATGTTCAACATTTTGATTTTCAATTTCATGCTCCACATTTACAATTTCATGTTCAACATTTTGTTTCTCAATTTCATGTTTTAAACTTTCAATTTCAATTTCTTGTTCAATATTTTCAAATTCAATATCATGGCCACTTTTAATTTCATTTAAAGGTAAAGAGGAGCCTTCTCCTTGAAGAGAATTTGACATACATTTTCTTTCCACCCTCTTCCTTACTATATCTTTATCCCTACTTTCCTTGATTTCCTTCACTTGACATTTTCTCTTCCTCTTCACTTTACAACGATTGTTGCTTCTCATTATCCCAACTCAAACAAGTACCTTGATGATTTAAAGGATAAACTTTTGTGTAAAAGAGTTCTTAAAAAGTGAAATTTTATCTATAATGCACAAGAATCACGACATTCTTGATAGTAGAGAGCATGTGGGGACTATTGGAACACCCAAAATGGAATTTTGGCCATTTTTTCCACTCAAACAAAATTGATATCTATTTTGTTAAGAAAAATGAATATTTGTTTACCAAAGCTTGTTTTCTTATGTGAAAACAAGCTTTACAAAGCAAAACAAATATTTGTTTTGTAAAGAAAAAGAGATATCTATTTTGCAAAGAAAAATAGATATTTGTTATATCCAACTAAAAATAAATCTGTATTAATATATTCTAAAATCTATTATATCATATATTATATATTGTATGTTATATTATTTATTATAACATATATTATTATATATTATATATTATATTATATGTTAGTGTGAAAGGGGTACTTTATCTAACTAGTTCATTTCCTAGCTAGTTCTCCACTTAAGTCCTCTTCACACTAGCTTAACTTTACATAGGGATAAGGTTGTTGAACTTTAATGACCTAAGTTGTCACACCTCGTAGGATGAAAACACTTTTCATAATTTGGTTACATCCTATCTCTCCCCTTGGCCTATATAACCAAGGCATTCCCTTTGCAATCTTACACCATTCATTCCAATTCTCAAGCCCATAGAAGCTTTGCATTCTCTTGAGAGGAATATAGTTTATTCTTTCTCATATTTTATTTTTGTTTTTACTTTCCTTTAGTTATTTGAATCTTGCGTAGGCTATTTATGAAATCTTACATGGTATCAGAGCACAAATGAGTTGTGGGTTAGCAATAATTTAGGAAATCTAGGAGTGTAGAGTTGTTTTTTTTTCAAAGCACTAAGTATGCTCTTCTCTTGCATCCTTATATGATCTAGAGAATAAAAAAAGTGTGGAGAAAATATCATTTTCTAGGGGGTTCATACATTTACTTGCCAGTTGTAGGTTTTTTTAAGCTTCCTAGAGAAATTATGAGCTCACCATTGAGTCCAAAGTACCTAAGAAAGTTAGATCTACCCTTTATTTCGTCTAAATCAGACATTGAAGGCCAAATCTATAGGAATTTGAAGCAGAAAGTTCATTGCCAAATCTAGCAAGGAATTTCCATTTTGGAGCATTCTAGGTCAAATTCGACCTTGCCATCATGCTCAAAAGGTTCGAACATGTTAAAATTGACTATTAATTTGTTGATTTTGGTTAAGTTTAAAGCAATTTTTTTTCAAAATCTAAGCATTCAAAAAAATTAAATTTCATATGTTTTAAAAAAATGCAGATTTTTTATTTGAATGTTTGAAAAAAAAAAGTGCCTACGCATAAAACCCATAAATATTTCTTTATTGGTTGTCATAATTGTGGGGACCCATAAACCCCACATCTTTATTTGGCCTCATAAAGTTTTTAAAAAGATTTTTTCACTTTTTATTAAGTAAACTTTTGGTGGTTGCAGCCTCCTTAAAGGCTCTTAAAATCCCATTTAAGTTTTATAAAGTAAACTTTATTAGGGGAGAGAGACCAACGGTCACGCGAGGTCACATATTGGAGATAGAAGTAGTGAACTGTGGGCCCCATATTGGACTATCGTAATATCTAATTGTAAAATAGTTGTTATCCATAAAGTCAACAAAAGTAGTCGAATCATTGTACCGTAATTATATTATATCAATTTATATTTATCCCAAACACAAATATTTATTCATTGTCTTACATGTCAGAGAATATTCAAAGCACATCTGACACCATAAACATACAAGCCAATTTACTTGTTAATAGTCCATAGCATTAAATATGCAGCCAAAATATAAAATTAGTATAACCCACACTCCCCTTAAATATCACCACTTGCATTACATCACCACCAATATTTTTGTAGATCTGATGCCACAAGAACAACTAAGAGCCAAGACTATCCCATCACCAAATCCAATCAAACCCACCCCCTATCCAACTTTTCCAGCAACACAACACTCAAAGGAAAATCAATCATTCAATTGTGTCCCATCAGTCAAATCCCAATGCACAACTAATAGTGCATTCTCCTATTTTTCCACCTGCAACCACCAAAATAATGGTGTTAAAGCCACTAAAATTTCTTGAGAAGAAAACAAGGATTGCACACCATAAATACATACAAACTCTACAATTGAAGGCACCAAATCAAGTTTTCAAATTTGAAAAAGAAGGACAGAAATTAAAGACTCCATACCAAACCAACATTAAACATATAAAGGGATTTTCAAATTAAAAAATGCATTACTCAATCTTTTCCAATTTCCATTTAGCACATCTCACTTTCATATTTAGTTCTACATTTTCCTAGAGGAAAATGAAGAAACACCAAAAGTAGTAGTAGCATGCTACCAAGTTACAGGTATTCTACTGCTACTAATTCTTTATGCCTACAAATGCTAATATGTTGTATGCTATGCATGTGTTTTTCACAAAACTATAAATATCTGGGGTTTCACCCTGATGTTGTTTACATTAGGTTTTTCATTAATATTATTTATGCCTCATAATGTAAATATGTTGTATGTGATGTCAATGTTTGTCACAATAACCTATAACTCAATATATGGGGTTTCAACTTACACTATTTATGAATTTCAAGTCATTTTATTTCAATTTCTAGGGTTTTTTTATATTCTATATGCCTGGGAATATAGATCAATTTTATGGATTGTAAATGCTTGTCACCCACTACCCTATAACTCAATATATGGGGTTTCAACTTATACTATTTAGGGATGTCAACTTACCCTACTGATGGGTTTCAGCTTACCTTGTTCCTTACAATGTTATTGTTACACCCTATTTTCTCTAAGCGCACAAGACCATGTCATTTCATTTCAATTCTTAATGCCTAGCAATTTGTATCTATTCTTAATGCATAGCACTACATTTTTCTAGAGTCTTCGTTTGGTTAGGCACCCGTACATGTTTAGCTCTGCACAATTCATTGTTTGGATCTACACTCAAGAAAGCTCCCTTTTTTCTTTCAGGTGAGGCTTTCTACCTCACTAGGCCTGTACCATTTTCTTTCATTTTGACAATGTTTAACACATTTACTCATGTCTCGATATACTATTTGTGCAATATCTATGTACATATACGTATATATATGTATGTATATATATATATATGTATGTGTGTATATATGTACATATATGTACGTATATACATATATATATATGTGTGTGTGTGTGTGTGTGTATACACACACACACACATATATATTCCTGAAAAATAAAATCATATTAAAACTAACAAAGTTATGTATTTATTCCAATTAGCAGTATATATATGCCAACATATGTACCAACCATGCACTTCTAAGAATTTTTTGTAGTTACAGTCAATGCGATTTCATTTATATTCTATATGCCTAGGAATTCCAATCACTTGTATGCACTATAATTGTGCTAATGCATTTCTATTCCATACAATATGATTGTTACACCTAATCTGTTGTAACTAATTTCACTCCCATTCTTAATGCCTATTATTTATGGAAGTCAATGCATTCTTGTTCCATACATTGTGATTGTTACACCTAATCTTCTCTAAGAGATTACACTTCAATTCTTAATATACTATTTATGAATGTCAATCTATTTCAGTTTCATAGAATGTGATTGTTACACCTGATCTACTCTAAGTCATTTCATTTCAATTCTTAAATCAAACTAATACCATCAATTGCATTACAAACTGTCAACATGCACATTAAAGAAAAAAATTGTTCATGCATCACTATGACTTAAATGGTGTTCATTGATTATTTTTATCATTGCTTCAAACAAATTTTGTAATAACTACATGTGCAATCTAAAGCTCAAATGAGGTCCAATCCAACAAAGAATTCTAGAAAAACAAATTCGCGTACACATAAAAAAATAGTAACATCCCCCTATGCAAGAACCTATTGTAGAAGCAAACATTCCTCAACTTGTTGAGGCAATCCCGGAGATTGTTGCACCTACAAGTAGGCCAACAAGAGCATCATGAGAATGGGAATGGTCAACCAAGGACATGAATAGGGCCCTAGACAATGTGGAAACCAATGGGATGTCCACAAGGGTTGTTGCCAATAAATGGAGAATCCCAGCTACAATGTTGAGTAATTGGTTAGGCAGGCTCACAACAACTTCAAAGAAGGGTCCTCCAACTGTCCTCACACAAGAGGAGGAGTGTCTTATCGTAGATTGTGCACAAAAATGGTAGATGTTGGCCATGTCCTTGAGATTATCAATCTCAAGGAAAAGGTTGCCCAGATTTTCCAAACTCGATCCAACCCTTTCGAGGATGGGATACCTAGAAAATCATGGTGGACTGGATTCAAGAGGTGCCATCCTGAATTGACATTGTGCATAGGAGAAGGTCTCGACAAGGACGGGGCAGTAAACCTATGACCCATAGTAGTAGTTGGATTTTATAAAACACTGTTAGTAGCCTATGAAAATAACCTATGTGGTCTACAAAGAATATGGAGCTACAATGAAACAGGGATTCAAGCAAGCAAAAATGGAACAATGGGGATGTTGACACAACGAGGTAGTAGGAATGTCTCTACATAATTCCCAAGAGCTAGGAATGGATAACAATTTTGTGTTGTTTTAATTTTGTTGGTCAGAGCATACCAAGGTTCTATTTGTTCAAGGGAAAGATGAAGATGCAAAATTACATTGTTAACTGCAAACCACTTGCTTGTATGGCAACCCAAGCACACGCGTGGATGACAAAAGAAATTTTTATGGAATAGCTGAAATATTTTTGTAACTCAGTTCCAAGGGGTGTCACCAACTAATAGGCACCTTCTCATTTTTTCATGGGCATGGAAGCCATGTTATAGTGACAACTATCCATGAGGGAAGGAGATTAGGCATTGACCTCCTTACACTACCTACACAGATGTCACACAAGCTACAACCTTTGGATGTTAGTGTGTTCTCACCCTTCAAGTCATATTTCAAATATGAATGAACTGCATTTTTTACTAGATACCCGAACATTAAAATCAGAAGGGTAGAATTGGAAAAGCTAGGCAGTAAGGCACTACAAAGAGCATTGACACCATAAAACATAAAAGCTAGTTTTAAAAGGATGGGGATATGGCCCATTAATCTTGATGCCCTAGCAGACAACATGCATCCAAGTGAGACATTAGATCAATGTCATAGAGGATGTTAATGCAATGCAGAACATCCTTAGTCTTTTAAGAGTTGTTTCAATAGATGAAGTCACATAGAGATTGCAAAGTGCAATAGAAATTCAAGTGTAGGAAGGTGCAGATCAAAAATTTCATGACATGGTGGACAACTAGCTTGAGCAATTTACCAACAGTCTCATTATTGACTTACATTGAAAAGAAGAGATGGGGAATTTTACATTCTCGTCTCCAACTTCCATACCTCCAAATGAAACAGTACATTACTATGTAGATGGTAGCCAAGAAAGTAAAGGTTTAGTCAAGCAAGAGGAGCTCATTGACTCCCAAATCATTGAAACAATTGAATCCCAAAATGGTTCAAGAAGCAGTAAATTCCTAAAGCTGCCAGTTCACAATGTCAATGCAAGAATGAGAAAGTTTGCTAATGGGGCTATTCGGGTGAGCCGACAGTCTCAGTTGTTGATAGCTAACAATTACGTGACTCTCCTAATGTAGCAGGAGCAAAGGAAAAAATAAATAGAGGAAATAAAAAGAAAAAGAGGAAACAAAATGAGGAGAAAAATGCAACATAGATTGTGGCCTTCAAGTTGAAGGAACAAGGAAAATTGACAAGGAAATATAGCACAAGGAAAGAGAGTAGCTCAAATAGTTGCAAAGAAAGGAAAAAGAGTAGAAGAAAGAGCAAGAGAGGGTTCAAAAAGAACAAGACAGGAAGGAAAGAGAGATTGAGGCTTCCCATAGAGCATTGTTACAAGATAAACAATTGAGAACTCCTACAACCCCCTTATCTAAAAATCATGGTTTCTATCAGGAAATAATGAACAATAACATCCCTCACTTTGCTACAGGTAATGTGTGTTCAAGTCCTAGTCCATATCAAGTAAGTTGCACTCAATTTTCAGTTGGATTGACTTGTTCACCAGTAACCCCATCACATGTAAGTTGCACACAATTTATAAATACAAATGCAAATCATTTAATGACAAGTCAAAATGCAATAGCAGGAGACGAGAACACACCTCCAAATTCTTTTCTTGACATGTTTGACTGAGGCTAGGAGGGACCAACTCTACAAGTCCACCATATTTTGGTTTGTTTTGGTTGTGCACTACAAGATCATGTTTGTAGTTAGGAATTCCAATGTCAATGTGTTGCAACTCTATCATTTTTGGGTTTGAACTAAAACTATTTTTCAATGTGAATGGCATTTTGTTCTATACAATGTGATTGTTATACGATGTTATTTTGTGACCCACTGTAATTTGATGTATGTAATGTAAATGTTAGTAAAATTGTAGTGTATATGAAATTCAATGCAAATGTGTTGCATAAATTGTGATTATTATACCTAGCCTGCTCTAGCTACAATTGATCAATTGCTTTGATTTCAATTCTTAATGCCTATCAATGCTTTTAGTTCAATAGGACCAACCTGTTCCTACGTGCATAAGTTGGTTGAGCTTATTTGTTTTTGGTACATTGATTCGACTCATTTTGTTTACTTTATGGATAAAAATTATTTTACAATTGGATATTAAGGGGCTCCACTATGGGGCCCATTGACGGCTATTGGACCCATACTATGTGATTACCTTTTTATTATTGTCATATAATATACATTTTAGAAAATACATTCTATGTTGATAATCTAACATTTTAAACTACATAAGAAGACATTTCATATTGTCACTCAAAAGGTCTACTAGACATGTCTAAATTCAACAAGGATTGAAATCTGATTCAATTTTGTTTACAACAATTATTATGTTTATGATACCTAACTTGCCATATTGACAATCCAACATATATATTTTTGTCCTAGATTCAAAGATAATTAAACATAAGATATAACATTCCAAGGAACTCAATCTTATACAATATTTTAGAAAAGATGGTCTATGTTGATAATCTAACATTTGAAATTGCATAAGAAGACATTTCATATAGTCACTCAAAATTTCTACTAGACATGTCTAAATTCAACAAGGATTGAAATCTGATTCAATTTTGTTTACAACAATTATTATGTTTATAATACCTAACTTGCAATATTGACAATTCCAACATATATAATCTTGGCATAGATTGAAAGATAATTAAATATAAGATATAACATTCAAAGGAACTCAATATTATACAATATTTTAGAAAATATTCTATTTTGATAATCTAACATTTGAAACTGCATAAGAAGACATTTCATATAGTCACTCAAAAGGTCTACTAGACATGTCTAAATTCAACAAGGATTGAAATCTAATTCAATTTTGTTTACAACAACTATTATGTTTATAATACCTAACTTGCCACATTGACAATTCTAACATATATAATCTTGTCCTAGATTCAAAGATAATTAAATATAACATTCCAAGGAACTCAATCTTATGAAATATTTCAGAAAATACATTATATGTTGATAATCTAACATTTGAAACTACTTAAGAAGACATTTCATATAGTCACTCAAAAGGTCTACTAGACATATCTAAATTCAACAAGGACTGGAATTTGATTTAATTTTGTTTAAAATAATTATTATGTTTATGATACCTAACTTTCCACATTAACGATTCCAACATATATAATATTTTCCTAGATTCAAAGATAATTAATTATAAGATATAACATTTCAAGGAACTCAATCTTATACAATACTTCAAAAAATACATGTACAAGGCTATTGGCTTGATAAAGTCTATAAACAAAGTATAATAATCTCACACAATAATATAAAAATATATATTACCACCCACAGAGCACATGTTAATCAGCCAAAAGGGTCATCCTCATATTTTCTTATTGAGAGGATGGTGGATCTAGAATGTTCTTTTTTCTGGTTTCAAAGCAAGTGTGAAAGTCTCCTTTGCGATTTGGAGGCAAGATCAAGGAAACTAATGAGGACATCAAAAAGCTCTTGCATATTAGCCATATTATGTCAAAAACAGTGCAGATTCTCTCAAGGTACTCCTTAACAAAATCAGCTAAAATTGTGAGAGGATCAAATGCATTCTGCAAAGATGTATGAGAAGGATCAAACTTCTAAAGGGAAGGGTAAGAAGAGTGCCAAAGAGGAGGCTAAAGGCATGTGCACTAGAATGAGAAGTATTTGTAGGAAATATTTTGAAGAATAAAAATAGGAATTAATGGATATGGTTAACTTACAATACAATCAAGAGATTGAGGTAGCCAATACTCTAAAAATTTTGAAGTAATTCTTTTGTGTTTGGTTTGTCTTAGCTCTTTTGTTTCATTGTTTTTCTTCTGCTCGTTGGATGTTAGTTGTTGCAAGTGCTTTAATTGTTCTAATCTTTGCTTAGCAACATTTTGATGTAACTTGATGTAAAGGGTTTCAGGTCCCTTCAAAACTTGTTTTCCCCATATAATTAAAACATTAGTTTCTGCCTCTACAAAATTTAACATGTTTCCATGTCTTATCTCAAGATTATTTGTTTGGGTTCACATCTTAAAAAAATAGGTATAGTTTTCTAGTTTTGTAAACCAAAAACCACATTAGATTTATTGTAGATGTTTGCAATGTCAAAAAATTATATGATTCAATTTAGTAAATACTAATTAGATTATATTGGTTAACACTTAAAACATAATTATAGTTGATTATGAGGGTATCACTATGGAGACATGCCAATGGAGGTTGAAGGAGTGAAGGGTGGAGATGAATGTGAGGTTTGTTTGGATGGATGATTACAACAATGTAATGGGAATATATATATATATATATATATATATATATATATATATATATAAGTTGCATAATGAAAGAGGCCATTTAATGGAAAATGGTCAGACATTGAAATGAGCACGTCATGAACAAGTTGGACCAATCAAGGACTATAACATGTCCTAAGATAATGTAGCAGACAATTTTATTTTTAATTCTGGTCCATGTGGACTTGCCAAGGTAGGTTGCTCCACTATGGGGTGATCTCCCCTATTATTGTGTTCATCATTGCACAAACTTTAACTCTACAATTTTCTTTTAATATTTGTTTGTTATTCTGAAATATGAAAGTGGTTTCACTGGTTTTCATTTTGAGGATATTTTACCATGCAATTGCATTACTTTGTTCTTCATTGCATAATAATTCATTTGGAAGTTATGTATTTCACAATTGTGTAGTGCATATATGTATATATATGTGCATACATATGCACATATATATGTATGTGCATACTTATGTACATGTATGTCTATATCAATATGTATGTACATATATGTCTATGTCAATATACGTATGTACATATATATGTATATATAAATGTATCTACATGTGTATATATATACATATATACATATATACATATATATAGATAAATAGATATATAGATACATATATTGATAGATAGATTGAAAGTTATATAGATATATAGGTATAGATAGAAATTAAATGAAAAGATTAAACCCATTAAATTCATAGTGATGCATGAAGAGAACCATATTTTTCTTTGACAAAGTGGTTGTATTTATGAACATAAATATTGGAAGTGTTCATAAACACCCTAGATGCCATATACATCATTGAGTAGATTGTGGATGTACCTAGAATGCAAGAGAACCTTCAAACTATGGATAACCACAAAAACACTATAAATATTCTATTCAAAATCAGCAACAAAAAACATAATCTTCAACTTACATAGCACAACACACTCATAACAAATCAAATAATAATACGAAGAAAGAAGCAACAAATGACAAGAGACAATGGTACAACCTTAGTGAGGTTAAAAACCCCACATCTATGAAACGAAGATGGCCAATGATATGGTGAGTTTCTCCAACTCAATCCTGCAATAAGAAATGAAAGGAGACATCAATCAAAGACATGTAGCAGTGTTTACCTTATGAGAGAAAGTATAATAAGTGTATACCTTTGAAGTACAATTCACCATCACCAAGCGATTGTATGGAGAATGGGGTGAGCCAAACATGAATTGAAATTGCACACCATCCAAGACACAAATTTACAACAAGTGTCAGCTGAATATACCAACATTTGTATAAGATTGAAATGAAGAACACATTTAAAGAAACATATATATTAAAATATACATATATATACCAACATTTGTACATGAATTAAATGATGAAACTGAAGATCAAATTAAGATTGGATTGCACACTAACATCATATAGATTAAGAAGATAACTGAAATTACTTGATCTTTAGCACTTAAAGAAGATTGGGTATAATAATCAAATTGTATGGAATAGAAATGCATTGAAATTCATAAATAGTATAAGTTGAAACCCCGGATATTGAGTTACAAGCTAGTGGGTGACAAACATGTATAGTGCATACAACTGCTCTATATTCTTAGGTATATAGATTATAAATGAAATCACATTTACTTGAGCACTTACAATAGAATGAGTGACACAATAACATAGTATAGAACTAATAGGAATTGGTAGGCATTAAGAATTGATCTGAAATCACCCAATCTTGTGCAGTTAGAGTGTAACAATCACATTTTATACAACAAAATCTTACAAGCGCATGACATGTACATATGTTGGCATATATATAGATATATGACAAAAAAGCTATTATGTTTGTTTAAATTTTTCCTTCATTTGTAGGTGAAGGGATATACATACATACATACATACATACATACATACATACATACATACATATATATATGTATGTATGTATGTATGTATGTATGTATGTATGTATGTATGTATGTATATGTATGTATATATATATATGTTAGTTTTAATATGTTCTTTGTTTTAGCCATATCAAAATGAAAGACATTGGTCAGGCCTGGTGAGATAAAAAACCTCACCTGAAAGAGAAAGAGAAAGAGAAAGAGAAAGAGAAAGAGAAAGAGAAAGAGAAAGAGAAAGAGAAAGAGAGCTTTTGAGAGTGCAGAGCCAAACAATGAAGTGTGCAGAGTCGAACAATGAATCGTGGAGAGCCGAACATGTACGAGTGTGTAACCAAATGAAGAATCTAGAATAAACGCAAACAAAAGGAATGACAATGAGTGGGATATGGGAGAATTTGGAGCATTAAATGAACCTTCATCTTTGAATTAGGTGCTTGTCAGGCCGAGTAACTACAGAGGGATGCATAAGGAAAGTTTCCTAGTGGAGGTAATAAAGGTGGCGAGGTGTAATTGATGCTCTCAACTAGATGTTCTAGGTGGGGAATGAGTGTATACATATACATATATATACATATGCATATACATATACATATACATATACATATATATACATATACATATATATACATATACATATACATATATATATATATAATTACATATATAATGAGTATATATATGTACATACATAAGAACAAAATAATACAATTGCATGAAAGAATATCTTCGAAATGAAAAACCAATGAAACCATTTTCATATTTCAGAATAACAAACAAATATAAAAAACAATTTGTAGTGTGAATGTTTTTGCAATGATGAACACACAAATAGAAGTGCATGGAAGAAAACCTTTTAAAGGAGAACCAATCAAACCATATCCATATTTTGTAGTAAGAATGAAATATAAAAAGAAAATTGTAGAGTGAATTATTGTGCAACACTTTATCTCTATTTATATGCAAGTGATATACATTCATATGCATTGAAAGGAGTCTTAAGTTAATAGGAATGGGCCCTTCTTTTGTTATAAGATGAATAGTGATATACATACATATAAGTC
Source organism: Sequoia sempervirens (assembly GCA_007258455.2). Taxonomy (NCBI): domain Eukaryota; kingdom Viridiplantae; phylum Streptophyta; class Pinopsida; order Cupressales; family Cupressaceae; genus Sequoia; species Sequoia sempervirens. The sequence goes on along the minus strand of VDFB02000020.1, from coordinate 8,759,314 downwards.
TTATTTGTTCAATATATACATGATGTCCATGGATAAAAATTATATCTTGAATAGATTAGACTTCTTTCAATGTATATCATTGTTTCTAGATGTACCTTTGTGGCACGTCTAGACCTTTTTTAGTGCACAAGTGGGCTTTCTAGGCCTCTCTAGTGATTTGGTAGGAAGAAAACAAAAAATGGTGGGAAATTTGAATTGTTAAGCATTGGGGAAAATTCATACCTTGGACTAGGTACTAGGAGAAGGGTAGATTAGTTAGGAAGGGAATTATTGTGCAATATACAACAAAATAATACACTTGCATGGTAGAATATCTTTGAAATGAAAACCAATAAAACCATTTTCATATTTTAGAATAACAAACAAATATTAAAGGAAAATTGCATAGTTAAAGTTTGTGCAATGATGAACACACGAATAGAAGTGCATGGCAAAAATCCCTCTAAATGAGAACTAGTGAAACCCTTTCCATATTCCATAGTAACAATCAAATATAAAAAGCAATTTGCAAAGTGAATTATTGTCCAACGAAGAACATAATAATACAATTGCATGGAAAATTATCTTCAAAATGAAAACCACTGAAACCATTTTCATATTTTTGAATAGCAAACAAATATTAAAAGAAAATTGCAAAGTTAAAGTTTGTGCAATGACAAACACACGAATAGAAGTGCATGGCAGAAAACCCACTAAATGAAAATTGGTCAAACCCTTTCCATCTTTCGTAGTAACAATCAAATATAAAAAGAAAATTGCAGAGTGAACTATTGTGCAACTAAGAATAGAATAATACAATTGTATGGTAAAATATCTATGAAATGAAAACCAGTGAAACCATTTTCATATTTTGTAATAACAAACAAATATTAAGAGAAAATTGTAGAGTTAAAGTTTGTGCAATGACAAACACATGAATAGAAGTGCATGGTAGGAAACCCTCGAAATGAGAAACAATCAATCCCTTTCTATATTTCATAGTAATAGTCAAATATAAAAAGGAATTTATAGTGTGAATTATTGTGCAACGAAGAACACATTAATACAAGTGCATGGAAAAATATCTTTGAAATGAAAACTAGTGAAACCATTTTCATATTTCAAAATAACAAACAAATATTTAAATCAAATTACAGAGTTAAATTTTGTGCAATGATGAGCACATGAATAGAAGTGCATGGCAAAAAATTGTCACAGTGAGAACCAGTCAAACCCTTTCCATAATTTTTCATAACAATGAAATAAAAATGAAAAACCAGTTAAACCCTTATCATATTTGATGTCAAAATAATGGAACCCTTTTCATATTTCATAGTAGGAAGCAAATATTAAAATAAAAATGCAAAGTAAAACATTGCGCAATGAAGAACAAAAGATTACAAGTGCATGGACAACTATAGAAAAAATGAAAACCAGTGAAACCCTCCCCATATTTTGTAGTATCAATCTTTTTTGAAGAGAAATTTTCACAATGAAAGTTTGTGCAAAAAATAATAGAATGATATAAGTGCATGGCATAATACCGTCGAAATGAAAGAAAATAGTACAGGTTGAGTGAGGTCAAAAACCTCATTTGAAAGAGAAAGGGAGCTTTTGAGAGTGTAGAGCTGAACAATGAAGCATGCCGAACAATGAATCGTGGAGAGTCGAATCAGTATGGGTGTGTAACCAAACGAACTCTCTAGAATAAATGCAAACAAAAGGAATGACAATGAGTGGGATATGAGAGAATTTGGGGCATTGAATGAACCTTGATATTTGATTTACATACTTGTCTGGCCAAGTAATTATGGATGGATGCGTAAGGCAAGTTGCTCAGTGGAGGTAACAAAGGAGGTAATGGGCGATTAATGATCTCAACTAGTCGTTTGGGGTGGTGAAGTGGTCAAAAGCCACACATTCATTTGATCTAATGCACGGATTTTTTTGTGCTGATGAAGGAGGCAGATGGGCTTCACTGTCAGGCAGAAGCCAAAATGGGCCTGTAAGGAACACCTTGGACGAATCGATGCCTGATAAGTGGTAGGGTGCTCAAAAATTTTAAAAAATAAAATTTGTAAATGCACAAATGGAAAGGTGACGTGGTGGACTTTTTTTTTTGGTTTTTTGGTCCATGTGGCACTCCACATGGACCTCCAAAGTTAGGGTGCCCTACTATGGGCCCTGTTGAAAATGGAGGTAATTATGTAGCTTAATACTTTGTAAAAATATTGTAGTTGTAGATCTAAATAAATGTTCTTTGTTACAATTTCTTTGTGGATGATTATCTGTTTAGGTTCATTTTACCATTTGTAGAAGTAGACAGAAGATTGTAGAAGAATAAGACCAGAAGATAGAAGTGACACAGCATATACCATGGAGAAACCATTTCGGGAAAAAACTCCACCACCAGAATCAATAGTGCTTGTATTATTTAACCTTAGAACAAGATTACAATAATTCTTTATCAATCCTTGCTTGAGATGCTTCTTTTTCCTTCAACAATTCTTCTTCACAAACTATAATAAAATATTATAAACTCTCTTCAACTTGCTGCAATAAATAGACAATAATGAGCCTTGTAAACTCCAAAGAGTTTACAATTACAAAGCACAATGCTTATCTCACAAAACCCACGCCTATTCTTTGCAAGTAGAGTTCTACCATGAAGAACAATGTCAAAACAAGTCATTCATCCATTTGGGCGTTCCAAACTGAAGTCATAACTCAATGTTGATTCTGAAGATATCTTGTAAGCTTATCCTCAAAGTTTCCGCCCAAGAATGGTTCCACTTAACTCAGCCTTATATAATATCTTATCATGCAAAAGTGTTAACTCCAAGATGCCAACTTGGGCGCCCAAGGTGGGTCCAAGTCAATCTCTATTAACTGAAACATATCTTTTCATCAATTCATGCAAACAGGATGCATGATTGATCATCCCCACTTAACTGAATGTATCACTTGTTATCTATCATGCAACTCAAGTCATTAGTCATGCATTCCAAGTCAACTAAAGTCAACTGGAATTCAACTAAAACTAACTACATGCAACTAAAGATAACCGAACCATAACTGAACTGAACTAAACTAAATTGAACTGATCTGAACTGAACTAAACTGAACTCCATGCATGTAAGCATCAATCCCTAACTTCTAGGATCTTTACATGCATTATTGAAGTGTTATCTTTTCTCCAAGCAGTTAACTTAACTCAAGGTGAGTTCCACCTTCCATGTGGTTGCCCCATGTGCTCCTATTTTGTAGGAGCTCTTCATGGGCGTCCCCACATGTTCCTATCATTTAGAATTAATTACAAATGTCAATTTACATATTCATTTTATTTGAATTTAATCTCTTTCTAATCCTAGTGTTTGGGGAACACTTTCCAAGGACTTAGGAGATACATGAAATAATGTTTAGGATTGCAATTAAATGGCATCCTATTCCCAACAGGCCCCTCTCCCCTAAAGGCTTTTATTTAAAGCCCCATGTAGGATGTGGGGGAGGCTACAACCCCTCCACTAATAAATGTCTTTTTGACTTTTTTAAAAAGAACTTTTATTAAGTTTTTTAATTAAAATTTTATAAAGTTTTTTAATTTAATAAAATTTTAATAATTTTTTTATTATTTTTTAATAAAACTTTTCAAATACAATTTTTTCTTTAATCTTAAAAGCTTTTAAAAAATTTAATAAACTTTGTTAATTAATATTTTATAAAGTTTTTAAAATAAAAATAATAATAATAATAATTTTCTTTATTAATTTTTAATAGTTTTAAAAATAAAATTAAAAATGAATTTTATTTATTAATATTTTAATAAAGTTTTTTTAATTTTTTTTAATTAAGTTTTTTAAAAAACAATTTTTTCTTTAATAAGAAAAATTGGAAAACTTTTTTTCCTGATTGACCATCAAGCTTTGTATTGTATCATATGTGGTGTTCCTTCATCCTGCACCCAACACGGGCTAGTTGTTTCTAACATTATGGCGATATCCCAATTAGAGGGCACATTTAACAGTCACGTCTAGTTGTCAAGTTTAGAGTTGATTTTTGCTTGGCTTCTTCATCAAAGTTTCCAAATTTGAATTATTGATGTTGTTCAAATAAATCCTATATGTAAAAGATGTTGTAAATGCACTAAAATAAAGTGCCAAAATCTTGGCACTTCAGTGTAATCTACTAAATCTTTCATATTGCAAGCTTCTTAGGATTGATTTATGTATCAAGTGTCAGTTCCTATATACATAGTGAATGCAACAGATGGTTACCTATGCATTTCAGTGTGATGGACTAGATACAATATAGACAATCATGTTATGGAAGAAAGCTCCTTGTATTCAAAAATTCAAGTTCTACATCCAGAGACTTGGCACCTGTATTTATTTTCAACTAATTTTTAGTTGGGCAGTGTCCAAAATCAGTGATACTCATACAAACTTTGTACCAAAAATGTAATTTTGAGCATTCAAGAGTATCCAATTGATACTCATGCAATAGTCTCTTTGATTCTGATCTTATTCTTGTTACAGTGTGGGATTCATCAGTAGTTACAACTTCTTCATCTACTTTTTGGAGTTTGGACATCAACTGTGGTAAAGAGTTTTATTCCCAATGGGCTTTCTCATTTCCTATTTTTGTAAATAGGTACATTTAGATCCTCTTGCTCCATTTTCACATTGACAGATTTTGTAAATACTCATGAGTTGACAGTTTCAACTCAGTCTCCATTCATGTTGACATCTTCTATAGTGGTACCTAATTCTTTATACTAGTTCTTGTCATCATTTTGCATCTTTTGGAGTAGCATTTGGAGGATTTATCATCATCTTTGGTTGTTGCTCTACACCAATCTTCATATTGTTCTACATTGTCACCTTCTTCAGTTAAGATTGGGACTCCTAACATTGTGACATTTGAGTTGATTCCAAAGACTTATTCCTTTTAGGAATGAGAATATATCATGCATGTATCATTTGCTTCCTGAGGGGAGGAATGTTGTTTGATGATCTTGGACCATCTTCAGATTTTTATGTCGAGCATCCACCATCAACGTAGGATATTGTATATTATTCAGGAGGGTTCACCTAACCTTCTTTGTTCATTCTCTCTTATGGGGAGAATTTTTCCTCACATGGGGTTTTGTCCTTCACATTATATTGAGAGCATTTTCATTGTTTTTTCTCTCTTTTGGAGAAGAGTTTTGTCCTATTGGGTTTTCTCATTTTCTCCATTTGTGAGAGATTTATATGTACATGGGTTATCTCATTAGGCCTAGTAGACGGGATCCATATTGACATATTTGAATTGTATACTTCTCCCTAATTTTCACTTGAGGGGTGGGTGATCCCACAATACTAGTTTACAATTTTTGGCCAAACTGGACACTTAACTATTTTTTTCTAACTAAATCTTCACTTTTGAGCACCTATAGCAGCTAAACCATGAGGAATTTGAAGATGATGCAAACTAGTGATTTGTGAAATTTTGTCTGTAGATTCTAAATATATATATTTTTAAAAAATTTGGAATCAGATTGCACTTCTTTTTCCATCTCCTTCGAAAACTAGTTTTTATCAGTAAACACCATTTTTAAGGAGCGATGTACACCGTATACAACATAACTTTTTTTCTATGAAGGATAAAATTCTATTTTTTTTGAATTTAGATTTGTAACTACAATATCTAACCAATTCATTTGGTTTCATAATGTTTTATTGAATATTTTTTCCTTAATCAAGTTTCAAAGTCAAACCAATTACAATTCAGACATAGGCGAACCGTATACAACATAAACTTTTTTGTATGTATTGAAATTCAATTTTTTTTACTGGATCAAGGACATAAATACCTAGCCTAAACATATTTTTTAGAATTTTATTTTGATAATTTGCTATTTTTCCACATGTGCAGAATAAAGAGCTTGATTTTTGGTGAAAAACTTATGTTTAATCAAACTAAAAAAACAAATACATAATAAGACCAAAACATATTAAAATTATATTCGATGGATAGTTGTTTTGAGGACTACCATCATCCAGTTGGGTATGTGAAGTCTCCTCCATTTTCATCCTCAACTCGAACTTTGAAGGGAAAAATTCTACAGAAATTTGGTGCCAAAGGGAGAGAAAGGGGAAAAAGGGGGGTTCTAGTGAACCAGGGGGTTTGCTAGAACCTCCCTTCTAGCGAACCCCCCTTTAATGCAATTAAAAAATAAAACCCATTAAAGGGGGGTTCACTAGAAGGGGGGGGGGGTTCTAGCCAACCCCCTAGTTCTAGTGAACCCCCTAAAGTGTTTTCCATCCGAAAATGCATTTTTCCTTCCTCAATGGAATTGTAAACCAGTTTTGTGGGTTTACCCAGGTGTTAGTGTGAAAATGATACTTTATCTAACTAGTTCATTTTCAAGCTAGTTCTCTTCTTAAGTCCTCTTCACACTAGCTTAAATTTACATAGGGATTAGGTTGTTGAGCTTTAATGACCTGAGTTTTCACACTTCCATAGGATGACAACACTTGTCATAATCTGGTTACATCCTATCTCTCCCCTTGGCCTATAGAACCATGAAATTCCCTTTATAATCTTACACCATTCATTCCAATTCTCAAGCTCATAGAAGCTTTGCATTCTCTTGAGAGGAATATAGTTTATTCTTTCTCATGTTTTATTTCTTTATGTACTTTTCTTCAATCATTTGAATCTTGGGTAGGCTATTTAAAAAATATTACATTATATATTATATATTATATACATATACATATTAATATATTTTAATATATTATATATTGTATTATTATTAAAAAATCTAGAAAGAGAAATGAAGATAGCGAAAGAGAGGTAGAGAGAGAGGGAGAGGTAAGGTGGGAGGGAGAGAGAGAGAGAGAGGGAAGGAGGGAGATAGGTATTGGTAGGGTTGGAGGGAGAGAGGGAGGTAGAGAAAGAGGGAAGGAGGGAGATAGAGAGAGGTAGGGTAGGAGGGATAGGTATAGAGAGTCAGGGAGGAAGGGATGGGTAGGTGGAGAGAGGTTACGTGTGTGAGGGAGAGAGGGAGGGAGAGAGAGAGGGAAAGAGGGAGATAGGAAGTGGTAGGGTGGGAGTGTTGAACACACTAGAATATTGAGGGGGGTGAATCAGTATTCTATCAAATCTCAAACCCTAGGAACAACCAGATACTTTAAACTCTACTGCATAAGAAAGAACATGAAAGAAGAAGAAAATGCATAACACAACACAACACAACACCATCTATATACATGGAAAACTCCACAAGGGAAAAAACACGGTGAAAAAAGCTACAAGGAGCTACTATCCTAATTCAGCCTCACAAGATGAACAACATTTACAACTTTTTTTTAGGGCTACAACCCAAGGAAGCTACAACTCCCTAATTACAGTTTTAGGGTCACTCCCAAGGAAGCTACAACTCTTTTATTTGAGCACACACTTAGGAATGATTATATAATGACAATCCTTCCACTGTCTGAAATTGACAATTAAGCTCAATCCTTTGATGATTGCAATTTTAATTTGTAAACTCTATAAATGTCTTCTCGGTTTCCTACTAGCTCACTGCTTTCAGAAATTAAGAAGTAATTATCTTTGGCTCACTACCTCCAACAAAAAATTAAGCACACTTCTACAATTGAACACACTTCTTCACATGCCTTCTATAATAGGGATATGATAAAAAGTAAAGCAAACAGGATCTGTCACAACTATTTTTTCCCCTTTTTTTGCTTACATATTCATCATAATCACACACATCTTAGATAAACTAACACTAGGAAGAGGAACACACCTTTTGGATTCTAACACACACTTAACCTGGTTCCAAACTATCTTCACACCTTTGATATTCTCTAAACACCATCCACAAACTTTACAAAGACAAGTTAGATCATCCATAAACAAGAAACTATGAAACTTGTAGCATGTCGACCTTCACATCCATTGGAAATACATAAAAAGGTGAATCATTACTTGCATATCATTTATATGAGTTTGCATGACCCATACAACACCTTCAAACACTCCATAAGATCCACTTACACTTAAACTTGTGGTACACATTATCAACATGCCTTAGTTAGCCTCAACAAAAGTACATCTTCACAAAAAAATGACTTGAAACATTTTTGTGATACTAAAAACAAGAAATATATTTACATGCTTCAAACCTTAGACACTATGAGACAAATGGAGTGTCCACAAAAAATCATACAACTAAAATTCACAACCTTTTGTTCGCGCAAGTAGACAGACATTAAAACCAATCACCAGACAACACAGTTCTATACATTGTCACTTATAAATTTTTCTTCGAAAGTATTATTGACATGAAACATTGGATATAAAACCTTCACATCTCAAAGAAATTAACTTTTAAACCACATAATCATATTAGAAAATGTGGATATATGCAAAGCCAACCTTTGCACCTCTAAGAACATCCACATAGAATCAACACAAACTTTAGTTTTTCACTCTTAAAAACACCTTTTCGGTAACCCAAAAAACTTGAAACTTGGATCACAAATGCCTTGAAACAATATGAATTTTTCCTCCAAACCATGGGAGGAAAAAAACATTAGGGAAAAATGTAGATCATTTCTTAGACTCTAGCATCCAAACAGCTAGACTGCAACACTCTCCATAGAACTTTTGACATTAATGACAACCAAACTGCAACAAGGAGGGATAGAGGAAGGGAGAGAAAGAGGGGAGGAGGGAGATAGAGAGTAGTGAGGTAGGAGAGGTAGGTATAGAGAGAGTTAGGGAGAGAGGGAGGGATAGGTGGAGAGAGGTTGTGTGTGTTAGGGAGATAGGGAGTGGTAAGGTGGGAGGGGTAGAGCAAGGGAGAGAAAGAGGGGAGGAGGGAAATAGGGAGTGGTAGGATGGGAGGGATAGAGGGAGAGAGAGACAGAGAGACAAAGAGATAGAGACAAAGAGAAAAAGGAGGGAGATAGAGAGAGGTAGGGTAGGAGAGGTAGGCATAAAGAGAGTTAGAGAGAGAAAAGGGGTAGGTGGAGAGAGGTTGTGTGTGTGTGAGGGAGATAGGGAGTGGTAAGGAGGGAGGGATAGAGGAAGGGAGAGAAAGAGGTAAGGAGGAAGATAGGGAGTGGGAGGGTGGGCAGGATAGAGGGAGATATAAAGAGATTGGGTAGGAAAGGTAGGTATAGAGAGATTTAGGAAGAGAGGGAAGAGTAGATGGAGAGAGTTTGTGTGGGAAGGAGGGAGATAGCGAGTGGTAGGGTGGGAGGGATAGAGAGAGAGAGAGAGGGAAGGAGGGAGATAAAGAGGTAGGTATAGAGGGATGGTAGGTGGAGAGAGGTTGTGTAAGGAGGGAGAGAGAATGAAGGAGGGAGATAGAGTGGTAGCGTGGGAAGGATAGGTATAGGGAGAGTTAAGGAGGGAAGGAAGGGTAGGTGGAAATAGGTTGTGTGTGAGAGAGAGAGAGATGGAGGGAGGGAGGGAGGGAGGGAGAGAGAGGGAAGGATGGAGATAGGAATTGGTAGGGTGGGATGGATAGAGGGAGAGAGAGAAAGAGGGATGGGTGGAGATAGAGAAAGGTAGGGTAGGAGAGATAGGTATAAAGAGAATTAGGGAGAGAGGGAGGGGTAGGTGGAGAGAGGTTATGTGCAGGGAAAACTTTAGTGGTGAATCTTCTCCAATTGGTGAATTCTAAGAATCGGCCAAGTTGAAATTGGCGAATTTCTCGCACCCAACAGGGTGTCCAAATCGCCCAGATTTTACCAACTATAGGTCCAATGCATTTCCATTAGCCAATAAGTTTTTTTATGAGGCATATTTAAGCAAAAAAAAATCCATTGTCAAACTACACGTTTCAATTGGACCAACTAATATTTTCACCTGGAATCCTAAAAGCATTTAATAAAACACCTACATATTTGCCAATACTATTAAAAAAACATTGTATCATGACCCATTTCGCCAATTAAAATTTACAAATAGTTTCTTGTGAAGACCCATTTTTCCAATTAAAATTTATAAATAGTTTCTTATGAGGACCTTTTTTGCCAATAACATTAAAAAATAATTACATTTGAGGACACATTTCGCCTTGAAAATTACAACGTATCATTGTATAAGCACGCAGGATTCGCCAAATTTTTAATATACCATTTAAAAATCCTGCGGAATTCACCAAATATGGAATCATGGATTGATATAAATACAATCGAAAGTGTCATTTATTCTTACACATTTTTTTTGGTTCTGAGGTTCTACTTCTCGATTCGAAAGTCAGTGAAAGCCGAAAATGTAGACTTAAAGGTGAGTGATCATTTCTTCATAGTGTTATTAGTTATAATAATAAGTTTTCTTTATCTCTTTTCCATTCTTGCTTCAGTATTAAAGATGATATTGAGTAGGGAATGGGATCTATAATATTATTCTTTGTCCTTAAACAAGCAGAGATTTTCCAATTTTTATTCAAAGCGAGAGATGAATATGTTGAAGTGAGCAAATCAGAGATCAATATGTCGAGTGACTCGAGCAGCAAGGGTAAGGCTCCTACCGCTCCTCAGGGTGGTGAAGAGACTCTTTCCACTCCTCAGACTCCTTCTGCTCCTTAGGGTGGTAAGGCTCCTATCGCTCCTCAGACTCCTTCCGCTCTTCAGGGTGGTGAAGAGACTCCTACCGCTCCTTAGTCTCCTCAAGGTGGTTAAGAGACTCTTGTCGCTCATCAGGCTCCTCAGCATGGTGAAGAGACTCCTACCGCTCCTCGGGGTGGTGAAGAGACTGAGAGGCCATCAAAATGCCAAAAACTTAGACATACCATACAGTATTACTTTGGAATTTCCAAAGCTTCTGATCCATCAAGTCAAGATGGAGCTATATCATCAACTCTTCCACCAAATATTGGTAGCATTCACAATACCTCACCGCCACTAAAAGGCCAAGTTGAGATTGTCATTTATTTAAATCAAAATGTATCAAATCAGGATGGCAATACTACAGAAGATGTTCTAAGGGATACCCTAGGCCCAGTTATCTAGAATGAGATAATTGACTTGGATGAGGATGATGATGTTGGTAGCAAGAAAAGGAAAAATAAACAAAAGAGGGGGCGTGAGTGGGAAATGACAAGGAATTTTCAACTCGGTTGGTTGTCAAAGTACCCATTCATTGAACCAGTGGAGAAAGCAAATGATATTGAAAATGCAACATTGGCCAAATGTACTATTTTTTCTTGGAAATGTGGAAAAGACAAGATGTTGCAGCTAAAGATTGACACTATAGAAAAGCATATTGGTAAAGTTTATGAAAAACAAATCATAGATGGAAAGGAAGAATCAGTCGTACGATGGAAATCAAAGGAAGAATGTCTTCATGTTAGGTATGCTATAGATTATGAAGAGCATCACCAAAAAATGTCGAAGCTTGCTGCATTTAAAGGTACACTTGAGGCTCAATTTGGAAAAGCAATGGAAGCAACAAATTTGTCAAAAATTGTTCAAATGAGTGTTTTTTTTCATATTTTGTCCAGAGGGTGTCCTATGATAAACTACCTAGAATATTCTAGTTTATTATCTTATTTGAATGTTCCTCACTATCCCTACTCACATTGGTCAATAAACACTGGATGGGAATGGGAAAACTGTCTTGCTACAGTGGAAAAGGAAGATTTAAAGGATAAAGTAAAAGAGTCAAATTTCATTGCATTATCTTTAAATGAAGTTACTGTAGTAGACAATACTTCTTGGGTCTGTATGCATTTGTATACTATACAACAACATGTTTTCCAAGCTTATCTTCTGTGTTCATAAAATGAAGGATAGTTCAACATCACAAAATATATTTGAACTAGTCAAGAAATATTTGAATGAAATTGCAGGTATGGATGAGTTGACAATTGCGGAAAATTTAGTGGGTGTAGGAGCTGATGGAGCTGCAGTGATGCAAGGTCAAAGGACTAGTGTTTGCATAAAGTTACAAACTAATTGTGCACCATGAATTCTTGGCATTTACTGCATGGCCCACATAATGAATTTAGCATTCAAAATTGTAAGCAAGTTTCTTATAGTATCAAAAGTTGAAAATCTAGTCCATGAGATCCATGCATACTTCTACCGAAGTCCTAAACGTTTCATAGAATTTAAAAATTTTCCTTAGGGAATAACACCAGAAAAAAAGCTTCTCAAGGATGTCAATACTAGATGGATCTCCCTGCATGGACCAACGCAACGAGTTCTTTCAGAATATCAATCCTTGATTGGAGTGATGTACAAAAATCACAGCACAATAGACAAAGCTCCTGACCTCTTACATAAGTTAAGCGATATAGAGACACTCTTGACTTTAACTAGTCTTCTCCCCATGCTGGATGTGATGAACAAGCTTGTGAAGAAATCCCAAGATAGAACTATGTATATTAATGAATATGTCAATCTACGTAAATATACATGCTTGGCCCTCGATCATCTATATCTAGATCTAACACAAGATGGCGCAAATTATTTCATGTGGCAGAAAATTACTGATTTGAATGATCCTAATAATTATTTACAATTTAGTGGAAGTGGGCACTTATGTATTTGTTTACGTGGATATGAGATACAAATGTACCAATGTAAGACAGCTAGGCGCTCTAGCAGAGAAGTAGCTATCAATGAGGAAGATTTTAAAGGCATTGTTAAATCTGTTGGTGATAATTTGAAGGAAATTGCAAAATCTCTTTCCTCAGAGATTCATGAAAGATTCCCTTGAAATGAAATACTTGAAGCCATGAGTATTGTGTATCCTCAATTTTGGGAAAACTGAGATAACCCAAAATATTTTCATGCTCAAGTAAAAATCTTGATTGAACAATTTTCAAAAATTGTAACATACAATGAGCAAAAAATAGAAGGAATTTTAGATGAAGCTAAGCTTAGAAAACAATGTAGGAGTTTTGCAACAGCTGTGAAGGACCATTATAAATCCATGGGAAAGGACAAGGCCTTTGAACCAAGATCAATAAAAAAGGTTTGGACAAACTTAGGTCAGAGTGAAATATTGCGCAATTCGATATCATAATATTTCAAACTTGTTGATTTAATTCAAACAATGATATTGGGGTCGGTGGAGGATGAGAGAGTTTTCAGTACATTGGGGTTTTTGAAATCAAAGTTAAGAAACAAACTAGACAAGAATTTGTAAAATTGCTTGAGGATGAAAGGAACTGCGTATAATGTCAGAAATTTTCCTTTTGAAAGGGCCTTCACAATCTAGAGGTCCACATGTGAAAGAAGAGGGACTAGGTTGTGCAACACTCCAATTCCAAAGGTTGGTACTGGTGGCACTGGCACTGGCAATGGGACTAGGACAAATGACATTGACAAAAATGACAATATGAATGTTGAATTTGAGACATAGGCCGAAGAAAATGAAGAGCGAACTTGGAATCAAATTCAAGACAACTCTTTTACTTTATAGATGATGAACGTTAGTTTGAGGACCCCGAGTCCATTTGGGAAATGGAAGAGAATTAATAGCTTTTAGGTATTTATACTACACTTAATGGATCCCAAGATCAGTTTCCATTGTTCCATACTGCAATTGATGATATTTTATATTGTATTCAATGAAATTGTGAATCATTGCACTTCATGATATTTTATTTTATATTGCACTTCATGAATCATATTCCAAATTCAAACTGTAGTTGATGATATTTTATGTTGTATTCCATGAAAATGTGATATTTTATATTTTATATTGTATTTTATGTTTTACATTAGTTTGTACATAGCATTCAATGAGGTGTCAGATGATGGTGCCTTTGAAAGGTTAAGGAAAGATAAGTCTGTAATGTCACATGGTCATTGAAACTTGGAATCTTAGAACCAAAGTCTGAAGTTTCAAATTTTTCCAAACCTCTGACACATCAACTAGAAAGATGACCAAGAAAGACTTGCAACTCAACAAAGTAAACCATCAACCAAGTCGAAGAATCGGGAAGTTATAAAAATTTAGAGCTCTGTGACAAGGTTATAAAACTTTGAGGACTAGCAACTAAGGTTAGCAAAAGCAATGAAACTAACAAAAAATCCATCATTCCATATCCAATAATAGATAATCCACGACACGAATTCATATAAATGTTTAGTGGATATGCTAAGTAGTCATGGAGATTGAGTATTGATGTGTGAATTGTAATGCAATTTCACTAAGATTGTGGATGCTTGGAATTAAAATCACCTTATAGTTCATATTTTAATTGTGTTAAAAGTAAAACTTGAGCATGTACTCAGTGATTCATCACTCAAATCAATGCTTATTATATTAATAACATATTAACAATAGTATTAGTAGCATATACAACAATGAACATCAACAATCATTTAAAGTGTATCTAGAAGTTGAAACCACTACCAAAATTTTTCTTCAAACCATATAATAAATAATACAGATAATTGAACATCAACACATTACTGAAGTACGAATTTGAGCTTTTAAATTGATTATCACATGAAGGAATACATAGAGGCATTAGCAATGCAAATTATTGCTCGAAGACAACTCTGCATAGAGCTGAGTTGGAACTTGGAAACTCATATTATCAAAAATTAAATCACTACATCACCTTTTCTAGCAACTTCCACTCTTCAGGTGTTGGAATTATCATTTTTTCTAATTGATGTTGTTTGACTTGAAGATTTGTTAACAATTCATGATTCAAGTTGGAACCTGTCTTGGATTCTTTAGTCAATTTTGCATTCAGGGTTAGCAATGGTTTGATGGAATCCAAATAGGTCACCACATCTGGGTTCTAAGGAAACTAGTCCAAATCAATCTTCCTTGCATCCTCCATCTTTTTGAAATCATTATTTCCAACGAATCGTTCATTTGTGTCAAAAACCTCTGGCAAACCAAGCTCTATGAAGTTCCTTACCTTTTCATCCACCTTCTTCATCTTTTTTGTAGCCAAATGCAAATATTTCTCTGTTTCACACATTCTCAAACACTTTTCAATGACAAATGACAACGCCATTGATGTAGCAAGCCGATTAGTAATCCATTTTGATTTCAAAACATTGCCACTAGCTTTGTAGACTATTTGTTGAATTTGATTTGCTAATTTCTCTAATGCCAACACATTTTTGTTGTCCATTAAATATTTGTTGAGCTTATTATGATGATCTGATAGCATCAATCAATTGAAACATGTCACACAAATGATCAATCCCCTGCATTATTTCATCCCAAATCTTTTATTTCATATACCTCATTGTTTCTCTACAAAATGCAAATAACTTATTTTAACAAGACTTAATTTCATTTTTGCTTCCATCAGCTTTGCCTCCAATCTTTCATTTATTTTTCTCTCCTCCAATTTTTGTTCCCACTGTGCATTTCCATTTGCAATGCTTAGTCTTAATTTTTCTGAATTGGATTTTTCCTCGTCATATTTCTTGTTGCTCTCATCTATCCTTTGCTTCAGTTCATTCATTGCAATCTCATTCTACTTATCCTCTTTGCTTGTTAATGTAGAGGCAATTTTTTTTATTCTTTTTTCTAATTCATTGCTCTTGTTATCTGCTGCTTTCCTCTTTGCTTTCTCATTTGCTAGGTCTACCTGTAACTTTTCAATTTGAGTTTGCAACCTTTTTTTCTCTCTATATTTCTTTAGCAATGATGTGTACACCAATTCATTGTTCTTCTTTGATACATTAATTTTTTCAGTATTTATGAGTCCAGAAAAATCCAATTGAAAATTGTTCACCTCAAATTCAAATGGAGCCATCTGATTTGCTAGTTTGTTTTGAACTGTGGGAACAAGAATTTTGTACTCCATGATTTCTTTACTTGTGTCAAATGTGGGTAATACCATGGTTGTTGTAGGCTCTAAAGTTAGAGCAGATGCACTCTCCATCAGTTGCTTCTTTTCTTTTTTTATTCAATTCTAATTTCTTTTTAAACTCTTCAATGTAATCAAAACCCGGGGATGTAAGAACAATGGAATGCTTGAATGGCAAAGGAATAGGATTACTTGCAATTGCTAATGATTTCATAGCTAGACTAACTGGCATTGGGGGAGTTCCTAGAAATAAATCCTTTGTGGTGGATCCACTGGTAGTGTGACTTGGAGTTGGACCTGTCAAAATCCTTTGCCTCTTCTGTATGCCTTGATCACCAGGTGTTTCTATGGTATATTGTGTTGTTGTCCTCTTGTGTGTAATTTTTTGTTGTAGCACATGTTGACCACTACTAGTACTACTACTCATACTATCACCACCAGAGGCAGTGCCAGTTGCACTAAGCCCTCCACCATGGGCATGTCCTAGTTGTGATTGTGTCTAACCATGAGGATGAGGATTTGAACTTGAAGCTCTAACAAATTGACCTGTATACCCTAGGTCTACTTTTTCACCTCCAACCCCAAGGCCAAATTTATCAAATAGTTTTCTATGCTCTACATCTATTACCATCCAAGGGCCTTGTCTTTGGGACCCCAAAGGACCTCCTTCATAACCCATTTTTTCAGCTATGGCTGCTCCTATAGTAAATGCTTCTTTTGTGGCCTCACTTAAACCAAGTTTGAAATTGACATGGCTTTCTTCTTCCCTATCATCATTAGATTCATCATCACTTTCTTTGTCTTCTCGTTCATCCAAATGCTTTATATTCCATTATTTTCTAAACTCAAGATCTTCTTCATTATCTCCATACTCTACAAGAGCTCTTGGATCACCTAGCTCCTTCCTCATATACCAAAAGGCAGTAATTTTTTATCATCGCCAATTTTTTTTTGTAACTTCCTTCTCTAGAGAATCTGGCATTTTTACTCTACTAGATGGTTTATGACTTTTTTCATAAAATTTCTTGTACCTCCTAATTGTCTTTCGATGCAATGCCATAATTTTTGCTAACAATTGTTCAAAAGAAATACCATTCTCAGCAACACTTTTCTCCATTGCTACTTTGACCTCATCCCAAGAATCCTTGTTTCTCAAGTTTTCAAGCAAGGGTTTACTTTGATGTTGAATTCTACTTCCAGCATTCTTATTGAGCACAATCATTGATTTAATGGTGTCACACGGATCATACTGCCAGTGATAGATAGCATCAAAATCAAAAAAAATCAAAAGATCAAATGCCACACTAGATGCTTTTCTCTCGAATGTGATCCCTCCACATGAAAAAGGTAAAGAAGGAAATAAGGTCTTCTTTCCCTGATTGGTAAAGTGTCTTTCATCAATATTTTGTATCTACCTTACATATTCCAAAGCAAAAACCCTTTCTGTCACATGTATTGGAAGTTTGTATGGTTGTACTTCTGATCCATAAAATCTTAGCACAGTATATTCTTCCATTAAGTACCAATTAGCCAATTGTATTTATTTTCCTAGTTGAATGCAATTTCTACATGACATAGGCAATCTAGGCATTGGAGTATTTGTAATTGATTGATGCAATGGAGCCAAAAATTAGTCTACAAAATGATTGTAGTTCTTTCAAGAATAATGCATCCTTATCACAGTGGTCCATTCATATACTAGAAGTGGAGCCATCTCCTTTTCCTCAACATTACTATAGGGCTGAATTTGAAGCTTGTTGGTCTAAATTTGAATAGAAAAAGATATCAAAAGTAAGTTGTGAACCTAAATGTCTTGGTGGAACTTCCTTTAATCATTAAAAAAAAATTATGCATGGATTCTATAATGTGCCCAATAAAATTATATTTGACATATGAAACATGATAATGGATATTATATACCATTTCAAGGAGGCTTGTACCCACTTCCAAATACCTATCCAGTCTGAGGCAAAATGCTAGCATGGAAATAGTATCCTGAGCTCATGGTTTAAAAATATCCAAATCATAAGGAGGCTTATGATCACCTTTTTAATTTGTTTCTATCCTGAACTATTCTATTTAAGAAATATTTTTTCTCCTTTTCATCCACTACTTCATAATCACTAGCAAGCTTTTCTAGGTCAATGTGGACATTTCCAAATTCTTCGGTTGTAAACCCCAAGGCCAACACTTTTCCAAGCTCTTTTGATTAATGTTTACAATTCTTCTTTGCTATCTTTATTAACAATTCCTCTTTTGTTATCATCATAATTTAGGGCACAGACCATGATAAATTTTGGGCAAGAGAAAACCTCATATAACATCATGCACCCTAATCCACTTACCCACGATGCACTGAAACTATTAACTTGCACTTTCTTTGAAGCCTTATTCTGAGATGAAAATATAAGTTCTAAGGTACACCTACCATAGGTTTTAGGATCATAAATATCATGGTATTCATCAGTGAAACCTGGGGTTTTAAGCAATTTTGCATAATGTATTTTTTTATCCGACATTGCTCTAGTGGTACTGCTATTGGTGGTAGACATGTTGATACAATCAACAATGTGAAATTTGTGAATTCCTTATTAGTCCTTAATCTTTCTTAATTCTTAAGCCTCTTAACCCTAAACCTGAACTTCAAAGTTTGACAAAATAAGATTTTAAGAAACGTCAAATGATGAAACATAGCCACAAGAATTCTTTAACTTACCCGGACTTTGAATTTTGATTCTTGAAGTTGAAACTGGGTTGAAACTTGAAACTGGGTTACTAGAATGGCTTTGTTGGAAGTGGAATTGTGGAACCTAGAATAGGGTGGTGTACTGAAATGAGAAAACTGAAGACTGAAATCTCCCCGAGTGTTGACCCTCTGACTTCAAAATAAAATCACTTAGCAATAGAAAGTGTTGTTTTTTTTAATATTAAAGTGAATGACACCGAAACGTCTACTCATTACTTACGGACTACACAGTACACAATTAGGTAGTACATGCCCCATGGTTGACAACATTTAAAACAAGCCATTAATGATTTACTCTTGCATTGACAACAAATTCTAAACCATTGATCTTTGTTAATCTAACGGTTATAGGGTGATTCTAAAGGTTTAAGTTTGCAAGCCTAGCGCTCTGTGCATTTCATTCTGGAATGCAACTACAGCCATACATCAAATGTTCATCGAACGGTTGAGTAATTTATGATATAAATAATAAACATAAAACATGTGTTTTAAATTTTCTTTAAACTTTAATGCGCTAGGATTGACATCAAGGCCAAGGGGCCAGAAACTTAACATTGCAAAGGCCTCATTAAAATGAATTATAATGTCACATTAATAGCACTTAACTTGCAAAGGACTTAATAAAATGAATTACAATGTCACATTAATAGCACAACCATTTATTTTATTACAACTAAATTACAATGTCACATTATTACATAGTACAAATACAAATGTAAGCAGAAGCGCCAAGCTTCTCCTGGACCACTAGTGAAAAGTTGAAAACATAAATGTGATACATGTATCTCTGAAAATAAATGGAACTTTCCAGGTCAATCATGAGCTTTGAAAATAAACACATGGGACTTGTTGAGTCAGCCATGGACTCTGAAAATAAATGCATGGGAAAAGGGGGCCCAGTCAAACTAGGGAAATGGGAGCTGTGAAGATACAAAATGTACTTAACTAGACTCATGCAGAAGATGAGGGGTTGTAAAATTGCTCCCATGCAGAAGATGAGCACTGAAAATAAATGCATGGGGCTTGCCTGGTAGGCCATGGTGTTTTAAAATAAATGCAAGGGACTCTCCTGGTCATCCATGCAGACAATGATGGGTAGTAAAACTACTCCCATGCAGAAGATGAGCACTAAAAATAAATGCATGGGAATTTCCTTGGCAACCATGCAAACAATGAGGGGTAGTAAAATTGCTCCCATCTTCTACTTGCAGCTTCCATGCACTAGGATAGCACTTATCTCCATCAGAGCTCCTCATCCTGGTTCAAAACTTGTCTGAGAAGTCAGGTGAACCAAGTCAACTTCTTTCCAATTCCACCCATTCTGAACTTGAACAAAATTGGTCTTTTACTCTATAACTACATAATTGGGGGTAGGAGAATTTAGAGCATCCCCAATAATACTGCATCATCTTCTTCCTGAATCCTTATTAAGTTATTAACCCTACAAAATGAAAACCCTTATGAAAATTAAACGAATGATTTTAGTTGTTCTCACTATCCTTATTTATGAGCCAAAAGTGTTGCCAAAAGTGCCATTACTAGCCTGGTCCCTTGTACACCTCACATGTGTCACGTGTGAGGTTGTGTATAGTTACTACAGTACTAACTAGTAAGTAATAATTGCAATTCATGCAAACCAAAAATCCAACTTAATTGGTACCTCAAGCTGCCTACATTCAAAGTTGTAAATTGTACCTCAAGCTGACAAGCTATCAATTATCAAAATCGGCAATGCCACACAAGCTATCGATTGTCAAAATCACTAGATTATTGACATCATCATCTATGATTCTACAGTACATCATGCAGTTTTCAATATAAAGTTATCTAATCAATCACTCTGGCTATTCATATGGCATTAATTCGCGCCGTCGCCCAGTACCACAACCAAATTGAGAATTTCAATAGAATAAATGAAAGGTAGAGTACTTCAATGCATTGAAAAGAGAGAATTAAATGTCTCATTTTACCTTAATCATTATCAATGTCCTAATAAGTCACAATAAATTTTGCTCACTTATGATTAGAACTATATGTTGATAATTACTATTAGTTTTAAAAGCCACATTTAACATTTTTATATTGATCAAAGCAAAAGGGATTTACAAGAATGGAGCCACGAAAAGTATTTTAATTTAAGTAGTTATTTCCAAATACTAAAGTACATAGTACATAACCAGCGTGGCCAAAAAGCCACTAACCGTGACAAAAAACCAATCACAAAGTACATATTACAAGAACCTTAGAACTATTACACTGTACAATAAAATATAGACACGTCACACGTCACACAATTGATTACTAAATTTTTTTGTAACATTAGTTTAGGCCATCAACCGGTTGTTTGAGTAGAACGTGAATTGAATTTAACAAATTAACAACAGAGAAGAAAAGCGAATCACCCAAAACCTTCCTCCAAAACTCCAGACTCTTTAATGATTCAGTTTTTCGTATCACATAGTAGACCCCATCTCATATTAACCAGGAAAAGATCTTGTGTTGTAGAAGCATGCAATTCCACTTTCCTGAAGATTCCACCAACAGGTGCTAACCCACTTTCAAAATTGTAATGCTCTAGTGCCAACTCCAATGAAGAAATAGAGTAAATGAAAGGCTGCAAATAACATATTGCCAGCGTCTTCACCTAATCTTTATCGAGAAAAATGTCCATGCAATTGGACAAGAAAGTTGAAGCTACCTTAGAATATAGAGCACGAGGGTTGTTCTAAAGCCATTCCCTACTCACAATTATTCTTATAGCATCCTCAACCTGCACACAAGGAATTGTAAAAACCATACCCAACTTTCGTCTATCGTATGCATCGTCCCTTCTTTTCTCCCAAAAAAATTTGGGTAGCATGACACGCCATGAAGACTCCATAATATCTCAGTTAAATTGAGAATAGAGAAGAAATAAATCAATGCCAAATATATTAAAATGATATGAAGAACATCAAGTTGGTGAAGTACATATAAAATAATAGAAGTTAGCATGAACACAATTAGTATGACATCACACTTTTCATTTTTAAATTCACCACTATCATTGATGTGACAATTAATATTTATTTCAACACTTGAATCCTTATAAACAAGTTCTTAAAAGGTATGCTCGTGACAGATGACAAGATGGTTGCATAGTGCACATGCAAAATAAACTATAATAATAAAGTTATTTTTAAAATGGGGGCATCGCTAGGTTGACGAGACTCAACCCTCAGGATTAAAGAGTTAAGATTTAAGGCTTTTTCACAAAATTTTTTGGTCTGACTTAGGCAATATTAAATGGTAAACAAGAGCACGATGACCGACATGCCTAAATATTTAATAAAATCTCAACCATTGATTTCTGAAAATCTAACGGTTCTAGTGTTATTCCAGAGGTTTTAGTTTGCAAGTCTAGTGCTTCAAGGATTTACTTCTGAAATACATCTATAGTCATCCATCAAAAATTCATCGAACAACCCCTCTTTTAAAACAAACTTTATGCACATGCATAATTTAAAATGGGGACATCGCTAGGTTGACAAGACTCAACCCTTAGGATTAAAGAGTTATGATTTAAGGCTTTGTCATAAAATATTTTGGCTTGACTTAGGCATTATTAAATGGTAAACAAGGTTACAAGGTTACAAGAGCACGATGACTGACATACCCAAATAATTAATAAAATCTCAACCATTGATTTCTAAAAATTTAACGGTTCTAGTGTTATTCCGGAGGTTTCAATTTGCAAGTCTAGTACTTCAAGGGTTTACTTCTAGAATGCAACTATAGTTGTCCATCGAAAATTCATCAAACTGTCCTTCTTTTAAAACAAACTTTATGCACGTGCATAATTTTAAATGGGGACATCGCTAGGTTGACGAGACTTGACCCTCAGGATTAAAGAGTTAATATTTAAGGATTTTTCATAAAATATTTTGGTCTGACTTAGGCAATATTAAATGGTAAACAAGAGCACCAATATTTAAATGGTAAAATATTTAACGGTTCTAGTGTAATTTCGGAGGTTTTAATTCACAAATCTAGTGCTTGAGAGATATACTTCCAAAATGCAACTACAACCGTCCATCGAAAATTCATCGAACGATCATGGTCCATAATGTCACATGGTTGTTGTAATTTGGAACCTTAGAACCAAAGTCTGAAGTTTCAAAGTTTTTGAAACCTCCGACCCACTGACTACAAAGATGACCAAGAAAGACTTGCAACTAAGGTTAGGAAAAGCACCAAAACCCTGACTTTGGTGAATTAAGATACGAAATGTGGCAACTAAGGTTAGGAAAAGCACCAAAACCTCAAATTTGGTGAATTAAGATAGGAAAGGTGGCAAGGACAATGCATTTATGAAGTGAAGATCGTGGGCAGATTTTAGCAAGTGGACATGATTGGAGGATCGATGGGTAATTAAGATTGGTACGTGCAGAGTTTGGAAAATTATTACCTCTTGTCCCTCGATTAGCGAAGTTAATAATAGATTTTTGCATGGAGAAGAAGGCACACATAAAGTCTGAAAGAGTGGTGGTGGTGGTAGTGTAGCTACAACAGTTTTCAAATGGAGGCCAACTTCACTCTGCATTCGAGGAGGCAATTAAACCCGTTATTTGGTAAAGCTTCTGACAAAAGCTTAATGGGTATGTTTTTATTCACTGATGAGAGGTTGGTACAAAGTGTGTGGATGATTTTGGGGAAATCCTTTGAAAATATGAGGCATGGATACAAAACTAACATGGATGTATACTCCTTGATTATAGCATGGGGTTTGGACTTGGGGGAATCGACAAGCACAGTGAGAGAAGTGATGGAGATGATATGCATCAAGATTTCTTGGAAGGATTAGAATCAGTACTTGAATGGGCAGTTCCAGGCGAAGGTTTTGACATCCGAGAAGGCTTTGAAAATGTAGAACTAGAAGGGGAAGATGGATGCATCCCTTTTGTGTGTTGATCGAAGGATGAGATTAAAAATTGATGCAGGGAAGAATCAAGGTTAGGTTGGCAAGCATTGAAGCTCTTTATAGAGGTGATGAAGGTGGAAGCAATTATAGCACTAGCGAAAGCAGAGGCAAAGTGCATGGAAGCACAAGAAAAAGTGGAGGAAAAGTGTATGAAAGAAAAAGGACAGAATGCAAGGAAGCGGAAGATGAAAGGCAAAGTAACAAGGAAAGTTGGTTATGAAACAGGTAGCACTAGTTGAATTTGTAGTTTTTGAAGGGTTTTTGCAGAATTAACGCAAGACTAGTACTAAATTTTTGGCTTGTTGAAATATGTAAGGTAGATACAAATAGTTGTGAACTGGTTTTAGTTGGGCAGGGTTACTTTTTCTATTATGAAGCATGTTAAGATGCTTTTATGAAAAAACTATTATAGTTGTAGGTGATTTTTGGATGGTTGATGAAAATAATGAGGCAAATAATCTTTATTTTCATGCATTTTTTTTATTAGTTTGATATTATGTTTAATTCACCAATGTTTTTTTCTTAATCATTTGAAAATAGGTTTAATTCGCCAATGAATTTTTTTTTTTAGTTTGAAAAAAAGTTTTAATCGCCAACAAAATTATTTTTTCTGGTTTGAAAACAAGTTTAATTCGTCAATCGAAATATTTTATTGCTTTGAAAATAGATTTTAATCGCTAATGGAAAAAATTTAGTGATTTTAAAAATTTTGCATTTCGCTAGGATTTTCCATAGACTTCTAGCAATTAGAAAAGATTTGCCAATGGACTTTTTTTTTCACAAAAAATGAAAAAAATTGCCACTAAAATTAATATTTTTATCGGGAAGTATACAAGATTCACCAGGATTTTACACCTTCGCTGAGGGGGGATTTCTTAAAGTTTTCCCTGGTTATGTGTGTGAGGGAGAGACGGAGGGAGAGACGGAGGGGGAGAGAGAGAGAGGGGGGGGGGAAGGAGGGAGATAGGGAATGGTAAGGTGGGAGCGATAGAGGGAGGTAGAGAGAGGGGATGGAGATAGGGAGTGGTAGGGTGGGAGGGATAGAGGGAGGGAGCAAAAGAGGGAAGAGATAGAGAGAGGTAGGGTAGGTGAGGTAGATAGAGAGAGTTATGGAGAGAGTGAGGGGTAGGTGGAGAGAGGTTGTGTGTGTGTGTGAGGGAGAGAGAGAAGGGGAAGGAGGGAGATAGGGAGTGGTAAGGTGGGAGGGATAGAGGGAGGGAGAGAAAGATGGAAGGAGGGAGAGAGGGAGTGGTAGGGATAGAGGGAGAGAGTGGAAGAGGGAAGGAGGGAGATAGAGAGAGGTAGGGTAGGAGAGTTAGGTATATAGATAGGGAGATATAGAGGGGTAGGTGGAGAGAGATCATGTGGGAAGGAGGGAGAGAGAGAGAGGAGGGAGATAGGGATTGGTAGGGTGGGAGGGATAGAGGGGAGGGAGATAGGGAGTGGTAGAGTGGGAAGGATAGGTATAGAGTTAGAGAGGGAGGGAGTGGTAGGTGAAGAGAGGTTGTGTGTGTGTGAGGGAGAGAGAGAGTGAAGGAGGGATTGAGGGAGGGAGAGAAAGAGGGATGGATGGAGATAAAGAGAGGTAGGGTAGGAGAGGTAGGTATAGAGTTAGGGAGAGAGGGAGGGGTAGGTAGAGAGAGAAGTAGAGAGAGAGGGAAGGAGGGAGAGGTAGGTAGAAAGAGGTAGGGTATGATGAATTGAGGGAAAGGTAGGCAGAGAAGGAGAGAGTGAGTGGAGATAGAGGGATGGAGAGAGAGAGAGAGAGAGAGAGAGAGAGAGAGAGAGAGAGAGAGAGAGAGTAGGAGGGAGGTAGGGAAAGGTAAGTAGAGAGAGGTAAGGTCCAAGGAATAGAGAGGTAGGTAAAGCTAGATAGAGATGTAGAGTGAGAGAGGTACAAAGAGAGAGATCTAGTGTGTGTGTGAGAGAGAGAGAGGGGGGAGAGGTAGAGAGATGGGTAGGTAGAGAGAGGGAGAGGGAGTGGGGGATAAAGGGAGGGATAAGTTGAGAGATTGACCTACGGTTGGAGGGATGGAGGGAGAGAGGGGAAGGTGGGAGGAGGGAGAGGTAGGGTGAGATAGATTGAGAGAAATGTAGGTAGAGAGGGAGAGGGTGAGTGGAGTTAGACAAAAGTACAAAGGGTAGGTGAGGGAGGGAGAGAGAGAGAGAGATGTATATATTGCTCTTAGCTCCTTGTAGTTTTATTATAGTAAATGTGATATTTAAAACTCCCTTGCAACAATCCATCAAATAATTTTTTTATAATATATTATAATATTATATTTATATAACATATAATATTTATATTAAATATAACATATAATACTTATATTAAATATAATGTATATTATATTAATATTAATAATATTTCCTAGTATATATTAATATATCATATATTATATTATATATTAATATTTTTTTATTTTTTTATTTTTTTTAGACTGTAGGAATTGGGTAGTACAACCCCCTATAAACTGCAGTGAACCTGGTAAACTTTTTAACGTGACCGGTAGCACTGGCGCGACACGCCCTCCAGTACCACGGGGGTGGGGGAGACTAGACCTCGTGACCAACCTCCTGCAACAGGAAAGATTTAGCCAACCGAGCTAGGGCCCCAACCCTTATTATATATTAATATTTTAATATATATAAATATTTATATTAATATAAATATTATAACATGTTAAATATTTCAATCTATAATGATATTTATAATTAAAATAACTGAATATCCCTTCCATCAAATAATTTTTTTATAATATATAATATTATATTTATATAATATAGCATTAAATATCTATCTTAAATGTAATGTATATTATATTAATATTAATATTTCCTAATATATATTTCTTTATCATAATATATGATAATATAATATAATATAATATATTATATTATATATAATGTATATTATATTAATATTAATATTTCCTAATGTATATCAATTTATTATATATTATATTAATATATATATATATAAATATTTATAATAATATTAATATTATAACATGTTAAATTTAAATCTATAGTGATATTTATATATTAATATCTCTAATTAAAAGAAACAAATATTTGTTTCTTAAAAATAGAAACGGATATCTATTTTTGTCAGATATCCATTTTGCCTCGATATTGCTTTGGGATTTCGCTTGTGGGTGTTCAACCTAAAAAACAACATTCCCAACGTGTTTACAAAGGTTGCAATGGTTTTTCGAACATCACCCTTCGTGCTGACAACTTTTTTTCATCTAATGTTGATGAAATGAAATAGGTTTATTCAACAAATTGTACCAATATAAGATATTCTTTATTTTGAATTTAATAGATAATTATTATTGATTTTCTACATGCACTATGTGTAAAGTTCTAATTGATGAGTTGATTGAATAACATCTATAACTTTTAAACAATTATACATTTTTTGAATTCAAAAGATGCATCACACTATGCTTCACAAACTATAGTAAAAAAAAAATTGAATTTCATAAATTTTTTACCAAGTTAAGGTGGTGGGACAAATGATTTTCAATATTTTTAAAAATTCCTACTAAAAAATTCATAACTAATTATTTACTTCAAAAAAATTACAAAAAAATGTGTCACGTCCAGGCATATGTCCTCTATTTATATTGAAAGATTCAAAAAAATATTTATTTTTTCTCATCAAGGTGGTCGATCAAACACCTGCTCTTTTTTTCTAAATTTTAATGTACTACTTCATTGAAATTTTAAAATTTCACCAAATCAAACTACTTTTTTCCAAAAAAAACCTAATATCTTACAAATTACATTCAATTTGCTAAAAATTCTATTCCTACATATTTTTGAAATTATGTTAATAAAAATATATGACTTAGCATGCATTGGTAGGGAAAATGAATTGTTGAAGCAGGGAAATGAGTTGTTTAATACGTGCATTAGAAAACTGTGGTTTCATGGAATACCATGACTACAGAATATGCATCGAATAGATCTATTAAAGGACCTCAACAAGCTTCCACACCACATTTTTTCCCTTTGGTTTGCACACATGCAAAATGGAAAATCAAAGGAAGATTGTGAGGAATTATTGACATGTCTTAAAAGAGACATCGCCTCATGACATACAACAATTGTATTATAGGCACAAAAGGATTCATTAAAATACTTCAAAAACTTTCAAACAAATGCAAATAGTAGGTGTATTCTTAGCACTTTAATTTGAGCCAAAATGGAAGCTTAAAAATGTAGTTTGTGGAGGACGTGGGAGCATAGACATGAACATAGATCTGAAGGCATAGACTAGGCACATAAACTCCTTGAGAGAAAGCTTCAAATAGGTGAAATCTGACACAACAAAATGTGAAGGCACAAGCCAAGTATGTTAACAGTTTGATAGAATGCCTTAAAGAAATGTGGTTCCATAGAATGTCATGATTATGTGGAAGCATAGACAAGACATGTGAAATGTTCAACAAAATATCTCAAATAAATTGGAACACAATAATTACATATGTACACAAAATGAATTATTGAAAAGGATTTAGAAACTTCATTTGAGCTTGGTGTTGCATCCTCCAGGCCCTTGCCAGAAAGGGAGCTTTGAAATAGAATGTAGTATTCTTCCAATTTGCATAGAAGAGGAAGGAGCCTGCACCATACATCTGAGAGTTGTGGAACAAATCTTAGCCATCTATCAAAGCATGAAGGGATTTTCATAGATGTTGTAATTGTGAATTCCCTTATAAACATGTAGGCATATGAAGGACCTCAAAAGAATGTGATCTCATTTCACACCTCCATCTCCTTTGTTACCCTCAGCATGAATGCAAAGAAGGATATTTAGAATGGATTTTTTGAAGAGGCCATAGAAACTTATTCACAACATGTAAACTCAAATTCCACGACCTCTTATGCCAGGTATTTTTTGTTTGTGCCGAGGTGAGAGTTTTGGACTTTATAGTTGTAAGTAGGGCTTAAATTTGATGGTCGTATACCTATATTTGAAGATTTTAACTGTAAAATACAATAAAAATAAATATTTAACCGTATGTTAATACATGCAATTTATTTTAGAAACTATAAAAAAATAGTTAATATGAAAATTTGAATATATATATATACTTTTATTTTAAAATTTTTAAAAAAATTAATAGAAACTTCTTCTATGCTTTAATAAAAGAATGGAGACTTATTTTTTTTAAATGCAAACTTCTATTGTTGAAAAAACAAATCTCAAATTTTTAGATTTTTTTAAAGATTTTAAATATTTTTTATTTTATTTTATTCTAAATACTTTTTGAGTTTCTTTAATAGATTTTTTTATAAAAACAACAATCTTCTCCTTCAAACCATTTTTTTGTTTTACTAGTGCAAAATAGTTCATTTTTCTTTTATTAATCTGGTTTTAGAGTTTAATCTTCATTTTCCAGACTCCAAGTTGCAAAGAAGAAGCAAAAAGTCAAAAAAGGAAAAGATTTTTTTGCACACTTACAACTTACAACAAAAAAGAAAGAAGATTTGCAAAAAGTAAAGAGATTTTGCTACACAGTTACAACTTACAACAAAAAAGAAAACAATTTTGCTGCATAGTAAGAAGAGTAAGATGATTTTCATTTTATTTCTTTTGTTCTTTTAAAAAAATAATGATTTACAAATCTTATATTAAAGATTTGTAACAGTTTACCATAATAAAATTAAACATTGTAGATTTTTTTTATAAAATATTTTGGATTACATTTAATAATATTTCATGATTTTTTTTCCTTTTTTTTTTGTTCTGATGCAACCACTACAACCCCCTCTACAACCCCCTATTCTCTATATGGTTGTTAATTTATATTAAAAAAAAATTATGGTTCATTTTTTATAAATTTAGATGCATTTGAATACAATATCTAAATCTTTCTTATTTTTAAAATATGTACGGATTACAATTTGAAAATGTCTCATAGAAGAAAAAAAAAATCAGCCTTCTATCAAGCATTTTTTTCCATGGTCAAGTACATTCGAAGTTGTAGCACCCAATGAAGATCATAATTTTGATTTAAATGAAGAATTAGATATTTTGGGGTACACTGAAGAGTATCTTGATGAATATCAAACAAGAGAAAACAATACACAAAATAATAATAATAATAATAAAATTTTAAAAATTAAAATTAAAATTAAAAAAAACTTGAAGTAAAACGAGAATTTCATGAGGAATGGAAAGTAAAGTTTAAGTGGTTGAAATGTACAATATATGAGGGAAAAAAATTTATGAAATGCATATATTGTGAAACACATAATGCAGTTGGACCATGGGAAGTAGGTAATGGTTGCACTAATTTACAACATGATTCATTAGTTACTCATGCCAATTCAAACAGTCATAAGATTTCACTAGCTAAATGGACATGTGGGAATGAAAAGAAAGCAAAACCTATTACAGAACATATAGCAAATGTTGATGACATTAACAAGGAAAGAGTCATCACAACTATGAAATTAGTTTTTTGGATGGTTCAAGAGGATTTACCCCTTTCAAAATATGAATCACTTTGCTCTCTTGAAATGACATTACAGTTACCAAACATGCCAAAGAATACGGAGTACAATTCATACACAAATCAGATGGTTGCACATCAATTTCTTTTTGATATATCTAAGTATCTTGAAGAGGTACAAATTGCTAGAATGTTGGATAGTCCTTTTTCTCTCTTTAATGTTGGATGAAAGTACAGATCGCAATTTAGAGAAGCATATTATGGTCTATGCAACTTTTTTAGACTCAAAAGGGTTGGGGCAGCCAACTTCGTAATTTTTAAAGCTCATAAATGTCTGTGATGGAAAAGGAAAAACAATTTATGATGCAATCAATGTTTTAAAGGAAGAAAAGGGGCTTTCAAATACACGCTTAATAGTTGTTTCCACATATGGTGCTTCATCCATGGTTGGTAGTGAAAATGGGTTTGTTTCTTTTATGAAAAAAGATGTTCCTAATATTGTAGGTGTTCATTGCATTGCTCATTGTGAAGCTTTAGTTGCATCAGATGCTTCCAAAAAAATTCTTGAATTGTTATTTGTTGAGAAATTAGCAAATAAGGTGTATTCTTGGGTACAAAATTCTACTAAAAGAAACAAGGAACTCATTTCTTGATAGGAAGTCATGCAACTTGAAACTCTTCAAGCTCTTTAAATTCATAGAGTTAGATGGCTTTCAAGAGGAAAAATTATTAAAAGGCTTGTTGTATTGATGCCTCCTATATTGACTTTATGGAAAAATGAAAAGAGAGAGTCATGGTATGATAAGGCAAGAATATTTTCAGTTCAATTTTGTTTACACATGCTTGCAGATATAATGCTTATGTTGAACAAGTTGAATAGAAAATTGCAAGAAGAGTATGTTGATGTTACATCATTAGGGGCATCTATTGATATTACTATAAACACTTTAAGCAGGTGGTTTATGAGAAGTGATACATTTTTTGATGGTACCTATTACTTATCTAAATTCTTAGATGCCTCTAAATATGGTTATTTAGAGATTACTAATAAAGAGGGCATTGTTCATAGGCATGAATTGCGTTTTGTGGAAATTTCACATGCACATGGTGATTATGTTGATTCACAAAACCAATCACTAAAACCTTGCATTGATGGTTCATTAGAGAGTTGTAAACAACTTTCAAAAGAATATGTTCAAGCACTTATAGATTGTTTGAATGGAAGATTTCCTGATCTTGTGTTTTTCAACTTTGTAAATTTGCTTAGTCCTTGTCATTATCTAAAGGATGCTCATGCTAGAGAAGATAATTCAAAGTGTTGGATTGATAATCTTTTTCAACACATGCAACATACTTTATGTGAGGGAGAAGAAAATGAAACATTATTTAATGTTGAAGCTTGTAAACAAGAGTTGCATATATTTGTTGATATTCTTCGTC
This sequence comes from Sequoia sempervirens, assembly GCA_007258455.2. Lineage (NCBI taxonomy): Eukaryota > Viridiplantae > Streptophyta > Pinopsida > Cupressales > Cupressaceae > Sequoia > Sequoia sempervirens. The sequence goes on along the minus strand of VDFB02000020.1, from coordinate 8,727,914 downwards.
TTAGTTGTGAGGGATTATCAATAAAGGAAGCTTGGAGGGTTTTTTGTGTCACAGACTCACATACAAGTTTTCCAAACATTACAAAGCTATGGAAAACAATCCTTACTATTCCAGCAAGTACAATGGCATGTGAAAGAGGATTTTCAAGGCAAAACATAATAAAAGATATCCGATGAACATCTCTAACATTAGATATATTGGATGCTTTGATGAAAGTGTCTCTAACAACGCTTGATGTATCAGTAGTGGAATGGAGCAGAGTGTATGAAATTTGGAAAGACGCCAAACAAAGAAGAATTTTAAATGTTTTAAAAGTCATTTTTTTGTTCACATTTGTAATGGTGATGTATCCCATATGAGGAAAAACACACCAATGCATTATGATTCATTAGTTTCATTTTAATGTTAGTATGTTACAAGTTCTATGCTAATACTATAATAAATCAAATTTATAACAAACTTTGAGGTTTTTTAAATTTGAGATGAATGGATAGTGTGAATATTAAATTCCTTGAGCTCCCTCTGAGTGGTTTTTATTTTTGCTAAGTACCGACTCGCACCTCATCTATTTGAACAATCATCGGGCCCCTTTTTGTAGAACTTCATCCACTACCACCATGTGTCTTCCAAGCGCTCCTCATAGGGAATCCTTCCTTCACTCTCCTACTGGCTTCTGCCATGCTTCCAGGTGTCATCATCATGGGCACTTCAAGGCTACTTCCCTTCGTTTTTCAATCGGGCCCCATCCATGTGCCACTTAATGTCTTTCCATGTTCACTTTTTGGGCGGACCCCACAGTCAACGCCGCTAGTAAAGAATGCCTCCATGTGTCTTCACCGCACATTTTTTCATCATAAGGAGGATGAATCAATGAACAAGCCCCAACCTATTGCCATGTCTCTTTCGCTGGGACTTCATTGAATGGAAGGAGAGAGCGAGCAACATGCCCCACCAAATTGCCATGTGTTATAACTGCCTTCGCGGGTAAATGACACATGTCTGCATAAGAGTTTGTTGGGACCACTGCCATCATTTGAAGGGGATGCATCTATTTGAGGAGCGACTATGTTCCATGGCCCGAATCTTTTCTGTTGCAACAACCAAAGGAAATCATTGCTGTAGGCATCATTGCTCGTGATACAGGATCTTTACTATTACTGGCCCGCTAGGCAGTGGGATTTTTATCTATATGTACTGCTTCTTCCTTCCGAAAATGAGTTTGTAAGATACAGAAAAATTAGGGGAAAGACACCAGGTCTTTTGTATTTCTTTTAGATTATTGTATAAGACTCTCAGATTGTGTCATTGTTCGAACTTTCTATTTTCTTAAGCTATTTGATAAAATATTATATTGTGTCATTGTTGTCTTGAATTGTTTATTTGCATAACTTTTGTGATTTCAATATAAGCTTGCTAATTTAGACCATGTCTTTTGACTCTTCTTTTTAATAAATGTATATGGGAATTATTTTATGTCATTAGATAAATTATTTAGGTTTCCATCTTTGATTTCTATTATTTTGGGACTTAGCAGATTGTTGATCGGGCCCTTAAATCGCATCCCAAAAGATAGATTTATTGTGCCTATATCTATACCTTGGCGCATTGCCTTAGATAGATTGTTATTTTTTATATCTCCTTCCTTTTTCCATTCCAAAACCCCAAATATAGAAGAAGTCAGCTTCTTTAAAAACCCAAAGGTCACTCAGTTTAGCGCAACTGGTCCCCCCATTAACTGAGTTTCCCATAAAGGCTATTACCTTGCCAATTTTTGGCATCAATAGTTTCTTTTTTCTAGCACGCCTGGTGGGACTACTTAAATGAATCTAAATTTAAAGAGGGTGCATGAGCCATCAGCCTATTACTAGATCCCAAACAGCGAATAACCCTGGTTTGTTAATACCACCACTAGGAGCAATACAAGCTAGAACCCATATAGTGAACGATTCACTCCCTCTACCCCTTCCGCTAGCCATGTTGCCAATTGCTAATAGAAATTATGTGGCATGGGATGTTGGAAGTCCCCTTTTAGCACTGATAACACCCGTCGTTTGGTCCCTTATCCCGGTCTCCACTTTAAAATTTATACCTAAATTTACCGAAGATGGCGCAAGAACACCATTCGAGCACCTGCAAGATCTAGCGGACATGTGTTTGGTGCACAAAGTTATAGACCAAAATATAGCGCTAAGGTTGCTCGCAGCCTCTTTCATGGGTAAAGCATTGGATTGGTACCACACACTACAAACTAATACTATTGCTACCTAGGATAAGCTTGGAGACCCTTTCTATGAAAGATTCTCAAATGATGGAGACAAGTCTTTGCAATATCAACTGTCGACCATAAAATGAACCCTATATGAAGCCACGACTGACTTCAACGCCCGATTTCATATAACTTGGTAGAGAATTCAAGCTATTATCCGCCCACTGACTAAGTTGGTGTTCATGTTCTACTTAAAATCCATCAACATCGACATCTCGATGATGATCCAGTCTCTTGGCAGAACCACACTACCAGACACATACAACGTCGTAGTCAAGGTGGAGAACAATCTACTAGATGCAAGGAAGTTTCCGCCTTGACCCATTATTCCTATATTTCCCAAAATATTAGTCTCCACCTAGGAGATACCATCTACCAGTGCGCCCACTCCTCCTCAATCTATTTACACATATTCGGGTGCACCACAGAATGTTGTTTCTACATCTAACTCTTCAAAATATGAAATGAGAAATGTTAAGGAAATTTTTTTGAACCATCGCCAATGAAATAACTGTCATTAAACAAAATTGGTTTGCGCCTCTAAATCCAACCTACCAAAATTATCAAGGAAAAAGACCTTCTTACTAGCAAAACTAGTTCTAAGGAGGCTCGCGCACAAATCCGTAGGCGCAAACAACTAATAAAATAGTACCAGTGCCTTCTCCATTGCAGAGTGCTAACCCAAGCTTGAGCAGAGAACTAACGGTGGGGAAAAATAATTTAGTTGATGACATCAACCCCTGGTGCCTCACTTATGGCAACACACATATGCCTTGAACCTTCCTGCATGGAAATCTACAACAAAAGGTGGTAGAACAACGTAACCAAGGCGCAACGTCGGACCATGGAGGTTATGTATATGCATCTCCACAAATGGTAAACAAGATGGTCACTATGAAAATGCAAGGGATGTCCCTAGAGCAAGAAATAGATATTGCTCCTAATCATGTGCTCTTCTCAGGGATGGAAGAAGAAGAGGCAATGTTTGTAAATGATTCCTCCACATCAAAAACTCCACAAGTATAGTCTGATTACAACACTCGCTCAAAGAGGAGATTCACGGGTGAATCAGTCGCACCACAACCAGCCAGTCCATAGCCCAAAAGTGCTTCCGACTAGACACCCAATACCTCTACAGTGTCACAGCAATGTCCACCACAAAGGGAAATTGTTATAACGAGAGCTAAGGAGAAGAAGCCTCCAAATCTACCACCATTTAATGTGGCGGAACAATTAAAAAAATCATTCGCTAATGTGTCTCTTTGAGATATCTTAGCTATTCCAAAGCAGAAGACATTGCTATAGAAGGCTCTCTAGGAGGATCCAATCATTGAGCCAATGGAGCAATCACTCAAGGGATTTAGGCTGTTGACCCACTACCCCCTACTAAAGTGCTCACAAATAGTATAGAAGAAGCCTATACCAAGGTTAGAGATAAGTCAAAACTGAAACCATTCTTCCTAACTCCTATTGTGGAAGAGAAATTATTACACAATGCCATGATTGACTCTGGCGCTAGCACTATAGTCATGCCCAAACAAATAGTTGAAGCCTTAGGACTTAGTTGTGAACCTTTAAAGAAGGGGGTTATGCAGCTTGAAAACCATAGGTGTCATCAAATACCTCCCCTTGACTTTGTTCTCTTGCCCTAGCATCACAGTTCCACAAGATACTGTGATCATAGATGTCCCCCCCATGTTCGACCTCTACCTATCTTAGGAATTTACTTCAAAGATAGGTGGGTATCTTTCTTTGGATTGGTCACACTTGATCCTAAGGACCAAGCACATAGCTAAAATGAAAATAGTGTCTAAGGCTTTGCATTCGGAACATGTGGCTGATGAATCCATGATCAACTTTGAGGTTGTCCATACCTCTTTCACCAAGGAGGAAATGTATGGCACCGAGTTATTAGAGGATGAAAAAGTGACCAAAGATTGGACCGATCAAGAAGAGGTCCTCTTAAGCGAATACATAGACACTAATCCTTTTGGAAACTATTATGCTATTGGGTTAGGCACCTATTCCATATATAATGAAGATCAAGATATTTTGAACGTCATTAAGGAATCTGAAGGTGATCATGCCTCAGAGTTGTGGATGATGCACTTTGATGGAGCAAGATGTAAAGTTGGGGCAGGAGCTGGGATATGTTTGAAATCCCCACACAAAGAAAATACACTGAGGTCTTTCCACTTCCAGATCACTTGTTCGAACAATGAAGTTGAATATGAAGGCCTAGTGCAAGGTCTAAGCCTTGCAAAGTGGATGGGCATCAAGCAATTAATGGTGTTCAGAGATTCTGAACTAGTAGTCAACCAAGCCCTAGGGGTCTCTGCTATAAAGAATGTTTGCATGCAATCCTATAGACATCGAGTTTGAGACCTGATCAAAGGTTTTGAAGCCTTCAACATCCAGGTAGTGCCCCAAGAAAAAAATGTTGATGCGGACCACATGGCCGCAATCATATCTCAGTTTGACCCTGTCTCTGACCTAATTCATAACAAACACTCTATACGAGTGATAGTCCGACCCGAAATTCTAGATAATGATCAGAGCTAGAAAGTGTTTGACAACAATGAACACATCGCCTCATTCATCCAACAATTGAGAGAGTTTTCCGACCAACTCCAACCAAAGATTGTCGAGGCCTATGACGAACAAATCATTCAGCTAAAGTCCAACAAGCTTCTGAAAGGATTGGTCACCCTCGAAAACCTATTCGATTGTGACGATGCAAGAAATGAAAAACAAAATTTTGTAGTGAACAAAAGCGACTATGCAAACCTTCAGGTTGGAGATGGAAGAAATCTCAAAGTCGGGAAGAATGTTCCACATCATGATAAAGAAAGGCTCATCAACTTCTGTGAGAAATATAAAGTAGTGGCCTGGTCATATGATGACCTCGAGGGATATGATCCTAACATCATCCAGCATACGATAGAGCTGACAGAAGGTGCAAAACCAGTCCACCAAAAACAAAGGCCAGTGAATCCGAAGATTGAAGCCTTGATGGTGCAAGATCTAACAAAGCTAATTCAGTCTCAAATCATCTTCTCGATCAAACACAACACATGGGTATCCAACCTGGTTCCAGTCTGAAAGTAGAATGGCTATATCCACCTATGTGTTGACTTTCAGGACTTGAAAAGAGCATCCTTAAAGGACCACTACCCACTGCTTCCATGGAGTCAATCTTGCAAATAGTGGCAAGATCAAAAATGTTTTCTCTACTAGATGGCTTCTCTTATTACAACCAGATCTGGGTCAAAGAAGAGGGTCAACACAAAACGACATTCACTACCAAGTGGGGAACGTTCGCATATGCTAAAATTCCCTTCGGCCTCTCAAATGTGGGAGCCACTTTCCTGCGGGCAATGGATATTGCTTTCATCGAATTGATCGACAAGATTATCCTAATCTATTTGGATGATCTGACTGTATTCTCCAAGCATAAGGATGATCACTTTGATCACCTTGAGATGGTTTTCAAAAAATTCCAGGATTTAGGGTATCTTTTAACCCAAAAAATTGTCTTCAAAGTACTGTAAGGCAAGGTATTGGGACATGTAGTGTCCAAAGAAGGAATTGCGATTGATCTCGAGCGAGTGAAAGCAATCAAAGAGCTTCCCCTACTAGTCAACAAGAAAGGAGTCCAGTCTTTCTTGGGGAAGGTAAATTTTGTAAGCAAATTCATTTTGGATCTTGCAGGAATAATCAGACCAATCACCTTGATACTAAAAAAGGATCAATTATTCAAATGGACTAAATAAGCAAGAGAAGCCTTCAAGAAGGTTAAGGACGCTATTTCCTCAACTCCTGTACTGGTCAATCTAGACCTGTCGAAGGACTTCGTAATGTATGTATTCAACAACAAGTTAAGCTTACTGTCTTAACTCAAAAGGATGATGAAGGAAAGGGAGAACATCCGATAACATTTCACTCCCGGACCTTAAAGGAATATGAGATGAACTACAACTTTGTTGAGAGGCAAGTGTTTTCTATTGTTAAGGGACTCAAGAAGTTTCGACACCTCATATCTTTCAATAAGGTGATTGTTCATGTTGCAAATTCCAGTGTGCCTGAATACATCATGGACAGATAAATCATCGAAAAGAGGGCCAATTAGATCACTGAGATCCTTGAATATGACATTGAGTTCAAGCCTACAAAGATCATCTAAGGAAGAGGACTGTGTGAATATTGGTACACGACAAGGAAATGATAGCTAAATAAGAGCAACCAGAGCTAGTTCTAACCAATGAGTTTGAATCCAAAGGCTACTGGTTGGTGGACAGAATAAGGTTTATGCATACCAAAAAATATTTATCAGGCCTTCCTTCTCAAAAGAGAAGATTCTACAGACTACAAAACAACATATATGTGCTTATCGAAGGGATCCTTTTCAAAAGGAACTTCAACGACATTCTATTGTAGTGTGTCACCATGGAGTGAGCAAAGAAGATCCTCAACACTTTCCAAAGTAGTCCCGTGGGTAGACACTTCTCTGTGAAGACCACCATCAAAATCATGTGCACTGGGTACTTCTAGCCCACGTTATTCAATGACTCGTACTCCTTGGTAAAAACCTACAAGGAATGCCAATTCTTCACAAGAAGGAGGGAAAATTCCATAATGCCTCTCAACCAGATAATGGTTGATGAGCCTTTCACACAATTGGGCCTTGATTTTATTGGGATGATCAATCCCACCTCCAAGACTGGATACAAATGGATCCTCATGGCCATGAAATACTTCACTAGATGGACTGAGGCCATGCCCCTCAAGAATGTGACAAAGGTGGAGATAGTGGACTTCCTTGAGGAACTAGTGATGAGATTCGGCCCACCAAAGACCATCATCTCTGATAACACCAAGGATTTCCTAGGCTCTAAGGAATGTCAACTCGCACTCACACATGGCATATTCTTGAAAATGTCATCAAATTACTACCCGCGGTGGAATGGCCTGGCTGAGTTGACTAACAAAAATTTAATCTAACTCATTAAAAGAATTGGGTTGAAACACCAAAAAGAATGGCATAAAAACCTTCGAGCAGTGCTCTCAGCTGATTGCATAACTCCCAAGCAAGTCCTCAATACTTCGTCGTACAAGCTAGTGTATGGGAAAGAAGCACTATTGCCTATCTCTATGGAGATTCTGGCGATGCAACTACTCAAATCTCTCGAGCTAGAACAAAATGGTGCCATGGAGGTTTGATTGGCCGAGTTGCTGGAAGTACAGGAAAAAAGGGAAAAGGCACTAATAGCCATGTCCAACCACCAACAGGTGGTTAAGAGATGGTTCAACAAGAAATCCTTGGACCAAGGTCTAAAGTGTGGGGACCTAGTGTTAAAATTCAACGAAAGGGCTGCAAAGCCAAGCCAACACAGAAAGTTCAACATCTATGGGAAGGCCCTTTCAAAATAATTCAATGCAAGCAACACAATGCATTCTAATTAGAAAATATGGAGTAGGAAGCATTGGGTATTCTGGTTAATAGAATTCACCTAAAACTATTTAATTAGGCTTCACAATTATTCTACCAGTGTAAATATGTGAGTAGTGTAATTATTTTTCTTTTGTGTTTTTGTCGGTTGGTCTTTCAATTAATTTCATCTATGCAAGGAAGCAGAAAATAAATGGAACCCATTATTGCAAAAAGCAGAGAGAACTAACTTATGACTCATTAGGCAGAGAAAAATGACACCCATATGAAAAATTGAAATGAACACATATATGCAGAAAAAGAAAAGAGAACCCACATTGCAAAATCAAAAGGCAAAGGAGACAAAATTTTAATATAAGTTGTATATTCATTATGTATTGAAATATATACGTTAGTAGTACATTTCAAAATAGCTCTGAGGTCATGCTTTTAGAGTATATCTATATATTTTGTGGTTTCTTCATATATATTTGCGGTAAGGCCTTTTTAGGCATATATACAAAAAATGGGTTAACAAAGTGATGATTTCTTAAAACATAAGTTTTTTATTCTCGAGCAAGAGCAATGGAAGCATCAACAACAACATTTGGGGCATCATCTAGAATAACATCATCAACAGGACCAACAACAACAGCATCTGTAGGAGCAATGGCGAGTGGCGGAGGGAACACCAAGTTGCTGAAGTTAGTGTACCAGTCAACGTCGTAGAAGGGCACCACATTGTAGCAGCGAAACATGAAGTGGTAGGCATGGGTCACCCTTTGACGATGCTCTTCGTGTGACTAGATGTGAAACCCACTTAAGAACAACACCCATTGTAATATTGCATCTTTTTCAATATAATTTCAAAGGTTACTCGTCGTCGGAAGGCCCAGACCAAATGAAACATTTGCCACCACCTCTCCAAGACCACCTAAGTAGTGCTTTGGAAATATTTCAAGCACCAGGTGAAGAATAATTGGCTTGGGAAGCTGAATATCAAGTAACGAGGCAACAAAGTGAGAACACATGTTAGTATTGACTCGATATTTATCTCATACTCAATACAATCCCTCCCTAGAACCCACTTCATGGCTATGATAGCCAATGAATGCTTATTTTTGGTCATTCTTTTCAGTCGCCTATTCAATATTTCACCTAGGAATGTTGTCTAAGACTTGTTACAAACTAGCCTAATGGGAGTATTCATGGTGCTAAGCTTTATGCAAACTGTTTGGTACTAATCTCTATGCTATTGCCTAAGTCTAGAGCTCTACACAACTACTAATGCCAAATTCTGCCTAATTGCCTATTACCAATTCTTTCCAAATTGCTAAGTGTGATTTTTCTATTTCCTAAGTGCCTATTTATAGAAATAGCCAAGATATGCAAGGTAATTTGTGTGCCATAAGCATGATGCTAATCGAGTACTAACTTGAAAATCCCACTGGAGAGCTTGCTTGAATTTCCCACCTAGTTGTGTATGTTGGGTACGGTTTGTTGCATGCAAGGTTAATAAGAGCTAATTAATTAGCACAAGTTGGTGACATTCCTCAGTGGTAGTCTGCACGACCAAATGCTAAGGTGTCGCATTGCAAGAATTTTCCAAACTCCAAGACAAAATGTAAAAAATTTCAAGTACTTATTGCATATTTGGGCTTAATCATTCCTTTTGAGATATTAATTTCGAAAGCATGCGAAAGCTTAGGCTACCTTCAATCACCGGCTCAATTTCTAAGAAAATAACACCATAGGAAATCATTACCAAATGTCATTATGAATTCTTGTCATTTCAAAATGGCAAGGAATTCATTTCACACAAGCAGAGAACTGGCGGTACATGTCAAATTTAATGCTAAAAGGTGAGCATTGTTGGCTACCCCAAGAAAGAAATAACTAAGTATTTCATGCAAGAAGCTAACATTGTGAAAGGTTTTTGAGCACGCTACCTAGAGAAAGAGTGTTGAGCACGGACAGAGCTGAAGTGAATTGTAGAAAATTTGAGCATAGCAAAGATCTACAACAAAAGGAAAATGGCAGAAAGTTCTCAAACAGAAGCGTAAGGAGAGGCAACCCAAAGCTTTTTGACGTCGTGTGTGCAACGCCAGCCACCTATATCTTTGAAGACATCTCTAATGCTTTTCATGGGATACCAGAGAAGCCATAGTGGGTAAACACGTGGGCCTTAGAAAAGTAAAAAACCCACAAAGACTAGAGCCAAATAAAGGAGGAATGGGATAACATTCATGATCCCATCCTCGCAAAGAACCCTAAGACTCTTAAGGAGGCAGCCTGTGAGAGGATGAAGAGAAATAGCGACCCAGATTCTTTGGCGCAGAAGCAATGGTTCAGCGGGCTTCCATAGTATATGGTCCTATTTGTGCAGTACTTCCCAGAACTAGTTGACGAGGCCATTAATCATTTCAACTTGGATACCAACACCATCGAGGGTTGGGAGTTGAGAGTTAATATTTGCAAAGAAGCTATCTGGAGTATGCTATGTATCCCTGAACAAAGCTCCAAAGTGGACGAAATGGAGTCATTCACTCTAGCAAAGGGGGAGGAAATATGGAGAACCAAAAAATTGGCTCTGGATTTTTATAACAAAGAAACCCAAAGGCCCAAGGAAGATCTGAAAAAGCCACCACAGATTCCAGTGACACACAATGTTTTCCCCATAGACCTATAGGATGCCTTCTCAATGATGGTCTTTGCTTGTGGCCTGGACACTGGCAAGTATGTTCAGGAATTCCAATTAGGCTTGGGGTTCCAGTTGTGCAAGAAAAATTCCTTTTTCTGGTATTACTTTGCAGAATTCATTGTTGGGAAGATGCTGAGCCAAATAGAGGAATACAAAACATAGCATAGGTTCAGGTTTCCTTCTTTCCTTTCCCATATTTTTTTGCATTAGAACCCCGACTTCTTCAAAAAACATATGAGGTTGGCTATATTTGATGGAAAGGCAAGAAGAAGATCAGTTTCTGTGTGGACTCCTCTCCTCTCCTCAACTTATGATTACTATGCATTTTTGGATTATTTCTTGACTCTAATTTTGCAAGATTTGAGTGAGGATGGCGGTCTTTATCGACTCACCATGGACTAGACATAATACATGCAGAATTTCACTCTAAAATGTGACTGGTGTCTCGAAGAATATTTCACATTCATTCAGATGTGTGGCTTTATTAGGGAACCATTCCGGATTTTGACATGTCTCACAAACTGAGTGTTGGCCCTCGAAATGTTCCAGCAAGTATCAATTATTGACTATACTTTTTGCAGGGGACTAGCCAAGAAGAAAATATTTTTCACCTGCCTACCAAGCTTTAAATCAGTGGTAATTGCCAAAAAGAAGACGCATAAGCTACTAGAGGTGAAGCTAGCTCATCTGGGGCTAGTATGGATTTGTGACAAATGGCATTACAACCCTAGCAATGACTTACCAAATGAACATGTCAAGGTAATGCACAACCCCCGGCCATATTAGGAAAAGCGGTGAAACCCACAGAAGGATCGGGATGATCTATTGGTCAACCTAATTCACATTCCCACAAATGATAGTAGGCTGCCATGGCTTAAGTTCTACTTCCCTTCGGTCAAGTATGATGAGAAGCACCAAATAGGGGCCACCCTTCACAATGAGTTGTCAAGAAAAGAAAATTGGAGCAAGGAAAGGATTAGAGATTTATGGGTTTACCACCAAGAGATCAAACACCTTGATACCCCCTATTAGGGCATAAAGTCGGATGACCAATTTGATAAGTTGTGGAATGACGTGCATACTAATTTTGGCATGAGAAATGATGGAGATACTGACCCTAAGGAGACTGAACATACATAGGGAAGGGAAGGAGAAGGAAATAGAAGTACAGATGGCCCCAGCATAGCCAAAAGAGAAGGTAATGAAGCAGCCTAACAAGGTTTCTTCAAATGTGCAGATAAACATATTGAGTGTGAGGGCCTTGATGACTCATACTTGGACCGCAAAAAGAACCAAAAAAACCTCACAACAGTAGTCAGAGGCTATGGAGATGGACGATTCCCCACCCGTCAAATGACAGTGGTTGGAAGTAGCTTTTGGAGAGAGTTTGCAAGAGCCCAAAGCAAGCCAGGATCTCATAGCGAGCCAAGGATTGCAATCATCTACACCTCAGGTATCTCTCACTCCCTCTTTTCTTGCTTCACAATCTCTAGTTTCATCCACTATCTCTACATCAACCATCACTTCAAGTGTTGGCCCTTCCTTCTCTACTATTGTTACAATAGTTGTGGGAGGTTTCTCCTAGTTCTCCCAGGTGGGACCATTTGTTTTTACCCCTTCACAGACTTTCCACCTTTCGCTACAGCCCAATCCATAATTGCTATCGCTTCACCTTCTACATTCGTGGCCACCATTGATACCCCTCCTACTACTACTATATCGGGCCCAGATCAATTCGCCGAGTAGTTGGAATCTACCATGACTCCGCTACCACCACAACACCTGATGAGTCCTCCCACTGGTTCATAAATCGGGCTTTGGAATATCCCTCCATTCTCCCCACTTACATTCAATCTTCTGAAGAAGAAAAAATCTGGAACCACTACCCCCTAGTTCCCTTTCACCCTTCCTCTCAGTGTGCCCTTCGCAGGTGGGCTAGTTAGGTCACTGACACAATTTATAGTGGAGGGTGATAAAACAAAATAGGTGCAAGCTATCAAGATTCAGAAGCAAAAGGCCAAGGATGCTAAGCGGCCGGTCGAGCCAAAGGTACAAACTATTTTCAATGAGGCTCAACAATTGCTGCATTTTGCAACCATGTACCCAACCGTCATCAAACCATAGAGAGAGATGCAACTCGATGATTACATGTATGCCATGGGACTTGATTTGAGCATAGCTTGGCTGCAAGATAAAGCTGAGCATATGGAAGAGACACAACGGGTGGTGACCACTGACTTCTTCAAGTCCAGTCTCCAGTTGAAGAAAAGGGAGGAGGAGTTGAAACTTGTAAAAGAAAGGATTGAGGTATTGCTGGCGAAGGACAAGGTAAGGATACTATATTTGGAAATGAGGTCATTCAGTTAAAGACAAACACAATTCCCAAGGGTCTAGTTGTACTAGAAAGAGTGTTTGATAATCAAGATAAGACAAAGGCTAATCATACTATTTCTCATCCTGATGACTTGGAAGAGATAAATCTTGGAACATAAGCATCCCCAAAGAAGGTGTCTATTGGAAAGAAAATGTCACCAAAGGTGAGAAGGATGCTAATTGACTTATTAAGGAAGTTTAGGCATGTGTTTGCATGGTCCTATGATGACCTTAAGGCATACAGGGAGGATCTTTTCCAACATGAGATTCCTTTGCGTGATGATGCCAAGCTATTTAGACAAAAGCAAAGGCCTATTAATCCCACCTTGGCCCCCAAAATGCAAGAAGAATTAATGAAACTAAGGGATGTAGGAATCATCAAGCCAATCAGACATTCATCCTGGGTATCAAACTTGGTACCAGTAAGGAAGAAAAATGGAGACATCAGGTTATGTGTAGATTTCAAAAATTTGAATGTGTCTTCATTAAAAGACAATTATCTGTTACCCAATATGGAAGCCATGTTGCAAAGGGTGATAGGTTGTGAATTGATGTCTATGATGGATGGATTTTTTGGTTATAACTAGCTTATGGTCAAAGAGTCTGAGCAATTTAAGACAACTTTCACCACACCATGGGGAACATCTGTTTATGTAAGAATTCCATTTGGTCTAACAAATACAGGGGCTACTTTTCAAAGAGCCATGGATGTGGCATTTTCATATTTCATTAACTTGTTTTTGGTGATCTACCAAGATGACTTGACAGCATATTCTAAAAAGGAAGAGGATCATTGTGAGCATCTGGAGAAGATATTCATTAGAGCCTTGGAGTATGGTTTTTCTTTAAATCCAAAGAAATATGTGTTTGGAGTACTAGAAGGAAAATTATTGGGACATATAGTTTCCAAGGATGGAGTAAAAATTGATCCAGAGAGGGTAATTGCAATTGATAAAGTTCCACAACCCTGAAGTGTCAAAGGAATACAATATTTCTTTGGACAAATAAGTTTCTTAAGGAGGTTTGTGACAAATTTTGCTGAGATAGTTCACTCTATTTCCAAAATGCTCAAGAAAGGAGCCAAAGTTGAATGGGATAGAGAGTCTGTGCAGGCCTTCCAAGCCATTAAGCAATCAATAAAGGAGGGTCCTATGTTAAGAACCCCTGATTTTTTGAAACCTTTATAGATTTTCTCATTTGCTTCTTTCCACACAATTGCAGTTGTGTTGTTGCAAAAGAATGCATAAGGTTTTGAACAGCCTATAGCCTTTTTCAGAAAATCTCTACAAGTTGCAAAGCTTAAGTATGATATAAATGAAAAATAGGCATATGCGTTGGTAAAAGCAGTAAAAGCTTTTAGGCCTTATTTGATGGGAGCTACTGTAATTGCATATGTACCTAGTGTTGTTGTTAAGCACATTTTCACACAGCAGGAAGTGTCAGGAAGAAGGTGTAGGTGGATAAATAGGATCCAGGAATTCAATATTGAGGTCCAGATTACCAAACTGGTGAGAGGACAAGGATTGGCCAAGCTCATGGCCCAAAGTAATCTGGAAGAAAATCAAATAAATTTGCTAGAAGATGAAAATAGATCACACATATGTGATATGGAGCATTCTGAATGGTATAGAGATGTGATATATTATTTGCAAAAAATGAAATGTCCTAACAACTTGAGTGAAAATGAGAAAAGAACATTGAAGTTACATGCTATCAAATATGTTATCGTAGATGGAAAGCTCTAGTGGAGAAATGGAGAAGGTGTCTTGCCGAAGTGTGTTGACCAAGATCAAGCACAAGAACTTCTAAGTGAGATGCATGGTGGAGTTTGTGGAGGACATTATATGGCTAAAACAACTGCACATAAGATAATGAGGGTTGGATTCTAGTGGCCTACAGTTTTTAAGGATGCACACCAACTAGTGAAGACATGTGATGCTTGTCAACATTTCTCTGGTAAGTTAAAGTTTTATGGTAACTTGCCTTTAAAACCAGTTATAGTACAAGCTCCATTTCAGTAGTGGGGTATTGATTTTGTAAGAGAGATAGCAAGTAAATATAGTGGAGGCCACTGATTATTTCACCAAGTGGGTGGAAGCAATTCCAACAAAGAAAGCCACTAGTAAAGTGGTAATTGATTTCCTGATGAGCAACATATTGACTAGATTTGGAAGTCCAGAAAGGATTTTATTAGACAATGCAATGTGTTTTAGATCTAAAGAATACATAGAATTTTTTGAGAAGCATGGCATCCAAATTTCTTATTCATCACCATACCACCCACAGGGAAATGGACAAGCAGAATCAAGCAATAAAAGCTTGATGAAGATTATTAAAAGAATCCTAGATCAGAATAAAAGGGCTTGGGATTCTAAGCTGAGATTAGCAGTCTAGGCAAATAGGGTAACTGTGAAGAAGGCAATAGGTTGTGCCCCATTTGACTTGGTTTATGGGATAAATTACAGGTTACCCCAAAACAACTTAATGGAAATGTATAAGTTTTTCCAGATGTATGATAATGAAATTGATGATGAGATGTAATTGAGAATGGAAGCTCTTATAGAATTAGATGAAACCAGGAGGGAAGCTCAAAAGAGAACTGCAAAGTTGCAGTTGCAAGTAAAGAATTTGTATGACGAGGGAAACTACCAGGAGTTTCAAAGATGGAGATTTTGTTTTAATGTGGAATGCCAGACTGGAAGATAAAGGGAAACATGGGAAATTTGATGCAATCTGGTTGGGTCCATTTTTTATTAATGGTAAGTGGGGTGAAGATTCGTACTTCCTCCAAGATATGGTAGAGCATATTCTTGAACTGCCAGTTCATGGACAGTTCTTGAAGTTATACTTCACTTGAAGTATTCTTTTCCATGAATAGTAGTTTAGGTTTGTATATTTTGTATATATCTTGTACATAGTTTGGGTTGTTTTGTCTGAACAGTCCCTTTTTGGTCGTCTCTGCATCTTGGTCTGCTCTTCCTAAGATTCTGAATTCTCACTTCATTCCAGTGGAATGAACATCCCCAACTGGAGCCACTGATGGAACTTCAAATTTTTGCTCCTTATGTTCCATTCCTACCTTGCCTGGTGTTACTGGTCTTCCATGGTGTTGGAAATTTTTTAGGGTTGGGGTTTTAGCTTTACCTACATGTAAAACCCTTGTGTTTATTTTACGCCTTGGTTGGGATCTATTTCGATGTTACTTTTTGAGGGGTTTTAAAATGACTTATGTCCTATCGGTTCATCTAGGCCAAGTCCCTTTGTTTTAATTTTATTTCCTCCGCAGGGTTTTATTTTCCTAAGTCCCGGTTGGCCTTGTGTTTCACGGTTTTAAAATGACTTATGTCATTGTTTACCATCCGCTTAGTGATGTCCCCTTGTCCTCTTAATAATTTTTTTGTTTTGCAAAAGGATGAAATTCACGCGACTGTTGATCAACTGTCATCTGATCTCAGTCGTTGCCCACCATCCCGCGATGGCCCCACCACAGTGCTTTGGTTGATCGCGATATCACGGGCGGGTGCCACGTGGCCTTTTGGGCAAGGCTAAAGGAGATAAGTTTGGTTGACCGTCGATCAATTATCATCATATCTCAACGGTTTCCCACCATCGCGTGATCGGAAGTTACAAGGTTTTTACTGATCGTGATATCACAGGCGGGCGCCACGTGTCTCATCTGACGAAGTCGAAAGAATAAGAGAAATATTGTTTGGCCTTAATACATTAAAAGGTGGATTACTAAAGTGTTCTTGAGACACAATGTTCTAAATCAACGGATTTGTTATAATCAAGGTGGGAAAGCTGCTTGATGGTTAATGACAAGGTTGGCGACTGTGTTGAACGAACAAGATCACTGATGCTCAAGATCTACGATTGCCCGCCATCGCGTGATCTAAAATTGCAGGATCTTTACTGATCGCGATGTCGCGGGCGACCACCACGTGGACTTCTTTGGTAGCGTATGGTATGGTGGGCCCCTTATTGTCACCTTGGCAATTGTGTCAGCTTGCTTTGAAGGGGGTCATTTGATGATTTTATCTAACTGAAGGATCGATGACTAGAATTTAAATATGCATCAAATATGGTTGGATTCATTCATGCAGCACATGAGTGAGCTTTAATGGCGGATCAGAAACTTACTGGCACAATTTGATTGAAATAAAATCAATTCTCCTACTTTATTTGTATTACAAAGCATTCAAGTATTTTGCAGAGCAGTTTCAAGAGCTGAAAGCGAAGTTGTGAATCATTGTAGCTAGAATTTGGGACTTCTGGAAACAAAGCTGTGAGTTAATTTATGTGTCTTCCAGTCATTCTGCACTTAAATTTGGGAAAAAAAAATTGTGCTTGTCATTGAGCTTGTTGATAAATGTGTTAGGGCTATAGTTTAATTATAGCTGTGAGAAATTGTAGTGTTTTGTTCTGTAATTTCCTATCTTTGGTTCGTCCTAGCTATTTGAAGTGTAACGTTGTAAAGAGGCCCTAGTTTGTCTGAGATGGCACTGCCAAAGCAACATTCTGGCCAGGTTGACTATTTAAGAAGAAATTTGTACGATGATTTCCTGGATCAATTGCCCTTGTCAATGAATGATAGAAAGAAGGGATTGGTCCTAATGCAAGGGAAAATCATGGAGGAAGGGTTACTATATAATTGCTCTAACATTATCGATGCTAGGGTTCCTCTCATAGGCTTGGAAATGTTTAGATTATGGTATGGATAGAGGAATTTGCCTCACCCCTTTTCAAATGGTTGGATGTATGACATGGGGAAGCTGGTTGTACCAAATGTGATCCCTGATGTAGACCTGCTTAGGGCAGTGGCTGCAAGATATGACCCTGTCACATGGGTAATCAGGGATAATGATGGAAATGTTTTGTTGAGTGTTAATAGAGAAGAGGTCCAGCATATTTTTGACTTGAGTGAACCGAGTAAAGACTTGGTTCCTATCAATCTTGAGGAAATGAAGTAGGAATATGCAAAGTTGAAGTCTCTTTTTAGAGCTAAGTTGCTTCCACCTCATTTGGCTAGAGCAGGGGGTTCAAGATTTCATATCAGCCCCAAAGACCAAGAACCTTTCAGATTAAATTGTTTTGCAAATAATTTCCTAGCCACTTTCTATTCATTGTGTTAGATTTTAGGTTTCAATCCTAGTGCGGTGATGCCCATTGCATACATGTTCATGGGGGTGCAAATACAACACCCTAACTTTTTTGTGACATATGACTTTGCTTCTTTCTTGGCTGAGAGGATACATGAAGGGTTGTCAAAGTTGCAGAAAAATGATACCGGCACTCAATTCTTTTGGTATTCTATGCTGATGCATATGTTCTTGTTCAAAAATGCTGATTTCTTCTCTGAAAGGATGAAATTAAGGCAATCAGTTGATGGAGAAAGATTGCCAGTACATATATGGGTTACAGATTTATCTTGCAATAAGGAAAGTACCAGTTATGTGCAATTTGATAATTGTTTTGCTTCTAGATTGAGGGCTAGATTGATGGTGAATGTACCTAGGATTCCTGGGGAATTACATGATTTCCTCAGGCCAAAGGGGAGGAAGCCAAAATTAAAAGTCTTCCATAACTGGGGTGACATTATCCCATACCCAGTCAGCATTGTTTTGAGGGTATATGGTTTTCAAGGATCCCCTCATATACTGCCATACAATGTGCCACCAAGAGTGGGGTTTGCAGAAGTTATGTGGCAAATAGGTTGTATTCATGAGGACAACCTCACTGGGAGGGGTAAGGGAACATTTTTTCCTAGATTATACAGTGGTGTCTGATTTTGCATTTTCAAAGGGAGGTTGGGTGCATTTTGAGAAATTCTTTGAGGATTATCATTTGAGGTGTGGTCCAAAGCGGCAACATGATCTTGAGGGTTTCTTTTCCCTTTTCAGATAGAAAATAAAAGCTGGAAAGTTTGTGCATGAATTCAACTTTCCTGAGGACCTAATTAGAAACGAGTTTGACCTAAATAAATAGGAGTTGAACAAGGAGAAATGGATAGCTTATAATAAGCTATTAGATGTTGTGCACAAAATGGATCTGAAATATGATCCACTATTGGATTTCAGTCCCCACCATAAGAAAATTGATTTTCTAATGGAGAACTTCAAAGAGATTATGGGCACCTTGAGAACCAAGAAGATAAACTTAGAATTGAGTCTGGGTGTACAGGAACAAGGTGCCAGGCCAATTGAAACAAGGCCAGCATACCAGCCTACAGAAAGGTGGCCCATTTACAGGAGGAAAAAGGATGAAAGCAATGATGAAGAAGAAGTGAACAGAAAAGGAAAGCAAATAATGAAGTTGTCTTCACAACCAGGTCCAAAATTCAAAGTGCCTAGGGCAATCAAAATCATTGATTTAGAATCATCACCAGAAGATAGTCCCCCATCACCACCATCTAAGCCAAGCCCTAAGAGGCAAAGAATTGATCAACCACAGGAGAATTTGATGGATGAAATTATTGTTACTGATCATGACATGCAGGTTGGTATGCCTTCCCCTCCTAGACTAGCTAAATTGGTTTTATTAGATTTAGATATGAAAGGTAAAAGTGTACAAGATGCAAGAATGGAAGCATGGAAGGAGTTTCTAGATGACAATACATTTGTAAAAACTCTTGTATTCTTGCAATTGGTATGGAGGATGAAATTTGAAGAATGTCAAGATAAATGTAAGAAGAGAAGAGAACTAAGGCCTGACAGGTCAGACCAGGAGAATGATGAGGAGGTAAAAGCTGAATTAATGGAAGAATTCAAGAATATCACTGTTGAAGAAGGAAGGAAACTGGTGAGTCAGGCTGGTGTATTGATTCTGCTTGAATGGGAAATTACAGATGTTGTAGCATTTAATGCTATTCTAAAGTCCAAGCATCCCTTGCAAGACTCTGAAGAAGTAGTCAAGGCAGCACTTCAAGACTCTGCTTTCAGTGAAGAGTATGAAACCTTGGAAATTTGGGCATTGGCCCCACAAGGGAGAAAACCAGATGTTTCTGACATTAATCCAAATTTTAGAGGAGGATTAATAATAAAGAGAGCTTCAAAGACCTCAACCACTGAGGCCACTAATTTGACTGTGAATGTGGCCAAATTGGCCCAAAAGACTGTTGAAAGGGAGGAGGCTGAAAAGAAAGTCCTAATGGAGAAGTATAACCTTTTGATTGAGGAATACAACAAGATGCAGCAGAAGAATGTTGAGTTGCAGACTGAGGTGGAAAGGTTTAGGTATAAACAGATTGGGGAGACATCAAGTGCTCCAAGGACCGGTACATTACCTTCCACAACAGGTTTAGTGCCTCTTGCTTCTCCAATTGTTTCCACACCAGGGTCTCCCATTCAAAATCCTTCCCTCACCCCTCCTTTAGAACAAATTGATGAAGAAATAGAGTGCTATGTTGATCCTACAAAGAAGCAGCTCATGCAAAGAATTGATGAATTACAGGCATCTTTGAGGGTAAGTGAGGAGGGATCTTTCTCAAGGAAAAAGGAGATTGTTACTATTGTCTTGAGGCATTTAAATGAAAAGGTTGATAATAACTTACTATCTATACATTCTTTATATTCTTTGTTGTTAGATGCAATAAAGAATATTGATAGGGATCAGGAGACAGTGATACCATTGATTGAAAATTGGATCCCTAGGGCCAGTGATTTGGATGTCATGTATAAGGCCTCAAAGTTTGATACAAATAATAGGCCCCAATCATTAAAGCCTACTCAAGTATTAGTTAAGTCATTGCAGGGTTTTCAAACCTTACCAGATGATTTGAGTAGGAAGATCAGGGAGTTGGTGAAGAATTTTAATGATTGGGGTAACACATTGTTACCTGATATAATTGATGAGCAAGGGAAAATCAGGTCACTCCAGCAGTGGCAGGATCAAGCAAGTGAGGTCATCAATGATCAAATTAATTTAACTTGTGATGACTCAGATTATGATTTTTTGGTGAGTTGTATGGATAAAATCATTAGTACCAGCTCATTTTTGGAATCTTTTGAAAAGGATGCAAATCAGGTAGCGGTAAAACACACCTTATAATGTCAAGGTGAATTAGGTAATTAATTTTGACTGGTCGACTGATGAAGAATACCATAAATGGGTAACTAAATATTTGACTAAGAGTAAAAAGAATGGACTACTAACAGGTGATAAACCAGATGTTGCGGTTACAATGGTTTCTAGTTTTTCTTTGATGGCAGTCTCAGCGCGGGTTTCTTGTGGTTTTTGTTGTTGCATCAACTTTCCTCAGCTGACATGATGAACAAGAATATTCTCCAAGGTGATGGCTATTGTAACAATTTTTGGAATATCACCAGGTAATCCAATTGGCTGGTGACATGTGTACTTTCTGGCCCAATGCTTGTTTGCTCCTTTATTTTCTATAAGAAGGATTTCAAGGCCAGAAGTATGGGTTAGCAAGTTAGATAATTTTTGGTCGAGTCTAGGTGAAGTTGCAGAGCAAATTGTAAAGTCTGATGGTTTTAGAGAGAAATGCAATTTAGGTTCTAGGTCATTCTGTAATAGGTTTTGAATTCATGGGGATTTAATGTTGTATAACAATACTAGCATTTGAGTTGAAATGATAAATTCAAACTCATGTCTCTCCACTATACATGCATATCTGAATTTTGAATAAGATGACTAAGGGTTGTTTCATTCATCTCACTGTTGTGGTGTGTGTGATCCTTATTTTAGCTTTAATTCAAGGAATTAATTAAAATGCTTGAATGGGATTATAGGCAAATATGTTCTGTATAAGGATTTGATAAGTAGTATTGGGTTAGAATGCATACTAATGAAATTGTAATGCAATATTGTCAGGGATCTTATATGTTATGTATTAAATATGTCATAAACCTTTAGATGCTTATGAATTTGACTCCTACAATGGATATATGGCACTGATCTAAGTTGTACTTATTCGTGTAGTTCAATAATTGTTTGTCTTTTCCTAGAGCTTGCTTCAAATTGCAAATCAATGACTATCTTATACTATGGATTGTGTTTAGTTATCTCATGCTCCAGGTAGTTGATATTATCGATGAACAACCGATTCTATTTGATATTATCCTATCGTGTTGAGCTATTAAGTGATATTATCTATTATTGTTAATGTTGTTTATAATAATGGTGTGGAGGTTGTAAACACATTAAGAGATTACCCTCCCGGGTCTTGTAGAGCCCGAAGTGTAGGAGACTTTTTTAAAGTCCTCGTCAGTTGGTCCAGGTCCTTCGAGCTGCCCTTAATTGGAATTGGAAATTCTATAGGTAGATTAGAAGACAAACCTGGTTACATTGTAAAAAACAAACCAACAGGTCGAAGGAAATCATTGCTATGGGCATTATTGCTCGTGATACGAGATCTTTACTGTTACTGGCCTGCTAGGCAATGGGAATTTTATCTATATGTATTGCTTCTTCCTTCTGAAAATGAGTTTGTAAGATACAGAAAAATTAGGGGAAAGACACCAGGCCTTTTGTATTGCTTTTAGATTATTGTATAAGACTCTCAGATTGTGCCATTGTTCAACCTTTCTATTTTCTTAAGCTATTTGATAAAACATTATATTGTGCCATTGTTGTCTTGAATTGTTTATTTGTAGAACTTATGTGATTTCAATATAAGCTTGCTAATTTAGACCATGTCTTTTGACTCTTCTTTTTAGTAAATGTATATGGGAATTATCTTATGTCATTAGATAAATTATTTAGGTTTTCATCTTTTATTTCTATTATTCTGGGACTTAGCAGATTGTTGATCGAGCCCTTAAATTGCATCCCAAAAGATAGATTTATTGTGCCTATATCTATACCTTGGTGCATTGCCTTAGTTAGATTGTTATTTTTTATATCTCCTTCCTTTTCCCATTCCAAAATCCCAAATACAGAAGAAGTCAGCTTCTTTAAAAACCCGTAGGTCACTCAGTTTAGCGCAATTGGTCCCCCCATTAACTGAGTTTCCCATAAAGGCTATTACCTTGCCAATTTTTCGCATCAACAGATAGCACGTGAAAAAATTGTCATCTTTTTCGACCTATTCCAAGAGATGGTCACCTAGGTATTGACGGTGCTTCTATGGAAGAGAGGAGGAATGTACCTTATGCTGAAAATGTTCCTGTCCCTCACCTATCAGTGCCTTATTATATAAAATTTCACTTGCAGTAAAAAAATTAATTGTCATGCAAAATGAAATAATGAAGACTAAACTATAGAAAAAAAATTCATGATAGGCAAGGTGGAATGTCAAATTTAATCCCCGGTTGCAAGTGTGTTGGTATAGTGATAGACATGAATGCAAAATGAGTGAAGCTAAATTTTTATTAACCTTATTAAAAATCACGGTTGCCCATAACAAGATGGGAACATTGAAATAGTGGTATGCATACAAAGTGTGAAACATAGATAAGATATGCTTGATAAAATGTTCAAAGAGATGTTATTTCATGGAATGCAATGATTGCAAGTTTTGCACATGTTAAGTTGTTTTAGAGTTTAGAAAATTTTAAGAAGATGTGATTGGTGTAATGTCTTTATTTTCGACCACTTCAACATTGAAATTAACTACACCTTCGGTGAGCACCAACTTTGTCAGAATGGGATTTAGTGGCTAGCATTGAGCTTTAGGGTTTGTGCTAAGTTTGTTGATGCTTTCTGGGAGTAGTTTCATTGTATGGGGTGTGTTCCAAAAATCTTGGAGGGAAATTTTATTTTTGGAAAGTGCCTATTTTTAGTAAGCTAGGCTCCTGGTGAATTCTTGAAGATATTGGCGTCCCCAATTTTTAAGTTTTGGAATATTTTCACATTTTTCAGTGTCTTCAATTGGGTGTGCGAGAAATAATTAATTGTAAGTTTTTGAATAAAAGTAATTTTAAATGATGACTTCAGCTAATTATTTATAAAGTAAAGTGACTAATGTGCCAAAAATATTAAATATAAAGTCACTTTTCAGAGCAATGGGAGGTATAAAGAGAATTTGGAAGCTCATTTGAAGATTATGCTTGGATATTACTCTATTGTGTGATTTTGGAGAGCTTTTCAAAGTTTGGAACCTTAGAACAAAAACCCTACGAGTAACTAGAGTTGGTGGTGAAACGATTCTACCCTAGCCAATTGTGGAGTTAAGCTCAGATTTTCACATAAGATTTTACAAGAAGAGATTGTGAAATTTGTGAAGTCCCTTATAGAGACAAATTATAGGGTTGAATGATTTTTGGGGCTTTCAAGGAAAAAGGTGAATATTTAATTTATGATTATCATATTGTTGAGTATTTTCATGATTGTTGTCACTGTTAATTAAAAATATAGAATGATTAGTGGAGTTTATCGATGGAAAGAGGAATCTACATATTAGTTATAGCTTCACATTAATCCTTTCACATCTTCCTTTATTATTCACCACACTTTTATTAGAGTTGTACCAAAGGAGGTTTTCTAGGAGAGTGACATGGAGGATATTAGAAGTCAAATCAATCAACACTTATGTCAAATTACTATAGAAACTTCAAGGAAGGTATCGATTGAGTGAGGAGTCATCGTACCAAGTTCACCAACCACATGCCAAGTTAAAGGTCCAAAACAAGGGGCAATTTCTCTTTAGTGTGACTTCCTTAGAGTCACCATTTCTTTTTCTAAGCCGCATCTACTAGGAGTATCCACGACCACATTAAAGA
Organism: Sequoia sempervirens; assembly: GCA_007258455.2. Taxonomy (NCBI): domain Eukaryota; kingdom Viridiplantae; phylum Streptophyta; class Pinopsida; order Cupressales; family Cupressaceae; genus Sequoia; species Sequoia sempervirens. The sequence continues at coordinate 8,703,468 of VDFB02000020.1, read as the reverse complement.
GTGAATTATAATATTGTGGCCACCTTTGGGTATAATCGTATGACTAGTAAGGGTGCAAAAAAATAAATAATTGCCATACCTCTAGAATGTATGAAGTTTATGTAATCTTCCGCCACTATCAATCTAGGTCAGAGGACTATTTATATCATTTATTGATATATCATTTTTTGGTGTGTATTATGTAAATTGTTGGAAGTGAGTTGTATTGTTATATTCGAAAATATAATTAGCATTATTATTTTTCCGTGCTTAAAATTGTATGAGAATTGCATGAAAGTCTATCATCTTTGGGGAAAAAAACTGAAACTCAATTCTAGAGTAGCAAAGGGAATATCAAATTGTTAAAAACAATAACTCATATGCTTAGAATAACAACATGGAAATTGTTTGGAAAAATTCCTAAATACACGGGGTTATGAAATTGAAAAAAATGCATATATTAAAATTGCCTTGGAATATTTCAGTGGTATCAAAGCTAGAGATCTTTCCAACAGGTGGATTTTGATGCATGTTTTTAGTAGCATAATTTTTTGATTGATTTAAGGTTTCTTGCCAACCTATATGGGTTGTGTGATTTAAAAAATTCATAGTTATCTAGCAATGGTTTAGATGGTAGACTTGTCTCTCTTAGAGAAAATCAAAATTAGATGATAGGTACTCTTCAAAATTTCTTACAAAAGGAAGAGGACAAGAAGGTGGTAATGAAAAGAGAGGCCACTAAAATTTTTGTTGAGTAGCAAGGATTATCAAATGATTTTAAAAATAAAGTTTCCTTGGATGAGTTTTTGGGAATACTTGAAGAAGGAAATCCAAGTAAGATAAATTTATATAACTATATTGGAAAATTGATAAAGGAAGAAAAAAAATAGAAGTTATTAAAGAGATCGATAAGAAAGAAGAAGAATCAAAGGTACAAGAAAATGCCTTAATTCAAAGGTATGCATGACCAAGTTCCAAAATGATTTTATTGAAGGATTTGTAGTAAAAAATGATGGGAATTTTCTAACAGCAACCTTGGCTACAAATTCAAATCAATTCGGTAAAGTGTATGAAATGAATGGCTCCTATGATGACACCATTGGATGGTATGAAAAAATTTCTAATTTTGGTTTGTCTACTACTAGCACTTCAATATCTTTGCGTGAGTCCAGCATTCATGAGGAAGGAAATGAATTAATCACATTACAGAAAAACACATCAAATGTAGTGGGGAACCAGGAAATGTGTGATGAATGACTAAGGAGGGATAAGGAAGCAAAATTGATAGCTACTCAAGAAAACCATTTACCAAAAATTAAGGAAAAGGTTTCTCACATGGACCTTCTTATGACATCTCTAATTATAAAAAGAGTGTTTTGAATCAATAAAGTTATGAGGTGGAATTCCTAAATGATCCAAATGAAAAGTGTGCAAATGATAAAATTATTGAGATCACTAATGCTTTTTCAAAAAAAGAGCAAGATGAAGTTGAGTATGTTGAAGTTTTTAAATCAACATATAGTGAATAATTTCTACATCACTTTAGTGAGAATAGTTTAGATTTTGGGAAGGAATTTCTAATGTAAAATGTATATCAATTTGATTTCCCAGCAACACCTATGGATAAAAACATCCGTGTTAGCTTCATCCCTTTTGATTTGGAAGGTGATTTTTTCTAGGGAAAAACCATTCAAAAGGAGCACAACGAGCATACTTGTTCAGATCAAAACCCTCAACTCATAAGTCCATGGGATCCAGGTATTTTTACACTAAAACATGGTGGAGAGAAAGCTCATGATGATTTTTCTTTCAAACACAATGATGTCCTTACCACATAACATAGAATGTGTAAATAAAATATCATAGAGTTGACTAAATTTAAGGGTTAGGTTCTTGAAGATAAATCTGAAAATTTATTGTGTGGAGCTGATTTTCATCAAACACTTAATGAGTTACATAATTTGAAGAATCAATTGATAGTCACTGAAGATAAGGTTGTGGCAGCCTTAACTCATTTTTACAACTCACACAAATTTGTTTAAGAACTTTTTTGGAAGGTACAAGTTGAAGAGAGACAAAAGGGAATTGAAAGAGGATCCTCTCTTGTAGATTTATAGGTAATCAAATAAGCCTTGAGAATAATGAATTTAAATTACTTGAAGATAGGGATTGTTTTATCAAGTTTGTTGAGGATAAGGAGAAATAGGTTGATGAACTCAACCTAGAATTATGTTTGGTTCAATTTTCACTCTACAAATCTGCAAATCCGTCATCTATTGCACCTACTTTGAAGGAACAAGAATCTAACACAAGAATTATGGAAGTCAAGAAAATAATTGATGAAATTATTGAGTTTCATAGGGATTGTAATTTGGAGCCAAGCTACCCTTGGATACATGAAGAAGAATGCATGAGTCATGGAATAATGCATGATGATTTCAATGTTCTTCGTACTAAAAAGTTTCAAAATGATAATTTATGGGAAGGACATCAAGAGTGTTACACCCCGATTGTATAGTTACTATTACTACATAGGGTAAAATGGATTATAATGAGAATTTTGAAGATGAACAAAGTATGATGTTCCTTGTTATCAATATGAGTGTTTTTCACATTTGATGATTGTATTATTTAATGTTACTTCAATTGATGTTATTCTTGGTAAAATATTGCATTTATGAGAATAGAAGGTTATTGAATTGTGATTATTCTAACTTCTGACATGTTTATGTATACTGATTATGTTACGAACATTTGACTGTTGTGAGCATGTGTCAGTGGATGCAGGTATATGAACCATTCCTCTAGGAGGAGGGGAAGTATCACTCGAGAGAGAGGATCTTGGTCGGGTAACTGGTAAAGTAAACTATTTGAGCATACACACACGTCGTTTTAGATTGAGTGAACTGAGTTAGTTGTGTGGGTTATAGGTAAGTCATCCTTAGCTTGTATGTTTGCATTAGGAGTCTTGTTTACTTCTGTATGCATTTATGAGTGATGTTTATCTATATATTTGTCTTGTGATATTACGATCATATGGATAGGAGGGATGTAGGTGAAAGTATGTTTATATGTATGCACATGTGTTTCAGGATGATCTAACGACATGTATATGCATATGTGTAGAGATACCACACTTACACACCTATCTGCATGATGGTAACGTAAATGAATGTAAGTGAATCAGATGTGGACATATATACATATATATAGTATATACACGAATCCATAGGGATATGCATATCGATACGAGCGTACGTTGGCAAATGGATATGCTCATACGGATGCATTGATATGGTATACCTACACATACGTGTACATAGAGGTATATATATATATATACATATATGTATATATGCACACATCTTGTATTATGTGGATATTATTATTATTATTATTGCCTTACACACACACACACATATATATCGGATGTATGTTGACTTGATCACAATATATATATTTGATAAATATATATATATATATATGTAAATATATATTAATATTATATATATTATAGTTAAATAAATACACACACACATATATATATTATAGTAAGGTATTTAATATATATATATATGCATATTATTTATAAACTATAAATATATATATATATATAATAAAATATATAATTTATATAGTTTCAACTTTGGAAATCAAATTATTTCTAAATCAATTAAATATTATCATTCAACTTTGGAAATCAAATTAAATTCTGAATCGATTTGATATTATCATGTAAACTTTGGAAAATCGAATGGATCGAATTGAGAAATATTTCAATTCACGATTTTGGACTTTGGCTTATGTATGCCAATATAATCAAAAGGAATTTGAATCACATACGACATTGAAGAAATCACGCGACACCTACAAGTTAATACACAGGGAGTAATTTTTAAAGTCATTTAAATATTTGACTTGGTTGAATCCATAGTTTGATTAAAATCAACACAGTAATTGATATTCTATCAACTCAACCTGAATGATAGTCGATGAAGGCTATGTGTTGAAGAATTATGATTGACTTCTTCTCTGAAATATGAAAATCATGCCATCTTATGAGTTTGGCACCACCTCCGAAATCAAATTTTGTAAGTGTTGATTTATGAAATTCTCCATGTGCTTTTGGAAATAGTCTTCACATTGTTGGAAAAATTGGAAGTCGACTCATCTTGTTAAATGCTAAGTACTTGTTGGAAATGCTGCCACCTCCAGGTTGAATGTTTCAAATGGTAGTGGTGTCATTTCACATGCCATGGTTGTAGGGAATGTTGGAGGCTGGGATCACTATAAATAGTCACCCAACTATCTTAATTCACACTCATTGACCATTCACATTATCTTGCTTAGATTTTTTCATTTGTGATTACCTTATGCTTCATTGTGTATCACCTTGTGCATTTCTATATGTTCATTCTTCAATTTCTGAGTGAACAATAGTTGCAACCAATATTCAATTCCTATGTGAATAATATTTGCAAACTAGTAATTAGTTTATGAGTGAAACATTATTGTATCCAATTATCATGTTTCTGAGAGTTCATTAATACCTTTGTGAGGGACGAATTCTACCAAAGGAATTCGTCATTATCTATTGCCTATTTCTGAGTGTGGAAAGACTGAATTTTGTAAGGAAGAATTTTTTAATTTTTGTAGTGTTGGGAATTCATTGGAGAAGTTGGATTGAGCTATAGTGAAGGAAGCTTCATCATCATTTTGGGGAAAAGAAAATACAGGCATGGGATATTCTTCTTCTATCTATTTGGAAGAATTATAATGTTGCTTAATTAATATTTTTTGTCTGTGCATAGGAAGTGAATTTATTTGTCTTCTGAGAAAGGAAAATGATGCATTCTAGCTATGTTATACATTGTTTGTAAGATCTCCATAATAGGATAATGATGTTTGCATTAGTTACTATTTATTAGGTTGGAATGAATGCAAGATTCAAGTAAAGTTCAACCAGCTAAGTTATTAGTTTAACTCAGGAAAGCTTGTGTTACTCCTAGGATAGAATTCTAGTATGGGAGGGAACTTGTGTACGTACTTGTTAAGCAGATTCATTTCTAGTAGTTTAGTATGTTGTAGGTTGTCTGAGGTACGGATTATCCATTGAAGGACAATACCTATGCATAGTGTAAGATATCCTTAAGTCAAATCAGCCCTGAATAGTGTATGTGATAGATGACCCTCAGTAGAACATACTGAATGAAACACTTTAGCCAAAGTAGTGTTATGTACGATATCCACTTAGACTATGTGATGGTTGAAACTACACTGTCAGTTCACCATGATCTCGTATTACATACCAGTTTGAGAGTTGTTGGATTGTACATGTTCTATTTATGTAGGACACAACACTATGCTTAGTTGTTTGTCGTTATCAATTACTCTACCAATCTCTTCATCAAAGGGAAGGGCCATCTATCGAATGATAGATGTGCGGGGGACTGCATTATGAGTTTGTGGTTGGCAAAAAAGTGCCTAAGTGATGCTTCTCCTCCACAGCAGGCGACTAAAGAACCAATATTTTAAAGGATGGATTCCTAGACCTTCTTACTACTATTTGTTCAAAATCTCTATGAGATATGTATGTACTTGTATGCTCTCTTACTCTGATGTATAGTTGAAAGAAAAGGAATACTTGTTGAATTATGTTGTATCATATTTTGAAATTATCAATAAAAGAAAAGAAATTTTTTATTGCATTGGCTTTATTACTCGTTAGCTTTACTTGTTTGGTGTAAAATTAAGAAATTTTTACTTTATGAAAGGGTTAGGTCCCTACATGTGGTATTAGAGCTACCAAGTTTAACTCTAGAACCTATGAGCTTGTCATTTTTCCTTTCCAACATTATCAAATGTCATGACAATTCTTGTGTCAGGATGGTGCGTCTCATATTAACAGCTCGAAAGTCAGTAGTCAGAAATGAACGTTACCTCAAGGCCAAGAAGGAAAAAGAAGCCATCATTAGAAGCATTGAAGGAACCAACTACAATAATGTTATCTGGTTGAGTGATACCAAAATTTTTAGTCATGCACTTTCTCAGATCAGTAATGTGAAGAGGAAGATGAGAATGGAGGCTATGTATAATTACCTACTAGCCATCTCACCTGAAAAGTCATAATCATTACCACTTTCCAGGGATATGCCTTCAGAAGAAAGTGCTAGTCCTACATTCATCTTTAGGGGTCCTAGAGTTCTACCATTGGCTAAAGTAATATCAATTTCTTTGAGTAAAGAGTTTGAGCGATATACACTAAGGACACCGTCAGTCAAGAAATGGTCTCATGAAAAAATGTCTATGAAGAATGTAGACTATATTGTTGATGAACACCATATTGACATTACTTCCCGTAATTATGTATTAGATGATAAATTTGAGGGTTATTATCCTTTTTGGGATAGGTACGAACAGATGAGAGATGAACAAAAAGATAGAGAACAACAATTTTCTCAGTCTGTAGGTTATACTCCTTTAAGTTATGTGTCCGAGAGTGAATATGAAGTATACTCTCCCCTTGAATATTTGAATAGTCGATCAATGTAATCAATAGGATATTGAAATCCTCATGTTATGAATAAAACTATGTTTATCAAAAGAAGTATATACTTGATCTTTTATGGAATTCTTGTGTTCATGTGAATATGTACTTTTATGTTTTCAATAAAGTTAATTGATAGCATAATAGGTTAACATGAATAAAAAATTCAGGTTAAACCAATCATATAAAGCATGGTGAGGACGTATGAGAGGATGCGAACTATTCCTAGAACTAGTCAGGAGGGTGGACAAGGAGCTACTAGAATGGAAGCTAGGCTTGACCAAATCTTGGCAAGGCTAACTAACCTTGAAAAAGAAAAAGCTAAGGATAGGGAAGAGAATGAAACACCTGTCAATAACCTAGAAGGATAAATTTCTTCCCATGGGCAAGGTGAAAACCATAACCATGATAAGGAAAAATCACCCACACCATCCATCGAGAGGAATAAGAATATTGTGGCTACCAAATTGTCAAGGGATATGAAGAAGATACTCCCACCAAAGTTCAATGGTAGTGTTGGAAGTGATGAAGTTGAATTCTAGCTTGTTCAGATGGAAAAATACTTTGAGATACGAAACTATGATGAAGTGACCAAAGCAGCATGGGGTGCATATTAGTTAGTGAGTGAATCCTCTAACTGGTGGATGAACAAGAAGTTGGAGCTTAGCATAAGTTCATGGAAACTAACTTGGGGAGAATTTGTGGAAATTTTTCGCAAGAGATGGTTACCACAACTTTATTATGACCAAAAACTCACTGATTTCCAAGAGTTAAAGCAAGGGACCATGATGGTCAATAAATACTGGGAGTTCACCCAAATTCTTCATTATGTCCCCATCTACCACAAGGATGAGTGTTTCTACATCAGGAAATTAATTTTGGGACTCAATAACAGGATTGGTGGAGAAGTAGATATGCAAGGTCCAACCAAAATGGATCTTGTATATGAAAATTCCAACCAGCAAGAAAGAAAAGAGCAAAAGAGAGATATGGAAGTTCCCAATAAGATAGCTCCTGAGAAGGAGGAACCTATTCAGAATGCTACCAAGAAAAAGAGAAAAGATCTTGCTACAATGGGAAAGAGTTTAGAAAAGACTGAAAGAGAAATAATTATAGCTTTGGTAACACTAGCAAGGCTAGTGAAGGCACCAATAAGAGTGGAGAGGCCACATGAAAATGAGGGTCGCCTTCAGGATGTTATATATGTAAAGGGGATCATTATGCAAGGGAGTGTCCTAATAAAACTTTTGGTTCCCAAACATATGGCAACTCATTACCCACTCAACAGGTTATGTTTCAAAAAAGGATACATGCTGCTATGGATGATCGACAAGCTGATTACCAAGTAACACTGATTGAAACACCAGGTACTTTGTTTGGATTGCCTATTTCTATTCTTATTGATACGGGTGCTACTGAAAATTTCATTTCACCTAGAATAGTAAAATAATTATCTAGGAAGGCAGGGCACATGGAAATGTCATGGAATGTAGAGTATGCAAACAATACAAGAGAAAAGGTGGATCAATGTCTATTCGAGGCTAGGATAGAACTACCTAGTGTTACTATTGAAGTCAACCTTTATGTCGCACCACTAGGATCATATGATGTTATCCTAGGAATGAATTGGTTATGGAGGCATAGGGCCATAGTAGATTGTCATGCCAAGACTGTTGAATTCCTAAATGATAATGGAAATCAAGTAAAATTTCAAGGAATACCTAGAGAGGTAAAGATTCAACAAATTATAGAAATGCAACTTATGAAAGCTAAGAAGAAAGGGTGTAAAATCTTTGCTATAAAAATTGAAGAGCTTGGGCATGATAGTGAAAATTTTGAGTACTAGAGTCTACAAAAGTTAGAAGATGGAGAAATAGAAGAAACTAGAAAATCAGTTATGGAGAAGTATCTAATTTTGAGGGAATTTTCAAATGTGTTGAATCCTAAAGAGTTACTAGGATTACTGCCAAAAAGAGTGTTTGATTTCTCTATTGATTTAGTTCCTAGATCAGAACCTATATCCAAGGTACCCCATATGATGACCACCACAGAGCTTATGGAACTTAAGACACAATTGGATGAATTATTGTCAAAAGGATTAATAAGACCAAGTGTTTCACCTTGGGGAGCACCAATTATCGCTGTTAAGAAGAAGGATGGAACATTGCGATTGTGCATCGACTATCATATACTTAACAAAGCTACGGTTAAGAATAAGTATCTATTTCCACACATTAAAGATCTTTTGATCAAATGAGAGGTGCATTTGTTTTCTCAAAAATAGATTTGAGGTCTGGATATCACCAGTTAAGGGTTAAAGATGAAGATATCTTTAAAAATGCTTCCAAAACTCGGTATGGACACTATGAGTTCATTATTTTACCCTTTGGTTTAACAAATGCACCAGCAACGTTCATGAATCTAATGAATAGTGTGTTCAGGGATTACCTCGACAAGTTTGTACTAGTATTTCTAGATGACATCCTAATTTATTCTATAAATGAGGAAGAACATTGCAAGAATCTTGAAATGGTTCTACAATGGTTAAGAGAGCACAAGTTGTACAGTAAACTATCCAAGTGTACATTCTTCCAAAAGAGGGTACATTATTTGGGTCATGCGATTTCAGTAGAAGGAATTGCAATGGATCCAACAAAGATTAAGGTCATTATTTAGTGGCCTATACCCAAAAACATGTTAGAAGTGAGAAGTTTTATGGGCTTGGAAGGATATTATAGGAAATTCGTCACTTACTTTTCTACGATTTCCTTTCCTATAGCTTCTTTGCAAAAGAAAGGAAATAAATTTGAATGGAATGAGAAGTGTCAAGAAGCATTTGACCTACTCAAAGAGAAACTAACCACCGCACCAATTCTAAAGGTACCAGATCCTAAAGGAAGTTTCTTGGTTATCATGGATGCATGCGGAGAAGGGTTAGGAGGTGTATTGATGCAAGATGGGAAAGTGATTGCATATGAGTCTAGAAAGCTGAAATAATATGAAATCAATTATGCATCACATGATTAGAGTTGGCAGCTGTTGTTCATGCATTATAGATGTGGAGGCACTATTTGCTTGGGAAACCCTTTGAGTTGAAAATTGGCCATAATGGGTTAAAGTACCTTTTTACTCAATTGAATTTGAATGCCAAACAAAGGAGATGGTTAGAGTTGATAGCTGATTATGATTTTAATATCAGTTATATCAAGGGGAAGGAAAATCAGGTCATTGATGCATTGAGTCAGAGATGCCACATTACTTCCATAGTAGCAATTCAAACTGATTTCAAAGGGCAAGTACTCCAGAAGTGCAAAGAGGATGAGTTACTTACAGGTTAAGCAAGCACTTATGGATAATCCTCAAGATTCTAAGTATGAAGGTTTCCAATTTGAACCTAGTGGATTACTTAGATACAAAGGTAGAATTTATGTACTTGATGTGAAAGAAGTGAGAAATCTGGTATGGAAGGAAATACATGAAGCACCATATTTCGGACATCCAGGAGTGGCAAAAATGATGGCTAATGTGAAACCATTATACTTCTAGAAGGGAATGAAAGGAGATGTCACCAATTTTGTGGCTAGGTGTCTTGAGTGTCAAAGGGTGAAAGTTGAGCATCATCATCCTGGAGGTTTGTTATACCCACACGACATACTAGAATGGAAATGGCAAGTTATAAGTATGGATTTTGTGCAAGGACTACCTATGTCAAGGAATAAGCACAATTCCATATTGGTGGTAGTGAATAAGCTTACAAAAGTGGCACATTTTATACCAGGGAACTTAACTAATGGAGCACCAGTCATAACAAGGAAGTTTGTGCAGGAAGTGTTTAGATTGCATGGGAATCCTGAAAAGATTGTTTCTAATAGGGATGCACAAATCACTTCTAGGTTTTGGAAAACCTTGTTTTCTACACTTGGGACTCAGTTAAATATTAGCTCGACATATCATTCGGAAACGGATGGGAAAACTGGAAGGTTAAACCAAGTATTGGAGGACCTACTTAGGGTGTATTGCATGGATCAGCAATACAAGTGGGAAGATTACTTACCCTTAGTCCAATTTGTGTACAATAACTCATATCATTCTACAATAAAGATGGCTCCTTTCAAAGCTTTGTATGGTCAAAAGTTTTGAACTCCTATAAGTTGGGATAAACTTGAGGATCGAGTAAGTCTTGGACTGTAAATGTTAGCAAAAATGGATGAGAAAGTTAAGGATATTAAGCAAAGGTTAGCAGAAGCTAACAGTCGACAGAAAAGTTACGTATATGCTAAGAGAGTGCCCCCTAATTTTTCTTTAGGTGACAAAGTACTTTTAAGAGTAAAACCTCACAAAAGCTCCATTAAATTTGGAAAGTCTTCTAAGTTAGCTTCATGTTATGTTAGACCCTTTGAGGTTCTAGAGTAAGTGAATCATGTAGCCTATTGAATCACTTTGCCACCAGCTCTTTCCAAAATGCATAATGTCTTCCATGTGTCCTATCTTAAAAAGTCTATACCAGGAGATAGTCATGTAATTGATTGGACTGCTTTACAGGTAAGGGACCCTAGAGTAGTAACTCTCAATCCCATCAAGGTGTTGGAAGTATGTAAGCTTCACTTACGTAACATAGAGGTCTTGCAGTGCAAAGTACAGTGGGACCAGTACACAAAAGACTCAACTACTTGGGAGGATTATGCAGAAATTCAATGGAAGTTTCCAGACATTCTTGAAGCTTTTGAGAATAATGAATAATGTAGTGTTAAATTCTTATGCTTTGAATAATACCTTAGGTCATCAAGGACGATGATTCATAAGGGGGGAGTATGTTACACCCTGATTGTATAGTTACTATTACTGCATAGGGTAAAATGGATTGTAATGAGAATTCTAAAGATGAATAAAGTATGTTGTTCCTTGTTATCAATATGATTTTTTTTCACATTTGATGATTGTCTCATTTAATGTTACTTCAATTGATGTTATCCTTTGTGAAATATTGCATTTATGAGAATAGAAGATTATTGAATTGTGATTATTCTAACTTTTGAGATGTTTATGTATCTTGCTTATATTATGAACATTTGACTGTCGTGAGCATGTGTCAGTGCATGTAAGTATATGAACCATTCCTCCAGGCGGAGGGGAAGTATCACTCGAGAGAGGATCTTGATCGAGTAACTAGTAAAGTAAACTATTTGAGCATACACACACGTCACCTTAGATTGAGTGAATTGAATCAGTATGTGTGGGTTATAGGTAATTCATCCTTAGCTTGTATGTTTGCATTAGGAGTCTTGTTTAATTTTGTATGCATTTATGAGTGATGTTTATCTATGTATGTCTTGTGATATTATGATCATATGGATAGGAGGGATGTAGGTGAAAGTATGTTTATATGTATACACATGTGTGTCAGGAGGATCTAACGACACACATATGCATGTGTATAGAGATACCACAATTACACACCTATCTATATGATGGTAATGTAAATGGATGTAAGTGACTCAGATGTGGACATATATACATATATACAGTATATACACGAATCCATAGGGATATGCATATCCATACAAGCGTACATTGGAAAATGGATATGCTCATATGGATGCATCGATATGGTATACCTACACATACATGTACATAAAGGTATATATATATGTATATATGCACACATCCTATATTATGTGGATATTAATAATAATAATAATATTATTATTGCCTTACACACACAGAGATATATATATATATATATATATATATATATATATATATATATATATATTAGATGTATGTTGACTGGCTCACAATATATATATTTCATAAATATATATATATATATATATTATAGTTAAATAAATACACACACACATATATATTATACTAAGGTATTTAATATATATATGTATATTATTTATAAACTATAAATATATATATATATAATAAAATATATAATTTATATAGTTTCAGCTTTGGAAATCGAATTATTTCTAAATCGATTAAATATTATCATTCAACTTTGGAAATTGAATAAAATTTTGAATCGATTTGATATTATCATGTAAACTTTGGAAAATTGAATGGATCAAATTAAGAAATATTTTAATTCACGTTTTTGAACTTTGGCTTATGTATGCCAATATAATTAAATGGAATTTGAATCATATACGACGCTAAAGAAATCGTGTGACACCTGCAAGTTAATATGCAGGTAATAATTTTGAAAGACATTTAAATCTTTTACCTAGTTGAATCCATAACTTGACTAAAATCAACACAATAATTGATATTATGTCGACTCAACCTGAATGATAGTCGATGAAGGCTATGTGTTGAAGAATTATGATTGAATTCTTCTCTAAAATATGAAAATCCTGCCATCTTATGAGTTTGGCACCACCTCTGAAAACAACTTCTGTAGGTGTTGATTTATGAAATTTTCCATGTGCTTTTGGAAACAGTCTTCACATTGTTGGAAAAATTGTAAGTTGACTCATCTTGTTAAATGCTAAGTATTGGTTGGAAATGGCACCACCTCCAGGTTGAATGTTTCAAATGGCAGTGGTGTTAGTTCACATGCCATGGTTATAGGGAATGTTGGAGGTTGGGCTCACTATCAATAGTCTCCTGACTCTCCTAGTTCACACTCTTTCACCATTCACATTATCTTGCTCAACTTTTATCATTTGTGATTACCTTATGCTTCATTGCGTATCACCTTGTGCAATTATGTGTGTTCATTCTTTAATTTTTGAGTGAACAATAGTTGCAGCCAATATTCAATTCTTGTGTGAACAATATTTGTAGACCAGTAATTAGTTTCTTAGTAAAATATTATTGCAACTAGTTATCACATTTTTGAGAGTTCATTGATACCTTGTGAGGGATGAATTCTACCAAAGGAATTCATCATTATCTGTTATCTATTTCTAAGTGTGGAAAGAGGGAATTTTGTAAGGAAGAATTGTTAATTTTTGTAGTGTTTGGAATTCATTGGAGAAGCTGGACTGAGCTATAGTGAAGGAAACTCTGTCATCATTTTGGGGAAAAGAAAATACAGGCATGGGATATTCTTCATCTATCTATTTTCAAGAATTATATTGCTACTTAATTTGTATTTTTTGTTTGTGCATAGGAAGTGAATTTGTTTGTCTTCTGAGAAAGGAAAATAATGCATTCTAGCTATGTTATACATTGTTTGTAAGATCTCCATAATAGGAAAATGTTGTTTGCATTAGTTACTATTTATTAGGTACGAATGAATGCAAGAGTCAAGTAAAATTCAACTGGATAAGTTATTAGTTTAACTCGAGAAAGCTTTTCTTACTCCTAGGATAGAATTCCAGTATGGGAGGGAACTTGTGTACTTGTTAAGTAGATTCATTTCTAGTAGTTTAGTATGTTGTAGGTTGTCTGAGGTACGGATTATCCCTTGAAGGACAATACCTATGCATAGTGTAAGATAGCCCTAAGTCAAATCGGCCCTGAATAGTGTCTGTTGATAGAGGACCCTCAGTAGAACATACTGAATGAAACACTTTGGCCAAAGTAGTGCAATGTACGACATCCACTTAGACTGTGTGATGGTTGATACTACACTGTCAGTTCAATGTGATCCCATATTACATACTAGTTCAAGAGTTTTCGGATTGCACAGGTTCTAGTTATGTAGGACACAACACTATGCTCAGTTGGTTGTCATTATTGATTACTCTACCAATCTCTTCGTTGAAGGGAAGGGCCATCTATTCAATGATAGATGTGCGGGGCACTACATTATGAGTCTGTGGTTGGCGGAAAAGTGCCCAAGTGATGCTTCTCCTCCACAACGGGCGACTAAAGAACCAAGATTTGAAAGGACGGATTCCTAGACCTTCTTACAACTATTTTTTCAAAAGCTCCATGAGCTATGTATGTACTTGTATGCTTTATTAATCTAATGTATATTTGAAAGAAAAGGAATACTTGTCGAATTATGTTGTATCATATTTTGAAATTATCAATAAAAGTGGTGTACCTAGAATAAATTTTTGCTTCAATAAGACATTTTTCTTAAAATTATCTAAATCATGTAAAATTGTTGTCAAAAGTATGTTTTAGGTAAAAGAAAACATAGGATTTTTGTGGGTTTACGTCAAGGAACACATGTGCAAAATTTTGACAATTTGAAAATTGGGGTTTTGTACCCCTATTTTTAGGAAAACCCCTGAAAATAGGATCTTTCCAAAATTGATTGAAAATGATTTTGATAGGATTACTCGACTTCACGATCACATTGGTCAAGTCAAAATCACCAAAAAGTTTGTTTTACTCTAGTGGGTCTATTTTCATTTTTTAGGAAGAAAGTTGAGACCTCTGCAGCCATTAATGGTAGAATGGCCAGTACCAAGTGGCGAAATATAAGCCATGAAAGCTTCAACAAAGAAACCATGGTGAAAACGCTCAAAAAGATGCTCTGCAATGGAGGGTATTTTCAAAAGTGAAAAATGTTGAAAATTGACCAAGTCTGGAGAATGCACGCCTTGCTACCAAGAGGAGGCTATGTAGTCAAATGCCTTAGTCATTTTTCTAACACCCATACACGCAACAAGATGAAAGTGGTTGCTAAGATGCACACATCTATGTCATCAACAACAATGTCCAAATCAGTCATATGCATGACGAACATGAAACATGAAGAGATGAACATTTTCAAAGGAAATCATGGAATTGTAGCTAAAAGCACCCTTGTTGGCTAGGGGCACCATTAAATCCAGAGGGTCCAAAATAGTCATCAACTTTCACCAAGGCAGTCATCCTCTTCATGTTTATGTTGGCTTTTTGGTGCATCGTCAAGCACGGTCACCTAATTCACCAATCATCGACAAACATAAGCAAATTCAGGAGATGTTGCAATGCAAGTGTTATCAAAATGATAGTCAAACATGAGAAAAAATACCCCTGCTGACCAAGGACGCCCTTGAATTAGATGGTACAGATGTCAATTGTTGAACAAGCTTGTCTTTAGGTGATCTCTCTAGCATCAGATCATCTTCGCAATGAACCTGTTTTCCAGCCTACGAGACACATCAAACGACAACAATTGTTGATCGTTAGAGCATGTGAAATGGAAGGTAAATTAGTGCATATCAAGGAAAAAGCGCCCATGTTGGCCAGGGGCGCCCTTCATTATGAGTTACCTGATGGGGTTTTCAACAACTACTTTCTACAAGGCATCTGTTTAACACTCTCTCAGCTTTGTGACCAATCAAGTTGCACGTTCATAGGACCTGTCAAGCATTCATAGGTAGAGATCAAGCAGAAAACACCAAAGGTGAAGGTTGAATGAAGAACATAGAGAAATTGAACAAGTGTCAAGGAAAATGCATCTTCCTACAAATAGGTGCCCAGCTTTTTGGGCAATCAGATGTAGTCTGTCAGCTCAGTGACCTCCAGGATGACCTCCTCCATTTTGATCAATCTCAACAATGACACCGTCAACAGAGACAACAAACAAATCAAACACCTGACAACATAGATCAAACTGGGGTAGTTCTTGAAAGTTTGCAACATGAAAATAACTGGTCAAAAGGTCAAAGGCGCCCCTACAGGCTATAGGCGCACATGCTTTTGAAGTACCTAAATCAACTTTCAAGTTTTGTGAAGCTAGTCATCCTTTCTAGGATTGAGTTGGGTATCTATCCCATGTTTCAACAAGATCATCAGAATGACCAGTCGTCGATGATCTCAAATTAGATTCAGGAGGGTCAAACTAGAGAAATTGAACAACACTCAAGAAAATTGGCTAAGTCTAGTGAAAAATGCATCTTCTTTGGAAAAGGCACTCAAGAATCAGAGGCATCAAACTTAAGTTTTGAGCTTTACAGCTCCCAAGCACACTTCATCAGGGTTTTTCCATCTCGGTAATGGATCTATCAACAACACCTCAAGATCATCAAAGGAACCTGAATCAGGGATTGAACAGAGGCATTTCACCAAAGAAAAATAATGAAAAAGTGTTCAACTCTTCAAAGGGATGCCTAAAGTCAAAGTAAGGCTCAGTTGACTGAAGTTATGATATTTTGAAGCCTTTCTATGTCTAAAACATCCCTAAATGGGTGGAAACTAGTGTTGTGAACTCTAGATTAGGCAGAAAGACTCCCCCATCATGAGTTGGCATCCAAACTTGATTGCTTCAAATCCTATCACTATGAATCAAGCTTGGAAATCATTATTCATTGTTTCTCTTTGCAGGTTGAAGCTCAAGAACAAGCATTTTTCCTCTCCAACGTCTTTTTGAAGATCTGACATAGGGGTTTTCATTGTTCTTCATATTTTTGAAGATTAGTTGCACAGAGGGACAATTTATCATAGGTTGCATCTAGAGGCATGATGTTCTTGAAGATCCAGAAAGGTGGTTAATAACTTCCAATATTCTTCTTATTTTTTTCTTTTATTCTTGTCTTAGATCTTCTTGCACGTCCAAAAAAATAGTAGATAATCATAGATCTAACCAACTGGGTATGATTAGCACAACTTTTCAACAAAACCCACTTGTTGAATTTTTCTATAAATAGTAACCTTGTTGCACCTATTTTTAGGGATTTCTAGAAAAAGTCATGAATTTGAAAATCAAACGAACTGGGTTTGTTCAGCATTGAAGCATGAACAATACCCATGTGTCATTTTTTTTCAAAAAAATACTTCTCAACGGGTGGCTATTTTTAGGGTTTTTGAGAAGTTAACTGAGCATATCCATGTTTACACTCAGTAATCAAGTTTTTCAAAATATAGTACTCTCAAGTTAAAATCAAGACCAGAATGGTCCTACTTCATGACTTTCTGAAAAATACTTGACATGAACATGCATCAAGTGAAGCCCGTAGTCAAGTTGGACGCCTTGGAAGGCTTAAATGACATCACCATTCAATGGATAGCCAAATACGAAAGGTAATCATTCCAAACATAGAGCCGCCACCAGTTACTACAACACTACCTTCCACATTTCATGTCAACAAGGCTAGATGATGCAGTTGTAAAGAAGATCGAATATCAAAAGCGGATTGTGAGAGGCAAAAGAAGTCAATGACTAGCTAGAGGAACTATTGACTAGAGGTGATGAGGTGTCAAACACCTAGTTAGGATGTCCTACCCTTCAAAATAGCATTAATGGAAATAGGAGTTAAATTGATGCCTCATTCCAAGTTAACTCATTGTCCCACTGATCATGCATGTCAGATCCCACCAATTATGGATGTCTATCTTAGATCTCCACTAATTGTAGATCTCTATTTTGGAGGCACATTTTGTAATTAAAGTTCACTTTTAGTTTAGTTCCAATTAACTGCTTGCTCACCTACTTTTAAAAATAGGAATAAATCTTGCAAATTGGTAATAATTGATTGTTAAATCAAGGAGGTTTTAGGGTTGCCTACTCCTTTGAGTTTCTATAAATAAGAGCCTTTGCTCATTATTTTGTAGCCTTTATTTACTACACAAAATTGTTGCACCATTGTGCCAACAAGCTTTCAAGTCTATATTTTTTCACTCTTGGATGGGAGTTATTTGATTTGATGAGCAATTGTGTATGATTTTGTATCTTTGTTGTCCCAAATCTTTGTAATTCGTTGAGAAAATTTGAAGAAAGAAATCAAAAGGCACATGCAATTTGATTCAAAAGTTTCAAGTTCTTTCAACATCTTGTTCTTATGACTTATTGTTTCAATCTCCCCCTTGGACAGGTGTTGTCACCTCCTTGGTTATTTTGATATTAATAGTTATTGTTTGATGTTGTGTAATGATCTGTATTTCAACCTACACTTTGGAAAAGTGTTGTCACCTCCTTAGAAATCCTGTTAGCCAGTTCATCATTCTTTGTTGTTTCTAGTAAGTTGTATCCCAACCTACACCTCAGACAGGGGTTCCTCCTCGTTGGAAATCCTATGATTTAGCTTACCGTAAAGAGTGTTTGCTTGCATAAGATCTTATTCCAACGTAGATCTGAGAGTTCAGAGCCTTAGATGCATTCTAAGAGATGGTCGGCCCAAACAATCCAACCAATCCATTCCTGCTCCTATACCCTCATGATTTGTTTATCTTGAGGAGATAGGATAGTTTAAAAGTTATCCTAGTTGTAGTTAAGATCTGCAGAAACCAGAGAAAACCTTAGCTGCAACACATTGTGTTTATGCACCCTTGTGTCCTGCCCGCTGAGTAAAAAAAGATAGAAATATTTAATCTGCTTTACTTTTAAACAAACATCAGCAAACAAGAGGGAGCATCCGCTCCATAATTTGAAGAGCATTCATAACGCACTGTGCATAGCTATCCATTTCCAATAAGCACTCCACAGGTGCTAATTGAAACGCCAATAATTTTTTGGCGCCCACCGTGGGGCAACAAAGCATAAAACTTCAAGAGAAAGCTAACAGTTTATTTCATGGGAATCATCCTTTGGCATCCAATTGCATGATCCATACAAGAAGCAATGGATGGTAACAACAATAATACTGGTGAGAGACGTCCACGTTCATTACCTTGGGGTAATAGCATTGGACCTTTGGCTTTTCAGGTAAATCATGATTTACCTAAAGGGTCAAGGAAGCACTTTCCCCAATTTCACAGCGATGGAATTCGACACCCAGATGAACATTTTGTTGCATTCACAATGGCTTGCATCATCTTGCATGTGCCACATGAAGCTATCGCAGTGTATCTCTTTGTGGAGACTCTTGTTGGGAATGTTGCGGACTGGTTCAATCACCTGAAGCCAGGTGTTATTACAAGTTGGGAAACTATGAGTGAGAATTTTTTGGTGAGATTCAAGCCCATTAAAGACAATCATTTATTGTTCACCCAACTTGCAAATTCAAATATGGAGCACAACGAACACATGAGGGAGTTTGTGGCAAGATTTAATCATCTTGTTACACGACTTTCTTCTACACTCAACCCATCATCAAAGATTTTGATAAGTTGTTTCATACATGCTCTTCCATCAGAGATAACCTTCTTCCTCAAGAGGGAAAAAGAAACAAAGTTGAAGAGTGTGCAAGAACACGCCATTGAGTTGGAGGATAATATGATCACTTCTGGCTTGATGAAAACATATTCTATCAAATCTCTAGTTCAACAACTGTACCAGCCAAAGAGAGACAATCTTCAGCCATGGTTGCCAACACCTCCATCAAGACCAATGATTGAAGCTACACACAGTGCAATATTTTGTGGTTTCCATGACACTAATGAACATATCAGATTCATGTGTCCTAAGAATCTAAGAATGACCCAAATCATGGGATACGCTAAAGCTGCTCCCAGTTCTAGTTTTGTACCACCAAGTTTGAAGGTTGTCTTACCACAGACGGACAACTTCAATGGAAACTCCACAATGGGATACTTTGAACCTGTTATTAAAGAAGAAAAAGAAGCATACCATTAGTATTCTCTTGTGGTGAATCATGAAAAAATTTCAAACACCTGTATCTACACATGCTCAACATTTCAAAGCATAGAAAGAAGAGGAAGAAAGATGAAGATCAAATGAGAAGGGTGAAGAAGTTCCTTCCACTTCCAATCCCAGGTATTCATAGAATAATGCTATGCCAGTTGCTCAAGATCCGACTTCATCAAATTTTGACATCGTAGCTTCCATGATGAAGAGAAAGGGACAAATCTCTCAACTAGAATATCATTAGGACCATCCAGAACAACTAGATCATATTCTTGATGTTGTAAAGAAGTAGGTTGTACTCAATTCATTTGGTTCAGCAAGAGAAAAGCCCAAAATAGCTCCCGGTAATTATGTGACTTTGTCAGAGATAGAAACTGAAGATAAGAACATTGCTTGTTTTGAAAAGAGACCGATAGAGGACACACGGTCATGGACAATACAATTTGGTGGAGGTTGTTCATCAGCAGAAGCAGGGGAAATGATCGTCTCCCCTAAAGGACAGTTGTGCCCATCTGTGCAATTGGAATTCACTGAAGCTGAGAAAGAGGTGCTTTTGTTAGGCCTCAAAGATGCCGAAGACATGGGAATCAAAATCCTATGTGTTAAAGGCAATCTAGAGTTGATCCATGAGCTAGTCAAAGGATATTTTCAGGTCAGCAAACATCACCTACGATATTATAGAAATTGAGTTTGGAACTCGATTGATTGGTTTGAAGAAATCAACATCCCAAGGATGGACTACAACATAACGAATGCCTCAGGGGTATCAACTTTCCCATTTGCGTCATATTCTAACTTTTTCCAGAGTACATTTGCTTGGATATGCGAAGACCTGATAATCTCCATCCCAAAGGGATTGTCTCCTACAATTCCCATTAGAAGAGAAGTAAAGCCTTTCAGGAAGAATCAACATCAATGGGAGGCTCTTCATGCTGCCATGAAGCAGACAATACTTGAAACATTTCATCCCTTTGGGGATGGGGTGAGTTTTTTGTAAATACATTTCTTTTATTTTAACATTATATTGGTATGTGTTTCCCCGTTCCATAAAGTATTGTTGTTTTTTAGGTGATTTCTTAGGTAGTCTTGTTTTAGGCGAATAATAGGTGAACTCCAATTGTTAGGTGAATTAGAAAGTGAGTCCTGACTCCATTTCCCAACTGATAAGAGTACTGGTCTACGAAACTAGAGATTCTCGATTCTCCTATGTTATAAGTATCTAACATGGTCACTAGACAAAGCCTAATGTTGTACCCAAAATAATTTTTTGTTTCAATAAGACATTTTTCTTAAAATGATCTAAATCATGTAAAATTGTTGTCAAAAGTATTTTTTAGGTCAAACCAAACATATGTTTTTTGTGGGTTTACACCAAGGAACACGTGTAAAATTTTGAAATTTTGAAAATTAGGGTTTCATACCCCTGTTTTTAGGAAAACCCCTAAAAATAGGACCTTTCTAGAATTGATGGAAAATGATTTTGATAGGATTAATCGAATTCATGATCACACTGGTTAAATTAAAATCACCAAAAAAAATATTTTACTCTGGTGGGTTTATTTTCATTTTTTCAAGAAGAAAGTTGAGACCTCTACAACCATTAATGGTAGAATGGTTAGTACAAGGTGGAAAAATCTAAGCCTCAAAAGCTTCAACAAAGAAACCATGGCGAAAATGCTCAAAAAGATGCTCTGCGATGGAGGGGATTTTCAAAAGTGAAAAATGCTGAAAATTGACTAAGTCTGGAGAATGCATGCCTTGCTACCAAGAGGAGGCTATGCAGTCAAATGCCTTAGTCATTTTTCCAACACCCATACACACATCATGATGAAGGTGGTTGCGAAGATGCATGCGTCTGTGTCGGCAACGACAATGTCCAAATCAGTCACAATGAACGGTGAATGTGAAACATGAAGAGATGAAGATTTTCAAAGGAAATGATGGAACTGTGGCTAAAAGTGCCCCTGCTAGATATGGGCGCCCTTGAATCTAGAGGGTCCAAAATAGTCATCAAATTTCACCAAGGTAGTCATCAACTTCATGTTTTTGTTGGCTTTCCGACGCATCATCAAGCACAGTCACCTGATTCATCAATCACCAACAAATGTAAGTGAAGTCGGGAGATGCTGCAATGCAAGTGCTATCAAAATGATAATCAAACATGAGAAAAAGTGCCCCTACTGACTAGGGGCGCCCTTGAATTAGATGGTACAGATGTCAGTTGTTGAACAAGCCTATCTTCAGGTGATCTCTCTGGCATCGGCTCATCTTTGCAACGAACCTGTTTTCTAGCCTGCGAGACACATCAAATGAAAACTATTGATTGTTAGAGCATGCGAAATGGAAGGTGAATCAATAAATATCAAGGTAAAAGTGCCCCTGCTGGCCATGGGCACCCTTTAGTTTGAGTCACCTAATGAGGTTTTCAATAACTAATTTCTACAAGGCATCTATTCAGCACTCTCTTAGCTTCGCAATCAATCCAGTTGCACATTCACAAGACTTTTCAAACATTCATAGGCAGATATCAAGTAGAAAACACCAAAGGTGAAGTTTGAATGAAGAACACAGAGAAAATGAACAAGTATCAAGGAAAATGCATCTTCCTAGAAATAGGCACCCAACTTTTTGGGCAATCTGATGTAGTTTGTAAGCTCAGTGACCTCTAGGATGACCTCATCCATTTTGATTAATCTCAACAATGAAACTATCAACAAAGACAACGAACAAATCACACACCTAACAAGAGGGATCAAGCTGGGGTAGTTCTTGAAAGTTTGCAATATGAAAATAACTGATCAAAAGGTCAAAGCCTCCCCTACAAGCCAGGGGAACCCATACTTTTGAAGTACCTAAATCAACTTTCAAGTTTTGTGAAGCCAATCATCCGTTGCGGGACTAAGCTGGTTATCTATTCCATGTTTTAATGAGATCATTGGAATCATCAGTCGTTGTTGATCTTAGATCAGATCCAGGAGGGTCAAGCTAGAGGAATTGAAGAACACTCAAGAAAATTGGCTAAGTTTGGTGAAAAATGCACCTTCTTGGGAAAAGGTGCCCAAGAATCAAAGGCATTAGACTCAGGTTTTGAGCTTTGCAGCTCCCAAGCACACTTCATCAGAGTTGTTCCATCTCAGCAATGGATCTATTAGCAACACCCTCAAGATCATCGAAGCAACTAGAATCAGGGATTGAACAGAAGCATTTGACCACAAAAAAAATAATGAAAAAGTGTTCAACTCTTCAAAGGGATGCCTAAAGTAAAAGTAAGGTTTAGTTGACTGAAGTTAAGATATTTTGAAGCCTTTTTATGTCTAAAATTTCCCTAAATGGGCAGAAATCAGTGTTGTGAACTCCATATTAGGCAAAAAGACTCCTCCATCATGAGTTGGCATCCAAACTTGATTGCTTCAACATCAATCACTATGAATCAAGATTGTACATCATTATTCATTGTTTCTCTTTGCAGGTTGAAGCTCAAGAACAAGCATTTTTCCTCTCCAACATCTTTTTGAAGATATGACAGAGGGGTTTTCATTGTTCTTCATATTTTTGAAGATCAGTTGCACAGAGGGACAATTTATCAAAGGTTGCATCTAGAGGCATGATTTTATTGAAGATCCAGAAAGCAAGTTAATAACTTCCAATCTTCTTCTTGTCTTTTTCTTCTATTCTTATGTTAGATCTTCTTGCATGTCCAAGAAAACAATAGATAATCATAGATCTGACCAACTAGGTATGATCAGTACAACTTTTTCAACAAAACCACTTGTTGAATTTTTCTAGAAACAGTAACCTTGTTGCCTCTATTTTTAGGGATTTCTGAAAAAAGTCACAAATTTGAAAATTAAACAAACTGGGTTTTTTCAGCATTAAAGCATGAACAATACCCATGTGTCAGATTTTTTTCAAAAAAACTCAGCAAGTGGCTATTTTTAGGGGTTTTGAGAAGTTGTTTGAACATATTCATGTTTACAGTCAATAGTCAATTTTTTCAAAATATATTACTCTCAAGTTGAAATCAAGACCAAAATGGTCCTACTTCATGACTTTTTAAAAACACTTAACACAAACATGCATCAAGTGAAGCCCGTAGTCAGGTTGGATGCCTTGGAAGGAGTAAATGACATTATCGTTCAATGATTAGCCAAATACAAAAGGTTGTCATTCTAAACACAAATCTGCCACCAGCTACTACCACACTACCTTCCACATTCCATGTCAACGAGGTTGGATGACGCAGCTACAAAGAAGATCGAATATCAAAAGTAGATTGTGAGAGGCAGAAGAAGTCAACGACTGGATAGAGGAACTATTGACTAGAGGTGATGAGGTGTCAAACACTTAGTTAGGACATCCTACCCTTCAAAATAACATTAATGTAAACAGGAGTTAACTTGATGCCTCATTCCGAGTTAACTCACTGTCCCACTGATCATTGTTGTCCATCTTTGTAATTCATTGAGAAAACTTGAAGAAAGAAATCAAAAGGCACATGCAATTTGATCCAAAAGTTTCAAGTTATTTCAACGTCTTTTTCTTATAACTTATTGTTTCAATATCCCCCTTGGGTAGGAGTCATCACCTCCTTGGGTATTTTGATGTTGTGTAATGATCTGTATTTCAACCTACACTTTGGAAAAGTGTCGTCACCTCCTCGAGAATCCTGTTAGCCAGTTCATCGTTCTTTGTTGTTTCTAGTAAGTTGTATCCCATCCTACACCTCAGAAAAGGGTTCCTCCTCCTTGGAAATCCTGTGATTCAACTTAGCATAAAGAGTGTTTGCTTGCATAAGATCTTATTCCAACGTAGATCAGAGAGTTCAGAGCCTTAGACGCATTCTGAGAGACAATCAACCCAAGAAATCCAACCAATCCATTCCTGCTCCTATGCCCTCATGCTCTATTTATCTTGAGGAGATAGGATAGATTAAAAGTTAGCCTAGTTGTAGTTAAGATCTTTAGAAACTAGAGAAAACCTTAGTTGCAACGCATTGTGTTTATGCACCCTTGTGTCCTGCCCACTAAGTAAAAATAGATAGGAACATTAGTCCATTTTACATTTATGCAAACATCAACAAACAAGAGGGATCTTCCCCTCCATAATTTGAAGAGTAGTCATCACGCACTATGCATAGCTTTCTATTTCCAATAAGCACTCCAGAGGTGCTAATTGAAACACCAACAAAAAGAAAAGAAATTTTTTATTGCATTGGCTTTGTTACTCATTACCTTTACTTTTTTGGTGTAAAATTAAGAAATTTTTACTTTATGAAAGGGTTAGGTCATTACAAAGAGTGTAATCTCAAGCAAGTAATTAAGGAGATTGGACAAATCCAAGAAGACTTTGATTTAGAACAAAGTCCTAAGATTGCATGTTAAGATATGGGACAATTGGAGGGTTTGTCTAATTTTGAAAGTGGGAATAATTTTCAATCTATTGATATCCCATTATTAGTAAGGGGTGTTGAATTGTCTTTTTAAAACCCACTCTTTGAATAGGAGGATGAAGTATCTCCTATTTTTGGTAACACCAGTGATATGTAGGATCTAGGTGGTGATTGTAATTATGAGGTGAAATTAGTTGAATTTCCTATTAGGCCACCTAGGAGTGTTGTTGGTTTACTTCTTATAGTCAATCATTATGGATTGGATCATCATGGGTTGATGGTTGACCTTGTTGGGTTACCACAAGGAAGGGAGTTCTTTTGTGACCTATAGTTTGATGGGGTGGATACCATTGGTGTTGAATCTTTGAGCCCCATCATATATATACTCTTGGTAGGGTCCACATGGAAATTAGAGTAACAAAACATCAACATGGTGGAGTTACTCTTTGGGTTAGTATCTATGCATAAGATCTTTTTTCATGGGCTATTGGTGACTAATGGTGATGGAAGTATACCCTAGAATATCATGGACTAAAAAGGTGATAAGAATGATGTTATCTTTTTACTCAATCATCATGTGAGTCCATTTGAGATTCTACAAGTGGACAAGATAGAGATTATAAGAAAAAATCGGTATTCTACTGAGTTCGTGACTTTTTGGGAGACATTTCTAGCCAAGGGAATGATCAAAATTTTCATTTTGTCCAAGATTATTCATTATTGTAACAATTGTTACAAGTGGCGTATTTTGAAAAATTAGATTTTAATAGATGTAGATTTGAGCTATTTCAGTCCAATCAACTCATTGATAGGGTTAGTTTGGGGTCTCTGATGGAGAGGATGACATATTTGGTTAACCAATTTCGGTATTGGTTGGGTTTGCAGTCACCAAATAATTGCTATTACTTATTTTTGACTTGCACTTATATGTGAGACAACAAACTAAATTTCAATGACAATCTTTATGTGGGAATGCAAGGTGTCAAAAATTAGATAACTAATGTTAACCTCCTTGAACTTACTCCTATGGTACCTTGAGTTGATTTTTTTGAAGAGAAATTATTTGAGGAGTTGATAGAGTTTTTTTAGTATTTGATTTCTCTTATTGTAGGTAGATTTTAGGAGGTCACTTGTGTAGGTGTCTAGTATGATAGTCTTTGAGTAGATGGGACCACAAATCTCTTAGATCAAAGTGGGACCCTAGGATCATAATTAGATTTAGTTGGGATCTGTAATGTAGAGAAATGTATCCCTTTACATTTTCACACTTGTTTGGGCTCTCCGTGTTAAAATTTGGTTCATTCATGTCTTAATTGGTCCTGTTTTGCATCCACAAGCCTAATTAGATGCATTTTACTATGGATAATCCTAACATTTAACAAATGGGAAATCATAATTTAATGTTTGATGTTATGTGTTCCAGATATAGGGATCTAGGACTCATACGCCCCTTTGGGCGATGGGTCCCACCTAGGGTTTGGGACCTAATCTTAAATGTTACATTAAACAAGACACTTCTTGGAGTTTGTGTCTTAGGTTTGATCCATTGGGACTCATACACCCACCCTAGCATATGAGTTCTACTTTAACCAAGACCTATTTTAAATCAAATTCTTGGTGGGATTTTATTATCTTAGATTTGATGTCGGCTTGTAGTGTTGTAATTTCAGAAAATTTGGCATAAACAAGTATAAATACAAGGTTATTTCACATCATTTCTCCTAGCAAAATTTTTGAGTCAAGCATCCTAATATTTCACGGGGGAATTATAGAGTATTCAAGAAGGCATTCAAGGGAATATTTGTAGAATATTATTGCATCAATTCAAGATTCAAGCATCATGTCAAGGTCTTCATGCATTATGTGTGTTTGTGAGATAACATGTTGATGTAGCATTTGTGATCCAAGTTCAAGCACTCAAAGCTATATCAAGCTTCATGATCAAGATCTACATCCATTGAATCCAATTCATACAAGTTGCAAATCTACACTCCAAGGATTCAACAAGGTTTAGTGAGTTGTTACATTCATTTGTTCACTCATCATTCCTTCATGTTATTTCAATTTATTTCAAATTTTAATTACTCAAATGGGGTCTGACTAAGGCAGACCCCCATACACTAACAAAAAAATTCTCTCTCTCTCCCTCTCTCTCTTGTGATGTGTATTTTGCAGATTTAGGTGAATGAGACTCATTTGCCCAATCTAGTAATTTAGTACCTCATATAGACTTTCAATAGAATTCAACAGTGTTAGGTCTGGGTTCAAAAGATTCATAAAGATCCCAAAAAATCCCATAGTAGGACTCACACGCCCAACCTGGCATATTAGTCTAGTTATAGTTTTTGATTACCATTCAACATATCCTAATCAACTCTCAGAGAATTCTAGATTCTGCCCTGAAAACCCTTGAGTGGGACTCATATGCCCAACCTGGTATATCAATCTCGGTGCAATCTGAGACAATAATTTCTAGGGTTTATAGACCTTTTTTTGGCTTCTCTACTCCTCCAGGTACTTTTCTATTTCATTGTATTTTTCAATTTGATTTCATGTTTCAATTTTCTAGGGTTTGTGCATAAGTGTTTTCATTTCTCTTTTGAAGCTTCATTTAATGGTGAACCCCCATTTAATCACACCAAGGAAACCACTAGTCCTTCTACCAATTGAGTCACTTGGTTGAGGGATCTTGGTTTCCTAATGAACTAAGTGTGAAATAGGTCCTCTAAGTTCCATCTCCTAAAAGGTGGAACCTTATTTCCTTTGGTTCATTTTGGTGAACTTGACCTTTGGACCCTTGAATTTCTGATTTGGAGAACATTGTAGTCCTAGATCTAGATTGCATTAACTTTGCATTAGATTTGCATTAACCGATTTGCATTTAGGGCTTCTAAATCTTGCATTAGTGAAAAGTGCATATAGGTTGCATTTTCGCATCTTGTATCATTCAATTTCATTGAAAACATGTACTTGCAAATAGTCATTTGAGCATACAACCTAGAAACCTTAACATCAACTCAAAATTTGCTGAATTTGGCTTAAATTCCCTAATCTAGGACGCATTTTCCCACCTAGGTGATTTAGTCCCTATACAGGTTGTTTTCCCCAAATTTCTACGAATTATGTGCTTTCTATTTTTCAGTATTTGAACCTTCTAGAAACCCTAATTGGGACTCATTCACCCATTTGGGTGATTTAGTCCTGAATCAGCTCTGAATCTACATTTTACAACATTTAAAAAATCATTTATGTGCTTATGTTTGTTGCTATCAAATCCCTATTTCAGTTTGCAGAATTATTGTTATTGGCAATCTTTTCAAAATTGGTTTCATTTCAAGGGCATTTGAAAACATTAAAAAAAAAATTAGAACTAAAAGATATCATTTTTAGGTTTATACATAGCATAATCATCTAATTATCATGTCCTTACATTATTATTTTGCATGTTTTCTCTATCATTGTCACATTTCAAAATTGTAGGACAATTATTACATCATGTTTTCATTGCAAAAAATTATGGTTATCATACTTCATGTCTATTTTCAGATTTTGTTGAATACTGTAAGAAATTATTGTTATGTGCATATGAATATGAAGTCCTCTCCCCTCTATTTTTTTCTATCATTGATCCCTCTCCTAGTATCCCTCCTATGAGTGAGATTAGAATAGTGAAAGAGAATACAATCTTGGGTAATCATAATAATCATATTTGTTCTTCTCCCACTATCTCTCCTATTTGTGAAGAAGATATTTCGGTGTTAGAAGAACCAATCAGTGAGAGTTTTGAGAATCCTAGTTGTTTCTCTCCTCCTACATATCTTATTGGGAAAGACATTGTTGAACAAGAGGGCACAACCATAGGTAATCATGATGATCACATAACACAACAAGAAGAGACCATTGAAACCTACCTAAATACCACTTCAACTAGACTACATTCATCTCTCAACATCTTCCCCCCTTGTGAAAATGTTTTAGTGAAAAAGAATGCAATTGTAAGAAATCATGACAGTCACATTATTTGTGAGGAGGATATGTTGGTGTTAGATGATCAAATATTTAAGATCCATGACAACCCTATTTATTTTTCTCCCCCTACCTCTCCTATTTTGGAAGACATTATGGGACAAGGGAATGCAATCATAGATAACCATGATAATCATACTTGTTCTTCTCCTAATATCTCTCCTATTTACGAAGAATATATTTTGGTGTTAGAAGATCAAACCAATGAGAGTTATGAGTCCTATTTGTCTCTCTTCCCCTAGGAAAAACATTATTGAACAAGAGAATGCCATCATTGATAAACAAGAAAACCCAACCATTGATGAGTCCCCTACTTGTGATGAAGCTATTTTAGAAGAACCAAACATTGAATTTCATGAACATCTAGTTTGTATCTCTCCTAAAAACTCTCCTACTAGGGAAGATATCATGGTAGAAGAAAATGGGAACATTGGCACACATCTTTCAAACACTAGTGATGATGCTTTCTTAAATGAAGATGATGAAGTGACATTATACTCCCCTTAACTAAGAGATCATGAAAATAAGGACAAGCCTTTTGAAGTTATGCACATTAGATATCCCTTGAAGTGGTCTCCTGAGCCACTTCTCACCATCTATCCACCCTCACAACAACCAAAAGTTCAAAATAAACCCGTGCTTATCTTAGAACTACCTAAAAGGAAACTTGATAATGATAATGTTTCATAGCAACCAAGTATCAATACCATAGCTCATATATATAACACTAGAAAAAATCCACAACCAAGACAAACAAATCCAACATCCCTCCCATTGCCTCAACCTATCTTGCCTAGTGCCCCTCGTTTTCCTTTACATAATGGAAAGGAGTATGATCTTGTTGAACAACTAAAGAAAACTCCTACTAAGATATCTTTATGGGACCTTATTCAAGCCTCACCTAGTTATCATAACATGCTTCAAAGTGCTTTACAACAAGTTCATATCCCTCCTAATGTGCAACCAAACATGACATAGCAACCATGATTCAAGGAATGAATGTGAACATTGTTTTCTACCAAAGTGAGCTACCTCCTTTGGAAGTGCAAAAACAAAATGAAGCTTTCATGATAATTGATATCTTCAATAGGACAGGGGTAAAGCGAACCATTTTCGACAATGGCTTGGCTCTTAATGTGTGTAGTGTAACCCTTTTGGATAAGCTTTGCGCAGATAAATCAAGAATTGAACCTAATTCCTTATTGATTCAAGGATTTGACAATGTAGGAAAAAAACCACTTGGAGTGATCACATTACCTATTATAGTTGACAAAGTTACATTACAAATCTCGATCCATGTTATGCCTCATGATCTTTCATACAACATCCTTTTAGGAAAACCATGGATTCATGAGATGCATGTGATGCCTTCAAATCTTCATCGTATAATGAAATATGTATACAACAACAAAGTGTATACATTTGAAGCTGATCTTGAGCCTTACAGTGTTTTACGACTCAAAAAAGACAAGGAAAATCCTTTAAAAATATTGACACCAACTACACAAGTGGAACCCATAAAAGAGAAAGAAAAAGAAAAGCATATTGAGGAAGTCTTGAAGTTATTGGAAGATGATTTGGGTTCCTTAGATTTCACACCTACATTCATGGGAGAATACAAGATCATAAACAAAGAGTCTAGAAAGGGAAAATAAAAAGCGGTAATGTCAAGACAAATTTTGAAAGCATCCACTTCAACTACTTTAGAAGAAAAGACAACATACACAAATTTTTTTGATGAAGTTTATTATGAACAACCATTGAATCCAAAATAAATGAAAAAGCTTTATGGAAGAGGTTATGAACTTATGAAACAACTTGGGTATAGTGGAAAAGGATGTGGTGCTATAGAACAAGGTATTTGTCTCCCTATAGAGCCTAAAACACAAGAAATGACTAATATTCTTGGTTACTATCCCTCAAAAGAAACAAACAAGTCTTCACTCAATATCAACACTCTTACTAAAGATTCTTCTAAGCCAACTTTAACATTAGTGCATCCTGAATTAATAGAAACTAGTGGTCTTGGTTATTTTCGTTCGAAAGAAATAAAATAAACAAATAATTCTTCACTTAACATTAATGTCATCATGCAAAACACTAACGATTGGAGTTCATTAGATTTTACACCCTCCTTTCAAGGAGAGAACAAAATATCAAATCTAAAGAGTCTTGTGTAAGTATGACACCTTGTACTAAGAAAAAGATATATTTTTTTTAAAACAACATCACATCTTCTTCTATTAATCAAGAGAGTATCTTGTTGAGACTCCTCCAAGATTGTTTGATATCCCTCCCTCCAAAAACACAAAAGAAATTTTACTACAAGAGTTCATTTGGCAGATATCATAGAGTTCATGGTCATTCTACTAATGAATGTACGACTTTGAGTAATAAAATTCAAAATCTTAAGGATGGTGGTGCTCTTCTTTGTGTTGAAGCACCTAGTTCCTCTAATTGATACTAATTTCCAAGTTTTTCATCTATCACCTCGACTCACCCTTAAGCAAGGGCAAGGGAGTTAGGTAGCCTTGTCCTTGTATGGCACTTGTCGTATCTGTTGGCTAGTTGACCACCTTCCATGTATATATAAGAGAAATCTTGGGATGTGGATGACATGCCTTAAGTTGGATCACATGTGACGTACATTTCTATGTTTAGCATTACATTTTGGGGGAAACCCTTTATTCATCATGTAGTTTCATTTGGGAACATATGACTTAGCATAGGGCTTTCTAAATAAGCTCTCATGTCTTCTACTTTAAAGAAATTTCTCACAAAAATGGTGTTAGCAATCGCTTTAAAGTGGGGGCATACATTGACATTATCTTTTGGCATTTTGCATGTTTCATGGTGTGGTTTTCTTTCTTCTTGTGATACGTCCTTTTTTTGGGTGGTACCATTGGGCTTGATTTCCTTGGAGAGTGTGATATTTATTTGATTTTTCCTCTCTTAGAGACATTAGGCATGATGTTCCCTAAGTTAAGACCTTACGTGAACTAAGAAAAACCCCTTTGAACATACCTTATACTATTTTGCATTTACAATAACTGTTATATGGCCACCTTGCATAACACACTTTTCTTGCCTATGGAGTCATCCTGTTTGTTCATGGGTGTTAGTGTATGAAGCTTTGATTTCCTCATGGATCCTATTGTTCATGTTGTGTGGCACCTTATCAAAGTTATCAAGATGTATAGCTTTGGTATGGTTAGTACGTATGGGAGCTGACCATAGGCATGACTTTCCCATAGCCACTTACTTGTCTGTGTGGGTGCATACCGACCGTGTGTGTATGTGTCTCACTTTTTTGGGGGCTCACCTAGTGGATATCAAATTCCACTAGCCTGTGTGAGCATGCACTTTTATTGCATAGTGGACATCGTGTTCCACTTGTAAACATTTTTTGGATAAATAGCTAAGGCTTGATCTGCATCATGTTGGAAAAATAGTCAAAACTTGATCCACCCTCTCTTTTTTTCTTTTTCTTTCTTCTTTATGTCTTTGGTAGTGTATGATTGTACCTTATTGTTGCTTCATACATCATTTACATGTGTGTTATTTTGTGCCTATGATGGTTTTCCATAGGATCTTGATCATGGGGGCTTGCACAACCCTCTTGATCATTGTTATCCTATCTCACTAGCATTAGTACACTTGAACCCCTCTTGATGTGTATTTGTCTACTTTAGTGCGAGTTTGAAGCAAGGTCATTCTCTCACTAAAGTGGGGGCTAAATTTAGTGTAGAAAAATGTATCCTTTTATATTTTCACACTTGTTTGGGCCCCCCCTATTGAAATTTGGCTCATTTATGCCTTGATTGGTCCTATTTTGCATCTACAAGCCTAATTAGATGCATTTTCCTATGGATAATCCTGACATTTAACAAATGGAAAATCATAATCTAATGTTTGATGTTATGTGTTCTAGATCTAGTGATTTGGGGCTCATACACCCCTTTGGGTGTATGGATCCCACCTAGGTCTTAGGACCTGATTTTAAATGTTACATTAAACAAGACACTTCTTGGAGTTTGTGTCCTAGGTTTGAGCCACTGGGACTCATACACCCAACCTGTGTATGAGTCCTGCTTTAACTAGGACCTATTTTAAATCAAATTCTTGACAAGATTTTATTAGATCTTAGATCTGATGTCGGCTTGTAGTGTTGCAATTTCAAGAAATTTGGCATAAACAAGTATAAATACAAGGTTATTTCACATCATTTCTCCTAGCAATTTGAGTCAAGCATCCTAATATTTCACAAGGGAATTATAGAGTATTCAAGAGCATTCAAGAAGGCATTCAAGGGAAGATTTGTAGAAGATTATTGCATCAATTCAAGATTCAAGCATCATGTCAAGGTCTTCATGCATTATGTGTGTTTGTGAGCTAACATGTTGATGTAGCATTTGTGATCCAAGTTCAAGCATTCAAATCCATATCAAGCTTCATGATCAAGATCTACATCCATTGAAGCCAATTCATACAAGTTGCAGATCTACACTCCAAGGATTCAACAAGGGTTAGTGAGTTGTTACATTCATTTGTTCACTCATCATTCCTTCAAGTTATTTCAATTCATTTCAAAGTTTAATTACTCAAATGGGTTCTGACTGAGGTAGACCCCCATCCACTAATAAAACAACATTTTCTCTCTCTCTCTCTCTTGTGATGTGTA
Source organism: Sequoia sempervirens (assembly GCA_007258455.2). Lineage (NCBI taxonomy): Eukaryota > Viridiplantae > Streptophyta > Pinopsida > Cupressales > Cupressaceae > Sequoia > Sequoia sempervirens. The sequence goes on along the minus strand of VDFB02000020.1, from coordinate 8,669,426 downwards.
TTTTGCAGATTTAGGTGAACAATCTAGTGATTTAGTCCCTGATATAGAATTTTGACAACATTCAATAGTGTCAGATCTGGGTTTGGAAGATTCAGAAAGATCTTGAAAAATACCATAGTAGGACTCATACGCCCAACCTAGCGTATTAGTTCCATTATAGTTTTTGATCACCATTCAGTAGATCCCGATCAACTCTTAAAGAATCCCAGATTCTGCCTTGAGAACCATAGAGTGGGACGCATACACCCATCTTGGTGTATTAGTCCCAATGCAATCTAAGACAACAATTTCTAGGGTTTACAGACCTTGTTTTAGCCTCTCTACTCCTCCAAGTACTTTTCTATTTCATTCTATTTGTCAATATGATTTCATGTTTCAAGTTTCTAGGGTTTGTGCATAAGTGTTTGCATTTCTCTTTTGAAGCTTCATTTAATGGTGAACCCCCATTTAATCACACCAAGGAAACCACTAGTCCTTCCCTCAATTGAGTCACTTGGTTGAGGGATCTGGGTTTCCTAATGAACTAAGTGTGAAATAGGTCTTGTAAGTTCCATCTCCTAAAAGGTGGAACCTTATTTCCTTTGGTTCAAGATCAATGTTGTGATTTTTGGGTTGAGTTGTCATTGCTTGAGGATGAGCAATATTTGGGAAAGGAGGATTGTAATAGCCCCATTTTTCGGCCACTTCAGCATCAAAGTCAACTCCAAATTTCTGGTTGAGGGCCAACTTTATCAGAATGGGATTCAATGGCTAGCATTGAGCTTTGGAGTTTTTGCTAAGTTCATTGATGCTTTCTGGGAGCAGTTTTATCCCATGGGATGCATTCCAACTATCTTGGAGGGTAATGTTAGTTTTGGAAAGTGTCTATTTTTAGTAAGGTATGCTCCTAGTCAATTCATGAATATATTAACGTCCCCAAGTTTCAGATTATTTTTTCCCTTTTAGTAACTTGAGTTGGGTTTGCAAGAAATAATTAATTATAAGTTGTCGAATAAAAGCAATTTTAAATGATAACTTAATTATTTATAAAGTAAAGTGACTCATGTGTCAAAAATATTAAAAATTTAAATAAGTCACTTTTCAGAGCAATGGGGGTATAAAGAGAATTTGGAAGCTCATTTGAAGATTATGCTTGGATATTATTCTATTGTGTGATTTTGAGAGCTTTTCAAAGTTTGAAACTATAGGATGAAAACCCTATGGCTAACTAGATTTAGTGGTGAAATAATTCTACCCTAGCCAATTATGGAGTTAATGCTTAGACTTTCACATAAAATTTTACAAGTAAAATTTGTGAAGTGTCTTATAGAGATAAATTTTAGGGTTGAATTATTTTTAAGAATTTCAAGGAAATGCGTGAATATTTAATTTATGATTATTAAATTGTTGAGTATTTTTATAGTTGTTGTACCATTAATTAAAAATATAGAATGATTAGTGGGGTTTATTGATGGAAAGAGGAGTCAACATCTTAGCCGCAACTTCCCATTAATCCATTCACAACTTCCTTTATTATTCACCATACTTTTATTAGAGTGATACCAAAGGAGGTTTTCTAGGATATTAGAAGTCAAATCAGTCAACACTTATTTTAGATTACTATATCAACTTCAAGGAATGCATCGATTGTAGTGAGGAGCCATCATACCAAGTTCACTAGCCAAAGGTCCAAAAAGAGGGGTGATTTCTCTTTAGTGTGATTTCCTTAGAGTCCTCATTTCTTTTTTCCAAGTTACATCTACACCCACATTGAGTAAATTATAATAGGTATTGTCGCCACCTTTGGGTACAGCCGTAAGGGTGCAAAAAAATAAATAATTGCTATACCTCTCGAATGTATGAAGTTTATGTGATCTTTTGCTGCTAGTAATCTACGTTAGAGCACTATTTATATTATTTATTAATATATCATTTATTGGTGCTTATTATGTAAATTGTTGGAGGTGAGTTGCATTGTTATATTTGAAAATATAATTAGAATAATTATTTTCTTATGCTTAAAATTGTATAAGAATTGCATGAAAATCTATCATCTTTGGGAAACAAACTGAAAATCAAGTATAGAGCAGCAAAGGGAATATTAAATTACTAAAAATAATAACTCATATGCTTAGAACAATGTGGAAACTATTTGACAAAATTCCTAAATTCATGGGGTTATAAATTTTAAAAAAGTTGCATATAAAATTACCTTGGAATATTTCAAGTGGCATGTGTGAAGCCAAATTAAAAATCTTTTTGAAAACGCTAAAATAAAAGCATTTTGTTGAAGAGATTTTGAAATCTTTCAAAGTGATATAAGGAGAATTGTTAGGCATTCTAATATGAAATCATAGATGAACATATTAATGGCTTGATGACGTACTTCGTATAAATTCATGTTGTGAGCAAAATAATTGCATGGTGTTCATAGATATAAAGATCCTTTGTAGACAAATTGATGAGGTGGTATCATCCTTATTCACAATCATGAAGTACATTTAATATCAAGGGTATGAGTTCTTGTCAATGCTAGAGAGTATGCTTCCTAAGATCACAGATACACAATTGGATCACATCAACTTGTAGGACTTCTGAAAACCATGGAAGAGGGGAAAAGATCACCATTGTCTCGAAATATATTTGAGAGTGGATTGGCTCAAGTTGTTGGATTTCCAATATCAATTCAATGTTAGGATTTAGTTTTGGAATGTATGAAAGGTTATACTCTTGAAAATGGAGAGGTTAAAACTATTGATGATAAGCTAGTGGCTAAGTTGGATGGTGTTTCAATTGGGATTGTTCTTAGATTACCTATTAAAAGACCAATTTATAAGTATAGATAAAGGAATTGCACAAAGACATTTCATTAAGAAGAAAAATGGATATCTCAACACAATGGCGAGGAATTGGTTATAAGTACCAAAGGGAGGAAAATATCAGCTGCCAAAGGTTCTACATAGGTCAATCTTCATCAAAGAAGTTTCAAATATGATTGTGTTGCTTCACACGTTGATGGGGAATGAAAGTTCAAGTGAGCTTGAAAAATGGATATTCTTGTTCATAATTATCATATGTGCAAGAAACCAGTTTATTGATTGCAAAGGTATTATCAGTGATATTCTACATAATCAATTGACTTGTTTTGAAGAGAATCAATATTTCTACATGACATCTTATCTCTTCTATGCAATCACCAATATGAAGACATGACCATGTCTTGACACCAAAGGTACGTCTAATAGCATGACTCAGATTTATATTTTTATCTACAACTCTAGTTGGATAAAAGTTATAAAAATTTCAGGAGAGTGAATGATGCATTCACTATGTTGACAGTAAAGACACTTCAAGGGAATATACGACTCAGGATGTCATCATAAGCAACTATTCTTATCAAGAATTATGGTAGTTATTACATCCAATTCCCAAATTTCACTTACATTTGGGTAGGAGGGTATGATGGATATCCATACAATATGCCAATGTATATGGATGATAAGCTCATTTTGATTGAACTCTGCAAGAAAATTGGTGTGGTCAATAAAAGATATAAAAAAATGAGGAAAGAAAGAATCTCATTTCCTATTGGCCTCAGTCATTATAGGTGTAAATCTTCTATTGATGTTCAAAATATTGAGTAATCATTGGAAAATTTAAATATGTACTTTCACACCATGAGGATTTCATTTGATAGTAAAAAATATGTCAAAGATAACTTGTATTTTACTCAAGTTTTTTACCATTTCCCTAAAATTAAAGTCTTTTGAGAAGATTGTGAAGATGATTATGAAGTGCGAAAGAGAGATTGGATGAGTTTCACTCCAGGACATATTAAAGTTTTCAGGATTGGTTGGGATGTAGAAGGAATTGAAGATGACAAAACAAGTTTGATTGATCCCATATATTTTAAAATATTTAGATACAACCTTTGTCACCTATTGTTTGGGTGAATGAAGAGGTCAAATATATTGATGAGAGAATCACTCATATTCTCAAGAAACCAAAATATAATTGGGTAAGGAAGAAAGTCGTTGAAGCCACAACAATAAGACCTTCAAGCAAATATGATCCATAAAGGAGGACAAATGACAAACAAGAAGGTTCTTCCTCTCCCTCTTCCCTTTATAAAGATTCTTTATGATCACTAGTTCTAAAAAAATCATGTAAGGAGGTGGTGACAATGAAGATCCTTCTAAAAAGAAGGATTTCATAAGTATATGTGGGGATGATCTAAAAATTAGGAGGAAGAGATCAAAGCCAAAGGAGAAGATGTTGAGCCCCATACAAGAAGAAACCAAAGAGAGAGTTTATAGACCCTCAAGGTTATCCTAGTGGTGAGGAGCAAGTTGTTGAACACCCAGAATAAATGCATCTACTATATGTTGAAGACACAGTTCCACGATCGGCTTAGAAAATTGACTTACACACTTCATCATTCACATGCACAAGCTTACCACTATCAAATTTTGCACTACTCCACCACCATCATCATCCACACAATGAATTTTCCTTATATATATCTATTCTGCAAATAATCATACCATCAATTAGGTCAGCCTTATTAGATGAAACGTGTGATCCCAAAACATGTTGGCTCAAAACTCCAACATGCATGCCTTGCAAAAATAATCGAAGAACGTTCTTCACCAAGATAGGTTGACATGACCTATAAATACTCATATGAATCCGCTTCATACTCAATTCAATCCTACATGACCCCAAAAACCTTAGGTCAACACCACACAACCAAAACTGGTGAAGCAACAATTAAATGAACTAACTGTTCATCCACAACTTGACACACAAACCACCAAACCACTTGAAACTCAGAGTGCACACACTTTTGACATCTTCAAATGCCTCCTGAAATTTGAAAAACACAATGATCATCCATGGTGGAATGCAGAGCATTCCAACATGAATTCTACACCTGTAACCCTGTCTCTACTTAGTTCAATACTCTGTCATTAATATCTTCTGTTGTGGAAGACATAAAACGTTGAAAATATAAATATGGAATCCTTCAACATGTACCATTATCACCTCAAAACCACATGAAAAGATACTACAATGTGGAACAATACGGACTACAAAACTGTTCCTCTGATATATGGAAAATACACTTAGTCTGGGACAACCAATTTTCCCAAAAAAGCACTTGGTCTTCTTCAGACTATATTCGTATTGATACACCATCAATTCCACAATGGGTTGACATCAATGACAAAACCATACACCATCATGCTCATTTTTCCAACACAAGTCTCAGCTATTTCTCATTTTTTCTTATTATATCTCCTCATCATGACATATCCAATTCTCCTCCTACAAAGCTTCCATCTTTGTCGACTATACCAATGCAGTTCTAGCAGATAATTTTCTCTCCCAATTGTCTCTAATCCACCTACATCATTTAATCCACAGGATATGAACATTCTAATCTCTTCACAAAGTCCTACTTCACGGTTACAACAAATCTTAGTAAAGAAACAAAGCGTCACTTAGATAGTTATCCCAAAATTTGATATAGCTGCCAACCTAATTCAAAGATCTTTCCAAGCCAGGGAAGAAAAAAGTTAGGAAATGAGCCTTTTTTGCACAAAATTTGAGTGATTTATAACTTAAATAAAGTTATTTTCAAAATTGAAAAGGTTGTTACTCAGATAGTTATGAATTAGTTACCGGGGAGAGCCTATATATATAAGGCTTATGTTATTGTAAAGGGATTTTTTGGGATTCTCATAATTTTGCATAAGGACTTTTAGAATTGTATAATTCTATAAAGTAATGGAAAGAAAATTTTGGAGGTGCATTCATGATGTTTTCTATGTGTCATTGTTAATCTTCTTGTACGTTAAGTTGATGATGACCTTTGTTATCCTAAATCCTGTTTGTGAAAACAAATAGTTAATCCTCGTTGATTTACATTTTGAAACATATTCAGTTCTTGGTATCTCAATTTGAATGTGTTGTCATTTGAAATATATGATTATTATGAAGCTCATATATGTGGTTCTGATGTTTATAATGCATTTTTCTAAGTTTTAAGCAAGCCCACAAAAACCCATAATAACACTTGTACATTTTTTGTTTGGGGTTTCTTTTATTTTAGTCAAAAGTACATTAAAAAATCCAAAATAAGATCATATGAGGGAGTTTCTCCTCTCAAACACAAAGGAAGATTGTGATTTCATAAGACATCTCTCCAACTGTTGGAACGTTTTTGCCACTTTCCATTGGCCAATTCATAGAACATCTCAAGTGACTAATATGTTTAACAACATATTCACATGCATTTCATTTGGCATATCATCTAGGATGGTGTTCTCAACTTAAAATATTTTCCTTTTCATCATTGTTTAGGTTGTAGACATCTTCACCAATAATTTAGCATCACCTCATTATCCTCACTTGCAATTGATGCTTGAGGAGAAAGAAGTTGTCCTTGGAGGTCATATTGTGTTCTCCTTCCTTCACTTGTACACGTTTCTTTTTTATGTTTTTTCTCTTTTGGGGAGAATTTGTTTTGTGTTGGGTGAAAATTATGTAATCAACTTTTCGATAGATTACACAAATTGGACTTCAGCCATAGCTATGTGAGATGTAAATCTCTCCTCTCGGAAAGGGGAGGCGCCCTTCTTACTGCTAAAAGAAGTGATAGTAAATCAAACAAATAATTACAAAATGTACATGAAACTTACAAAGTGGGGGGGGGGGTGTGTTACATTCATCCTTCTCTCTTTTTTCAGAGAAGATGTTTACAATGCTTCACCGTTGAAAGTTCACAATTCTTGATAACCTAAAACTAACAACTAGTAGTAATACCAATATCTCTATCTCGTCAAAGCGAAGCGTAGAGATACCAGAAGTGATTAATAACAAACAAATAAAGTAAAAAGAGAAAGCTCACGAAGGCACAAAGTCGTTCTGTAGCTTTTTCAATGTTGGATCTGTGCAGATGTACAATTTGTTGCGTTAGAAGCACAAAGTCTTCTTAGACGCAGCAATTCTTCGAACAGCATGAACGATTACAAGCACAAAGTCTTGTAAATCATCCAACAAAAGTATCCAATAGCACGAACGATTACAAGCACAAAGTCTTGTAGATCCTTCGATAAAAGTATCCAAGAGTATGAATAATTACAAGCGCAAAGTCTTGTAGATCATTCAACCAGAACATGCAAGAGCATGAATGATTACAAGCACAAAGTCTTGTAGATCATTCAACCAATGATAAACATAAATACAAATGCAATCTAAATAATAAACGTAACACAAAGTTTACATAAACTACTTAGAGTCCTTCAGATTCTTCAAGCTAATCACTACCAAATAAGATCAACTCACAAAAGTATCGAATCCAACGCAAAGTTTGGCTTGCAATCCTTTTCTTTCTTAATCGAATCTCATTCACAAAGCATGAATGCAAAATTTCACAAATTTGCTTCAAAAAGGGCAGCACTTCGTTGCAAAACACTAAGGGATAAAATTACAATGAAAATCCCTCACATTATATAGAAAGAGGGATGAGCAAAAGAAGGAAAGAGATTGAGAAAATCAGGGAAAGTCAGGTGAGCGATTTTAGGAGATCTCACCTAACTTTGACCAAAGTCAAAGTGTAATTTGTTTTCAAAATAGTACATCTTTGGACTTGGTGTAATTACAATTTACAAAAAGACATTCGAAAATGTCGAGAAATATTTACAAGATGCATATTGGGATGCACCGGAAATGTCTAACACTGGAGAATAGGGGGCTGCTTCATGTTTCTTTGCATTGGGCACGAAAGTCTTCAAATTTCCTCCTAGTCTCCTACACGAACTTCTCATCTAGACCAACGGTGTAATCCACAATGGTGTGAATTCGTGATTGATCTCATGGCGTATGAATGAACCTCTTGCACCTATGATGCGCCTTCAGTTGTCCAATGTGAGCCTTGTATCACAAATGATGTTCAGCGAAGCCTTCTGAGAATTCTGAATGTCAATCAAATTCATGATGGCTTCCTTGAAGATCTGGGATATTTTGTGGCCGGTAGGAAGATACGATTTTCCTCAAGAAGTTGACCAGGAAACTCTTTCATACCTTTTTCAAGAATAGTACGATGCCCGTCGACATCTTCCTGTATTTGGTGAAGATCTTCTGTGAGAGATTGAACCACTTGAATTCTGTGTTTCAGTGATTCTCTTACCTCTACAAACTTTTTCTTTGTCAGGAATTACCCCAACCTCCACCAATTTGCTGAGCTTTACCTGTTTCATTTCCGACCATGACAACAGGCATTTTTCCATGTCTTTGCGCTCCTGGGAAAGTACACTCTTTTCTTTATCAAGCTCTGTGGTGAGCTTGGCCAAAATGGTAGTTTTTCATCCGCAGCCAAAGTTATCTGAGATCCGTGTTCAATGATCTTCTCAATGAAATCATATAACACCCTGCCTTTGGAGGTGAATTTCTCAGCTTTCTTGACAGCTGGGTCTTCAATATTTACCACTGTCAGCGGTTGTGCATTACTTGGAGAACCAGCAAGTCTCTTTACAACAGTGGCATAATGCTCTGCCCTCTGTTTTTACATGTTACGAGCTTGCTCTACTTTATCCAGCCTTCCCGCCAAGATATCCAAAGTGACTTGCGCATCGGCTTTTGCACTTTCGTTGGTAACCTTGCCAAGTTGGACCTTTGTTACTGTGTAGTCCTCCATATTGACATCACCTTCTTCATTTGGTCGTATGCCAATTTCAGCATACTTGTGGCCAGACTTATCAACGTTCAGCCTTGAGTATACCTTTTCCTTTTTCTTCCCTTAGAGCGAGATGGATTAGATTCCGTGATTTCTGTCTCTGGGACAGCCTGGGTATCTTTCTTGCCAACAGTGAACTTGATCCTAGGACCTCTTCGCGAAGAAGTGGGAATGACCGCTGATTTATTCTTGTCGCGGAGTTCTTGCTGTTGGCGAGCTTCTGCTTCGGATTCCTCTCCTTCTGAATCTGTTCTGAAACTTTTCATTGCATAACCATGTTTATGTAACCATTCTTCTGTGTTGGCTACGATTGGTCTTAGCCTTTCTCTCATGCTGGTAACCTCTTTCCTAGACCATTATATTGCAGGCAACGGCCTTTTAGCAATGCCTTGCTCATCATAGATAGCATTCATGATATCACCTGGATCTTCAAAATCCTCTGGTAGGTCAGCAATACCAAGATCTCTAATTTGTTGAACAGTCAACCTGCAATAGTCCATTTTACTAATGGCTTCTTCATCTTTGCAATCTGCCGAGATGTCTTCAAAATGGTACCTGTGTTGGTGACCCTTTTGCAACTTTTTTCTGACATCTCGGCAGTCGAAATCAAACCTATACCTGTAGGTTTTGATGGTCATGATCTGTATTTCAGCATAGACAGACTTAGCTTTTTGTGCAGTTTGGATAGTATATCAGTCGATGGTCAGTGGGAACTTGAACCCACGCTTATGGTTGCTTCTTCGTTCTTTTTGCACTAACATCAACTGTCTGCATGTTTCCATGAGAACCCACTTATCTGAAGGATAATGTGGTAGCATGTAGGGACAACCGGTGTAGCAGCCTACTCTCAAGTAAGTAAACGTTGGGAATTGGAGAAAAATACATCCAACTTTACTTACCACCTTATAAGCCTCATCAGACACTCTTCTTCTTTCCAAAGCTAGATCAAAATTGAAGAGTAAAGGCGCAAAGAAAGCATCAGTGACCCGTCCGAAATGATGAAAGCTTTCCTTCAACTCCAACTGATAGAAATATATGTACACAGGCACCATCATTCGATTCCCTTTTGTAGATAGACCTGGGAATTGTCTCATCACAGCTGCTGCGTACACTAGGTAAGAAGTCATGTAGAACTTCAATGTAGAAGGAGCATTGATCAACTGCTCGTGTATCTCATCGTTGATTTGTTTGCCCCAGTCAATATGCACCTTCTGCCTTCTTATGATCCTGATGTATTCATACATCCAATCGTGAAAAGTGGATGATTCCGGCAAGCCTTTCACCCTGCTTAGAAACGTGATCATATCCTTGACGTCATCTTTGAAGTCACTTCTCAGGAGTCCTTTCGGCCATCTAGAAACAAATGATCTAGGCTTCTTTAACCATTGAGTGTTTATCAACTGTTTAGCTTTATTGGGATCAGCATCAAAGATCCCCTGTGCTTTTGATATAGAGATGTCAATGTATTTCTCCATATGAGGGACCTTGAAGACAATATCAAAGAAGTCAGGGTCAAGTCTCAGAATCTCGTGCCCGGAAGAGTCGATCACGCTTCTGCTTTCTCTGATGTAATGAGACGCAACTTGGAGAACAAACTTGGTATTGTGCGCAGCTGTAGGGAACATCGCCACCAAATGGAGGTTGCTGTGTACGATCGCTCTCATTGAATCAGGAAGAGGCTTCGTCTCGGTTAGCTTTGAGAAGTCAACCAAGTCTTGATGACCAACCTCTATATCTTTTATCTCTTCGACTTTGGAAAGCACCATAGTCGGCGGATAGACACCTTGATATTTGTACTTCATCTTGCCTTTTGCTTTCGAAGAAGAAGGAGGTTTAGTAGCAGTCATCAAAAATAACTGAAACTTTGATCAATCTTGACTTGACGATCTTTGAAAATAGACTGCAATCCGTTTAGCCAGAACAAACATCAATTGTTAGGAAACATGGGAAAGTGCAAAATGAGCACGAGGATGGGAAAGCTTGAAGCAGATGAAGAGGCACACAAAACGATGCACAAAGGCAGAAAAACGAGGCTCAAGAGTGCACTAGTCGAAAATGAAGTTTATCTGGGAAGAATTGGAGAAAACTCAGAAAAAGTGTAAGGGCGCTAAAATTCAACGCCCTTACATCTCTGGAAAATTGCTTTTGATGCAAGGGCGCTAAATTTTAGTGCCCTTACATCTTTCAGTGTTAGAAATTTTTTGACATTTTCAAAATGTCATAGCGCTAAAATTCAGCGCTTCAGCAATTTTTTGACAATTTTGAAATGCAGATGTAGGGAAGAATGGCGATGGCGCTCGTGCTTGGAAAATGCAATGTTTTCATGGAAAGCTTTGAAACTTGTCTCAATATCAATGTATACGCATTCAAGGGTTTCATCAAGAAATCTTTCTTTTTTGAGATTTCAAAGTTCGCTCCAAAACGTATGAAGAGAGCGACATGGATAACGTGCTTAACAAGCACAAAAACATTGGAAAGATACAAGTTGTGAGGAGAATGGAATTAACATGAAACACAAGAATTTTCCTTGTGTGAGGATAGATGAAAAATGCGAATGGAGAATAACAAAACGCGTAGGGTAAAAGTAAGGAAAGAATGCGTAGGGAAAGAAAACGGAAATGGAGGAAAGAAATGCGCATTCAAAACAATAAGTGAGGTTAAGAAAAACGCGAATGGAGATAAAGACGTGAAGAGAAATAGAAGAAACAAAAACAAAAACGCGAATGAGGAGAAGAAAAGAAAACAAAAACATGCATGTTAATATTGAACACATACAAATGAAAGAAGAATAAAGACAAAGCAAAACGACTTACCAAAACCAAAACGCGAAGACACTGAAGGAATGGCGAAATCTCCAAAAACGTGATTTTGCAGTTTGAAGAAAACTCGCACAGCAAGAGGAGAGAAAATAATATGAAATGTAAACAATGAAAATGGTGAATTCATACTTTTAAGTGAAAAGGAAAATTAAAAACCTAACTCAAGTTGAGCAATAAATCTAGGCACGAAAAGTGGCACGATTGACGAAAAATGCGAAAACATGAAGAAACGCGCCAAAACCATGAAAAAGAGTTAAGTGGCGAAGAAAAGTATAATGGCACTAAAATTTAGCGCTATTGCATTTTTTTGGAAATTTCACTGCATGCAGGGGCGCTAAATTTTAGCGCCCTTGCATTTTCCAGACTTAGCCAATTTTGGCTTCAGGGCAGGAGCACACTTTTTCAGTGCCACTGCATTTTTCGTAATTCACTAAGTACGAACAGTGAAACTTCGCGAAAGATCTCGTTTCGAAGGTCTTCACGAGGCGAACATGGGGGAATGCTCGAATTGACTATTCGAGGCTTGGGAACTCATTTCGAGGTGGCTTGAAAATCACTTCGTTATGCGTGCTTGAACTTTACGAATCCTAGGAAACTAACAAATTTCGTAGGGGGGTTATCCGTGGAACGAGCGCTACTAGATTCCGTGATAACAGCTGGCTCCTGCTGGGGATCTTCCTTCGGTTGTTCTTTTGAAAAGAACGAAGGGAGAAGAAATCCAGAATTCAAGTGCCTTTATCCATCCATTAGGCTTGGAGTCAGGCGACGACGACAACAAAAACAAAAACGCAAAGACTCAAAAGGACTTAAAACTAAAAAGTATTTACATACCAACGCCAACCTCTTTACTGCGTAAAGTGCTTGAGATGTTGCCCACTGTGAGGAAGGGAAAATGGCGTTCCATCTCTGTATGCTAACAAGAAACTGTTTTCACCATGCAACTGATGTATTTGGAAAGGTCATGTCCATAGTGATTCGAATTTCCTGTGCATACCTTTTGGTTCTCTTCGTTTGTCCCACAATAGAACGAGATCACCAATTTGAAATTCTCGAGACTTGGCTTTTTTGTCAAACAACCTCTTCACTTGGTCCTGGTGTTCCGCGATGCGGTCAGCCACTTGAACCCGATTCTCTTCCAATTCAGAGAGATACATGATGCGCTTGTCGACATAATTGTCAAACGTCTCATCCTCAATGGCCTTAGCCAACTTGAGGGCTGGTAGTTCCAAGGTTATAGGAATCTCGACATTCAATCCGTACAAGAGTTGAAAAGGAGACATGCCGATTGCTCGCTTCGGAGTTATTCTGTCTGCCCACAAAGCATCAAACAAAGCCTTGTTCCACAAACATTGATTCTCATCCACCAGCTTTCGGATTATAGTTACCAGATTCTTGTTACTAGATTCCGCTTGACCATTACCCTGCGGATAATAGTCGGAAGAATGTGACAAAGTTATACCACGTTCGAAACAAAACTCCGTGATCTCACTTGATGAGAAAGCAGAAGCATTGTCCGCAACAATCTTGTTCGGCACACCGAACCTGGAAATAATATTTTCTTTCAAGAAATTGCACACTACTTTTGAAGTAGCACGCTTGGTAGGTATTGCTTCCACCCATTTGGTGAAATAATCCATAGCAATTAAAACATAGATATGTCCAACACTTGATGATGGATTAACTGCACCTATGAAATCAATGCCCCATTGCTGAAAAGGTTCATCAATCACAACAGGTTTTAATGGCAAAGATGCCAACCTGGGACGGCCGACAAATTGTTGGCACAATTCACACTTACGCACCCAAGAGTACGTGTCCTAAAAAAGTGTGGGCCAGTAATACTTTGCTCTCAGGATTTTGTGAGCGATTACTGGCGCTGAGAAATGCCCACCACATGCCAAATCATGGTAAGATTTTAGCAACTTTTGCTGTTGTTCTTTATCAACACACCTGAGAAATGTCTCGTCCATTGCACGCTTATACAAGCCGCTATCCCACAAGACGAAACTAGCTGACTTCAGCTTGACGGTCCTTTTTTCTTTCGGAGTTAAGTGATTAGGACATTCTCTGTATGTCAGGAAGTGACCTATGTTGGAATACCATTCATCAGTGGTGCTAACAAATAGTACCATAGGAAGTGTACTGGGATCGACCTCTTCATCTGAAACTTCTTCATCTCCCGAAATTTCTTCATCTGGATTATTTTCTGCAATAAGCTGACAAAGACCACGTCCACGTATCAACTTAGTGGGTTTAATTTCCAGATCATATTCCTGAATCTTGGCAATCTAGTTGCCTCTTTTTGTTCCAAATTCCTGTTGTGTGAGAATAGACTTGACAGTCGAATCTGGGACGAGAACTTTCACATGACTGCCCAGAATGTAGAACCAGAAATGCTTGACAACTTTTACAACTGCAAAAGCGTGCTTTTCCATCTGAGAATATTTCAATTCGTAATTCTTTAGAGGGAAACTCATGAATGCAATGGGGGATTCAAAACCCTCATCATTTTCCTGCACCAGAATTGCTGATAGTGTATGCTCGGAAGCATAACTGTACATAACAAACTCCTTGGTGTAGTTAGGGAAAACCAACACAGGTGCATGAGCAATGGCCTCCTTGATGTCATCGAACGCTGCTTTTCCTTCTGCCATCCAATGAAAAGTGGCATTGCCCTTCATCATATTCACAATGTGACGTGTCTTTTCAGCAAAGTCTGGAAGAAACCTCCTTAAGAAGTTTACCTTGCCGAAAAAAGAATGAACGACTTTCTTGCTTGACGGTAAAGCGAGGGACTTGATTCCATTGACTCTTTCTGAGTCAATCTTGATTCCTTCAGCAGATACAACGTGACCAAGAAGTTTACCTTCTGTCACCCCAAAAGTTGACTTTTTGGGATTGAGGGAAATGTCGTGCTGACAGCATCTCTCTAGAGTCTGCCTCAAGTGGTAGAAATGCTCGTGGCGTTGCTTAGAGAAAACCGTAAGATCATTAAGGTACACCACAATGAACTTTCCCATCACGTCGCGAAAAGCGAGATCCATGGCACATTGGAATGTAGCGCCAGCGTTGATCAAACCAAACGGCATCCTGCGATACACAAAGGTTCCCCATGGTGTTGTGAAAGTGGTTTTGTGTTGATCGCTTGAATTCACTTCAATTTGATTATAACCGGAAAATCTGTCTAGCATGGAGAGCATTTCGGATCCAGTTACATTTTGTAGAACTTGATCCATCACTGGAAGTGGGTAATTGTCTTTGAGAGACAATTGATTTAGATTTCTGAAATCTACACAAATGCGGATTTCACCATTCTTCTTATGAACGGGGACGATATTGGCTATCCACGTCGAATGATGGATAGGGAATATTATCCGCGTGTTCAACATCTTTTGAACTTCTGCCAAAATCGTTCCAGAGATCTTGGGATTATACTGCCTCTGCTTTTGTTTGTAAGGCAAAGCTCCAACCTTGAGAGGAATGTCATGTTGCACTTCCTTGGGTCGAAATGATTTTAGATCGTCATACAAATATGCCAAGACGTCAATGTACTCCTGCAGTAGCTGAGCAAACTGCCTTCTTTCTTCGGCCGTGTAACATTTGCCAATGTTGACCATCTTAGGATTGGCTTCAGTTCCTAAATTTATCTGTTCTACTTCATTAGATGAGTCAGAATCTGAGAGTTGCTTCTTCACGTGGCGATCATGCTTATCAAAAAGCTTTTCCAAGGATACCAATCCTTTAGGGATCTTATTCCCTTTGAGTTGCAGATATTCCTCGCCTGTAACAGGATCTATATCGGACACGGATTCTCGAAGTGGAGAATCGCTGCCTTCAAAATACAACTCATCAAAATTCTCTGCTTTCTCAAGAAAGGCGATAATTTGATGGTCGTCATTGAAAATCTGCCAGTTCTCTGAATTGTCAGATACACTTGGGCGGAAAACCAACTCTATGGTGTAAGTAGAACCTTGAAAATCTTTGTGTGGTACCAAGAGCGTGGCAGAGATTGCGAGGGAATCAGCTCTAGTATTGTATTCTCTGGGAACAACAACGATATCAAAAGCTTCGAATTCCTCAATGGAATCCCATACTAGATTACGATAATGCCTGATTCTCTCATTCTTTGTTTGATAGAGATTTCTTACTTGACATACTATCAGCTTGGCATCACCTTGTGCATGAAGATTTTTTATATCTTTCTTCAGCGCAACTTGCATTCCCAGCAACAGGGCTTCATACTCAGCAGTGTTATTGGTGTTATCAAACTGCAGCTTGAAGGAGAAAGGAAAAAACTTCCCTGATGGCGAGATGAAAACCATTCCTACTACAAATCCGGTCGAGGAGCAGCTACCATCAAACTCGAGCAACCAGACACCGTTGGGATCACCAACTGGAACAGTGTCGAAGTCCAAAACTTCATCATCTGACGAAGATTCATGGTCAGAGATGGACAAATCTCCTGATGATGTCTCATTTGAAGTTGAAGAAATATCATCTTCCTCCAACTCGTTTTGAGTCGAGGATTCTCCTACCTCATTTGTCTATAGGTAGTAAGTTCCCACGCCTGATGATTCGAACAAAATCTGAGCTCTGGGATCATCTGACTCAACAACTGAAAACTTTGATTCTCTTTCAGGAACCAGCTTTTGCATCACACCTTTTACTGGTATTCTTGCTTTGGACATATCCATACATAGCTCTCCTCCAACATCTTTGCAGAAATTGCGTCCGAGGAGGATACCGTAGGAAGCTGGTACATCCGCCACGAGGACCGTCATCTTTATTTTCTTCTCTGGGTATGCGGAGAATGCGTACTGCGCATCTTTGATCTGACCGATCAGTGGCACTTGTTTATTCTCCATTGAAAAACAACGGCTGAAGGTTTTGGTCATTTCAAGGCCTAACGTAGTAGCTACCTTGGCGGGCATCACATTGTTAGACGCACCAGAGTCTATGACACAGTTACTCAGCTTGAAACCATTTACGAGTAGGGAGATGAAAAATGGATCAATGCGCCCAGAAGCAGTTGGAGGATTAGATATGAGGTTACTCTATGATACCTTGGGTTTAGGAGTAACCGGGATGTCAGGAGGGGTATCCCAACTTGGGGAAATCTTTTTATCATTGACGAACTTGACAAGCCTGTCAAATTGGTCGGGATTGGCTTTGAGGTATTCAGCCTCGGACATTTGAACCTTGGTCTTCTTGGCATGGTCAATAATGTCGAAAGCCTAGAAAGAACTTTGTAGGTTGGAAGTCGTAACTTCGTTGATTGGTTTCACAAAAGGTACACTGGTCTTTGGAACGGGAGGATTAGCTTTAGAAATAACGAGAGTTGACGAAGGAGAACGAGGTGCACTTACTTGTGGATTTGCTGCTTTCTTAGGTTGCCAAGGGAGGGGAGATCCTCTTTTGGCGATTGTTACTGGCGGCTTCTCCTTTTCTGGAACAGCAGCGGCTTGAGCTTTGTCAAGTTGATTTTGTTGATGCCGTGTAAAAACAGCGTAAGTGTCAGTCACCAAGTCATCTTCTTCTTCTTCTTCTTCTTCCATCATTTGCAAATAGCTAATCTTGGAGTCGCCAGCTGATTCAGTTTCTTCTTCTTGGAAGAGATCAACATTTTCTTCTTTAGGATATTCGAGCTGAGCATAATCATCTTGTTCAGTCTCATAGTACCCGGCGACATTGTTAGCAGGCGGGGCTTCCAGAGCAAGTCTTCCTGGAGGTGCTGGGAGACGATTCTAATTTTTGTTGCCAGCATAATTAGGGAAAGTCCTCCTAGGGACGTCCTTGTAGTTGTTACTGTTGTTGTTGTTTGACACTTGCTTTTTAAGAGACAAAACTTCATTTGCCAACCTTTGGATCATGGGATCTGTAAAATTTGAGCTGGCAGTGGGAGTACTAACATTGGACGCTGAAGATCCTGAGGCTTGCATCCTTTTATTTCCGTTAGTCCCCATCCTGATTTCTCCAGCAAGGATCATGTCGTCTTCCAGACTTGTAGCCAATTGCTGGGCTGCTTCAACGTTAACAAGATTTTCCCTACGTAAGTAAAAACTTACCTTAGGTAGTTGAGT
This sequence comes from Sequoia sempervirens, assembly GCA_007258455.2. NCBI lineage: Eukaryota > Viridiplantae > Streptophyta > Pinopsida > Cupressales > Cupressaceae > Sequoia > Sequoia sempervirens. The sequence continues at coordinate 8,651,808 of VDFB02000020.1, read as the reverse complement.
GTTGATGAAGAAGCACTTCAGGTTATGATCTGTTGGTCTGGCGTCATTGGGGATTCATGTCACCAATTTATTGAATTTCGCCACAAACTCGCGCATAGGCTCGTGAGCTTCTTTACGCATGGTGGTGAGCTATGCCAATAGAGCATGTGAATCTTCAGCAGGCTTAAATCTTTCTTCAAATTTAGTGCGAAGAGTGGCCCAATTGGTGACAGAGGCATTAGGAAGAGTAAAGAACCATTCGGCTGCAACCCCTTGAAGGGATTCGATGAACAATCTTACAGATACATCTTCGTGCTCAATGCCAAGAACGCCGCATACTATGTAGAATGCGGATATGTGCTCATTGGGGTGTTGTTTTCCATCACCTTCAACTTTCAGAAGATGCTTCCTGGATACACGTGGTAGTTCGTGTAAAGGTGGAGTCAAACGGAGGGGACCAAAAGCATTTCCCCATGGTCCTGTAGGTGGTGTGGCCATGACTGGTTGCACAATAGGTACTTGAATAGGATGTCTGCGATAAACTGACCAAACACTTGGGATCAGAGATCTTTGGCTACGTGGAGGGAAGCTTATAGCCCGTTGCAGTGGTGACCTTGCTCGTGGAAGAGTAAATGGAAAGTCACGTTGCAACAACTCTTCAAAGAGTGGATCTGTTATTCCTTGAGCCCTCAATCCTCTTGTATATAGTCGGTCCGCCAGAATGTAGATATGAATACAAAGGGTGTGATAGAGTTAACAATATACAAAAGAACAGCAAGAAAGAGGAAACTTATCTACTTCAATCTGAAGCGTGAGGCTCAGATTGCGTATGTATGTTCCCCAGCGGAGTCGCCAAAAAATTGTTGGGTGAAAATTATGTAATCAGCTTTTCGATAGATTACACAACTTGGACTTCAGCCATAGCTATGTGAGATGTAAATCTCTCCTCTCGGAAAGAGGAGGCGCCCTTCTTACTGCTAACAGAAGCGATAGTAAATCAAACAAATAATTACAAAATGTACACGAAACTTACGAAGTGGGGGGGTGTGTTACATTCATCCTTCTCTCTTTTTTCAGAGAAGATGTTTACAATGCTTCACCGTTGAAAGTTCACAATTCTTGATAACCTAAAACTAACAACTAGTAGTAATACCAATATCTCTATCTCGTCAAAGCGAAGCGTAGAGATACCAGAAGTGATTAATAACAAACAAATAAAGTAAAAAGAGAAAGCTCACGAAGGCACAAAGTCGTTCCGTAGCTTTTTCAATGTTAGATCTGTGCAGATGTACCGTTTGTCGCGTTAGAAGCACAAAGTCTTCTTAGACGCAGCAATTCTTCGAACAGCATGAACGATTACAAGCACAAAGTCTTGTAAATCATCCAACAAAAGTATCCAATAGCATGAACGATTACAAGCACAAAGTCTTGTAGATCCTTTGACAAAAGTATCCAAGAGTATGAATAATTACAAGCGCAAAGTCTTGTAGATCATTCAACTAGAACATGCAAGAGCATGAATGATTACAAGCACAAAGTCTTGTAGATCATTCAACCAATGATAAACAGAAATACAAATGCAATCTAAATAATAAATGTAACACAAAGTTTACATAAACTACTTAGAGTCCTTCAGATTCTTCAAGCTAATCACTACCAAATAAGATCAACTCACAAAAGTATCGAATCCAACGCAAAGTTTGGCTTGCAATCCTTTTCTTTCTTAATCGAATCTCATTCACAAAGCATGAATGCAAAATTTCACAAATTTGCTTCAAAAAGGGCAGCACTTCGTTGCAAAACACTAAGGGATAAAATTACAATGAAAATCCCTCACATTATATAGAAAGAGGGATGAGCAAAAGAAGGAAAGAGATTGAGAAAATCAGGGAAAGTTAGGTGAGCGATTTTAGGAGATCTCACCTAACTTTGACCAATGTCAAAGTGTAATTTGTTTTGAAAATATTACATCTTTGGACTTGGTGTAATTACAATTTACAAAAAGACATTCGAAAATGTCGAGAAATATTTACAAGATGCATAATGGGATGCACCGGAAATGTCTAACACTGGAGAATAGGGGGCTGCTTCACATTTCTTTGCATTGGGCGCGGAAGTCTTCAAATTTCCTCCTAGTCTCCTGCATGAACTTCTCATTTGGACCAACAGTGTAATCCACAATGGTGTGAATTCTCGTGATTGATCTCATGGCAGATGAATGAACCTTCTTGCACTTGTCATGATGCGTCTTCAGGTTGTCCAATGTGAGCCTTGTATCACAAATGATGTTTAGCGAAGCTTTTGAGAAGTCTAAACTGTCAATCAAATTCATGATGTCTTCCTTGAAGATCTGGGGTATTTCTGTGGCCGGTAGGAAGATACGATTTTCCTCAAGAAGTTGACCAGGCAACTCTTTGATACCTTTTTCAAGAATAGTACGATGCCCGTCGACATCTTCCTGTATTTGGTGAAGATCTTCTGTGAGAGATTGAACCACTTGAATTCTGTGTTTCAGTGATTCTCTTACCTCTACAAATTTTTCTTTGTCAGGAATTACCCCAACCTCCACCAATTTGCTGAGCTTTACCTGTTTCATTTCCGACCATGACAACAGGCATTTTTCCATGTCTCTGCGCTCCTGGGAAAGTACACTCTTTTCTTTATCAAGCTCTATGGTGAGCTTGGCCAACATGGTAGTTTTCTCATCCGCAGCCAAAATTATCTGAGATCCGTGTTCGATGATCTTCTCAACAAAATCATATAACACCCTGCCTTTGGAGGCAAATTTCTCAGCTTTCTTGACAGCTGGGTCTTCAATATTTACCACTGTCAGCGGTTGTGCATTACTTGGAGAACCAGCAAGTCTCTTTACAACAGTGGCATAATGCTCTGCCCTCTGTTTGTACATGTTACGAGCTTGCTCTACTTTATCCAGCCTTCCCGCCAAGATATCCAAAGTGACTTGTGCATCGGCTTTTGCACTTTCGTTGGTAACCTTGCCAAGCTAGACCTTTGTTACTATGTAGTCCTCCATATTGACATCACCTTCTTCATTTGGTGGTATTCCAATTTCAGCATACTTGTGGCCAGACTTATGAATGTTCAGCCTTGAGTATACCTTTGCCTTTTTCTTCCCTTAGAGCGAGATGGATTAGATTCCGTGATTTCTGTCTCTTGGACAGCCTGGGTATCTTTCTTGCCAACAGTGAACTTGATCCTAGGACCTCTTCGCGAAGAAGTGGGAACGACCGCTGATTTATTCTTGTCGCGAAGTTCTTGCTGTTGGCGAGCTTCTGCTTCGGATTCCTCTCCTTCTGAGTTTGTTCTGAAACTTTTCATTGCATAACCATGTTTATGTAACCATTCTTCTGTGTTGGCTACGATTGGTCTCAGCCTTTCTCTCATGCTGGTAACCTCTTTCCTAGACCATTGTATTGCAGGCAATGACCTTTTAGCAATGCCTTGCTCATCATAGACAACATTCATGATATCACCTGGATCTTCAAAATCCTCTGGTAGGTTATCAATACCAAGATCTCTGATTTGTTGAACAATCAACCTGTAATAGTCCATTTTACGAATGGCTTCTTCATCTCTGCAATCTGCCCAGATGTCTTCAAAACGGTACCTGTGTTGGTGACCCTTTTGCAACTTTTTTTTGACATCTCGGTAGTCGAAATCAAACCTATACCTGTAGGTTTTGATGGTCATGATCTGCATTTCAACATAGACAGACTTAGCTTTTTGTGCAATTTGGATAGTATATCGGCCGATGGTCAGTGGGAACTTGAACCCACGCTTGTGGTTGCTTCTTCGTTCTTTTTGCACTAACATCAACTGTCTGCATGTTTCCATGAGAACCCACTTATCCGAAGGATAACGTGGTAGCATGTAGGGACAACTAGTGTAGCAGCCTACTCTCAAGTAAGTAAACGTTGGGAATTGGAGAAAAATACATCCAACTTTACTTACCACCTTATAAGCCTCATCAGACACTCTTCTTCTTTCCAAAGCTGGATCAAAATTGAAGAGTAAAGGAGCAAAGAAAGCATCAGTGACCTATTTGAAATGATGAAAGCTTTCCTTCAACTCCAACTGATAGAAATATCTGTACACAGGCACCATCATTCGATTCCCTTTTTAGATAGACCTGGGAATTGTCTCATCACAGCTGCTGCGTACACCAGGTAAGAAGTCATGTAGAACTTCAATGTAGAAGGAGCATTGATCAACTGCTCGTGTATCTCATCGCTGATTTGTTTGCCCCAGTCAATATGCACCTTCTGCCTTCTTATGATCCTGATGTATTCATACATCCAATCGTGAAAAGTGGATGATTCCGGCAAGCCTTTCACCCTGCTTAGAAACGTGATCATATCCTTGACATCATCTTTGAAGTCACTTCTCAGGAGTCCTTTCGGCCATCTAGAAATAGATGATCTAGGCTTCTTTAACCATTGAGTGTTTATCAACTGTTTAGCTTTATTGGGATCAGCATCAAAGATCTCCTGTGCTTTTGATATAGAGATGTCAATGTATTTCTCCATATGAGGGACCTTGAAGACAATATCAAAGAAGTCGGGGTCGAGTCTCAGAATCTCGTGCCCGGAAGAGTCGATCATGCTTCTGCTTTCTCTGATGTAATGAGACGCAACTTGGAGAACAAACTCGGTATTGTGCGCAGCTGTAGGGAACATCGCCACCAAATGGAGGTTGCTGTGTACGATCGCTCTCATTGAATCAGGAAGAGGCTTCGTCTCGGTTAGCTTTGAGAAGTCAACCAAGTCTTGATGACCAACCTCTGTATCTTTTATCTCTTCGACTTTGGAAAGCACCATAGTCGGCGGATAGACACCTTGATATTTGTACTTCATCTTGCCTTTTGCTTTAAGAAGAAGGAGGTTTAGTAGCAGTCATCAAAAATAACTGAAACTTTGATCAATCTTGACTTGACGATCTTTGAAAATAGACTGCAATCCGTTTAGCTAGAACAAACATCAATTGTTAGGAAACATGGGAAAGCGCAAAATGAGCACGAGGATGGGAAAGCATGAAGCGGATGAAGAGGCACGCAAAACGATGCACAAAGGCAAAAAAATGAGGCTCAAGAGTGCACTAGTCGAAAATGAAGTTTATCTGGGAAGAATTGGAGAAAACTCAGAAAAAGTGTAAGGGCGCTAAAATTCAGCGCCCTTACATCTCTGGAAAATTGCTTTTGATGCAAGGGCGCTAAATTTTAGCACCCTTACATCTTTCAGTGTTAGAAATTTTTTGACATTTTCAAAATGTCATAGCCCTAAAATTCAGCGCTTCAGCAATTTTTTGACAATTTTGAAATGCAGATGTAGGGAAGAATGGCGATGGTGCTCGTGCTTGGCAAATGCAATGTTTTCATGGAAAGCTTTGAAACTTGTCTCAATATCAATGTATACGCATTCAAGGGTTTCTTCAAGAAATCTTTCTTTTTTGAGATTTCAAAGTTTGCTCCAAAACGTATGAAGAGAGGGACATGGATAACGTGCTTAACAAGCACAAAAACATTGGAAAGATACAAGTTGTGAGGAGAATGGAATTAACATGAAACACAAGAATTTGCGTTGTGTGAGGATAGATGAAAAACGCGAATGGAGAAGAACAAAACGCGTAGGGTAAAAGTAAGGAAAGAATGCATAGGGAAAGAAAACGGAAATGGAGGAAAGAAATGCGCATTCAAAACAATAAGTGAGGTTAAGAAAAACGCGAATGGAGGAAAAGACGTGAAGAGAAATAGAAGAAACAAAAACAAAAACGCGAATGAGGAGAAGAAAGAAAACAAAAACGTGTATGTTAATATTGAACACATACAAATGAAAGAAGAATAAAGACAAAGCAAAATGACTTACCAGAACCAAAACGCGAAGACACTGAAGGAATGGCGAAATCTCCAAAAACGTGATTTTGCAGTTTGAAGAAAACTCGCACAGCAAGAGGAGAGAAAAGAATATGAAATGTAAACAATGAAAATGGCGAATTCATACTTTTAAGTGAAAAGGAAAATTAAAAACCTAACTCAAGTCGAGCAATAAATCTAGGCACGAAAAGTGGCACGATTGACGAAAAACGCGAAAACATGAAGAAACATGCCAAAACCATGAAAAAGAGTTAAGTGGCGAAGAAAAGTGTAATGGCACTAAAATTTAGCGCTATTGCATTTTTTGGAAATTTCACTGCATGCAGGGGCGCTAAATTTTAGTGCCCTTGCATTTTCCAGACTTAGCCAATTTTGGCTTCAGGACAAGAGCGCGCTTTTTCAGTGCCACTGCATTTTTCGTAATTCACTAAGTACGAACAGTGAAACTTCGCGAAAGATCTCGTTTCGAAGGTCTTCGCGAGGCGAACATGGGGGAATGCTCGAATTGACTATTCGAGGCTTGGGGACGCATTTCGAGGTGGCTTGAAAATCACTTCGTTATGCGTGCTTGAACTTCACGAATCCTAGGAAACAGACAAGTTTCGTAGGGGGGTTATCCGTGGAACGAGCGCTGCTAGATTCCGTGATAACATTTTGTAAGTTTTTCTCCCTTCTTTCTTTGTGAGAAATATTTTTATACATGGTACCTCATTAGGCTTTGTTGTCGATACCCATCTTTAAGCATTTTTCTCTTTTCTTTTTCTTCCTTAAGATGCACTTAAGGGGGGTGTTGTTGTGAATGAGGATATTCCTTAACCCATTTCACTTTTGGGTCCTTTTCACACCTATTTAGTTAAGTTTACTTACAATATTTACTTTTTGTGTCTCAAGTCACGATATTGTAACACTTATCATAATCTCATGTTGTTTCATGTATCACTATTGCATATACATACAAGGGTCCTCTATGTACAGTTCATTCAATTACATTGTATACTATTATATTAATATTGGTATTATAACATTTCATTACCTCTCTTTTGTGTGGAAGGATATTTTGGTGTTGTAGTCGAATCTTACTCTTGTGAGTCCTTTCGGTGACTTTGACATAAAGAAGGTCATTGGAGAAATAATTTTAACTTAGATAGAGTTACTATATCTTGATGAGGACTTGGTAAAATTATTTTAGAGCATGAGAGAATCCTTCAAATAGGCACTAAGAGGCAACATATGACGACAATTATAACGTATCTAATCAAGTGAAAGAATTTTGCGTGTGAATATATGACATGGGAAGATGAAGGATTTTTGCAAAAGCATCATGAGATTGTCAACATTGATGACACTATTATTTTAAGGGGAGAAGCATGCTATGCCCATAACCTATAGTGTGTGAGGATATATTTGTAGCCAACATGTGGCTAGCATAACCTTTAATTAAGTTATATGATTATTCCTATAGTTCTATATAGGTGGTTAGGTCAACCTAGGTGGTCTTCATGGTGTAAGTATGTTATACATAGGAGGCAATGGTTATTTTATCATTGTATTGAAAATTTTGTTCTTGTTGAAGACTTGAAGGTTGCCCCCTTGAAGAGGCTTATTATTATCAAATATTTGCATCTCATTTCTTATTATATTATTCTCTTGTGTAATAATTTTCCTTATAGTGTTAGGTAAATTAATATATAAAGCCCTTTGAACATGGCACCCATTGCTAGTATGTATATCGATGAAGTCTTTGAGGTTTAGGACAAGGTCGATTTCCACACCAACTCATCATTCTGGATGGGCTAAATAAATTTTATTTGCTTCAAAACATACCATTCTCCTAAGAGAGGAGGCAATGTAGTTAAAGAATGAATCACTTTAAGGGCTCTTTCATTAGAAACCACAAAGTCCCTAGTCCAAGAGGAAAATACAAGTAGAGAGTTGTGGACATAACATGACCATGCATAAGAATAACATATAGATGGTTAACTTTTGCAAAGCTTTGCAAAGCAAAAAAAGAAAAAACCCCTTGTTAAATTTTGGACTAGATCTAGCTTAATCCCATATATGGACCCAAGCAAAATTTATTTGACTTTTGAAATATTTTACCAACAAAATATCTCATAAACACAACTTACTTTACATACATGATCAAAATCATGAATGTGAATGATATGTAAGGAGTTTCAAAGCTCTTGATAAAAATCTTTCAAAATAAATTGCTTATATTTTTTTACAAACCTTATAATTATACATAACTCCCAACCCAACTAATTCAATGTCATCAATTGAACCAAAATATTATACCATTAAAAAGAACAAAAAAGAAAATTCAAAAACCTTCCACATATATGCAAGGCGTAAAAATCTCCTAACAAATTTGAAAAATGATATAAAATTAAGGACTAGCAAAACAAGGGATATAGGGATCACCATCAAACTAGCCTCTCCAACTTTTTTCGGTGGACCCAAACCCGACGAATGGCCGCTTTTTTTTGGTAAACCTTCCTTCCAATGTACTTTCCAATTTTTGTTTATTAGAAATATCCATGGCAAATTCTTTTTATAAAAATTCCGCGTTGGTTAGCAACGGTTAGGTAATGGAAGAAACAGGCGGAGTAAAGAGTGATTGGCAAGAAAAATCTTTCATCTTCCTTGAATAATTGTAGTCCATATTATGACAAAATAGCATACACATGCGGATCTCACTGGATCACAGAAACATTCATGGAATCTTCTTGCTCCTCAATTATATTCGCATCTTGTCATCCGCACGTCTCTTCCCCCCTCTGTATAACTCTCAACCATAAATGATGCGCAGTTTACAGTTATTTGCACACCCACACCCACAAACAGGGAAGTGGCAAAATAATATCCAGTGGTGTGCAGGTGTCTCTGCAATCACTGTAAAATGTGAGCGTGCATTTATAACTAATTGAGTTGCTGCATTGCATTGCATTTTCACCGCTTTTAATGAAAATGAAGAGAATTGAATCAGCTACTTCACTTAAGACCTGTTGTGAGTGTACGTCTCCAGCATTCAGAAAAGCATATGTTTGGGTAACTGCTTCTGGGTTGCCTCGGAAATTAAAGCCCAAGAAAAAAGTTCCACCATTTCCCCTTCTCTCTTCATCTTCGTCATCTTCATCAATAAGAAAGCCCCCGCACCCTGTTGGGTCTCCCAAAGTCTATTCCGTTCCACATGGGCCTCGCCCAGATTATGATGTTGAGTTACGGCAGCTACTGGAATTAGTGCCCACCAGAATGAGGAGGGTGCTCAGCGAGCATCCCGAGATTGGGGAATTGATTGAAATTGTGATGGATGTGGGAAGGAGGCCTCTGGCTCGCTTTCCTGGTGGAGAGTGGACCATTTCTGAGCATCCTGTAACATTCCACGACTTGGAAGATGCAATCTCAATGGTAACTTCACTTACATAGTCACATGACTTTCTTGTATCTTATTTTAGTTAAAATCACACTGGATGTTAATCAAGGTTTTCGTTCGTTACTCAATTCTTCATTGTGATGTTAGATAGATCACAGCTAGCTCATGAACACTCAAAAATCATATATACACTGTTCATTAATGATATACATTATTGCTCACGATGCTCTTCTCTCGCTTAATGATTGCGTTTTCTGTTATGGATTCTCAGTTGTACGTTCTGGGTTTTGTGGCTTCCGTTGTATTTATAGGTTGGAAAATAAAGTTCACATTTTGTAACAAAGTTATTATAATAATGTTACTAATTAAAATATTTAGTGAAGTATCAAATTAATTGTCAGGTGGTTTGAGTAGTTTCTGTTTTGAAAATCTGAAATACCTTAATATTGTTATTATCATTCTGTTTTATTAATATCCTATCATATTTAAGTCTTTCAACATTCTGCTCATCCATTTTTCAACATGGTATTAGAGCGGTTATTGCTCCAAACCACAATTTGTTTGGTGTACGGTTCAAATGGACTACAAACTGAAGGTGTTTTTTCCCAGCCAAGGTGGTTTTAATTTGTTTGCTGGAGTGAGTATGGTGGCATTAGAAGAAATGATAGAAGTTTGTATTCCATAGTCTGTGTATTCTTTAACAAGTGCTGGCGATATCCTGTAGTTCTGTCGTTGTTCTGTTTGGTTGTTCTTTGTTGTCTGGCTATGCTTATTGTTCTATCTTTCTCTTTGTACAAGGATGAGAGACCTTTCAAAACCCTGCTTATCTAATAAAAAACAAGCTGTGGTGATAGGTTAGTTATTACATTCATTCTTGAACCAAACCAAGAGGTTGGTGATGGCAGAATGGTAGAAGGTCCAAATTACTGTCAATAAATTTCGTCATGACTCTACTCAAAATTCAGTTTTGTCAACGAGGCTTCCAAGAGGAATTCAATGCAGTCGTCCTTTCTGTAAGCAATGCCAAAACGCTACCCTCATCAAAATCTGAAGTCAGTGTCATCTGCGATCGCAATGTATAGAAATGTCCGTTTGCCAAATTTAATCCATAATCTTACCTCACCATACAGCTGTAAGCTCTAAATTTTGTTTTTCAATTTTGTAGATCTCAGCATTCTGGCAGCGCTGAGATTTCTGATGCATTTACAGGAATATTTAGGCAGATAAGTGGTACAAATCACCATAAATGGGCCACACATAGTTTGGAGGAAATTTTTTGTTCTGGTTGCAGATAAAGTTGTATTTATCTCAGAGAATAATTTGGTTTATAAGATTATGAGGTACTCCCCCACACGATTGTGTTTATTCAATACAAGGAGACTGATAATTTGACACATTAACTCTCCACTGTGCACATTAGTTGAATCCAGAGTTATTTTATGTGATATGTCACACATATGATACAAATATTTTTTAGAGGATAAATTTGGACTTGTCACATGTGAAGGTATTCATCTCAGCCATCTATTTTCAGTAAAAGCTGGCTACTGAGAAAACTGATAAATTTACCTATATGCAAATAACTGGGTTCAAAGCCATACAAATTTATTTTCAACTTCAGTGTATAGAATTGAAGCAGCCTATGTGAAGGAAGGCATAATTTTTATTGAGGTGTTGAAACTTGATGTTCACTCAATGCTTATATTTTTGAGACCATCAATGTTACATTTGACAATGCTTTCAGAGATTCTAATGTTATAGTGGGTGTATAAAGTGTAATAGAAGATCAAAGTGGAGGTTGGAGGAATTCTCTCATCTCAAGCTACCTTTTCTTTTCAAGATGGTATATTGTTTAAGAAGCATCATCATATTTGTGTCCTTTCTTGAAGAAGGGGAGGCGTGGCAATCTTGTAACCATCGATAGTTGCATATGGAAGTCCACATTTTGATGACAGGAAGGGATCTAGCATAGATGAAGCACAGTATGGATGGCGGCTTAGCTAGTTTGGGAGTTTGTAGATCTTGGAAATTATATTCTTATGGGGGTCGTGAGACAACTTGATGGAGCACTGTGGATGTAGCTTGGCATCAATGGTTGTCCAAGAATTTGGGAGATTTGTGGTTTGAGAGTTTGGGGAGTTGGAATTCGGGAACTTAGGAATTCAGCTCAGGAGCTACACCTTTATGGAGGTTATGAAGGGAGCTACACCTTAATGAGGGTTATGAGGTAGCTTGATGGAGTTCTCCTTGATCCAAAAGCTATTTTCAAAGAGAATCTTTTGAAGAATATGAGATTATGATGCTTCAGCATGTTTTTGTTTTCTGTTTTGTTTTTTGTACTATAAACTTTAAGAGGGGGTGTTAGAAAATAAGGTTTACATTTATTTTGTAATAAAGTCACCTTAGTGACTGAGTGATGTCAGAAATTAAAATATTTAGTTAAATGTTTTGTTAGTTGTTTGGTGGTTTAGATAGTCATGTTTTGAAAAGGCTTTATAAAAACCATATTGTTGTGTAAGGGAATTTATCCAGAATAACTAAATATTATTATCATTTTTTGTTATTGGCTGTGCTATTATGGTTTAAATCTTTTAACATTTTGCTCTTCCATTTTGTAATGTCCCCGGTTTCCGGCTTGCCAGACATTAATTTAATGATTTGATAATTACCTGGCAAAAAGTACATTTAAAAAGGGGAATATTAAATTATTAGATTAATGTGTTGTTATAAAGTGACGGGAAGGAAATATTTTAAAGTATTTTATAATGTCAATTTATTAAAGGGGGAGTTTAATGTTTTGGTGGGAAATTTAAAAAAGGATTCCTGATGGATATAAAAAGGGAAGTGAGCTCATTTGTGCCATATGCTTGTTTAATATTTTATTTGGTATTTTGGTGGAGCTCTTCAGAGTCCAAACCCTAGGTGGGAATTCCTATGAGTATCTAGTTTTAGTGGTGAAAGATTCCTCCCTAGTTGGTAGCAGGAGAAATCATCTAGGTTTCTCGCATTTGCATGATAAAGCTTGGTTTCGAAATTTGTGAAGTCTTCAAAGAAGACAAATTTCCAGATTTACAAAATTGCTAGGTGTGCAGGTACAAATTTATTAAATTTATAGGCAAATAATAAATTTGTGTGCAGTGTGTGCAAGATAAGATGAGATAGAAGTTTTGTGCTGTGTGTGTGCTATGAAGAGGATATATTAAGTAATATTTGTAGAAGCAACTGGGCTTCACCCAGCCACACATATTATAGCTCATCAATGAAGCCGTACCAAATGGTTAAGGCCTTATTTTATACTCAGCCCAGCCTCATGTAAGCTGCCATACTAATTTATTCCTCACGAGGGAGGACGTGGCATGTATGGGAGACATAAAACCTTGACCAAATTCAATTGCAATCCCTTATGGTCCAAACAAGCAAATTAAAGGAGATTTAAGACTTTGGCGCAGCCTTTTTAAGGCTTCCAAAAGTCTAACGTAGCATAAAAGGGGAAGTCACAACTCTTTAAGAGGCTGCCGTACAACAACTTCAGAGCTGGTCAAAATATGTATTGACTGTTATTCTGGTTGCTGTTTGGGAATGCTGAGTGGTTGCCAAAGAGGTCAGCAAATAATTTATTAATATTTTCTGAGATATCATAAGTGTTGTGTATAAGTTCTGTATTCTTTAGCTGCTACAGTATATATGTTCATCAAAATCATGTATGTTGCATACATTGCTCAGTAATTTAAATCAGAAAAAGAGATCAACAGTATGCAATAAGGACAACATTTAATGGGTATTCCTTACCAAGTTAAATCCCTGAAATATATCTATAAGATATTCCTGTAATTAGATTTTTGAGTTTTATATTGCATCTGTTGATGTTTATTGGACAGCGTCGGTCGCATCTCCTAGTTCAGATCAAAGCAATTAAATTATAGCCTATCGGCTATTTAATTGGTGAAGAACGAATTCTTGATTGGGACACGTCACTTGCTAAATATAAATTAATATTTGTTTATTGAGAAGGGGCACGATTATCCTTGGAGGTGCGATTATCTATGAAGGCCGACTTATTGTTTGTAAAGTCTTATCTCTTGATTGAGGCCGACATGATGATATTGAAAGGTTGCGTCTCTCTCCATCCATTGTGTATATATTACCATTCCTTGCTCTCATTCGATCATCATATTCATTCATTCAAGTGCGAGTTCTTCTCAAGACAGATTGTCATCATTTGTGGCTAAGATTTCATCAGGAATTAGTCTCTTTGTACTGCTGTGTTGCATCACTCCTTGGTGCATGTATTAGGGCCTGCATATTGGCCTATTGTAAAAGAGATCTTTGTTTTGGTGATTCAATAATATAAGTGATATTATTGGCTGGGTTTTTCTCCCTCAAGAGGAGGGTTTTCCCAGGGTATCTACTGTGTTATTGTGTCTGATTTTGAATTAATTTTCTGTGCATTTAATCTAATCATAAAATTTAACATGGTATCAGAGCGGGTTTGAGGAGGTCGTGATCAGATTTGTTCTTACAGCGATACTCTATTCTCTTCTTTATACTTCTTTGTCTATCCCTACCTTAGTCAAAATGGTGAATGGTTTGAAGACTGAGGATAGACTTGAGGGAGCATCCAACTTCACATCATGGAGATTCAGGATCATGCTTACCTTACAAGAGAATGACTTGGGTGAATTTGTGGAGTCCAATGTTCCTGAACCGGAGGAGGAAGAAGCGAAGTTGCAGTGGAAAAAGAAAGATATCAAGGCAATGAAAATATTGGTTGATTCCGTTAAGGATCATATCATTCCTATTGTCTCTAAGTTGAAGACGGCAAGAGACATGTTTAAAACATTGGAAGAAATGTACGAAATCAACAATACCAGCTGGGCACTTGCACTGAAGCAACAACTACACCATGTGAAGATTGGCGAAAGGAGAATCAGTGATTGCATACTTCATGAGGATTTCAGATTTGAGAGATCAGCTCTCGACAATTGGCCATATGGTTGACGACAAAGACTTGACTATGCTTGCTCTGAATGGTCTTCCTTTGTCTTGGGAATCCTACATTTTGGGAATCAGCGCAAGATCAAAATTGCCTAAGTTTGATCGTCTAAGGGCAGACTGCATTCAAGAAGAATCAAGGTTGGTCGCTAGAGGCGTTGGTCAAAGTTCAAAGAATGAAGATATTCATGTTCTCGCCTCCCATGCTTCGAAGAAGAAAGGAAAAGATGGAAAGAAAGGGTTCTTCAAGAGAAATCGAGATAAGGGAAATGATGATACACTGGCCTCCAAGAAGAAGAGACATGTCCAAGATTCAATGCTTTAGGTGTGATAAGTTTGGCCACTTTGCTAAGCATTGTCCAACTAGACCTAAGCAACAAGCCACCGTTGCAGATGTTGATGATGTTTCTCCACATAAGGATTCATGTGAATACTTGTTCTATTCAGCATTGTCAAGCAATGTACCTATAGATACCAACACTTGGCTGATCGACAGTGGTGCTTCTCGACACATTACCGGATTTAAGGAGCACTTATCAAGTTTGGTGGAGAAAGATTCTTTCGAACAAGTTATTATTGGAGATGATGTTGGCTACTCCATGAAAGGGATTGGGACCTCTACTCTTCATTTGGATTCCGGCATTACACTTCAGTTGAGATATGTTCTTTATGTTCCAGGAATCAAGCGCAATCTCATCTCCATTTCAGCTCTAGAAGATAAAGGATATCAAGTTGCCTTCTCCAAAGGCAAAGTTCTTGTGTGGATGGAGAATTCCAGTTTCAAGGATGCTCAAGTAATTGGTGTTAGACATGAAAGCCTCTATAGGCTATGTACGCGTCCTCTATTGTGATGTCCCCTTCTAGCTAAATACTTTAGTCTAGCTGTGGTTTAGCCTATTATTGGACCCTCGTAGGCTATTACAGATGGATAGGGGGTTAGATTGGACACAGGAGGTTTGGGTTGTTCAGTGTTTTTTGGCTTTCTCAAAGTTCAGTGGTTGGTTTGAGCTTAGAGAGTTTGATTTAGGCTTCATTTGAGTGATTCTTGCTATTTTTAGCATGTCTTTTCAGGGACTTGGGAAATAATTTCTTGGACTCCAGTTTCAGACGGTTTGGCCAGATTCTCAATATTGAGAGAGTTATGATTATTTGAGTGAATTCCAACATGTTTAATGATTAATGATTAAATATAAAGTTAAATTGACTTTATATTTAAATCACTTAAGTGATGGGTTTATAACACATCGAATGGGGCCAATTGAGTATTTTATTTTGGAGGAGAATTATTAAAAGCTTTCCCTAAGTTTAATTCAATTAAATGTTAATGATTTTATTTAATGTTATTTCATTAAAAAAATCGCAGCCTTGAAGAGGAATTTCGATTAGGGTTTTGGAGGCATATATTTGCTTGAGAAATGAAGAATGAGGTATCCATTGTTATTGCTATCATTTTGAAAACAGGTTTTTGTGCTCTGAGAAGGGTTTCAGCCATTGCCATTGAAGAACGTAGTTTCTTCTGTGAGTCTCCATTTGAACTGGTGAAATATCCAACGAATTTGGTATCTAGAGAGTTTCATACAGAGACTCTGATTTGTGCTTCAGCAGTTGTGAGGAAGATTCAAAAATTTATAGGGGTTTCATTGTAGATCATAATATTTAAAGATTAATCATTTGCTTATTAAAAGTTTGTACCTGCTGCTACAGTACGGCCGTGAATAGTAACGCGTGAACAGTGATGTGTGAATAGTGATGCGTGAACAGTAACGCGTGAATAGTGACGTGTGAATAGTGACGCATGAATAGTGATGCATGAATAGTGATGCGTGAACAGTAACCCGTGAATAGTACCATCGTGAATAGTACCATCGTGAACAGTAAAATGCTACAGTACTGTCGTGAATAGTGAAATGGTTCAGTTCCAGTTGAAGGCAAGGCAAAAATCAAATAAAAATCAGGTTCCATGTTGTTGTCGCCATTGTTTTTATTATGAAAATAACGTAATTTCCCATCCTCTTGAGAAATAAAGATTAATTGCAGCAGTAGTTCAGTTGTTTTAGAATTTTCAGATTATTGTAATAAGTTTCAGTTTTATGTTATTTGCTTTTTATGTCAATAAACCTTCAAAACACAAAAAAAACAATATATCTATTCAAAACACCAAAACAAATTCAGACAGTGCATTCAGTAGCAGAATAGTATAGAAGCAGAGAACTAGTTGGGTTCTTACATCTACAAGCATTAGTTTATGATTCTTCAAGCCTATGTGATCTGTGTCATCGAAGATTGGCTCACCTTCACTTCCGAGCCTTACCTATCATGGAGAAGATGGTCGCAGGACTTCCTAAGTTCAATCAAGAGCATGAAGGAACTTGCAAAGGATGTGCTATGGGTAAGAATTCAAAAGCTCCTTTACACAGTAGAGAAAGTAGATCTAACTATATTTTAGATCTTATTCATTCTGATTTATGTGGACCTATGTCTGTTCCTTCTTCGAGTGGTTTCTTGTATTATGTTCTTTTTATTGATGATCACTCTAGAAAGACTTGGATCTATTTTTTGAAAACTAAAGAATCTGAGGAAGTGTTAGAAAGGTTCAAAGAGTTCAAAGCTCTAGTAGAGAATCTTTCCGGTAAAAGAATCAAGATCCTCAGATCTGATAATGGAGGAGAATACACCTCTGGTAGCTTTCGAAATTTCTGTGTTGATGCTGGGATTAAGAGGGAGTTTTGTGTTCCCTATAATACTCAACAGAATGGTGTTGCAGAGAGAAAGAACAGGACGATCGTGGAAGCAGCGAAAGCCATGATTCATGACCAGGATCTGCAAACCTTCTTATGGGCAGAAGCTTCTAGGACTGCAGTATATGTTCAAAATAGAAGTCCTCACAAGGTCTTGGAGAATATGACTCCGGAAGAAGCCTTTACAGGGAAGAAGCCGAGGTTAGTCATTTGAGGATCTTTGGATGTCCTGTCTATGTCCATGTTCCAAAGGAAAAGAGAACAAAGTTGGAGCCTTCTGGCAAGAAGGGAATATTTGTGGGCTACAGTGAGACATCAAAAGCCTATAGGATATATGTTCTAGGTCAGAAATTGATTGAAATCAATAGAGATGTCACATTCGAGGAAGATGTTGCATTTAGAAGATCCAAGGGAACTCATGTGGAGATTGACTATGATGAGTCTCCTCAGGATATGGAAGTTGACCATACTCCTGAGATTCAGAGGGAGACTTCAGATTCAAAGGAAGATGTTGATCCAGTTGAGCCCTTGGAACCTACTGGTGGGCCTACCGATATTGTGATTAGAAGAAAGAGACCTCTTTGGGCTAGGCAAACTATGCAAGAGGCTGAAAGGTTCGCAACTCCTAGAGGTACATTCAGAGAAAGTAAAAGGCCACATAGGTTCTCCAGTTATGTTGCCTTGATGAGTCAGATTATTGAGTCTGAGCCTTCTAGTGTGGAGGAAGCTTCCAGTCAACAGGTTTGGAAAGATGCTATGTCAGAGGAGTACCAATCAATTCTCAAGAATGATGTTTGGGACATTGTTCCTAGACCTGAAGGGAAATTTGTGGCATCTTCGAAATGCTCTTCAAGATCAAGCATGCAGCTGATGGGAGCATAGAGAAGTACAAGGCAAGATTCGTGGCTCGAGGGTTCTCTCAGAAAGAGGGAGTTGATTATGAAGAAACTTTTGCTCATGTTGCTCACTATACTTCTGTTAGGACCATCATTGCCATTGCAGCATCTAGAGGATGGAAGATTCATCAAATGGATGTGAAGACAACTTTTCTAAATGGTGTTATCGAGGATGAAGTTTATATCGAGCATCTTGATGGGTTCGAGGTACATGGGAAGGAGTCTCATGTTTGCAACCTGAAGAAGGCCTTGTATGGTCTTAAGCAGGCTCCTTGTGCATGGTACAAAAGAATTGATCGTTACCTGTCAAGTTTGGGCTTCTTGAAGAATGATGCTGACTCTAATCTATACTTTAAAGTAATTGATGGTGAAGCATTGATTTTGGTTTTATATGTTGATGACTTGATTCTTACTGGAGAAGAGCACCTAATCATCAAATGTAAGAAAGAGTTGGCCTTTGAGTTTGAGATGAAAGACCTTGGACTTATGCACTACTTCCTTGGCTTAGAAGTCTGGCAGAAACCATATGAGATGATCTTAAGTCAAGGGAAGTACACCATTGATGTACTTAAGAGGTTTGGTATGATGGATTGCAAATCCATGTCTACACCTATGGAGACCAACCTACATAAATTGAAGGAGGCTGCAGCTAGTTCAGACTTGGTGGATCCTTCAATGTACAGACAGCTGATTGGGTCCTTGATGTATCTAGTTAACACTAGACCAGATATCTGTTATGCTGTAAGTGCTCTTAGTCAGTTCATGTGTGAACCGAGACAGATACATCTTGTTGCAGCTAAACATATCCTGAGATACTTGCGTGGCACATTTGGATATGGGTTGAGATATTCTTCAAATGCAGACTTGGAGTTGTATGGTTATACTGATTCTGATTGGGCAGGGAGTGTCACAGATCGGAAGAGTACCTCTGGATGTTGCTTTAGTTTGGGATTGGCTATGATTTCCTAGTGTAGCAGGAAGTAGTCTTCTGTAGCATTGAGTACAATAGAGGCAGAATATATTGCAGCTTGTATGGCAGCTCGGGAAGCAGTGTGGCTTCGTAAGCTCCTTGCAAAGATTGTTTGGACAATCAATGGAGCCTACTATCATTCATTGTGATAACCAGAGTTGTGTGAAGCTTTCTGTCAATCCTGTGTTTCATGACAGAACCAAGCATGTTGAGATAAAATACCACTATATCAGAGATATGGTATTGAGGAAGGCTATACAGTTGAGGTATATCAGCACTGATGAGCAGACGAAAGACATTCTCAGCAAGCCTCTCTCCAGAATAAAGTTTGTGTACTTTCGAGATAAGCTTGGCATGGTGGAGAATCCAGCTTTAACTGAGAAAGAGTCTCAGTATCAATGATAGCCTGTAATGAGTTCTTCTCTGTGAGAGAAGTTCGAGGTGAAATCCCTTGAGTAATGAGTTCTTCTCTGTGAGAGAAGTTCGAGGTGAAATCCCTTGATTAATGAGTTCTTCTCGGTAAGAGAAGTTCGAGGTGAAATCCCTTGATTAATGAGTTCTTCTCGGTAAGAGAAGTTCGAGGTGAAATCCCTTGATTCCACCCTCTGAGAGAGTCATGGTGGATGTCATGTGTGTGACTCCATGACAACATCACGTGAGAGAATCTGTGATGATTTTCTTGTATACTTGTGTTTTCACCCTCTAGGAGAGCCATGGTGAAAGTCATGTTGAGGTGACAACATCACGCAAGTGATGAACACTTGTACATACCATATATGGTTGTAGCCATTATGGTTGATATCATGTTGAGGTGATATCTGATATCACGATGAGTTGATATTCTTCCTTTCCACATTTGGTTGTAGCCATTGTGGTAGACATCATGATGAGGTGATATGTTTTGTGCAGCTAGAAGTATACTCCCTAGCTGAGAGGGAGTGTTGATGTTTATTGGACAGCGTCGGTCGCATCTTCCAGTTCAGATCAAAGCAATTAAATTATAGCCTATCGACTATTTAATTGGTGAAGAACGAATTCTTGATTGGGACACGTCACTTGCTAAATATAAATTAATATTTGTTTATTGAGAAGAGGCTCGATTATCCTTGGAGGCATGATTATCTATGAAGGCCGACTTATTGTTTGTAAAGTCTTATCTCTTGATTGAGGCCAACATGATGATATTGAAAGGTTGCGTCTCTCTCCATCCATTGTGTATATATTACCATTCCTTGCTCTCATTCGATCATCATATTCATTCATTCAAGTGCGAGTTCTTCTCAAGACAGATTGTCATCATTCGTGGCTGAGATTTCATCAGGAATTAGTCTCTTTGTACTGCTGTGTTGCATCACTCCTTGGTGCATGTATTAGGGCCTGCATATTGGCCTATTGTAAAAGAGATCTTTGTTTTGGTGATTCAATAATATAAGTGATATTATTGGCTGGGTTTTTCTCCCTCAAGAGGAGGGTGTTCCCAGGGTATCTGCTGTGTTATTGTGTCTGATTTTGAATTAATTTTCTGTGCATTTAATCTGATCATAAAATTTAACAGCATCTATGAAATAATTAATATTATCTGTTGAATGGAATAATGGATATGATATATGTATTTTGAAATGTTGCAATGATAGAAATAATACAAAGATGAATGGATTCAATTATTTATGTTATATCTTGCAAGAATACTGTCAAAACATTCAATTATTAAACCAACAACACATTACCCAACTCAAAATTGTGTATTGGAAAAATGTTTGACGAAATTCCTAACCATTTGTATTCAAGAAATTGAAATTTTTTCAGACCCAAATCTGCCTGGGGTCTTTCCATTGGTATCAGAGCTGCGCATCTGCCAGCCTGAGGGGTTAACAATGAAAGGTGAATTTCAGATTGCTTTGTTGAGTGTCCAACACTCTTGTAAAATCATTTTCAGCAGATTGTTGATTAGTTTATTTGGGAAAGATGAAGCCTATGCAAGAGCTTTTGATAGAATTACAACAAAATTTCGAGAATTATGCTAAGAATCTAACCAAGCTTCTACAACATCCCGAAGTATTAGAATCTCTTTTTGCAGAAGTGTTGTACCCAAAACCAAAATTTTTGCTTCACTAAGGCATTTTGCTTAGTTTAGTTTTAATCTTGTTGAAGTGATGTCAGAAGGTCGTTTTTGGGGTTTTTAAATATGGAGTTGATGTCAGTGTCATGTCAGTCTGTTACTGAAGAGATTTAAGAAAAATGAAAATTTGAATGAGAATCATCAAAATTTTCTATCTCTGGAGAGGGGAGCACATTTTCAAAAGGGCGCCCTATCTTTTAGGGGCCCAGATCCTGTTTTTAGGGTTTGTCACCTCCAACAGACATTTGTCCGGCATCACGTCAGCTTCGCAATAAGCTTTCAAGTTTGTCAAATGGAACTGTTTCGAGCAAGTTGTGGAAGATATAGCGCAAAACAAGGCGGAAACGAGAATTGACTAACACTGGAGAAAAGCGCAGCTTTTGGGAATGGCGCCCATCTTTTTGAGGTGTCAAATGAAGGTTTTTGACTAAATGCCACCTGAGATGTTTGTCTCACATTTGTTCAAGCTTCGCGACGCATCCGTCAGTGGGTGAATTTGAGTTGCTGAAGTCGGTGAACCAGAGGTCAAACATGGGGTCAAATCTTAGTCAAAATATCAAAGAAAAAGCAAAAGAGCACATTTTGAGAAAGGCGCCTGAGCTTTTCAAGCCTTTAATGCTTTCTTTTTAATGATTTCAGATATTCAATGTGTCCGTGTTACGCTCAGCTTTCCGTTGCCTGTCTCCGTCAGTTCAGAGGATGACTCAGCAGCTTGCAGTTGGAGTTTTTGTGATATTCTAGTCAATTCCAGAAATGGCCAAGTTTGGAATGAAAAGAGCAGTTTTTCAAAAGGGCGCCCTTGTTTTTCATCCCTTAGATGATGTTTTCTGGGGAAATGTGCCTTTGCAGCTGTCATGCAGAATGAAGTCAGCTTCGCAGTGAACCTGAGATCCTGTCCTGAAAGTTGATAAATCAGAAGTTGTGAAGGATTTATTTTTCCCTTCGTATGAAATGCAGAAGTCAAAATTTTGAGTAAGTCTGAGAAAAAGTGCAGCTTTTGAAAAAGGCGCTTGGATTTTTGAGCCTTTAGATGTTAGTTTTATGGTTTTCAGTCTCAAGATACCTTTTGATCAGTTTTTGCTCAGCTCTGCAATTTACCTGTCAGCCAGCCAATCGGAGAAGTCAGTCAACCAGTGTCAGAGGATGAACAGAGGTCCCGGCAGAAGTTTAAGCCTAAATTTTCATGAAATTTGGCTAAGTCTAGAATTCGCCTTAAGAGTTCAAAGTTGGATTTTCGAAAGAGAGTTGAATGGACGCCTTAACTGGAGTTCTGACTGCAGTTAGACTAAACGTTTTCTGGGTTGTCATCTTCAGTTCATATATTGGCATGTTGAGTGATCTTTCAGTTTGCATGTCGAGTTAACTAGTTTGCATGTTCAGTTAACTACCTTGCATGTTGAGTTAACTTGATTGCATGTTCACTTAACTGAAGATTATTCCTGAAAATCAACTGGAGTTCACATGCATGGCGAATTTGGTTGCAATTGTGAAGTTTGTGTGAAGATGGCGCTTCATTGAGTGTCAACTGGAGTTCTGAAAAAGGGACGGCATAATTGATGAAGCATAAATTAGTGAAGTATGGCACATGTTAACTAAAGTCTTGAAAGGGTCGCCATATTTAGAATTTTATTGATTAAAGCATGATTATGTGAAGTTGGTGCATTTTGTCTTGGAATGTTCACTCAAGTTCCAAAAGGGTTGTTATTTTTAGCATAAGTGTGAAGTTGGCGCATTCACTTCTTGAAGGCCAACTGAAGTCTTGAAAGGGTCACTATATTTGGAATATTTATTGCATGAAATATGGCGAATTTCTTATTGCCAACTTTAGTTATCAAAAGGGACGCTTTAGTTCTAATTTGTGAATCTAAAGCAAGTGTGAAGGATGGCGAACTTAATATGGATTGCTAACTAAAGTCAAATTCGCATGAAGTTGTTAACTAAAGATTGAAAAGGGAAACCCTAAAGCATGGCGATTTATTTAGCATATTTAAGTTTCAGTTAACTGAAATGAGGTCCAATCACAAGCCAAGCGCACTTCTCAAGGATTCCATACCTTATGCGAATTTCATAGATGAAAATCTATTTAACCAAGCAATGGCGTCCATTATTTCATCATCTTTAGCTTCGAAGTTTATATTCTTCTTGAGCGACCAGCAAGCTAAAGGTGCTACAGGTGTCCGAATTCAACGTTCTTCATATCAACGAGTTCAGATTCTTCAGAGGAAGGCGAATCTAGACTTTATTTTCACTTTGCATGCAGGTTTCATCAAGTTCCAAGGAAGAAGTTGGCGAATTTTTCAGAAGCAGACAAGCAAAACTTTCTATCTTCTGTCTTATTTCTTCTATTTCTCACCTTAGGTACTTTCTTCGCATGTCAAAGAAATTCAACACATATTCAGAATCTGATCATTTGGGTTCGCATATTTCAGCATTTGCAGCAAAACCCACGTCTTAGATTTTTTCGAGAAAATCGCCCCGTAGCCTTCATTTTGAAGCTCTGTGCTTTTTTCCGAGAATCTCTTTGCATGTGGGCTTGAAACACATTTTTTCAAGAATTTGGCTATCTGGGTTTGTTCAGAATTCCGTTGTGCACAAAACCCATGTTCCAGAAAAACTTCGAAAATTTCTTTCGTCAGAGGCTATTTTTAGCCTTATCTAGAGGTTTTCAGAAAGTTCTTCAAGTATATTCGACTTTACAGTCAAAAGTCCTCATTTTCAAAATGCAGTTCAATCTCATTGATTACAAATCGGCTCTTGCACATAATTTTATCAAAACTTCAGATACAACTGAATCATGTTTATCCAGTGGTTAATCTGAGCAGTCTGGAAGGTGTTAGCAGCAACGCATTGAGAAATCTTGAGCGTTCCGGGTTGTTGGCAGCGGCATCCATTCCTGTTACTACTTTCGATCTTGAGTTCGTTCTTGCTTGCATCAAGCATTATGACTCATCTTCACGACAAATCATATCAGTTGATGGGAGGGTTGTTTGCAGTATCAAACCGAAGGACATAGAGAAATGCTTTACTATTCCTTCTCGTTTAGATAACTTTACTGTAGTTCTTGAGGCCTGTGAGAAGATATGGGATGCTGATCAACAACGTTCGCAGAGGAAGGTGGCTCAGAAATGGCTGAAAGTTCAAAAGACTAACATGCCTAAAAAGGTTGATCGTGGTGAATTCAAGGACGAAGTTGCTGTTTTGATAACTTTGCTCAATCGAGTTACCGGTCAACAAGATGCTAGCACTTTCCGTTCATGGATGTTTTACCTGATTACCAGAATTCTTGATGGCATAGAGCATTTTGACTGGGCTATGTTGATTAGTGATTGCTTACATCAGTAGATTACTAACTTTCTCAAGTATCATGAGTTTCATATGATATCCTACTTGGTCTACTTGGTTGCATTTCAAGGTAGCTACAGGCATCTGAAAACTAATGGCACTCTCGGTGTTCAACGAGTTCACGAGTATTATCCTCAGTTGGAGTTTTCTCAATCCGAGCAAGACTTCCGGGCAGTGAACGATCATTTTTCTATGAGAACCGTTAGAGATCTTGACAACGAGATGCACATTCGTATTTCTGCCGAGGCCAAATCAGCAATGGAGACTTGGGCGGATTGGTTTATCCAGTTCCCTACTTTCACATACATCCGGGTTTATGGATATGTTGGAGAGCCCTTGATGTTGCCGAGGTACCCGTCAGACAAGATCATCTTCATGGAGTTTCTCAGGCAAATGCAACATGTTCATTTCTTTCTTCGCAATCGTCATAAGACTGCGGCTAATTTTCCATTCACATTGGGAATTTTCACATGCAATGCGGCGACAGATGCCAGGCTTATGTCTACTGAGATAGAGAGGTTCAGGTTCAAAACTCATACCGAGAGGCGTTCCTATGATCCTCTTGGTCATTATGCAGACAGGTTGGAGCGAGGGATTGCACATGAGCCAGCACTTGAAGATTTCTGGGCTAATTGTAAAGATGAATTCAAGGTTCGTCGTCGTCACTATTGTAGACTCACTATCGGTCAGCTCTCTGATTACTTATCAGAAGATGTTGATGGTCTATCGGATGATGATGGAGAAGTTCTTCTCAATTTATATGTTAAAGATCAAGTTGCTTGGCAGCCACTTCGCTCACCCAATTGGTATGCTAAGGAGAATACTTCTATCGAGGAGGTTTCCAGATCAGTTATCAAGACTAGCAAGTTGTTCTTGGAGAGCAAACGGAAGCGGAAGTCAGTTCCTGTAGCAGAGCCGCCAAAGGATTTCTATTCGTTGCCTTCTTCTTCTAGGGCAAGACCTCGAGTCAAGGCCATTATAATACCTCCTGAAGGGGTTAGACTTAGTGGAAACACGGGAAAGAGAGCTACTGGTAAGAGGAAGCAGAAGCAAGTTGAGAATGTTCCTGAGATTCCAGTAGAGACAATTATTTAGGCTGAACCTCACGTTGAACCTCCTAGTCCGCCTCACATGCAACCTATTGACATAGATTCTGAGCCTGAGACACCAATTCAAGCTAGATCGGAGACACTTGAACCGCCATAGGTTGATACATCAGGGACAGTCTCTCCTCGAATTGAAAATATTGTTCAGTCATGTTGGCTCGAGAAGTCTTTGGGAAGATAGAGGCGAGAACCCTCATACAACCTTGATTTATCTGAGTTCGGTGAACCTTATCAAAGAAGGTCGAACAAGAAGATCAAGAAACAGGTGCATATCGAGAAGACTCCAGAATCAGAGATTGTTATCGAAGTTGCCGTTCCTCCAGAGGGTAAAAGCTTAGATGAAGTCGAAGATGGTGATTTCACTTTTACTAAGGCTAATCTTGGCAGGACCACTCGAGAGACAGATGTGACTCTTCTTAAGATTGTCACTAATAATCTTGAAGAGCGAATCACGAAGGATGGAGAAGACAAGGCCTTGCTCAAGGCTGAAAATAGTCAACTTCGTCAGTACATTTCTGATTTTGTTCATGGAAGTTCAAATAGAGCGCCTGTTCTCCCTCAGAATACACCTGCAGAACAACAAAAGTTGGATCAGTTAGTCAGTCATGGCAGACTTTTGGACAACTGGATTGAAAGTGTAGTTGCTACAGGTCAACGTCTTCTTGCATATTTGTATCAATTGAGGAGTGATGCACATAAACTCCGTCAGGGTATTCAGTTGCTCGAAGTTGCGGTTGCAGAGAGTTTGGCAAAGGATCGTGTTCTGGTATCTCAATTATCTGTTGCATACGATGCCTTGGAGATTGACGAGGACCAGGAGAAAGTTTTTACTTGGAGAGAGCAGCACCTTCTCAAAATGGAAATATGTGAGAAGATTTCTACCAAGTTGTTTTCACTCAAGGATGATGTGGTTGGAGTACTTGCACTTGTTAGCGGTTTCGTTGTTCAGATTCCATGTCATTATCTTCTTGAAGATGGCACGTATGTTGAGTTGGACAAAGTACAAGCTGAATTCGAGAAGCTGATTTGTGACAGCCTTGAAGGTGAGCCAATGGCGCCTAAGTTAGAGAATATTTCAGTGATTGCAGCTAGTCTCAGAAAGGCGACTGAAGATTGTAAAGATGGCATGCATACGATCAGGGAAAGTGGCAGAGAACTGAAGAAACAGACTGTTGTTTTGAACAGCATCAAAGTGCCAGATGACACAGAGATTGATGAGTTCTTGGTCGAAGTGTTAGACCGAGATGACATGGAGTGATCTGCCAGTTGGAACTTGCAGTTAATTTCGAGGGTTGAGTTATGAGCAGCAGTTAACTCGACTTTCAGTCTTGAGTTTACTTGCTGACTTAACACATGCTTATCTCGTCCTTGGAATTATCATCACAGGAGTTAGGGTTAGGGTTTCCAGTTAACTGAGGGTAGTGTCCAGTTAACTTTGCTTTAAATAAGGACGTGCATGCTTGCACATGGTCCATTTAGGTTAAATGTATCGGTTAACTGATGGTAGCTTTCCAGTTAACTGTATAGTTTACTTCATTAGGGTTTGGTAGCAAATCTTGCATGCATTGCAAGACTGTAGATGACTCAAGGTGATTTTAGGGTTACCTACACCTTGATGTATATAAATAAGAGCTTTTGCTCATTTGTAAATAACTTTTTCTTGAGAGAGAAATATATGCTACGCCTACCTTGCCCTCAATATTGCTCTTTTGGTATTTGTTCATGCGTCTTTACTTTATGATCAATTGTTATGCCACATAGAGTTTCATGCGATTGTGATGGTGAATTCTTCCATAGTTTAGATAAATCTGTTTTGTGTTCAATGAGCTTGTTCAGATTGAGATGATAGTTGTGCCTACCTCGCCTTCAAGTAGAGAATCTGCACTTGTTTATCGTATGGTGTTGTGAACAATAAACTTATTCGGATTGAGATAATAGTTGTGCCACCTTGCCCTCAAGTAGAGAATCCGTATTTAGTTTATCGTGTGATGTTGTTATCAATAAACTTGTTTAGATTGAGCAAATAGATGTGCCACCTTGCCTTCAAGTTGAGGGTATATACTTGTTTATCGTCTAATAGTCAAACCTTGCTCCGTTTCCTCATGCTCTGTTTTCTTGAGGACACTGGATAGAATTTAAGCAAATAAGTTTAGTTGTAGTTAGTGAATCTGCGAGACCAGACAAAATTCTCAGCTGCAATGTATATAGTTTTCGAGAAAGCCTTGTACCTCTACAGCTGAAACAAAAAGACAGGAATTAGTTTAGTTTATTTCCCTTTGCAGGTATTTTTGTCAAGCACAACGAGGGAGCTTCCCCTCCTAATTTGAAGAGCACTCATTGCGTAGTGTACATAGCTGTCCGTATCAACTTTTACTCCAGAGGTGCTAGTTGTTACGCCAACAAGAAGTAAGGAAAGCAGATACTAAGGTAAACAATTTTACCAGTTCAGTAGGTGACAAAAAGTTGGGCAAGAAGTTTTATATTGCAGGAGATAAACTTGGACACTTGTCTCTGTCAAAAGATGTTCTTCTCAGCTCATTGGAGGAAGTGGTGAATTGTTTGCATACAGTGGATCAGTCACCTTCCCAATTGATTCAAATGGCTATGACTCCAGCAGTGACTTCCTTGGGTGAGCATAGGTTGCTGAGACACAAAGATAAGGAAGTAAGACTTGTTGTGACTCATTGTCTAAGCAAAATTGTAAGGATTATAGCTCGTGAAGTTCCTTATAATGATGACAAAGTGAGGGAGATATTGCAATTGATCATTGACAACTTTTATGGGTTAGGTGATATTAGAAGTCCTTTCGGTAAGAGGGTTAAGGTTTTAGAATTGATGGCAAAGGTGAGATCATGTGTTATCATGATTGATTGTGATTGTGATGATTTTATTATTCAAATGTTTCATCATTTTCTAAACTCTATTAGTGAGGACCATGACAAATCTATTCCTGATTATATAAGAATCATTATGGCTTCAATTATTGATGAAAGTGATGATATTTCCCAACCTATCTTATCTTTGTTGTTGGCTGTTCTGAAGCAAGAATAGGTTACTTCTACAACTACTTATAACTTGGTATACAGTGTTTTCAAATGATGTGAGGGTAAGCTGAAGCCCTACTTGTTTGATGAAGAGCAGGTGGAAGAAGAGGGGTTCAAATTAGTAGTGGTTGATAACGAGAATGCCATACCTCATGATAGAGGTATGACAAAACCCTAGGATAACTCCTTAGAAGTGCATGCATCTATTCATGTTGAGGATGTATGCAATGAGATTGACAAAACAACAACTTTCAATACATAATTAAAGCTATCCTATGAGGCTGATAACTTTAGTGCATATGATGGGCATGTTGATAACATATATGATGACGTTTTCCAATCAGCTAATGATGATGATTCAACATCTTATCTTAGTGATGATGCTTATGATAATCTGGGTGTATTAGCACCTAATTGTGATGAAGATTTGGTATTGGATAAATTTCTTGTTGATGTTGATCTAACTTCTCGGGAGTTATGCATGAAGAATGACAAAGAGGAAGCTGATTTTGGTAAGCATGATTGTGAAAACAAATCAGAAAATTTGTATGAAGATGATAGTTCTCATGGGTCCCATCATTTGGCAGGGCAATTGAAGGTAAGCAAAGACATGATTATTGCAGCCATAAACCATTTTGATAATACTCACAAGTTGATGGCAAATTATTGTTGGAGGGATCTGTTGTGACGTTTTTCACACATCGCCCCATTGCAAATGGGGACCCCCCTAATTTTGGCTTTGCTTTTGGTTTGATGTTGGTTTGTTTTTTTTGCTGTTGTCTCTCTCTCTCGTTCTATCTATCTTTCCGGGATGTGCCCGTCTGTGAGCTTTAACATGAAATTTTGGCCAAGTCTGAAAATTAGGGTTTCATCTTTCCTGGTCAGTCCAAGGTCGAATAAAGTGAATAAATTGAAAATTGAACTTAACATTGTTGTCAGTGTGTTTCCAACAGCTTCCACTAAAATTTTATCAGATTCTGACAACTTACTATTTTTAGTAAGTGTGCAAATTAAGTGCGTTAATGATTTTGTGAAGTTCAGTTATAGGCATTGAGCATCGGTATGCAAAAATTTGAAAAAAACCAGCGGACTTACTACTTTAGCAGTCCGCTTCCGGCAATTTCGGGTTCGATGCGTAGTTTGTCTTTGCATGTTGGCATATTCCTTCTGGGTTTTTCGAGACCTTTGCGATGATATAACATGCAAAACGAGATAGAATTCAGTCTTCCGAGGCTATTTTTAGGGTTTGCATGTCAGGGTTTCTTTTGCATGTCGGGTGATTCACGATGGGTTTTGAGAGCTTCGCGATGGTGTGACATGCAAATGCGGTCTCACTCGTAAGGAACTTGCTATTTTTAGCAGGTGTGTCCCGGCAGCCTCCCGATTGAGAATCCGCGTCGCATGCCACAGAAACGAAGAGGAACAGAGTTCATTTGATATGCATGCGAGTGAATTAGGGTTTCCAACTTTGGGACCCAAAAAGAGCATAAAAGGTCAAAATTTTGAAAACCGATTGTAAACCACGCGTCGGCATTCTTCAGGCTATCTCTGGTGAAATTTCAAAGTCGATCGAGCACTTACTATTCATAGTAAGTCAATTTGGAAAGTGGCTAAAAATAGTAAATCAAGTGCATGCGTCGTGTCGCGGTAAAGGTCGCGTGGTGAGGCGCCTCATCAAATTTCATGGCGGTCGGGCGATGGAGCTATCAGAAACATGGAGCTTACTATTTACAGTAAGCCACCTTCAGAAACAGGCTAAAAATAGCAGGGTGACTAAAAGTGGCAGTGCCGACAGGTTGATAAGGTTATGAGGATGCTACGTTCAAAATTTCAAGATGATCCGAGCTTCAGAAGCGCAAATTCAGAGAACTTACTATAAATAGCAGGGCACGTAAGCTGGCGAAAATGATGAAAATTTTGTCTAAGTCTGGAATCTCGTCCAGTAGGCCTGGCTAAATGCGCCCATCTTAGCTGGAGGCATAGAAAATTCTAAGTATGGCGTTCATCCTGCTCAGGGGTCAAAATGCGCCCAAGGCAAGGAAGGTCAAAGAAAGTCAACAATCTTCGTCCTGCAGGCATGAGGAAATGCGCCCACCTTGAGGATTGATTTTTGAAAAAAGTTTCTAAGGCATGAGAAATCCGCCTCACCCCTCAAAATGCGCCCAACTTGAAGTTCATCCTTCTCAGGCATCAAAATGCGCCCAAGGCAAGAAAAGTCAACAAGGTCAATGCTTTTTATCCTTCTTCAAGGCCAAAATGCGCCCAAAGCAAGGAGGGAGTCAACGAAGTCAAAGTTTTTATCCTTCATCACATGCAAAATGCGCCCAGCTTGCAAACTCGTCCTCCTCACCCTCCTAAATGCGCCCAAACTTGTGCATGTCAAGACAAAAAAGCGAAGTTGAAGAGTCATCCAGTTGATAGGTTCAAATGCGCCCATGTTTGATAGTAAATGGTGAATAAGGGTGGTAATTGAGGTGAGAATTTTGCTAAGGCGTGGTAAATCCAAGGTGAAAGCTAGGCGTTATCCTCCATCATGTGTAGAATGCGCCCAAGGTGGTAGGCCTTAGAGAAAATTGCTAGGCATGTGTTGTAAGGTGTTAGAAATATCTCCAAGGCGTGTGAGGTGGTGATGTTAAGTGTTGGGCGTGGTTTTTAATTTTTCCTCAAAGTGTGCTATGCGCCTAAGGTGGAATATAAGATGAAGTGGTGAGGATTTCTTCTAAGGCGTTGGGACTTCAAATAAATATTTTTCAAGTGTGAAGCGGTGAGTGGAAGATAAAGTATGCTAGGCGCCTTCATGAAAATTTTCTGAGTGAAGTTGGTATTTTCACAGGCAAAGTTGATCGAGCTGGATTCAAAAATTTTCTAAGGCACAAATATTTTCTCCCTTAGAAAAATGCCCAAGTCTGGAGAGGTGATGGAATTTTCCTGAAACATGAGCAGAGTTGCCACAGGTAAAGTCAGTGACTGCCAGCTTCACGGGGTTGATAAAAGTTTTCAAATCAGAGTAAAGAAATACGCTCCAGGGTGAAGAAATGAAATAAATTTGATGAAAGAATATTTTCTAAGGTTCCAAAATTCAAGAAAATTAAATGAACCCGTTCGTTGGGGACCCATGGATTCGAAGCGTTCTGGGGAAAATTCTCTTCTGGGTATTGAAGATTATCAATGAGGAATGGATTTTAAGATCTTCCACAGCTTGCCGATGATCCCGAGGTAAAGATTTTAAATGGGCACCAGGTTGATGAATTTCCTAAGGGAAATTTTAAAATTTTCTAAGGCAAATGTGAAGAAAACATGTTTTCAAGGTGAAATCCTCCAGGCGATGAATTTGAAAGAAACTGCCTAGGTGAATTTGCCCAAGCTCTTCGTAAAGATAGTTTTCTTGAGCCAGAGATGAATAAAATCAAAGTTGTCAGAGCTCCGGCAGGTGAAATGAATTTCTTGAAGATGCAGTTGAAGTTAATATTGTCAAAAGGATGATACGCCCTTGAGGAGGATGAAATTTGGCTAAGGCATGAAGAATCATGAAAAAGGCAGAAGTTGGCTACTGGAGGCGATGAACGGTAGGTGAGTTAAATTTATATTATGAAGTGTTCTAATACTTTTCTCCTTGCTTGTTTTGCAGGAGGAACGTCGAGACCAAGCGAGGATAACTTAAAGTAATGAAGAAAGTACTCCAGGACTACATTTCAACTTCGAAGGAAGAAAAGTTGCGAAAGATGGCTAAGTGCCGAAGAAACATTTCCAAAACTTAAGATGGAAAAGAGTGGAAGCTCGGGCGAAGCCAAAGAACAACGTCAGAAAGAAGATCAAGGATAGTGTGAACACATCTACAAGCGGAATCTTCTAGAAGACTGATTATGGGAATTTATTGCCTTTGCTATTTTTGGGAGTGAGTGGGAATCTTTGATTCATTTAATGTACCACTCCCAATTCTGGCGGTTTTTAGGGTTAGGGCTGAGGTGGCACGATTTTAGCCACTCTATTGATTGTAACCCTAGCCGTCTTTTGGGACTTGGCTAGCTATATAAAGGGGGAGTCCCCCTCATTTGTAACTCAAGAGACAGTAGAATTAGAGTAGAAGTCGGAGTAGAGAGACAACTAGGTGATAGCTTAGAGTAACTTAGTATAGATTGATAGTGTAGTTTGAAGAAGAGGGAAAGTTTTCCCTTTGAAAACTTTGTAAGAAATTGTTGTGAACACTCTCTCAATAAAAGAGTTTTTCATTGATGGTGAATTTCGTCTTTGTTGTGAGTAGCTAGCATGGTTTCTTCGTCCTTCCAATTCAAATGGTAGCATAAAATAGTTCAAAGTAGTATAATTTTCATTCCATGCAAGTAGATGTTAGCTGTGAAATGTGGTGTTTGATCTAAGCAACTTCGTCTATCCATACCACTAGTGTATTTGCTGATGGTGAATGCGCCTTGTGTGGTCAACTGGAAACGTTTGGGCCTAACTTCAATCACAGTTTGAATGGTGGTATGCGTCGTTGTGATGGTATCTTCATGTCAAATGGTGGTTTGAACATCTTTAGTCATCCCCCCTGAAGATTGCACCGACTCCGTGGAAGCTGTCCAAGGTGAGGCAAAGCGAAGTTTGGTTGAAGTTTGCTGAAATTGAGCTCCATATCCCACGCCTTAGAATAGATTTAGAATCTCCTTAACCTTACCCCATTTCAATTCAGTACTTTCTGGTTAGAATAGGAAACCCGCGCTTCATAGACAAATCCTTCGAGCATTTGAATTCCTTTCTCCGCTGCTGAACAATTCCGTAAGTCCCCTTGAAATACCAGCAAATCACATCGAGCCAAACTGAGCCTATTCGCATTAAAAGAACCTTGGAGTTGAACGCACGAACTTTCTTGCAATCTTAGCGTGCGGAATACTTTGATCAAGAGAGAATAGGGAATCCGTTGGGAAACTTTATTCTGCGTTGGTGCGGTCACGAAAAACACATCAACAGGATCTAGGGACACTTTCCCTTGCAGACTTATAGGCACTTAGAGAAGCATTGATGGTAATGAAGTCAAATTTCCTACACCTACCTTCCGATAGAGATCATCTTCTCATGCTTGATGAGATTTATTTTGATGCGCTAAAAAGGAAAGAAGAGGAAGTTGATAAGCTTACCTATGAGCTTAAGGTTACCAAGGATTCTTTGAAGAGCTCTCAAATGGCCCTTCAAGAATTAGAAATTTAGGTTGATGAGCTTTGTGTGGAGTTGAACTTGATACATTCTTCATTTTCCACAATAAAAACTTAATCTTCTATGGTGTTACCCTCTAATTTTGAACCATGCAATTTTTCTTCTTTAAAAAACGGCCCCCATCCCATGCCTTCGATAATGATTTGAAATTGTGGCTTTCACAATATTCATAACCTTTGTCGCTGATCCCTCTATTTTTCTAACCAATGTCGCAGAGTTTGAAAGTTTTATAACCACCCGACTGCCTGATCCATCTCTCTTCTCAACCTCACCCAAGGGTATTTTAAGTGATTGGTAGGTCGGAAGTTTTCGAAACCTTAAAAGTCTCGACATGTGGTTCATTGGTTCTATCTTTTCGCGATCCCGCGACTATGCAGTAGATTTCCCGGTTTTCAAAACGTTGCTAGCCTATTTAATTGTTTGTATGACATATCATGAGAATGTCTTTTCAGGTGTTTCGAAATACAAACTCAATCTTAAGGCTCTTTTCTCAAGGCAGAAAATTCATGATGCATTAATTAGCCTCTTAAATGACGAGTGTAACGAAGGCAGTGACACGCTATCAGCAGGTTAAAAGGCATCATTACCTACCAGCGTAATTAAATAAGCCGTTTACGGAGTGTTGATGTGATTTTTGTGACCGCACCAATCAGCAGAACAAAGTATCTGAAGGCTACTCCATTCTCTCTTGATCAAAGTATTCCGTACGCTAAGATTGCAAGAAAGATTGTACGTTCAACTCCAAGGTTCCGATAATGCAATAGAATACCCTTAGTCGGTTCGTTGTGATTTGCTGTTTTCACGAGGGGACTTACACAATTGTTCAGAATGTATGCAACTGACAATAGATTAATGATGGAAAGGGATTTTAGTGAGTGATGCGAATGATTTGGCAATAAGGTACGAACTTCCTATACTAACTAGAAATGTATTGAATTTAAATAAGCGCAGGGTTTTAAAAGATCTAAGTTCTAGTCTAAGTGCAAGATGTGCAGGACTTGACTTTAGCAGACTTCAACTGGATTTTGCCTTGCCTCGCGTGGGACAGCTTCAACAAAGTCGGTGCAATTTTCAAGGGAGCAGCGAAATGTATTCAGATTACAACTCAACATGCAAATACCATCAAGACGACGCATACAAACACGTGAATCACAATTGAAGTTAAGTTTGAAAAGTATTCCAGTTGACCACACAAGGCAAACTTGCCGTTAGCAAGCTGCTAGTGGTATGGATTAAAACAAAGCTGCCTTGATCAAATACCACAATCCACAACTAACATCTACTTGTATGAAAATGAAAATTACTCTAATCTAAGCTACTTGAAGTAGAAGGGATGAAAAAATCTTGCTAGCTGCTCATAACAAAAGATGAATTCACCATCAATGAAAGCTCTCTTTATTATGATAGTTTTCACAACAATCTCTTACAAAGTTCTCAAAGGAAAACTTTCCTTCTTCTTCAAACTATGCTATGGTAACAAGCTATTACAACTATCAGTCTCTCTGCTCTAGTCTCTAATCTAATCTCTATCTAATGATATACAAATGAGGGGGGATGCCCCTTTTATAGATGGCCCAGTCCAATGGACGGCTCAGATTACAATCAAATGGAGGGCTCAGATTAAGCCACATCAGCCCTAACCCTAAAAACCGCCAGAATAGGGAGTGGTACAATAAATGAATCGAAAGATTCCCACTCACTCCCAAAATAGCAAAGGCAATGAATGCCCACCATCATCGTCCAGAAGATCATCATCCAGAAGGGCATTTCCGTTTTCCTTCTCCTTGGCTGCAAAATCAATGAACTTGGCTAGTATTGCTTCAACTTCCTGAATTGAAATAGGCGGGATATGATCAAGCTGAAACTCAAGTACTGCCACCATCTGCCCATGTCGAGTGCAAGAATTCTTCCAAGCGGTCAAGGCATCCTGGGTATTTTGAATCAGGCTGGAGAAAGTTGAAGTGTTCTCAAAGTCATCCTGCACAAAAGCCTTTACCTCTGAAAAGAAAGGCGTCAATCCACTCCTCAAACTGTCAGTAGTCACCTCCTCGGAAGTCAATCTCCTAGCAAAGATAGCCTCAGGACTCCATCTACAATATTCCTCATGGTCTTTCTGACTCTGGCCGAATCTGCCTGTGCTGTATCAAAGAACCCTCGGCCTGTGACAACTAAAGAGTACCAGCCGACAAAATCATATCTATCATCTTCCTGAATCACCCCTCCTTCAATCAACATCTGTAAGGGAGTAAGCATCAAAGCTTCCAAACGCTGAATAACCTTGCTCTGATAGATATGAGCATCACCCCAGGCCTGATCAACTGCCTCCATCCGTGCCATAATGCCAGAAGCCTGCTGGTAAGAATGAGCAAGATCTTCCATAAATTTTTTTGTCTCAGCACGAACGTTGGCAACCCACTTATCCGCTTCTTGTGCCATCTTTCTCAAATCTTCCAAGCCGCTGATAGACTCTCTAAGAAACTCGGCTAGAAGCTCAATCGCCGGATCCTCTTGCCCACAAGGACAAGACAAATGCTGTACGTAACCAATCAAAGTCTTGTGATCCTTCTTCAATTTCTTATATTTGCCCTCAGTCTGGAGCAATCTGTCCTTGAGTGCCTGGTAGGAGTTATCACACTCCTCAATTATCTACGTTCCTGTGGGATGACCTAACTCCATGGTGGTGATCACATAATTTTCTGGCACAGCCTCATCTCGATCACACTCAACCCTTGGCACAGCCACGTGAAGGGTGCAAGAGCCATCCTCATCTATTGAAATTTTCGAAAACTTTCTAGCTCTCTTCTTTGTTGGAGGTGCATTGATCCTACTCAAGAATTCTTCCATCTCTACTGCTGGATCAGCCTCTTCACTGGGACTCCTCATTCTGTATTTGAGCCAATTTGGTACTACCTGCTGTATAACAAATGGCTGCTCACCCCTTGCTTCTTCTTCACGAACTTCTTCTCTAATTTCATCTTGTCGGGGCTCATTGGCTTCTATGGGCTGAGTATCTCCTGAAACTTGGGCCTCCTGTCCTGTAACTGTATCATCCTCTAGAGCTGCCTCAAGCTCACGCTGGAAGTGTGTATCTGTAGCAGTTTCCTCATCTTCTTCGTGCTAATCATCTCTGGTGGGTGCATTGACACTCTGGCCAACAAACTCTCTTCGTGGTGGCTGATTTTCCTCCTGTAACTCCTGTTCCTTATTCAATATATTTCTCTGATCAACGAACAATGAAACCTCTTGTATGCTTGGAGAACGTGTCTCCAATGGCGTAGGTGATTCTACCACAATTCTTGGAGGTTCTGGCTGAACTGGGTCTTTCCTTTGAGACTCTGGAGCTCGAGCAACCTGTTTCTTCTTGGTAGCAGTTGGCGTCCTATGATCTCCCATCAAATTGTAAGTCAAAGGAGTTGACCTACTCTTAAGTCTTTACATGCCTCTCAACCCATCCTCTGGTGAATGTCAAGACTGGTATGCAAAGTGTGTCCAAATCGGCAATCTCCGACTCCGACCAATCTGGAAGTGGGAGTGGTGTATTCCTCACTGCCTCATAATTTGGATGAACGTTCATGTCCTCGTCCACCTGATCTGGTACTGGAATAATCTCACACTCCCTGATCATGCTCAAAGGTAGTCTTGAAAACATTCTCTTTCTAACTTCAGCCTCATCCAATGCACCAGCCCAGTAATCTTCAATATTTGCTTTATGCCTGAACTCTTCTGATAGTATCCATCTGATATTGCTGTGGGGGTCATAATGCTGCCGGCTGGTGTGATAAGAAAAGTGGAAAAACTGAAGCTCATTTTCAGCTTCCTTGGCTGCCTATAGTGAAGGACACACTTTGTCTAAATTTCCCATGATGATTGGGAAGTCAAGTCCTGCCTTCTTCTTTTTCTTTTGAATCTTATCATAGGCGATGAGTTGCCTAGCTATCTCTATCATCAAGATTCTGTTTGTAGGGTATTTGGGCAATCTATACGGATATGAAGAAAACCCCTGCAGCCTAACATAAGTAAATTTTGGAAATTGGATAAACCAACAACCGTACCTTTCTATCAATTCTTGAGCTTCCTTCGAGATCTTGTGATGAGTCCTTTGCTGAAGTGATCTCGTTATGTGCATAGTGAAGGCATCATTGACTCTCTTGTAATGAGATGTGCTTGTCAAGTGCAGTTGCGGACAAGCCTCGTGAATCTTGAACTGATGAGAGCCACATCTAATTGGTTCCTTGTATGATATTCCCCTGTACTTCATCATACGAGCTAGCATGTAGATGATGTATGAGCCCATGTAAAATGTCTTCGTCCTCCTCAAACTCCGGAGCTGCTCGTGCAAATTATCACTAATCATCACTGCCCAGTTAATATGCTCCTTCCCTTCCAGCACGAGGTTGATGTTGTAAAACATCCAAGGTTCGAAGATGAACGCCTGGGGATAGCCTCCAACTCTGCTGAGCATCATAATCAAATCACAGTACTCCTGCTTCAGATCATCTGAAATTATCTGCCTCGGCAACTTCGTGCGAGAGGGCTTGGGCTTGTTCATCCAACAAGAGTTAATCATATCAGCACATCTTTCAAATGTTGAAGCATACATTTGCTTAGCACGTTCTCTCGTCTTGTAAATCATTTTCTCATGTGAAGGAATTCC
Organism: Sequoia sempervirens; assembly: GCA_007258455.2. Lineage (NCBI taxonomy): Eukaryota > Viridiplantae > Streptophyta > Pinopsida > Cupressales > Cupressaceae > Sequoia > Sequoia sempervirens. The sequence continues at coordinate 8,613,494 of VDFB02000020.1, read as the reverse complement.
AAAGGCTTCGCCAATAGCTGCAGGCGTGAGGTTGGCAAACAATCTACCATCAGGTGAGACAATAGACCTGTGCTCAGGGTCGTAACAGTTAGCACACTCCATAATCAACTCCGGACACTGAATTGCTGGTGGAAAACCAACAGCTGCATATAGTCCACTTTTGACGATATTGTTAGAAGTGATCGAAGGATGATGGCCTCCAATTCCCATTATTCGACTTCTGAAAGCTTCCATGTTGAAAGAGCCCAAGTTCGTGTCAGCCAACTTACCTAGCTTCGAAGAGAATTTTGACTCCGGCAGGAAAGACTTGCTCAACTTCTTAATCATTGCCTTTCTGGATGCATTTGCCTTGCTGGATTCAACATTGTTTTCTCTGCCAGTCGCTCTTACTTCAGCCATTCCGCATAACAACAAATAGTCATTAGCAATTTAACTTAGAAAAATAAAATTTCATTGGGGTTGCCAACAGATTTTTGAAAATGAGAAGCCTCAGCACTAAATTTCATCTTCAAACCTCAACACTTCCTACAACAACTTCGAACTTTAAATACTTAGAAAATTGACTTGCAGCAGTAAAACTTCAGCACTTAGAGAAATTTTGGCCAACTTCACTTCAGCAACTCCTCAGCTTCGAACTTATTCCTCCTCAAAGCTCAACTTCAGCTTCAGCACTCAACTTTTCTCACATTACAATCCTCTTTTACTTCAAGTCGAACTTCTTTAGCTTGCACTGCAATCTTCACTTCAGAGCTCAAGTCGTACTTGTTAGCTGATGGAGAAAAAATGAATAAACTCACAGCTCATATAGCCAAGTCGAATTCTAGAAGGAGCCAATTTTAGCTAGTTCATTAAATTTCCACTACTTAACTGCAGGAATTCTAATTTCCCTCCTCAGGCAGCTGCAACACTTGGTGTCTGGCATCTAGAATATTTGACCTTCTAGAATTTCAAGAAGATTCATCTTCATTGGTCAAGGCGTATTTCACTTTAGCATTTTAAAATTGTCTTTTGAAGATATTAAATCCAATTGGTCCCTTGAGAAATTCATTCTGCTGGCTGAGGCATTGATAGTTTGATTTTATCCATCTCATGCTCGAGAAAATTCACTTTCATGAAGAATTTTGATCAAAATCATCTAGTCATTCAACTTCAAATTCACCATCCAAGGCATTTTATTTCAACATCTTTTCCCTTCTTGCCTTAGAATTTTTTTAAAATTTTCCCCTTAGGAAATTCATCAATCAAGTGCCCATCAGAAATCTTTATCTCAAAAGCCTTGGCGAGGTGTGGACGACTTTAAAATCAATTCCTCGTTGAAGATGTCCAGTACCCAGAAGAAAATTCCCTTCGGAAAGTGTCAAATTCATGTGTCGACAAATGAAGGGGTACATTTAATTTTTGAATTTTAACCTTAGAAAAATATTTTTCCATCAAATTTATTCTCATTCTTCATCTCTGGGCGTATTTTCTTGCTTGGCCTTGAAAATATTCTTCAATCTCATGAAGCTGGAGTATTCTGACTCATCCTTGCCAATTTTATCCATGCCTTAACAAATTTCATCATCCCCTGTCAAGCTTAGGCGTATTTCTCTAGAGGTGGAATAAATTTCAACACCTAGAAATTTTTTTAAGTCCCATCACCAACATGGGCGCATATAGGGGGTCAAGGAGGAAATTTTGAATTTTGTCTTAGATATTTTTTTTCTCCATTCATTCTCCAGTCATGGCGCATATAGCATGTCAAGGTGAAAGAATAATCAAAACTTAGAATATTTTCACATAGCTAACATATTCAATATCCTTGGGCGCATTTTACATGTTGAAGAGGAATTAATGCCTAGCATAAGTCTTAACCTCACCTTGCACTTGGGCGCATTCAAGGAGTCAAGGAGGAAGTCAACCCTTTTTGTCCTTTTCCTAGCTCTCTTGGGCACATTTGGCATGTCATGGAGGAATAAACCAATGCCTTAGTCATTTTTCTTCACCTTGACTAGAGGAGGGCGCATTTAGGGGGTAGAGGTGGAATTTTATCAACACTTAGAAACTTTTTTATCCACGTAGCATCTTGGAGATGGGCGCATTTCATGACCCCAGCAGGATTATCCAACACTTAGACAATTTTTCAAAAGCTAACACCTTCAACATGTTTGGGCGTAGTTGGGGGTAGGAGTAGGAACTTATCAATGACTTAGAAAATTCTCCATCACCACTTAGCAAGTTGGGTGCATTTGAGGGGTCCTGCAGGAAGTTTGACACTTCAAATTTTTTTCCATCACCTTCACAAGCTGAGGGCGCATTTTGGGGGTCTTGCAGGAATAACTCATGCTTTAGAAAATTTTTCATGGCTTCTACCAACTTGAGGGCGCATTTTGGGGTAGGAGCAGGAATAACTCACTTGAAACTTTTTCCATCCTCCTGCCAATCTTATCTTGGGTGCATTTGACAGGGTGAGCAGGAATTTCTTTAGACTTAGACATTTCTCAGCTTGCTCGCCCCTATTTACTATATTTAGTAAGCCCTCTGATTTTCATACCTCTGAAGCTTGGATTGATTTGGAATTCGCGCCACAGGATCTTCATGACCTAGTTGATCTGTTCACACTGCCATCTCGTGCTGACTTGCTATTTATAGCATGTTTCTAGAGGTGTTTTACTATTTATAGCAACTGCCTGATTTCAAAACTTCCACAACTCCGTTCAACTTGAAATCTGAATGACGTGCTCCTCATAGGTAGACTTGCCTGTTCACACTGGGGCCTGTTGCCGATTTACTATTTATAGCTTGTTTCAGAAGTGGCTTACTATAAATAGTAAGTGCTCCGATTGCCCTCAAATTTCACCAGTGGATAGCTCGAAAGATATTGATCGCAGTGGGATACACTGGTTTTTGAAAATTCTGTCATTTGACCCCTCATTTGGGTCTCGAAGCTAGAAACCCTAATTTGACTTGCATGTCGATCAAATGACCTCCGTTTGTCCTCGTTTCTGTTGCACTTCTCTCTGTTCGTGATACTGAGGTGTTGGGCAATTGCCAGAATGGTCCTGCTAAAAATAGTAAGTCTGTGAAAAAGTGATCAACTCTGCTTGCATGTCACATCATTGCGTAGCTCTTGAAAAACCTATAAAGAATAACCTGACATGTGTTGAAAAGTCTTGCATGCCAACCCTAAAAATGGCCTTTGAAGACGGCTCCTGAAAAAGGTCTTGATCCTCGTTTGCGTGTTATACCACTGCGAAGCTTTCAAAAAACCCACAAAGAATATCCAAACATGCGTAGAAAATTCCAACATGCAAACCCTAAAAATAGCCTCCGAAGGATGAGTTCTGAAAGTGATCATCTCACTTTGCATGTTATATTATCGCGTAGGTCTCAAAAAATCCAGAAATATTCTTCAAACATGCACTAAAAAACTTCGCATGTAAACCCTAAAATCAGCTCTTGAAGGTGAACTTGCTAAAAATAGAAAGTTGTCCGTTTCAGCTCAAAACTTGCAGACAAATAGCTTGATGTGCTCTGGATGCAGTGTAACGATCATAATTTCAAAAGTGTTGAGAAAAATGTCCCAAATTAGGTACTTACTAAAAATAGTAAGTTGTCAGAATTCGATGAAATTTTGTTGGGGACTTGCTGGAAGCTTGCTGAATACATTGCCAACCTCAGATTTCAACTTATTCACTTCATTTGATTCCAAACTGGCCGGAAGATTCAAAACCGTAATTCTCAGACTTAGCCAAAATCTCACGTTTAAGCTCAAAGACGGGCACATCCCCAGAAACGCAGATAGCAGAAAGAGACAGAGACAGAGAGAGAGACAAAACCAAAGCCAAAAGAATAGAATGGAGCAAAATTTAGGGGGTCACCATTTAGAATGGGGTGATGTGTGACAAGGTCACAACACGGAGAAAGGTGGCGGTATTGTTGAGTCCTATTTTCTTATCGGCCAAGGCAAATTCGAAATGGGGCTTCTTGCGAGCGATGAAATGTGGGATGGTGAACCTATGCTCGTCTTGCAACCTGACTTGAACTAGCTCGAGGAAATGCAAATTGATATTATCTCCCAATTGCGCACACTTGCCTGTAAGGAGAAGACCAGCTACGCCCAATATCACAGGGTAATCTTCGTCCTAGAAGAAGAAGAGGAATGTGTCGAGCTGCACCACCTTTTTATGGAAATATGACTAGTTATCGAGAATGCTCCACCACTTGCGGCGGTTTAATTTTCTTGCTTTGCATGGCATCTTTTTGTAATTAGTGGCGGTAACCCAATTTTGGTGTAGCGTAACTGTTTCCGTTTAAGGTCACTTTCTTGAGGATGGTTACTTTAAAGACCGTTATGAACAGTTACGCTTAGATACATTTTTTGGCTTGGGAAATCCTATAAAAGAAAAAATTTCGGGAATAAAGGAGATATTGGAGGGAATGGGAGCAGCGAGGGTATCTTTTCATGCAGTTTCGTTGTACAAAAATATGAAGTCTGTGAACTTATGTTTTGGCTATGGAGAAATAAAGAAGATATATTCGAATCTTTGAATTTCTTAATGTTTTCTTTGAATGGCAATGAACTGTGTTTCCTTGTGGTTATTCTTCAATGCCATTCTGTTATAATGGGTTGTATATGCATTTAATTCTAAAACTTTGGATTTGGATTAAATTAGCTCTTGAAAAGAGTCTATTGTTTTTTCTTTCCTTGGATATTGTCTGTTGGTGTAGGGAAGATGAAATTTGTGTCATTTACCTGCATTTACTTTATCTTAAGTTTAATCTTTCGCACCTATTTCATAGTTATGAGTAGGTGTTAGATTGTCTTTTCTGCTTTCAGGTTAAAAGCATACCCAGTTTTATTTTAATTGTTTTCTATCATATGAAGGTAGCTGCGCCTTCCAAAATAAGTCGAGAGTCGGTGTAGAAAATTCTCACGTCCGACTCAACTGTTGGTTCATTTTTGTCTTTCAATTCCGGGCATTTGTGAGTCATTTTTAGAACTATTTTTGAAAGCTAAAAATCTGAACTAATAGATTTTTGGCGACTCTGCTGAGGAGACGAAAATACTAGTACCTTTCTTGTTTCAGATATTTAATGGTGCCTTCCCAGAAAAGAAGGCTGGCGACTCTATTTATCTAAAGATCTCAGAAAAATGATTCAAGGCCAGGCCAAGCAAGGAAGCCAATTCAAAAAGAAATCTGTACCAACAATTGAAGAGATAATTGCTGAAGACGATGAAATACTTCAATCTTTTTGGAATGCTTTTACAGAAAGCATCTACGAATCTGAAAGAACAAAGTTAAATCCATTTGATGATTATAAATCTGCATTGATGCTGAAAAGTGTGCATTAGAGATATTATCAACTGAGAAATTTTGAACAAGAGACTTATCAGGGTGCAACAGAAAGATTAAAGGAACCGATATCTTCCAATTTCTCAATTCTTGGGAAACAAGATTCTATGCCAACATTGGTGAAGCCATCAGTACCTTGGATTCAAAATTAGCAACAAGAAAGAAGTTTTCATCATGCTAAAGAAGAGACACAACCAGATGAACACGACTATATTTATCCCAAATTGGTTCTTAAAAGGTTCATACAATGACTTTCGATGTGGTATTGTGGGTGAAGATGGCCATATTATAGAAGTTGATGTGAATGCATTCACTTGTGGCTTTGGTGACATTGAAAGAGGTATGAATGTACCATTATTAGAATCTCTTGATAAAAAGGTTGAGGAAAAGGAAATATTAGAAAAAGAAACACATGCATTTGAAAATAGTTTGATTGAACCATTTGAAGGCTAAATAATTTATACTCTCGACCCGCTTGCTTTCTCAATGAAGAATTTGTTTGTGCAAAAGAAAAAGAAATAGTTCCTATCAAATTTGACCCTATGCTTTTAGAATATGACACCCAGGGGTCACAATCAGCAGCATGCACAAATTTTGTTTCAGATGACAAGTTGAAGGAAGAACCTTTGATTTCTGATGCTCCTCTTGTATGTCCAAATGAAATCATGGTTAATGCTGCATGTAAAAAGAATGATGAAGCGGTGATGAGAATAGAGAAAAATTGGGAAGATCCTGAAAATAAGATTAATTGGGGCAAACTCAATGCACTATACTTGCCAACAGAATTCTGTGAAGAATCAAAGGTTGGAAACAATCCTCTTTTTGAATTATATGATCCTCAATCAGTTGATGAAAAATTGTTTTCTTCTCTTGACAAAGATGAGCCGGGAAAATGTATTTTCTAGAATAGTTCTGAAAATGATTGTTTTGAAATCATGTTGCAAAGAGAGAGGAACCACTTGGATACTAAATTTGATATTATTGATCGTTGTAAACAAATGGAGAATGGTCATAGTGTTGGCGTTTCGAATCGGTACTTAAAAGCTTCTCTTGGTGGTCCTTTCCTTGAAGATGAAACTATTTATGATTTTTCAACTGGTGGAAATGTGGATGCTAAATTGATGCTCAAAGAAGACAAGCTTTCTGAATTGGTGGTTGAAGAAAATGATAAAATTTCTTCAGTAAGTTATGATTTGGTGTTTGATAATACTATTAGCAATGATTTGGGTCAAGTGAAATCTTATTCGAACCAAGGCATACAATATGATTTCTTTCAAGAAGATTGGTCTAGTTTATTTGAAGCAGATTGTGGAGGTATGACTAGTGGCTTTCCAAAGGCCACAAAGATATATGATGAAGAATGGATTTTCGGTTGTGAGCTTATACACAAGGGCTTCATGTATAGGGTAAGTCGCCATTGGACCTATGTGCTAATGCTGAATCTGTAAATGTTTCACAGTTGCAAATCTCTTTTCTGCAGTGGGTCCTATTTCTCTCAACCCGTGAATGGCTTTGCATGAACATCGGGCCCTTTAGAGGTAGGGTCTTATGACCATGTATATACTTAGGAGTTTTGGCTATGTTGGTAACTTAGTTTCCTTTTCCGCTCTGTCTTGTTTTGGCTTGCTTGTCTTTGACTTGTGCCCAGTTCCCTTCCACCCTTCTACAAGCAACACCCTGTCTTCCTGCTTTTCTTTTGACTCCGTACCCAATGGACTTGGACTGGTCTGCCCAATGATTTTGGAGTTGTTTGCATTTCACCAGGAAATGTAGTCCCCAGTCGGAGCCAATGTTACCCTCTAATTTTGAACCATGCAATTTTTCTTCTTTAAATTAAACGGCCTCCATTCCATGCCTTCGATAATGATTCAAAATTGCGGCTTTCACAATATTCATAACCTTTGTTGCCGATCCCTCTATTTTTCTAACCAATGTTGTAGAGTTTGAAAGTTTTATAACCACCTGATTGCCTGATCCATCTCTCTTCTCAACCTCACCCAAGGGTGTTTTAAGTGATCGGTAGGTTGGAAGTTTTCGAAACCTTAAAAGTCCCGACATGTGGTTCATTGGTTCTATCTTTTCGTGACCTTGCAACTCTGCAGTAGATTTCCTAGTTTTCGAAACAGCACTAGCCTATTTAATTGTTTGTACGACATATCATGAGAATGTCTTTTCAGGTGTTTAGAAATACAAACTCGATCTTAAGGCTCTTTTCTCAAGGCGGAAAATTCATGATGCATTAATTAGCCTCTTAAATGACGTGTAACGAAGGCAGTGACACGCTATCAGCAGGTTAAAAGGCATCATTATCTACCGCCATAATTAAATAAGCCGTTTACGGAGAAAGGTGGCAGTACTGCTGAGTTCTGTTTTCTTATCAGCCAAGGAAAATTCGAAATGGGGCTTCTTGCGAGCAATGAAACGTGGGATGGTGAACCTATGCCCGTCTTGCAACCTGACTTGAATTGGCCCGAGGAAGAGCAAATTGATATTATCTCCCAATTGCGCACACTTGCCTAGAAGGAGAAGACCAGCTACGCCCAATATCACAGGGTAATCTTCGTCCTAGAAGAAGAGGAGGAACACACCGAGCTGCACCACCTTTTTATGGAAATACGACTGGTTATGGAGAATGCTCCATCACCTGCGGCGGTTTAATTTTCTTGTTTTGCATGGCATCTTTTTGTAATTAGTGGTGGTAACCCAAGTTTGGTGTAGCGTAATTGTTTCCGTTTAAGGTCACTTTCTTGAGGATGGTTACTTTAAAGACTGTTATGAACAGTTACGCTTAGATACATTTTTTGGCTTGGGAAATCCTATAAAAGAAAAAAAAAATTCGGGAATAAAGGAGATATTGGAGGGAATAGGGGAGTAGCGAGAGTATCTTTTCATGCAGTTTCGTTGTATAGAAATATGAAGTCTGTGAACTTATGTTTTGGCTATGGAGAAATAAAGAAGATATTTTCGAATCTTTGAGTTTCTTAATGTTTTCTTTAAATGGAAATGAACTGTGTTTCCTTGTGGTTATTCTTCAATGCCATTCTATTATAATGGGCTGTATATGCATTATTTCTAAAACTTTGGATTTGGATTAAATTAGCTGCTGAAAAGAGTTAGTTGTTTTTTCTTTCCCTGGATATCGTCCATTGGTGTAGGGAAGATGAACTTTGTGTCATTTACCTGCATTTACTTTATCTTAAGTTTAATCTTTCCCACCTATTTCATGGTTATGGGTAGGTGTTAGATTGTCTTTTCTGCTTTCAGGTTAAAAGCATACCCAGTTTTATTTTAATTGTTTTCTATCATACGAAGGTAGATGCGCCTTCTAAAATAAGTAGAGAGTCAGTGTAGAAAATTCTCACATCCGGCTCAACTCTTGGTTCATTTTTGTCTTTCAATTCTGGGCATTTGTGAGTCATTTTTAGAACTATTTTCGAAAGGCAAAAATCTGAACAAACATATGGCAGCCGCAACATATGAGGATGATAGTAGTATTCATGATTTGAGGGAAGAGCCTCTTGTGATGGTCAAGCATGAGGAGCATTCAGATTTGCATGAACATGAGGAGAGGTATGACTCAGAAATTTTTGATTATACACAGAGTTTGCATCATGGGGATCTTGAGTCACCTCTTTTGGAGAGCCCATTGAAGGCTTCAGTCATGGTTATGGATGAGATAGTTGAGCATACACCTTGTGGACCAGCCAACAATGAAGTGTACGCATCTATTGATTGTGGGAATGGATTTATTGAAGATGTGAAAACATCAATCTGGGTTACAGGTTCAGATGTCACTAGTGGAATGAATGCACATGATAAGATTAAAAAGGAGCAGAATGATACAATGGGTTTCCATGAAAAGGAACCATTTAGTGCGTCCACAAGTGAAATGTGCACAAGTCTCTATATTGGTGATGTAGAGATTGTTATTGGTAAGTCTTGCGATGAGCAAGTGGATTCTTTTGAGGTTAGCGTGTTAGATCATAACGCTGTTCCATCATTTTTACATGAGGATTGCATGCATCATCTAGTGGAAAAAATGATATTCATGATGATATGTCTCCTACATTTGTAAGAAAATCAAGAAATGTATTTGTTGAAGCTAATTGTAATCAGGGGCCTAGTGAGTCACGTGGATTGAAGGAACAACTAAAAGTCATTGAAGATAAGGTTGTTCAAACCTTAACTCGCTTTAATAGCACACACAAGTTTGTTGAATACCTCATTTAGTTAGCTCAACTTGAAGAAAGGCAAAAAGGGGTAACAGTTGGAGCTTCTATACCAAATCTGCAGACTATCAAACATGCTTTAGAGGTAATGAAATCAGATTACCTCCATTTGCTTTCAGACAAAGACCTTGCTATCAGGTTTGCAGAGGAGGCTTACAGAGTGTTGTACCCAAACCAAATTTTTTTCTTCATCAAGGCATTTTGCTTAAAATAGTCTAAACCTTGCTAAAATGATGTCAAATATAGTTTTTGGGCAATATCAAGCATGGAGTTTTGTTAATGTTTTGTCAGTCAAAAGGCAGTATCCCTTGATCAGAACCTGAATCAGAGACTCAAAGCGAAGCATTTCATGGTGGAGGAGCATTTCACGGTGACACTTATACTTTTAAATGGTCATTTCAGTGACCAAAATGATGATTTCAATGGTCAATTTTTGAAGATTTCTCAAGGAAAAGCAAAATTGCGCCCCTGTAGCCCAGGGGCGCCCTTCTTTTTGAAGGCCTAAATTTTGTGATAAATGCTCATGAATACAGTCAAACTCTTCAGAATTAGTTTGCCTATCCGATGAGCTATCCTGCGAGGCTATCCGAGACTCGTAACTCCGGTTACAGACACCAAAAGTTGAAGATTCCAGAGGTTGCAGTTTGTAGAAGCCTGTTTCTTTCAGCTTTTGCGCCCCTGTAGCTCAAGGGCGCACTTTTTAATGGAGGTTTAGATCTTGGTATTCCTGATGGTTGATGCAGTCAATCTCTTCGTGACTAGTCTGCTTGTCCGACAAGCTACCGAATGCAGTCATCCGAGTCCCAGAGCTCCGACACTCGACGTCAGAAGATGAGCTTATGAGGAGAGTTCACATCACAGAACTTCTTCATATGGTGTAATTGCGCCCCTGTAGCTCAGGGGCGCCCTTCAAGATGACCTCTGAGATGGCAGAGTTTGCTGACGAGGTCTTCCTGACATCGGTGCTACTCTAGCCCAGCTTCGCGATGCACCAATTTGCCTGTTAATCCGACATTCTGAGAGATTGTGGCAAAGATTCTACTAGGAACGTAATTTAACGGGTGGAGAAGCATATAAATATCATTGTATTTCTGTAGGCTAGGGGCGCCTAGCCTTCAGGCCTGTCAGATGAGGTTATTGACGTTCGAAGTCTTCACGAGACTTGAGCGTAATTACTCCAACTATTCAACGAGCCCAGCCGTCAGCCTTCGGGATTTGGCAAACGCTCGTACGTGTGAGGTCTTTGGCGAAATACTGTAAAACGAAGACAACTCAGAAAATGGCCAAGTCTGGTCGTCTATTCCATCTTGGGAAAGGCGCCTTTCTATTTGAGGTCTTAGAAGCAGTTTTCTCGCTCCGTCGCCTCAAGAAACATCTCTCGTAGGTCCTTCTGGCTATGTGTTGAGACAGACGGTGCTTGAATCAGGCCATCCCAGCTCCAGATATCAGAGGTCAAAGTCGGGCATCTGGTTGAGAGTTGTACTTTTGTCAAAATGATGTTCGTGCCTTTTCAAGCTAGGGGCGCTTTTACTTTAAGGGTCCTTAATGCACTTTTTAGATGCCTTGCGTATATTCGTTGGATGCGGAATACCTCCAGGCATGCAATGAGCTTGTTTGCCAATCAACAGGGTTCACCGTTCGTTGTCAACAGCCGTTTGAAGCGTCAGATGGCAGTTTGGAGAAATGGTTAAGTCTGGTACTCGAAAATCAATTTAATCAAGGGTGCCTAATTCTTTGAGGTGTTAAATGATGGATTTTGCAGGGATGACTCCCAACAGGCATTTCTTTCTTGCTCAGCAGGCTTTGCAATGAATACACTTGCTCAGTCTCAGCATCATCTGGTCACCCGGAAATCAGTGTCAAAGATGGCCAGTTGTAACTTTGTACTCAGCTACAAAGTAGGAAGTTAATAAAAAACGTGATATCTTGAGCAAATGGACGCCTATGAGGTCAAATGAGGACTTTTTGAAATTAGTGAAGTTCGCCGATGAATCCAAGTGCTTTACTTGGTTTGTCAACTGATTTTAAATAATATTTAATATTTATTTTTGCATATTTAAGCATTAAATGGTGATTTTCTAAAATTGGCACCTCTTTGTGCTATTGCCTAATGAATATTTTATTATTATTTAAGTTTCGAACTTCAAGACAGTGTCAGTGTAACTGGAGGGGGTCCAATCAGAAGCCTTCTATTTTAGTCAAGGTTTTAAATCTTGCAGTAAACAATATGGTGCGAATTCTCTTTATTTAAGCATGGCGCCATCATTAATCATTCACACAGCTTAAGAATTTCGTATTTCTTCAGAGCAGAGGCGAGTTTTTGCGGGTTGGGTGAATTCATCATCAGTCTCCAAGGGCGATTGCATCAAACAATTCTTTTTGCAGGTTTTAGTTCACATTCATCAGCAAATTTGAAGAATAAGGGGAGATTTTCATAGAAGAAAGAGCATAGGAAAAACGTCTTTCTCCTCTTTGATTCTCAAATTTCTCTCAAAATACAATTCGCATGTTCCTGAAGTTGATAGAATTTGACAAGTCTGAACATCTGGATCATTTTTATATAACTTCCTCAAATTAAATTCGTGTGTTTGATTTTTCAAGAATTTTTAACTCTAGAGCATTCGTTCTCGAGTTTCTAATTTTCTCAACTGAAATCTCTTTGCATGGTCGAGTAGAAGTTAGATTTTCGCATTTTTGACGTTCTGGGTTGTCTTAGAATCTTTTTCTGGACAGAACCCATATCTCAGATTTTTCACTGAAAATAACTCTTCAAAAGGCTATTTTTAGCTTTCCAGAAATCTTGTCAGAACATAGTTGAGTTCATAGTCAACAGGCGAATTTTTCAGAATGTAGTACACTCAGCTCGAATACAGGACCAAATCAGTCCTTACTCACAACTTCATCAGAACAGTTGAGACGAATCTTCACAAGGTGTTGCCAGAAGCAGTCTTAGATCCAGTCAAGATCAGAGATTCGATTATTCAAAACATTCAACAGTCCGGGTTATTGGAGGCCGCTTCCATACCTATCTCCGTTCATTGTATTGAGTTCGTGATGTCTTGTATTAAGCATTACAATTTTGCTACTCGTGAGATAGTGTTAGTAGATGGACGAGTCATTTGCAGTCTCAAATCTCTGGACATTGAAAGAAGTTTTGGTATACCTCAGCACCCAAACAGTCTAGTTATTTCTATGGAGGAGTGTGAGCATGCATTCAATGCTGATGTGGACAAGTGCCGAAGCAAAATGGCAGAAAGATGGTTGAAGCAAGCGAGGAATAGATTGCCAAATAATGTGGATCGTGGTGAGTACAAGGATGAGTACTCGATTCTAATTACACTCTTGAATCGTGTCTCAAGTCAATCACATGCAAATGTTTTCCAGCCTTGGATGTATTACATCATTGGTCGCATCATATCTGGGCAGGAGCATTATGACTGGGCATCCTTCATCGCGATATTATCCACAAGCGATCACCGGTTTCCTAGTTGCCCACGAGTTTCACATGTGTTCTTATCTCGTGTACTTGATTGCTTATCAGGGTCAGTTCCAAGGACTAAACACCGTGGGCATTCTCAGTGTTCAGAAAGTCTATCACTATTACGATCAACTTGAGTTCACTAAGGTTGAATGTCATTTCAAGCATGTTCACGAGGATTTCCTGACTTATACAGTGAGAAATTTGGACCGGAAGTTGCACGTTCGTATCTCAGCAGTTGCTAGAGTAGTGATGGATGGTTGGGTGGATTGGTTTATTCAGTTTTTGACATACACCTACATCCAAGTATATGGATTTATAGGAAATCCAGTTATGCTTCCACGTTATCCTTAGGATAAGGCGATCTTTATGAGTTCGAGGCGGTTGCATGATGTTCGTCTTTTTATCTTTGTGACATAGACCGGTACCAACTTTCCTTTTCAATTTGGAATGTATTGGTGCAAGGCGGCAATTGATGCCAAAGTTGCAGGGCAGGAGCTCGAGAAATATCATCTCAAGTATCTTGTTGAGGCACGTGCTTATGATCTTTGGGGTCATTACACAACTCGCCTTGCTAGACGCGCATATCATGAGCCTTCTATGGAGGATTATTGGGCAAACTGCGCAGATGACTTTGAGGTTCGCAGACATAGCTATGGCCGCTTCTCTCTCTCCTACTGTTTTGTTGTCGAGAGGAAGGCATTGGGAAGTTTATCAGAATGATGAGGAAGTTCTTCCTCAATTTTTGAGAGAAGCGGTTGATACACTGCACCCGGCGGAGTTGATTGACATGCCAAGAGTATATGACAAAAGAGAGAGGTCGAAATAGAGTTATTCCAAAATAGTATACTTTACTCGGCGTCAAGAAGATTAGGAGGTAAGTATGCTGAAGCGAGAGTGGTGAATCCTTCGCACTACCTTCCTCGTCAAAACCAAGCAGGAAGAAAAGGTAACCCACCACTCCCAAAAGAAGGTCAAAGCCGAATAATTCAAAAGAGCAGGAGCACTTGCCATTTATTATTAAAGAGCACAGCCAGATAGCCTATCATAGAGCCAGTTCAGAGGCCAGTTCGAGTAGCCTGCAAGGTTCACCTCAAGTTTCTACGGTTTGGCAGTCACCTGCCCCAATTCATATTGAATTGGATTTAGACTCCCCATCTTGCAATGGTTCTTCTACATATTCACTCTCGTCACAACCTCCTGTTGCTAGTACAGATCCTTCCAGTAGCATTAACCGAGATCAGTCTTGGATTGAGAGTCAACTGGGAAGGAAGAGGAGGCAGCCATCCTATGTCCTTAATCATTTAGATTTTGATCAGGTTTACTAGGATGTGCCAGACAAGAGGATCAAGAACATGGTCCACGTGGAGAGGAATACTGATATGGAGATCGTTGTTGAGACTGCTATACCTCCATAGGGGAAGAACTTGGACGAGTTGGAATCTTAGGATTTTGAGGTTATCACAGTCAACCTTGGTCGTAGCACACGCCAGACTAAGGTTGATCTCTTACAGGTTGCTACAGACAATGCCAGGGATAGAATGCTGAAAGACGGAGAGGATAAGGCAACCCTCAAGGCTGAAATCAGACAACTTCGTCAATACATTTCTAGCCTTGTACACAGGTCAGAGGTATTGCCACACTCCGCGATGCTTGAGCCTCCAGCAGAACAAGGTCAACTTAATCATTTAGTTGCCTGTAGCGTTTGGATGAGTGGGAGGAAGGTTAGTTGCTAGAGGCGTTCTATGCTCATGAGTTATATTAGTTAGGTACAATGCGAGAACTCGTCTACGTCTCCGGGATGAGGAACATGGCAATTGGAGACCCAGGATGAGAATTATGATTGCTCACCTAATTATAGGCATCGTCCGCGGAAGATAGAGAAGCTATCTACTCTTGGAAAACATAGTTGGTTTTCAAGGCAAAGATAGAGGAGACTATGGCGTTAGAGTTGGCTGAGAGTAGAGAGCACATTACTAGTGCACTCCGGTTTGTGAGGACGTTAGTATCTCGCTTACCGTGTCGATATCAGATTGAGGGCAGTGCGTATGTTGAGCTTACCGATGTACAGTCAGAGCTCCAAGCATTCACTCATACTATTTTCAGTGGGGAGACCGTTGGCTGTAAGATTAATCAGCTTATAGTCATGTCAGCGTTGTTCGATGAAGCAACCAGGAGTAGGGGTGAACTTCAGTCCCAGATCATAGCTAGTGAGGACATGCTGCGTAGGCATAACATTCTTCGACAGAGTATCAAAGCTCCAGATAGTGATGCAGTTAACAATCTCGTTGAGGGATTGGTTGCTCAAGATCACAATCAGTAGACTTCAGTTCCCACCTCTTAGAATAGACATTATACATAGGAGTTAAACTTGGCGTTACCTTCTCAAGTTAACTCGCTGTCTTATCTCATGCATATCTATTCTGAGATCAGCTTTATTTATTTGGAGTTTTATTTAGGGTTTACGTTAACTGATGGTAGTGTACCAGTTAACATGCTTTCAATAAGGACGTGCATGCTTGCACAATTGTCCATTTTTAGATTAGATGTTTCGGTTAACTGATGGTAGTTTTCCAGTTAACTATAGTTTCTTTATTAGGGTTTAGCAATAAATCTTGCATGCATTGCAAGACTGTAGTTGACTCAAGGTGATTTTAGGGTTCCCTACACCTTTCAATGTCTATAAATAAGAGCTTTTGCTCATTTGTACATAACTTTTGCATGAGAGAGAAATATATGCTGTGCCTACCTTGCCTTCAATATTGCTCGTTCTGTATCTGTTCAAGCGTTTTTACTATTATGATGAATTGTTATGCCACTTGGGTTTCTTGCAATTATAATGGTGAATTCTTTCCTTAGTTAGATCAAATCTGTTTTGTGTTCAATAAACTTGTCCAGATTGAGCTAATAGATGTGCCACCTTGCCTTCAAGTTGAGGATCTGTACTTGGTTATCGTGTGATGTGTGTGAATAATAAACTTATTCAGATTGAGCTGATAGTTGTGCCACCTTGCCTTCAAGTTGAGAATCTGTACTTAGTTTATCGTGTATTGTTGTTTCCAATAAACTTGTTTAGATTGAGCTGATAGATGTGCCACCTTGCCTTCAAGTTGAGAATCTATACTTGTTTATCGTTAGATAGTCATCCTTGCTCCATTTCCTCATGCTCTGTTTTCTTGAGGAAACTGGATAGATTTTAAGTAATTAGCCTAGTTGTAGTTAGTAATCTGCGAAACTAGAAAATACTTAGCTGCAACGTATATAGTTTTCGAGAAAGCCTTGTACCTCTTACAGCTGAGACAAAAAGACAAGATATAGTTTAGTTTACTTTCCTTTTCAAAGCACTTTTGTCAAGCACAACGAGGGAGCTTCCCCTCCTAATTTGAAGAGCACTCATTGCGTAGTGTGCATAGCTGTTCGTACCAACTCTTACTCCAGAGGTGCTAGTTGTTACGCCAACACAGAGCTAATGCAAAATCTGCCCTTCATGATCTAAGTTGTGAGACACCTCCTAATTCATATGATGATGGTGGTGAAACATGCAATCCAAGTGACTATTCAGGTATTCCATTGGTGCAAGCGGGTGAATTTCACCTTGATTGCATGGTGAGGATGCTCATCAATTTTCTTTCAGCCCACATATGTATGATTTGACCATGTTTCTGATGACACATAAAGGTGGGTTGGATAAAAGATTACACAGATCACTCGGGTATGATGTGCTTCCATCTTCAAAAGATGAATCCAAATCTTGTAGGTCTCTTACTTTGTTTCCATTGGATGCTTGCATACAAAAACAAAAATTTGAGACTTGGCTCATTTGGATTCCAATGGCTATCAGAGTGGCATAACGAAAGTCAACAAGTATTGGGAATGGTGGACTTTCAATTTGGTTGTGGGATCTAGGAATTTTAATGATTGGGAGACTGCTACATTTTACAACAAGATTTGACAGAGTTGCTAAGTTCAGTGATATCAGTGGTATCAAGTTGATGCAACAGAGATTTGGTGGAGCATTCTACAGGCTCGTTTGGGATCTTGGTATTTGGCCATGGCATATAAGTGTGGATTGCTTGGGTACACACAATCTTTGGAAAGGGAGGACTATAATGTCCCCGTTTTCCGGTTCACCAGATAGGCATTAATTTAATTAATTAATTTAATGATTTGATATTACTTGACAAAAAAAATTTAAATAGGGTAATATTAAATTATTAGATTAATGTGTTGTTATAAACTGATGGGAAGGAAATATTTAAAAGTATTTTATAATGTCACTTTATTAAAAGTAGAGTTTAATGTTTTGGTGGGAAATTTAAAAAGGGATTCCTAGATGGATATAAAAAGGGAAGTGAGCTCATTTGTGCCATATGCTTGTTTAATATTTTATTTGGTATTTTGGTGGAGCTCTTCAGAGTCCAAAACTCTAGGTGGGAATTCCTACGGGTATCTAGTTTTGGTGGTGAAAGATTCCTCCCTAGCTAGTAGTAGGAGAAATCATCTAGGTTCCTTGCATTTGCATGATAAAACTTGGTTTCAAAATTTGTGAAGTCTTTAGAGAAGACAAATTTCTAGATTTACAAAATTGCTAGGTGTGTAGGTACAAATTTATTAAATTTACAAGCAAATAATAAATTTGTGTGCAGTGTGTGCAAGATGAGATGAGATAGAAGTTTTGTGCTGTGTGTGCTATGAAGAGGAGATATTAAGTAATATTTATAGAAGCAATTGGGCTTCACCTAACTGTACATATTACAGCTCATTAATGAAGCCATACCAAATGGTTAAGGCCTTATTTTATACTCAACCCAGCCTCATGTAAGCTGCCATACTAATTTATTCCTCACAAGGGAGGACGTGGCATGTGTGGGAGACATAAAACCTTGACCAAATTCAATTGCAATCCCTTATTGTCCAAACAAGCAAATTAAAGGATACCTAAGACTTTGGTGCAGCCTTTTTAAGGCTTCCAAAAGTCTAACGTAGCATAAAAGGGGAAGTCACAACTCTTTAAGAGGCTGTCGTACATGCTTGAAATGGAGCCGTATCATATTAAGGGGCCATACAACTTTAGAGCTGGTCAAAATATGTGTTGATTGTTATTCTGGTTGCTGTTTGGGAATGCTGGATGGTTTCCAAAGAGGTGAGCAAATAATTTATTAATAGTTTATGAGATATCATAAGTGCTGTGTATAAGTTCTGTATTCTTCAATTGCTACAGTAGCACATATGTCCATCAAAATCATGTATGTTGCATACATTGCTCAGTAATTTAAATCAGAAAAAGAGTGTTGTACCCAAACGAATTTTTTTGCTTCATCATGGCATTTTGCATAAAAGGTCTAAATTTTGCTAAATGAGGTAAAACGCAGTTTTGGGCAATATCAAGCATGGAGTTTTTGTCAATAGTTTGTCAGTCAAAGTCAGTTTTATTGAACAGAGCCTGAAGCAGAGACTCAGAATAGAGTTTTCACGATGGAGGAGCATCTCACGATGGCGTTTCACATTGTACATGGTCATTTCAGTGATCGAAACGGAGTTTTTAATGATCAATTTATGAAGATTTTTCAAAGGAAAAGTCGGAAAGTGCAAGTATAGCCCAAGGGCGCCCAGCTTGATGAAGGTTAAGATCTTGTTTAAAATGTTCAAGCATCCAGTCAATCTCTTCAGAATCAGTCTGGCTATCCGTCGAGCTATCCAGCAAAGCTTTTCGAGACCCACAGCTCCGGCAAATAACGACAGAAGTTGAAATTCCTAAATTTCCAAATGTGAGAAATTTGCTCTTTTCAATGAAAAGCGCGCCTCTAGCTTGAGGGCGCCCATCTTGGAGAGGGGGTAAATCTTGGCATTTTTGACAGCTGATACATTCAATCTGTTCACAATTAGTCTGCTCGTCCAACGAGATATCAAACGTAATCATCCGAGTTTCAGAACTCCGGCAGCAGTCGTCCAAAGATCAGCTTAAAATGGAGTTTTCACGTTTTTTGAGCTTCTCCGTTGATTCCCAGTGCAAGTACAGCCCAGGGGTGCTGGTTTAAAGGACCCTCCAGATGGCGAAATTTGCAGACAGAGTCTTCCTAACATCAGTAATACTTTAGCCTAGCTCCGCGATGCATCATCCTGCCTGTCGATCTGACGTTCCAGGTGATCGTGGCGGCGATTCTACCAAGCACGTAATTTCACGGGCGGACCAACAAACGATTTGCAGTGTATTTTCACAGTCTAGAGGTGCCTAGCCTTTAGGCCTGTCAGATGAGCCCGTTCGCGTTCGAAGTCTTCACGGCTATTGAGCGTAATCATTTTATCTATCCAACGAGCCTAGCCGTCAGCCTTCGGGATTTGGCAGTCACTCGTACGTGCGAGGTCTTTAGTGTAATACTGCAAAGTGAGGATATTCGGAAAATGGCCAAGTCTGGAGCGGTAATTTTAAATAAAATCGCCTTTGGAGTTTTGGCAGGGGTCTTAGAAGCAGTTTTTCTTGCCGTTACCTCGAAGACTTCTCTTGTGGGCCCCTTCGGCTGTCCGTTAAAACAAATAGTGCGGATCGGGTCATCGACTCGGATATCGAGGGCGTTAAAGTAGGGTACTTGGATGAGAAAGTTCAATTTTAAGTCAAATGACACCGGTCAGCAAGAGCGAGCTTTTACTTTGGCCCTTAACACAGCTTCGGGTGTAGGTGTATCACGGTCGTTGGATCACGGAATGTCTCGAACGCGTGAAGTGAAGCCGTTGCTTGTCGGCGGGGTTCAGATTCCTTGCGTCGGCGTAGTTTGGTAAATAAGATGGCGGTTGAGAAATGGTTTAAGTCACGGAACGTAAAGCAATTTGTCGAGAGCCCTAATTTTTCAAGGGGATAAGCGATGGATTTTCTTGAGTAGTGTCTCCCAGCAGACATTTCTTCTTTGTTCAGTAGGCTTTCCGATGGATTCTCCAGATCAGTCTCAGCATCACCCGGTCATCCGGAAATCAGTGTCGAAGTTGGCCAGTCATAACAGTGTTGTCAGCTATTAAATAGGGAGTTAATAAAAAGTGAAGTATCTTGAGCAAATGGACGCCTATATGCTCAAAAGATGACTTTTCGGAATCGTTGAAGACTGACGATGAATCTCAGAGCTTCAACAAAATTGTCAACTGAAGTTCAGAATATTTGCAATTTTAGCATAAGATGGCGATTTTCTATTTTTGGCGCTAATTGCATGATAATAAATATTTTATTATTATTTTCAAATTTGAACTTCCAGTCAGTGGCAGTCGAACTGAAGGCAACCAATCAGAGGACTTCTATTCTTGTTAGGGTTTTCAATTCTTGCAGTTATCAAATTGGTGTGAATTTCTTCTTATTTAACATGGCGCCATCTTCATTGTTATTCACAGAGTTTTCAAAAGGAAATTCGTATTTCTCAAGAGCAAATTTAATCTCAAGAGAAATTCGTGATTTTCTAAGGCAAATTCATTATCTTCAAAGGGAAATCGAAGTTTATTAATTTCAAAGCAACTTCAAAGATAAATTCGTATTTCTTTAGAAGAGAAGGCGCATATCTTCAAAGCAAATTCATCCAAAACAATTCGCAAATTCCTCAAAGGCGTTTCCTTAAATCAATAAAATTCGCAAGTTCTCCAGAGATTCAAAGGCGGATTTCATATTCAAAGGCGAATTTAATAATCAAAGGCGAATCCTCAAATTCAAATTAAATTCGTATTTTCTTCAAAGGAAATTCGAATTTCTTCATAACCAAAGGTGCAAATTTCAAGAAGATAAATTCGTGGTTTTCGTATTCAAAGGCGAATTCTTCCAGATCAAAATCAAAGTCAACTTCTACTCCAGAGGTGTTAGTTGTTACGCCAATAGTTCTTTCTGGCGCCCACCGTGGGGAATGAGGCCTTGAAATAACTTCATGTCACGGTTATGACTATCTGGCGTCCTACTGCTCCAGTATTACAACCAGCACTAAGTCCGCCTGTCATTCAGCCGAATTTAGTATTCATCAAAGCAGAACAGTCAGATATTATCAGTAGCTTGCGCACGTTCATTTTTGAAAATCATACATCTACCACTCAGTGGAGGAACGCGGCTACAACTCTGGATAAAGAAGAAGAAAAAGCGGATCTTGCAGCAGGTAGACCAGTTTTGCCACCTCCCACGTGGAATTAAGCATCCTGGCGTACCGAGTTTATATTAGAAGGAGAGGAAATCCTCCTATCCAGCCGGACCCTGTTTTTGAAGAAGCTCGTGATCAGTTTACTGAATCAGAAATTTTTGAAGAAGAATCTCCCACTCCAATTGCAGAGATGGGTGATCGTATTATTAACAACAACAATGGTGATGGTCAAAACGGTCCTAATGGAAGAAACGCAAGACGTCCAGCCCCCTTGCCTTGGGGTGACAATATTGGACCATTGGCTTTACCAGGACATCATGAATTGCCCAAAGGATCACGCAAGTTTTTCCCGAGATTTCATGGCGATGGTTCTAAACATCCAGATGAACATTTATCAGCATTCACGGTGGCTTGTTCCGTTTTGCATGTTGCGCATGAGGACATCGCCGTTCGTCTTTTCGTGGAGACTCTTGAAAACAACGCAGCAGATTGGTTCAATAATCTTGAGCCAGGAATTATCACCAGTTGGGCCGTCATGAGTGAGAAGTTTTTGGCAAGATTCAAGCCTGCCGAAGACAATCATAGATTATTTGCACAACTCTCAAATTCAAAGATGGAAAAGCATGAACCGATGAGAGAATTCGTGGCAAGGTTTAATCGCCTTGTTACACGTCTTTCTCACACTTTGAATCCATCTGATGAGATTTTGATGAGTTCTTTCATCAACGCATTGCCGTCAGAAATTGCCTTTTTCCTGAAGATAAGCGAAAAAGATGATCTACAACACCTTCAGGAGGAAGCGATCAAGCTAGAAGATAACATGATTACAACCGGCAAGATGAAAGATGATTCGATCAGGCCGCTCGTGCAAGCGTCGGCCGATCCGTTGCTACAGAAGGTAGCAAATGAGGTGACGATACTAAAGCGGCAGTCACCACCTCAAGGGCAACCAGCCTTGCCCACACCACCTTTTCAATCACAACCAGCATATCAGCCGAGAAGGAATAACTTTCAGCCGTATAATAATTTCAAGTCAAAGTTTCCGCAAGGACAACCGAGACAAAATAATGAAGCTGAAAAGGCTACGGTCTTTTGCACGTTCCATGATTCAGCAGAGCATACCAGGACTACTTGTCCGGAAAATCAAAGAATGAATCAGCTCATGGGATTTGCTGATTCCGCTCCTAGTTCAGACTTCATACCTTCCAGTTCAAACGTCGTCTCTTCACAGACAGACGAGTTTGATGGCGACTCCGCAACGGGATATTTTGATCGAGAACCCGTTATTGAAGAAGAAGGAGAATCCCGTTGTTTTTCTCTTGCAGTGAATCACGAGAATATCACCTCACCTGTGTTCACACGTGCTCAACATTTCAAAGCACAGAAGGAGGAAGAGGAAAAGCGGAATTTGAATACAAAAGCAAAGGAAGTAGCTTCTACTTCCAATCAAAAACCTTCACAAGAAAATATCTTGCCAGCAGTTTTAGATACGTCTTCAGCAAGCTTTGACATTGTTTCTTCCATGATGAAGACGAAGGTACAGATATCTCAGCTGGAGTATTTACAAGATCATCCAGAGCAGTTGGATAGGATCTTGAATGTTCTTAAGAAGAAGAATGTCGTTCAACCGACATTGTTACAATCCTCAGTTCTTGCAGAAGAGAAGCCGAGGCCATTTTATATATCTTTATATATAGGAGGTTTTAAGCTGAGCAATTGCATAATTGACAGCGGAGCTTCGGACAACGTAATGCCCTTACAAATTATGAACGCGTTGGGACTTTCGTGCACCCCGACTCAAGAAAAGTGTTATTCACTTGAGTCCAAACCGGTGCCGTTAGTTGGTCAACTCAAAGATGCGCAAGTGAGGCTAGCGTCGTGTCCAGAGAAGAAGATTATGATGACTATCCTAGTAGTTGATATTCCTACCAGTTATGGGATGTTACTTAGTAGAAGTTTTTGCAAGGATCTTGGAGGGGAAATACAGATGGATTGGTCGTTCGCGACAATCCCATTGAACAAAGGTACTTTCAAGTTAGAGCCGGAAACCAAATCAAAGTTTACAGTGGTAAAGTCCCAGGACCAACATGCTCAAGTGTTGTATCAAGACACGGGTCCAGGCACATATGCTATGGTGTCTGAAGTGACAGATGATTGTCAGAATTTTGCTCTTTCCACCGAATTGTCAGATGAAGAATCAGAAATGTGGACGATGCAGTTTGATGGCAGTTGTTTGACTTCAGGTTCCGGAGCGGGAGTAGTGATTATCTCTCCCGAAGGTCGTTTATATCCTTTTGCATATAGGTTGCAATTCGATTGCACTAATAATACTGCAGAATATGAGGCGCTCTTATTAGGTCTCAAAAACGCAAAGGATATGGGGATCAAGCTGCTTCAAGTTGAAGGAGATGCAGAGCTGATCGTAAAGCAGGTCAAAGAGCAGTTTCATGTTAGAAAGAATCGTCTCCAAAACTACAGGCAGCGAGTATGGAATGCAATCGACTGGTTCGATGCATTTAATATCAAATATATTTCAAGAATGAACAATAGCAAAGCTGATGCGCTTGCAGTTTCAGCCGCTCTTTTTATGCCTAACTCTGACTTTCGTCAAAATTCGTTTGCTATTGAGCTTATCTATATACCAGCTGTTCCTGATAATTCAGACAACTGGCAAGTCTTCAGTGATGATGAAGATATCAAAGAATTTCTCGTCATGGGAGACAACTACAAGGAATTGTTCTTTGAGGGGAGTTTAATTCCTCACAAAGAGTCAATTACTGAAGAATCTGAGGTTATAGAATCTGGAATCATACAGTTAAAAGGAAATCAGATTCCTAAAGGTTTTGTATCCTTAGAGGATATTTTTGACAGGCATGATCGTTACATCCAAGATCAGAAGAGGTCAGGGGTGAATACTTCATCAGAATATAGTCAAGTCAATATAGGTACTAAAGACAAGCCTCGGCTTGTGAATTTAGGCACATGTTGTACTCCTGAAGAAACTGAGAGGTTTATCGCCTTGTTCAAGCAGTACAAGGATGTTTTTGCCTGGTCATATGAAGATTTAAAGGTCTTCACACCCATTGAATTGTCTCACACAATTCCGCTAAAGTCTGAAGTTAAGCCTTTCAGGCAGAAACAAAGATATTATAATCTGCGAATTCAAGATACTATCTACGCGGAAATTCAGAAGATGGTGGACTCCAGAATAATTTTTCCTATTCATCACTCCACCTGGGTGTCAAATATTGTTCTTGTGCGCAAAAAGAATGGAGAAATCAGAATTTGCGTTGATTTTAGGAACTTGAATCAATCGTCCTTAAAGGACAATTATCCCTTACCTATCATGGAGCATACATTGCAGACAGTTACCAGATCGGAAATGCTATCACTTCTTGATGGTTTTTCTGGCTATAATCAGATTGCAGTGGCTGAGGAGGATCAGATCAAGACAACTTTCACCACGCCGTGGGGAACGTTTGCTTATGAGAGGATGCCTTTCGGTCTTATCAACGCCGGTGCTACTTTTCAGAGAGCCATGGATTTAGCGTTTGGGGATCTTAGGAATAAGATCATAGTCGTCTATCTTGATGACTTAACCGTTTTTTCAGATAAACGGAGTGATCACTTTTCACACCTTGTGAAAGTGTTCGAGAGATGTAGGTATCATAAAATATCTTTGAATCCAAAGAAGTCAATCTTTGCGGTTACGGAGGGCAAGTTACTTGGTCATATCGTTTCCAAAGAAGGTACTAGAATAGATCCGAATCGGGTGGATTCAATCAGAAACCTATCTCTCCCTACAAGCAAAATGCAGGTGCATTCATTTTTCGGTAAAGTTAACTTTATCCGAAGATTTGTACCTGATTTCTCAGAGCTGACGAAGGAGATTTCAGCAATGATGAAGAAGACGTCTACATTCGTGTGGACGGACGAAGGCAAGCAGGCCTTTAATAAGATAAAAGAAGCTATTGCTAATGCACCAGTGTTAGTTCGGCCTAACTTTCAGAAGGATTTCATTCTTTATTGTTATGCGTCAGAACATTCATTGTCTGCCATTTTGACACAGCAACTCAGCGAGGAGGGTGAATCTCCTATTGCTTTTATGAGTGCTAATTTCAAAGATGCTGAGATGCGTTATTCCCAGATCGAGAAGAACGCTTATGCTGTTGTCAGAGCTGTCAAGAATTTCAGATTTTATCTTTTGAATTCACACACTACGGTGTATGTCATCGATGCAGCAGTCAAAAGTGTGCTTACTCAGCGGGAGATGGGCACGAAAAGAGGGAATTGGATCGCAAGAGTTCAAGAATATGATCTGGAGATTAAGCCGACCAAGCTTGTTCGCGGGCAAGGTCTTTGCAGATTATTGGCGGAAGATGGAGATCGTAAGTTCAAGAGCAATGGTGGAATTGGTTCAAATCAAGAAGTTGAAGAAGACTTTCCTTTGGTCTTATTAGTTAATTCTGCAGAAGAATGGTATACACCCTTATGGTATTATTCAACGTATGGAGAATGTCCACGTCACATGGACAAACAGCAGAAAAGAACACTGAAATTGAAAGCACAGAATTTCGTGCTTGTTAATAACGTTCTGTACAAGCGTGGCCTTGACGGAACTTTCCTATTATGTGTCGGAAAGGATCAGCAGCGAAGGTTGTTAGAAGCTTTCCATAATCAGGCGTGCGGAGGACACTTTTCATCAAGGGTCACTGCATTTAAGATTCTACGAGCACAGTTTTATTGGCCAACTATGTTTCGTGACGCATATGATTGGGTGTACAAATGTCAGTTATGTCAGCAGTTTGCTGGTAAAGTGAAATTGGCATCCTTTCCTCTCAGGCCAGTTGTCATTGATGCTCCATTTCAGCAGTGGGGTATTGATTTTGTAGGACCTGTCAATCCAGTTTCCAGCAAGGGGCATGTCTTTGTCCTTACAGCGACAGATTATTTTACAAAATGGGTTGAAGCAATTCCTACTAAACGAGCTACGTCCGAAGTGGTTTGCAGTTTTCTAAAGGAGAATATTATTTCTCGCTTCGGAGTTCCTCGGAAAATTGTGACTGATAATGCTACTTGCTTCTCGTCAGAGGAGATTTTAAGTTTTTGTTTTGATCACGGCATCATGTTGTCTCATTCATCAGATTATTACCCTCAGGGTAACGGACAGGCCGAATCTTCTAATAAGAACATTGTCACAATTATACGCAAGTTGGTTGAGTCAAATCAGCGAGCTTGGCATACCAAGTTATACGACGCTCTTTGGGCTGATCGTATAACTCCTAAAAGAGCTATTGGCACCTCGCCTTTTATACTTTTGTATGGTACAGAAGCTATTCTGCCCATTACCTTGGAGCTGTCTGCTTTACAGTTAGCATCCGCAGTGGAAGATGAAGAATTCAATGATCCTATTCAGAAGAGGATATTGCTCCTGATGAAACTTCAAGAGGAAAGGACGGAGGTTGTTGATAAAATCACTCAACATCAAGAAAGAGTGAAGAAAATTTTTGATAAGAAAGCTCGTCACAGAGACTTTCAAGTCGGAGATCAAGTCCTTTTGTGGGACAAGAGGCATGAGCCAAAAGGAATGCATGGAAAATTTGATTCCTTATGGTTAGGGCCCTTCCAGATTCACGAATCAGCTGGAGAGAATACTTATATTCTTTCACATCAGGATGGAAGGCTCTTCCCGCTTCCTTATAGCGGGCAATATCTTAAGCACTTCAACCCTCCGGGGGAGGAGTAATATTGTAAATATTTTGTAAGTAATTTTTATGCTTTATCGTTATATCGTATCGTATTTCCCCGTTTTTGTGATGTTTTGTCGTGTTTTAGGTGATTTAGGTAGTCTTGTTTTAGGTGATTTCTAGGTTAGGTTTTTAGGAAATTCCAATGTTTTTAGGTGAATAGGGAAAAGTCCTGACTCCAATGCCCAATTATACATCACTGGTCTACTTAACACTGAGATTCTTAGGTTCTCCTATGCCATAGGTATCCGACATGGTCACCAGACGGAGCCTAATGTTGTACCCAAACGAAATTTTTTGCTTCATCATGGCATTTTGCATAAAAGGTCTAAATTTTGCTAAATGAGGTAAAACGCAGTTTTGGGCAATATCAAGCATGGAGTTTTTGTCAATAGTTTGTCAGTCAAAGTCAGTTTTATTGAACAGAGCCTGAAGCAGAGACTCAGAATAGAGTTTTCACGATGGAGGAGCATCTCACGATGGCGTTTCACATTGTACATGGTCATTTCAGTGATCGAAACGGAGTTTTTAATGATCAATTTATGAAGATTTTTCAAAGGAAAAGTCGGAAAGTGCAAGTATAGCCCAAGGGCGCCCAGCTTGATGAAGGTTAAGATCTTGTTTAAAATGTTCAAGCATCCAGTCAATCTCTTCAGAATCAGTCTGGCTATCTGTCGAGCTATCCAGCAAAGCTTTTCGAGACCCACAGCTCCGGCAAATAACGACAGAAGTTGAAATTCCTAAATTTCCAAATGTGAGAAATTTGCTCTTTTCAATGAAAACCGCGCCTCTAGCTTGAGGGCGCCCATCTTGGAGAGGGGGTAAATCTTGGCATTTTTGACAGTTGATACATTCAATCTGTTCACAATTAGTCTGCTCGTCCAACGAGATATCAAACGTAATCATCCGAGTTTCAGAACTCCGGTAGCAGTTGTCCAAAGATCAGCTTAAAATGGAGTTTTCACGTTTTTTGAGCTTCTCCGTTGATTCCGAGTGCAAGTACAGCCCAGGGGCGCTGGTTTAAAGGACCCTCCAGATGGCGGAATTTGCAGACAAAGTCTTCCTAACATCAGTAATACTTTAGCCTAGCTCCGCGATGCATCATCCTGCCTATCGATCTGATGTTCCAGGTGATCGTGGCGGCGATTCTACCAAGCACGTAATTTCACGGGCGGACCAACAAACGATTTGCAGTGTATTTTCACAGTCTAGAGGTGCCTAGCCTTTAGGCCTGTCAGATGTGCCCGTTCGCGTTCGAAGTCTTCACGGCTATTGAGCGTAATCATTTTATCTATCCAACGAGCCTAGCCGTCAGCCTTCGGGATTTAGCAGTCACTCGTACGTGCGAAGTCTTTAGTGTAATACTGCAAAGTGAGGATATTCGGAAAATGGTCAAGTCTGGAGCGGTAATTTTAAATAAAATCGCATTGGAGTTTTGAGGTCTTAGAAGCGGTTTTTCTTGCCCCGTTACCTCGAGAGACTTCTCTTGTGGGCCTGCGGCTGTCCGTTGGAAACAAATGAATTACTGAATCCGAGGGTCATCTAACCGGATATTAGAGCGTCAAAGTAGAGGGTACTTGGATGAAAGTTCAATTTTTCGTCAAAATGACGCGATTACAACCAAAAGGCTAGAAGCTTTTA
This sequence comes from Sequoia sempervirens, assembly GCA_007258455.2. Taxonomy (NCBI): domain Eukaryota; kingdom Viridiplantae; phylum Streptophyta; class Pinopsida; order Cupressales; family Cupressaceae; genus Sequoia; species Sequoia sempervirens. The sequence goes on along the minus strand of VDFB02000020.1, from coordinate 8,584,964 downwards.
CTTTTGAGGCCCTTAACACGACTTCCGATTAATGCGTGTATACGATTCGTTGGATCACGAGGGAATGTCTCGAACTGGTGAAGCCGTTGCTTGTCGGTAGGGGTTCCAACTTTGTTCACGTCGGCGACGTTTGAAGCGTCGGATGAGTTTGAAATGGTTGATACGGAACCGGTAAAAGCAATTTGTCGAGCCTAATTTTTTCAAAGGGGTTGATGGATTTTTCGCGATGAGTGTCTCCCAGTGAGACATTTCTTCTTTATTCCGGTAAAACTTCCGTCGTTCTCGGATGGTCTGCATCACTTGCGGTCATCCAGGAATCGATTAATGAAGTTGGCCCGGTCGTGGCGATTACTGTGGCTATTAAATAGGGAGTTAATAAAAAGGTAAATTATCTTGAGCAAATGGACGCCTATATGCTCAAAAGATGACCTTTCGGAATCATTGAAGTCTGACGATGAATCTCAGAGCTTCAACAAAATTGTCAACTGAAGTTCAGAATATTTGCAATTTTAGCATAAGATGGCGATTTTCTATTTTTGGCGCTAATTGCATGATAATAAATATTTTATTATTATTTTCAAATTTGAACTTCCAGTTAGTGGCAGTCGAACTGAAAGGCAACCAATCAGAGGACTTCTATTCTTGTTAGGGTTTTCAATTCTTGCAGTTATCAAATTGGTGCGAATTTCTTCTTATTTAACATGGCGCCATCTTCATTGTTATTCACAGAGTTTTCAAAAGGAAATTCGTATTTCTCAAGAGCAAATTTAATCTTAAGAGAAATTCGTGATTTTCTAAGGAAAATTCATTATCTTCAAAGGGAAATCGAAGTTTATTAATTTCAAAGCAACTTCAAAGATAAATTCGTATTTCTTCAGAAGAGAAGGCGCATATCTTCAAAGCAAATTCATCCAAAACAATTCGCAAATTCCTCAAAGGCGTTTCCTTAAATCAATAAAATTCGCAAGTTCTCCAGAGATTCAAAGGCGGATTTCATATTCAAAGGCGAATTTAATAATCAAAGGCGAATCCTCAAATTCAAATTAAATTCGTATTTTCTTCAAAGGAAATTCGAATTTCTTCATAACCAACGGCGCAAATTTCAAGAAGATAAATTCGTGGTTTTCGTATTCAAAGGCAAATTCTTCCAGATCAAAATCAAAGTCAACTTCTACTCCAGAGGTGTTAGTTGTTATGCCAACAAAGAGATCAGCACTATGCAATAAGGACAACATTTAATGGGTATTCCTTGGAAAATTAAATCTCTGAAATATATCTATAAGATATTCCTGTAACCAGATTTCTGAGTTTTATATTGCATCTATGAAATAATTAATATCATCTGCTGAATGGAATAATGGATATGATATATATGTATTTTGAAATGTTGCAATGATAGAAATAATACAAAGATGAATGGATTATCAGTTATTTATGTTATATCTTGCAAGAATACTATCAAAACATTCAATTATTAAACCAGCAACACATTACCCAACTTAGAACTGTGTATTGGAAAAATGTTTGATGAAATGCCTAACCATTTGTATTCAAGAAATTGAGAAATTTTCGGACCCAAATTTGCCTGGGGTCTTTACACATTTAAAGCTATTTTGTCTTTATATTGTCCTGTCCCTACCCATGACTAGTCATTTTGAAAATTTGGCGGGAAAAAAATGGTGTTCTTTAACATCACCTAATATTAACTTAATAATAATATCAAATTTAAATTATTAATTAATAATATTTAAATTTATATCTTTCTTGTGTGGCCGACCTCCTTTCAAGAAGGCGCTAAGTTTTGTGGCCGACCTCCTCTTAGGAAGGTGTGTAGATGCATATTAATACCAGTTCCTTTCATTTTGTTTGGTATCATTGATGAGGCAAGTGCTTTATGGCAAATTAAGGGACAAAAACCCCTTCTGATCGTCTACCTGGTGAGGCGGAAATCTCACCTGGATCCGTGTCTTTCTTACTTTGAATTCTATTTACAACGCATTGTCATTTCTGAACTTCTGATTTTGTTTATACTAGGCAGTGGCGACAACATTAGGGAAGGAGGAACGATTAAGCGATTTGGTGGTGGCAGAGCCTGAGCTCGTGCCACCCTCAGGTCCACCCATCAGTCGACCCTTAGCAGATTCACACAAAGAAACCATTTGTTTGAGCTTGAAACACATCAATGCCTCTCCTGGGGTGCCATCTCTAGCACGAACTATTATGACTCGAAGATCATTCCTATTGCACATCATCCACTCCTGGAGGTTTTGTAATTTTTTATTTTGACCAGCAGTTCACGCGACTGGCAATTGAATTAGCTACCAAACTCGTATTCGCTGGCATCCCTTATTTGTCGAGTTTATCATACATTGGTTGATTTGTTCGCACAACGAGATATTGGTGGCACTTTGAGTGTTTAGAGTTCCAGATCTTATAAGGAGTCTGTTGCTGGTTTGTGTTGATTAGACACTATCATCGGGTCTGTGAGTAAGATAGTCGTCTGCTATCTAGAACGGATGTGTATTTTTTGAACTTCCAATATTAATGACAATTCTAGAGTCTGGGCGATTATCAGAATTTCTATTGTGATTACCATGTTACTGAATGTTCATTTTATGGGAGTAAATGCAAAAGATAATCAGTAGATCTCCTAATAATTGCAGAGGTTTTCGAGTTACTGAGGAAGAACAAGCTCTTTGTGAAGAAGGAGAAGTGTTCTTTTGCGTAGATGAAGGTACACTTCTTGGGCCACATTGTTGGCCATGGTATGCTAAAACCAGATCCTGAAAAGTTGTGTGTGATAGAGGAATGGGAACCCTTGTAGTCTGTGCATGAGGTATGCCAATTCCTCGGATTGGCAAATTACTACCGAAAATTTGTATTGGGGTATTCTAGGATCGCTGCTCCACTCATGGACCTGCTCAAGAAAGACAGAAAGTGGAGATGGGAGATGAAGCAGCAGGAGGCATTTAAGTTGCTTAAGAGGAAACTTACTGAGCAGCTTGTGTTAGCGTTGCTCAGATATGGTGAACTGTTCGAGGTGCAGATTGATGCCTTTGACTTTGCATTGGGTGGAGTACTCATGCAAGGCGGCATCTTGTAGCCTATGAATCCAGGAAATTAAGTAACAGAGAAAGGAGCTACTTTGCACATGAGAAAGAGATGACGGCGATCATCCATTGCTTGCGGGTATGGCAGCATTACCTTCTGGGTGTGCCTTTCATAGTGAAAACAGACAATGTGAGCTTGACTTACTTTAAGTCGCAGGCAAAGTTTACATCGAAGCAAGCCCGTTGGCAAGAGTTTCTCGCAGAATTCGATTTTGAGTTCCTTTACAACCTTGGACGCCATAATATTGTAGCAGATGCATTGAGTTGGAAGAATCAACTCACTGCACTGGGAGAGTACTCAGGGAATAGAGCAAGTCAACTTGGAGTTGCCGAACACATACTGTAGAGAGTTAAAGAGGGACTCCAGAATGATTCGCAGGCTTTCCAAATAGTAAATCAAGTCAAAGCTAGACGAACTTGCCATTTCCATTTACAAGGGGATTTACTCTACTTCTCTGACTCAAGACTCTACATACCTAAATGGAAGGAGTTGCGCAAAGAGCTAATGTCAGAATGTCACGATTTTGTTTGGGCGGGACATCCAGGATAGAAGCGCACCCTTGCACTCCTTGAGTGGGGGTATTTTTGGCCTAACATGAGGGAGGACGTCGAGGCATTTGTGAGAACCTGCCTGACTTGTCAACAAGACAAGGCAGTAACTCAGCTACCTGGCGGCTTGTTGCAGCCATTACCAGTGCCGGTGTGACCTTGGGCAAGTGTAAGCATGGATTTCATAACCCAGCTACCCTTGGTGGAAGGTCATTCTAGCATCATGGTGGTGGTAGATTGCTTCTCGAAGTATGCTGTGTTTGTTGCATGCAAACTTTCGTGCCCAACTGAGGTAGCAGCAAAGTATTTCTTTCAGCACGTTAAGTACCAGGGAGTTCCGTTGAGCATTGTGTCTGACAGAGACCCAAGGTTCACGTCCAGTTTCTGGGATGAGCTATTCAGACTTATGGGGATGAAATTGCTTATGTCAATAGCTTATCATCCGCAATCGGATGGATAGACCGAGCAGGTGAATGGCATATTGGAGGATTATCTACGACAGTATATTTGGGCAGACCAAAAGAATTGGCCACAGTTGCTAGATGTGGCCCAGTTCAGTTATAACTTGCAAAAGTCTGGGTCGAGTAAGTACTCGCCGTTTGAGTTGGCCACAGGGCAGCAGCCACTCACGCCTCACATGATTTTGAGAGGTTATATGGGTCCAAGCTCTGAAGCAGCAAAGTATATTAAAGAGTTCAATGATAAGGTTGATCTTGCGAGATATCATCTTACAAAGGCCGCAGACCGTCTGAAGAGGGATGCGGATGCGCACCGCCAAGACATGGAATTCAATGTTGGCGACCGAGTTTTGTTAAGGATGGATCAACACCAGTTCAAAGTGCCCAAGGGTCTGAGCGCTTCATTGATACAAAGGTGGGACGGCCCCTTCGAGGTGACCCAGCGAGTCGGAAAGGTGGCATTTTGACTCAATCTGCCCCTACATATGAAAATGCACCATGTATTCCATGTCAGTCAATTACGAGCGCATCACTTTCACGAAAGTGATCTCTTGCGCAACGTTCCACACTGGGGTCCTGCTAATGTGATCGATTGGCCCGAGTTGAAGGTGCAGGAAGTTCTGGCAATGCGGAACAGAGGCTACGGGAAAATGGCCTATAGGGAATTCTTAGTCCATTGGGTGGGCAAGCCGAAGGATGAATCGACATGGGAGCGAGTCGAGTCACTTTGGCGCGAAGAAGAGAAAGTTATGAGGTTCCTGGACGGGAACCCCACTCAGTCTTGAACTGAGTCCAGAGAGCTTACACCCAACACTGTGATGGTTTCAACATGGAGCCGAAGCTGAGTACAGGCGTCGACGGCATCGCCTAAGTTAGGTGGGGGAGAATGTAGGGGGATACTGTTAAGTTGAATACCGACATCCGTGTTGGATGCAATCTGGTCCAAAAAGACTTAATGCTGGGGGCGCAATGACCCAGTCAATGCGGTAACTAAGATGGTGCGACTTAGTCTCCTGAAGCATATGTGTACACGACATGCATTCAATGATGTCATGCTCCAACTCAACATTGGAGTCACGACCCAATGCGGTGTCGAAGGCGTGTTCTAATAGGAGTCTAAGTGGTGGAGTTTCCTATTCCGGTTGACACGCTTCCTGTTCCGAATCGTGGCAATGCTAGCTCATTCGAGTTGCATTGCGTGGCGGATATTATGCGAGTTTGTTGCTGAGTTGCATCGAGTCACTGTGGACCAAGTCGTGCACTTGATTTGGCGCGAGTTGTTGGAGCTCGTGGCTACAAAACAGGTTGCATGATTCAGTGCAAAGTAATGATGTTGAATGCTGTATGCGAATTGCATTGACTCACTGTATTCTGAGTGCAAGTATTCTCCGAATTATTGTAAGCTTATCTGTTAGAGGTTTTGGCGAGCCGAAGGGGCTTGTGTTTTGTCAACTTTATTTGTAATTTTAGTTGGGAACTTTAAGTGGGGCATTATTGTAACAAGTGCATGTTATGCAAGCATTCTCGGTTCTACCGACTTGCATGAACTTGGCTCGAGTTGCATTCTGCCGTGGCATAATAAAACTAAATAACGAGTTGCCCACTATATATTGTGTTCATTGATCTGCTTATTGTGCTATTACATTGCTGCATTGTTTTTTGAGTTGCATTGTATATATTGGCCGAGTTCACGATAGTCACGATCCTGCAAATTAGTTAAGGCGTAGTCCAAGCTGCAGACTCAACCAGATCTCCTCGAGCTGGACGAGACGTGGTTTTGGTGCTGCACGAGGTTGGCTCAGGTTGGCCTCGTGACAGTTGGTATCACGGGGCCAACCTGATCACGAGGCCAACTTGAGCCAACCTCGTGTGGCACCAAAACCACGTCCCGCCCAGCTCGAGGAGATCTAATTGAGTCTGCAACTTGGACTACGCCTTAACTAATTTGAAGGATTGTGACTATCGTGAACTAGGCCAACATATATAATGCAACTCAAAAGGCAATGCAACAATGTATATGTTGGCCGAGTTCACGATAGTCACGATCCTGCAAATTAGTTATGGCGTAGTCCTTGCTACAGACTCAACCAAATCTCCTCGAGCTGGGCGAGACGTGGTTTTGGCACCGCATGAGGTTGGCTCAGGTTGGCCTCGTGACATTCATTGATCTGCTTACAGTGCTATTACATTGCTGCATTATCTTTTGAGTTGCATTGTATATGTTAAACCACGTCTCGCCCAGCTCGAGGAGATCTGGTTGAGTTTGCAGCTTGGACTACGCCTTAACTAATTTGCAGTATCGTGACTATCGTGAACTCAGCCAACATATACAATGCAACTCAAAAGACAATGCAGCAATGTAATAGCATAGTAAGCAGATCAATGAACACAATATATAGTGGGCAACTCGTTATTTAGTTTTATTATGCCACGGAAGAATGCAACTCGAGCCAAGTTCATGCAAGTCGGCTGAGTCGAGAATGCTTGCATAAAATGCACTTGTTACAATAAAGCCCCATTTGGAGTTCCCAACTCAGATTACAAATAAAGAGGACAAAAGACAAGCCCCTTCGGCTCGCCAAAACCTCTAACAGATAAGCTTACAATAATTCGGAGAATACTAGCACTCAGAGTACAGTGAGTCAATGCAATTTGAATACAACATTCAACATCATTACTTTGCATTGAATCATGCAACCTGTTTTGTAGCCACGAGCTGCAACAACTAGCGCCAAATTAGGAGCACGACTTGGTCCACAGTGACTCGATGCAACTCAACAATAAACTCGCATAAGATCCGCCACGCAATGCAACTCGGGCGAGCTGGCACTGTGACGATTCGAAACAGGGACCGTGTCAACTGGAATACGAAACGTCACCACTTAGACTCCTATTAGAACGCGCCTTCGACACCGCATTGGGTCGTGACTCCAATGTTGAGTTGGAGCACGACACCATTGAATGCATGTCATGCACACATATGCTTTAGGAGACTAAGTCGCACCATCTTAGTTACCGCATTGACTGGGTCATTGCGCCCCCAGCATTAAGTCTTTTCGGACCGGATTGCATGCAACATGGATGTCGGTATTTTGAAAGCTTAGCGGTATCACACTAACACCAAGCGGCATATAAACGCTTGCGCAGCAAACCACGTAAAACCATCGCGATCTTGAATAACAAGCTCGAACTTCGATTCAGGCGGTAGAGATTTGAAGTCTCATAACTTTAACTATTAATAAGCTATTCGACTTCGCTCTAAATTGATCGTCAGCGAAACTTGCCCACTAGTGGACTAAAATTCCCTATAATACCCATAACCTGATGCGGCGAGCTTTCTAAACTTCTTCACAACGACGATCACGTGCTTGAAGTTCGATGAGCGTTACTCAACTCGCGATGAAGATGATGCGACCGTAGTGGTGACGTAAACCTATGGAAGAACGGGTAGTCGGTATGCCATACGGAACGGCGGATTTCTCAAAGACGTCCCCGACTATCAATGGCGTTACGCGAGCACTGAGCGGTGTTCATCCATTCTTAGCGGGAACGGTAAGCCAACGATGGTGCGTAATACCGGCGATGGCATCGCATCTCTTCATGCGATCTGTGACGCTTTGCTTAGATGATATCTACGCAGATCAACACAATCGATGAACTCTTTTCTTCTCGCACTCAAGAAAGCTTGGACCCATCTCTTCTCTCAAAATAGACCAATGAAAAGCGTGGTGTTGCTACCGTAATGGCGGTTTCGACCTGGTTTACGGTATAACGATTTGAATACATCCGACGGTATGGCGGTTCTTGGTTTGCGAAAATGTATTAATGAATGTCGTTAATGCCATTCACTATTTCGATCTGTCCATCGTTTGCCGGGATGATGAATATTGACATAAACATTCGTCCCCATAAATCTGAAGAGTTCAACGGTGGGCGATGAACCTTGAGTCTATGGAACCCTATCTCAGCAATTCTCAATTATAACTGCGTGCTAAAGAATACTTTGCTGCTACACGATCGTGTTTTATGACACAGCAAACATTCTAGAATAAAGTGTCAAAGACGCTATATCATCTCTTGAAAAATTACCTTGTATGCTAAGATTGCAAGTAAGATCATATGGTAATTCTAATGATTAAGATGAATGCGGATAAGCTCTGTGGTCTTGATGTGATTTGCTAGGGGCACAATTGGGATTTAGCTTCATTGGGTTACTCAGAAGGGTGGAGACATGAATGCGATTATCATTTTAGTTTTCTGACTTTTCAAAAAAGTGAAAAAGAGTAAGGGTTTTAGAGATCCTATGCTATTCCTAAGAAATCAAGAGACGACAAAGATTAAATGAAACCAAATAAACAATACTCTGCTTTGCCACATTTGACAACAACTACACAGAGCAAGTGCAATCTTTTGGGAATGTGCTTATGATTTTCACGTAATGAATAATTACCATCAAATCGAACAATAGTTATCCAAACAGAAGTTAAGCATCTATGATAAAGCTCAGTCTAACTTTACACATTGAGTGAAAAGCATCCACTCAAAGAAAGTATGAGCTAGGTTTCACTAATCTCCGTTATCAATCTGTCATTCTTCTAACATACATTCTAATTCAAATTTACCAAATGAGAAAGCAAATATGCGACCATGCAACCATTTGACAATCAAGGATTCAAGGCACCTCATGCATTTGAACTTTATTATCAAAATAGTGTTTTCACAACAATCTCATAAAACTCTCTTATTTTCTACAATCTAATACTCTTGAATCTGCTCTAACTTCTAATTCCTTCTAATGAATTCTAATTCTTCTCCTTCTGCTCTGATGAAATGAAAGAGAGCGGGGGGGGGTTTATATAGCATCTCTGAATTACAATGAATGGCCCAGATCAAAATAGGATCAATGGTCCAGATTAAACATGACTAAACCCTAATTAGGGTTTCCAAAACCTCAACCAGTTAACTAGAGAGAACTTTAGACATCTGGAGTTGCATCCTTATCCACTTGTGCGGCATTGCATTCGGCGAATCTGGACATGATCAAGCTAACCTCCTCCATGGCAATGTCTGGCAGCACGTTGACGTTGTATTCCAGCAAGTCCAAGCTCTTAGCACACTCTGCAAAAGTGGTCGCCCATTCTAGTTCTTGCAACAAGAAAGAATTCCTGACGGCCATGAAGTTGAATACCTTGGTGAAGTTTTCTTTCATGATTGGCCCGGTGGTGGAGAAAATTCTCTGCACTTGTTCTCTTAAATTCTTTGGCCGCAAGTGTTTCTTTCGGACAGTATCTTTGTCGAGCATATCTGCAGCCATCTCGTAGATTTTATTTTGAATTCCTTTTGCTTGTTCTTCAACTCTGGCACCATCCTGCTTTACCTTTTCCAGGACTCCTTTTCTTGAAATCAGAGCATAATACCATCCACTGAAATCATATGCTGCTCTAGCTTCAATAACCTTGTCCTCAATCAACCTTTGCTTCGAGATGCCCTTCAATTCTCGAATGCATGGGATAATCCTATTTTGAATATCCTCGAGGCCGTCCCATGATTCCTCCAAACCTGCAACTCGTGACAGCAAAAAGGAAGCCTGCTCGTACACATGCGCCGGCTTTTTCGCAAATGCCACTGCCTCTTCTTTCCTTCTATCCATCCAATCCTTAGCCTCTCTTGCCGTAGTCAATTCTTCCTCAAAATTTCTGACTGGTTCTTGTGAAGAATTTGGAGGTAGAAGCCCTGCTTGGTCCCCCTCATTTAGTGGCTTGGTCAAATGCTGGATGTAATCTTTTAGGCGCTCAATCTCTTTTTTATATTCTTTTTTCTTTGCCACTTCCCTTTCCAGCCTAGACTTGATGGTGGCCACGGAATTGTCTAAGTCCTCGACCTCTTGCCCTTTTGTTGTTGGACCCATGTCAATGGTCGTGATGGCGTATTCCTCCGGGGCAATCTTATCCTGGAACTTATCGGCTGTAGGTATTGCAACTTGCACTGTGCGATTGCTAGCCTCATCCCTTTGGATGGTGGAAAATTTCTTGGCTTTCTTCCTCGGGGCAGTTTGCTCTAGTCTTGCCAGAAAATCTGTGGCATCATCCTCCTCAGGAACCTCTACTGGCGCCTTTCTCTTTAATCTTTCTTTCAGCCACTCTGGGATGGTTGGCTGCTCAATTCCGTCCTCCTGTTGATCTTGGACATCCTGTATATCCTGAATATTTTGATCCTCGTGGACATCTTGAATTTCCGGTATGCTTTGAATCTCTTGCATATCTTGAACTTCTTGCACCAATTGGATTTCTGGCATACCATGAATTTCTTGGACGGATGGGTCCTCTTGGATTCCTTTGAGGGCGGAAATCATTCCTTCCTCGAATTCTCCATCCATAATATTTGTATCATTGTCCGATTCTAGGATCTCTGTGCTTGTTGGAGAAGGTTGGGCATCGTCTTCTACTTGCATTGGCTCCACATTTCCGATTGGAGAAGGGATCCTAGCATTTTCAAAAGACTCTTTATCCATGGCGAGTATTTCTTCTATATTTCTGGAAGTGGCCGACTGAAGAGGTCTGGACTTGTGCTTCTTTCGAGAAGGCCCTTCATCTATCATTTTATCCTTGTCCTGTTTTGCAGATTTGCCAATTTCTTTCCTCTTTTTCAAGTTGGCTGCGTCTGTTGGCCCATCTCCACGAGATGCACCGGCATTTGAAGAATAGGACTCTGTATCGCCCATCAATTCATACGTGAATTGCACATTTCTCTGTCTTAGAATTTCTACCTGCCGATCTATCCACCATTGAGAATACTTGAAAACAGGCCGCATGAAAGTTGCCAGGTCACCCATCTCAGGCTCAAACCATCTCATAGGGGGGAGTGGCTCATTCTCATTGAAGCCCGACTGCAAGTATATTCCGTCATCTCGTAGTTGATCAGGTACTTTGAAGAGCTCTGTTGCCCTTATCATGCTTAGTGGCAATCTTGACCACAATCTCCTCCTCACGTCATATTCATCTGCTGCATTAGCCCAGAAGTCTTCTAAGTCAACCCGATGCTTGTACCTCTCTCCGTTCACAGTTCTGATGTGATGGAGTGGATCAAAGTCATTCCTGGATTTGTATGATATGAACGGATAATTCTGGATCTCCAGTCGAGCGATCTTCGCTGCTTGTGCCGTTGGACATGACTCCTCCATATTGTCGATGAAAAAAGGAAAGGTGACAGCCGCTTTCTGTTTTGGCCTTTGAATATTTTGATACGCCTCCAATTGCCTCAGTACTTCTAGCAAAACCATTTTGTTGGTTGGATAGATGGGCAGTCTATAAGGATTTCCTGAGAATCCTTGGATCCTGATGTAAGTGAACTTTGGATATTGAATGAACTAGAATCCATACCGACTGATTAGGCTCTTGGCCTTATGTGAGAGTCTTTGATGTGTTCCGCCTTGGAGAAGCCGAGTGATGTACATCAAAAAGGCGTCATGAGCTCGTCGGAAATGTGACTTCTCTTTCAGTTGCAACTGCGGATAACAATCATAGGCCTTGAGCTGCCCTTCGCCATTGCCGACCACACCCTTGCAGGTCAAGCCAGAATACTTGTAATATCTTGCAAGCGAATATATGATGTATGAGCTTATGTGAAAGGTCTTGGTTTCCTCCAAGTTGACCAACTGCTCATGGAGGCTATCACTAATCATTCTGGACCAATTGAACATCTTGACTCCAGTAATTATTTCATCAATGAAATAGTACATCCAGTTTTCGAAAGGTGCACCATGGGGATTGACTACTATTCTGTTTAGTAGCAAGACAATGTCTCCATATTCCTCTTTGAAATGTGTTCTGACCAATTTCTTTGGCATCTTCCCTACAGTAGGCTTGGGCTTCAGTAACCAAGTTTTGTTTATGTTTGATGCACAGAGGTCTTGCTGGTTTTGGTAAAGCTTAAGTGCATCTTCCTTGGTGCGGTAGGACGTTCGGTTGTAAACTGGAATTCCGAAAGTTTCTTGGATTGCTGGCTCAGACAAGTATGCGAGAACTCTTCCATCAGGAGCTTCTATTTGCCTTTCTCGTGCATTATAGTGCAATGCACATTCTACCATAAGTTCCGGACACTCTTTTGCTGGTGGAAATCCAGCTGCGTGAACAATTCCATTACGCATCATTCTCATCGCAATTGGCGTAGGCAAACGTCCATTGCTCCTGTACATTCTCTTCCTGAAGTCATCGAGGTCAACGTGGCCAAGATCGGTGTCCACAACATGCTCCCACTTGGATTTGATCTTTGACTGCGGCTGCACACCCTTGCTGGCAAACTTCATCTTTACCATCTCGAAAACAAATCTGCAAGAAAAAGCAAAGAGAATAATTAGAATTCAAAATTTAAATCACTTTGAAAGATATTCCAGCTAGTTATCAAATTAGACTTCGTGAAAAATCAAGCTGGAAAGAAAATAAACGATGAAGTTTCATGCCAAAATGAAGTGGACAAAGTGGATCTGCCTGGCTCTTTTGGAGAAATGATCACGATCACAATGCAAGCTGGTAAAAATTTGCTTCTTTCGCTTCACTTCAAACTTTTCTCACCTCGTGCCTTAGAAAAATTTCTTCTCACACTTTCTACGAAAATCGAATGATTGTAAAATGAGAAGTGAAATCAATTATAGAGGTGAGAAAATCGATCCAATTGGCAAATTTCCATTGTTTCCTAGCAAATTTCCATTGTTTCCTTTAAATCGAGTTTAAACTCAGATTTTACTTCGCTTCCGAGTGATCTTCAATGATAATGTCTGGGAAAGTTTCCAAATTCAACGCCAGTTCAATAAAGCTCTTTTGTCCTTTTTTCCAATTTCGATTTTTTTTTAAAACTTATCTCTTTGGGGTGTTGGAAAATAAATAATTAAAATAATTATTTTATCTGTCATTTCCAACCCGTTCGTTTTACGGCGAATTATTTTTGTCCTTTTCGAAATTTTCTTGCCAATGCCTTAGGCGAATTTTCATTTTCTCCAATTTTCTTGCCATAATTTCTATCGTCCAATTTCATTTGGCCACGATTTTCTTTCTTTTTTCCAAATTTATTTCGCCATTACCTTCTTTCGTCCAATTTTACTTGGCCATAAATTCTTTCGTCCAAAATCACAGGCGAAATTTTCTTTACATCTTCCTAAGTCGTTTGGCAAAATGTTCTAGACTTAGAAAAAATATTTCTATCTCTTCTAAGTATGGCGAAATTTTCAAGGGCCAAACATATATTTTTTATTTCCCAAGATTCATACTTAGGCAAAAACTTTTGAATTTTCCTCAGCCTTCTAGACATGGGGGACTTTGCTAATTTTAATGCCATCTTCATAATGTCCAAGGGCGGACATGTCTTATGTTGGTGCCATTCACATTTGGATAGGGGCGGACTTGGCAAATGTCTTGGCCTTTAAGCTGGGCGGACTTTATCTCTTTCCTTGCCATCCTATGGCGGACTTCCTTCATATCCTTGCTACTTCACTTTTTGCTAAGGGCGGACTTCAGCTTTTATCTTGCCATACAAGGGCGGAGTTCATCAAATTTCATGCCATTGCATCTCTTGTTGAGGGCGGACTTTGTCAAGTGTTGAGCCATTTCCTTTATGCTGCTGGGTGGACTTCATTAAATTCCTTGCCATCTCTCTAAGGCTAGGCGGACTTGCCTCATTGCCTTGCAACCTTTTGGGCGGACTTCATCACTTGTCTAGCCATTGTCTTATGCCCAAGGCGGACTTGCCTTGTTTCCTTGCCACTCAAGACTTGACCAAGGGCGGACTTTGATCTGTGTCTGGCCACTTAAGGGCGGACTTCATACATTTCCCAGCCACTCCACATTTTGTCCAAGGCGGACTTAGCTCTATCCTTTGCCATTGGAGGGCGGACTTTGATCTGTGGCTTGCCATTTCATCTCTTGGCTGAAGTGGACTTCCTCCAATTCATTGCCACACAAGGGTGGACTTACCCCTGTGTCTTGCCATTCAGCTTTATGTCCAAGGGCGGACTTCACATGATATTGTGCCATTGTTTCATCTGTCCAAAGGCGGACTTGGCCTGATCTTATGCCATTTTCCTTCTGGCTGAAGCTTTTTGACATCAATTTCTCCTTTCTCCATGCTGGTTGAACTCCATACTAAGGCAAATTTCTCATAAATTTCAGTCTCCTCCATGAATCTTCTCAGATTTCTCAACCATTTTCTGTGATTTTTTCCAGATTTTTTAACTTTTTTTGTAATTTTCCAGAATTTCACCATGAATTCAAAAAATTTCAAATCAATTTTCTGAGAGTTCTGTTGATCTTTTCGAACTTCTGAGTGGATTTTTGAAACTCGAGCCCTTTCCAAATATAGAAACTTTCTAAAAATAGAAATTTTCCAAAAATAGCAACTTTCTAAAAATAGACCCTAAAAAATAGGGATCTCAGAATTGCCCAAAAGTGCCAAAAAAGTAGGTCCTAAAAAATAGGGGGCCAAAGTGAAAAACCCTAAAAACTGGGAGGTGTCGGAATTGACTGAAATGACAGTCGATCTTCGTCTCCCAGGCCTTCTAAGCATGATGGCGACGTTTGCACAGTGATCCAGGCTCAAACTCTTTACTCGACTCGGGTGACCATTCCAAATTCAGACTCAAATCCCCCAAACAGAGACCAGACGGAAACCGGGATGCAACGACAAAAAGCAAACAACAAGGGTCCCCATTTGCAATGGGGCGAGGTGTGAATTAGGTCACAACGCTACCTCAGCTGGGCACGGAAGTTTGCATGCAACAAACACAACATACTTTGAGAAGCGATCTACCACCACCATGATGCTGGAATGACCTTCTACCAAGGGTAGTTGGGTTATGAAATCCATGCTTACACTTGCCCAAGGTCGCATTGGCACTGGTAATGGCTGCAACAGGCCGCTAGGTAGCTAAGTTACTGCCTTGTCTTGCTAACAAGTTAGGGAAGTCCTCACAAATGCCTCGACGTCCTCCCTCATGTTAGGCCAAAAATACCCCCGCTCAAGGAGTGCAAGGTGCGCTTCTGTCCTGGATGTCCTGCCCAAACAGAATCGTGACATTCAGACATTAGCTTCCTGCGCAACTCCTTCCATTTAGGTATGTAGAGTCTGGAATCAGAGTAGAGTAAACCCCCTTGTAAATGGAAACGGAGAGTTCATCCAACTCTGACTTGATTTACTATTTGGAAAGCCTGTGAATCATTGTGGAGTCCCTCTTTAACTCTCTCCAGTATGTGTTTGGCAACTCCAAGTCGACTTGCTCCATTGCCTGAGTACTCTCCCAGTGTAGTGAGTTGAGTCTTCCGACTCAATGCGTTTGCTACATGTTGTGACCTTTTCACACATCGCCCCATTCAAAATGGGGACTCCCTAATTTTTGCTCCATTCTAGTCTTTTGGCTTTGGTTCTGTCTCTCTCTTTCTGTTTTTTTTCTGCTATTTTCTTTCCGAGGATGTGTCCGTCTGTGAGCTTAAATGTGAAATTTTGGCTAAGTCTAGGAATTAGGGTTTTGACTTTTCTGGTCAAATTTGAAGTCAAAAGGAGTGAATAAGTTGAAATATGAATTTGGCGTTGCAGTCAGTATGCTTCCAGCAGGTTCTCAACTAAATTTCAGTGAATTCTGACAACTTACTATTTTTAGTAAGTGTTTAATTCAGGGCATTCTCTCAGCACTACTGAAGTTCTTTTAGTCACACTGCATCCAGAACATTTCAGGCTGCTCGTCTGCAAATTTTGAGCTGAAATGGACAACTGTCTATTTTTAGCAAGTTCACCTTCAGGAGCAAATTTTAGGGTTTATATGCAAAGTTTTTCAATGCATGTTTGGAGATTCTTTCTAGGTTTTTTGAGACCTTCGCAATGATATAACATGCAAAATGAGACGATCACTTTCAGTATTCAGCCTTCAGGGGCTATTTTTAGGGTTTGCATGTTGAAATTTTCTTTGCATGTCTGAACATTCCTTGTGGGTTTTTCGAGGGCTTCGTAGTGGTATAACATGCAAACCAAGATCAGGACTTTTCAGGAGCCGTCTTCATAGGCTATTTTTAGGGTTTGCATGTCGGGCTTTTCAGCGCATGTCAAGTGATTCTTTATGGGTTTTTCAAGAGCTACGCAGTGATGTGACATGCAAAGCGAGATGATCAATTTTCAGAGACTTACTATTTTTAGCAGGTCCATTCCGGCAACTGTTCGACACATCAGTATCACAAACGAAGCAGAGTGCAACAAAAACGAGGTCAAACGGAGGTCATTTGATAGACATGCAAGTCAAATTAGGGTTTCCAGCTCCAGGACCCAAAATGAGGGGTAAAATGCTAGAATGTTCGAAAACCGGTGTATCCCACTGCGATCGGTATCTTTCAAGCTATCCACTGGTAAAATTTGAAGGCAATCGGAGCACTTACTATTTATAGTAAGGCGTTCTAGAAACAGGCTATAAATAGTAAGTCAGCATCAGGCGCCAGTGTGAACGGGCAAGTCTATCGATGAGGGTCACGTCATTCAAATTTCAAGTCAAACGGAGTTGGGGAAGTATCAAAATCAGGCAGTTGCTATAAATAGTAAACCACCTTCAGAAGCATGCTATAAATAGCAGGTCAGCTCAAGATGGCAGTGTGAACAAACTAGCTAGGTCATGAGGATCTTGTGGTTAAAATTTCAAATCAATCTGATCTTCAGAAGAGAGAAAACTTGGAACTTACTATTTATAGTAAGTATTGAGCTGGCAGAAGGAATAAGGAAAAAATGCCTAAGTCTGGATCTCATCCTGCTTCACCCCTGAAATGCGCCCTCAGCTCAAGCAGATGATGAAATAAAATTTAAGTGTTGAAGTATATCCTCCTCCACCCTTCAAATGTGCCCTGTCTTGCTCAACTGTTGATGAAAATTTCTAAGTCTGGATTTAAGTCCACCTCACTACCCCAAATGCGCCCAAGGAGAAATAAGTTGATGAAAATCTTTCTAAGGCATTGAGTTCGTCCTGCAGACCCCTGAAAATGCACCCACTTCAAGTCAAGTTGATGGAATAAATTCTAAGTGTTAAAAATGTCCTTCACCACTTCCAAAATGCACCCAAGTGCAATATAGGGTGAAGTTGATCAAAAAGTTACCAAGGCATAGTAAAATCCCTCACCACAGGCTAAATGCGCCCACGTCCAGCATGAGCTCCATTAAAAATTTTCTAAGGCATGAAGTTTGTCCACCTGCCACCCCTAAATGTGTCCTCAAGGTGATGGAAGCTAAAAAAAGTCTAAGGCAAAGAGTTAGGTCCGCCTGCCACCCCTAAATGCGCCCATGCAAAGTCAAGATGATATAAAAGTTTCTAAGCCAAGGCGTTCATCCTCCTCCACTATCAAAATGCACCCATGCTTGAAGAAGTCAAAGAGGTCAAAGGCGTTGGAGATAATTCCTTCACCATGTGTGAAATGCGCCCATCTCAAGTGCAAAGTCAGGATGATATAAAAGTTTCTAAGCCAAGGCGTTCATCCTCCTCCACTATCAAAATGCGCCCATGCTTGAAGAAGTCAAAGAGGTCAAAGGCGTTGGAGATAATTCCTTCACCATGTGTGAAATGCGCCCATCTCAAGTGCAAAGTCAAGATGATATAAAAGTTTCTAAGCCAAGGTGTTCATCCTCCTCCACTATCAAAATGCGCCCATGCTTGAAGAAGTCAAAGAGGTCAAAGGCGTTGGAGATAATTCCTTCACCATGTGTGAAATGCGCCCATCTCAAGTGCAAAGTCAAGATGATATAAAAGTTTCTAAGCCAAGGTGTTCATCCTCCTCCACTATCAAAATGCGCCCATGCTTGAAGAAGTCAAAGAGGTCAAAGGCGTTGGAGATAATTCCTTCACCATGTGTGAAATGCGCCCATCTCAAGTGTAAGGTAAAGATGAAAGTAAAAGTTGAGAAGAAGTCTAAGGCGTTGAAGTTAATCCACCTCCCTATGTCACATGCGCTCATATGGGCTAGGAAAAAGACAAAATGTTGACTTTCTTCAACACCCTTTGAATGCGCCAAGTCCAAGATGAAAGTGAAGTGGGGTCAAAAGTATTTCAAGGCGTTCATCCTCCTCCATGTATGAAATGCGCCCAAAGTGCATGCTAGAGATAAAGTTAAAATGAGGAAATATTCTAAGGCGTTGAAAGTGTTAAGTCCTCAATATGTGAAGTGCGCCCCAAAGATGTTGGAGATGGTGGCCTTCTAGAGAAAAAAAAAATGTGCTAAGTGTTGATGAAAATTCCTCACCATAGGCAAAATGCGCCATGACTGAAGTTGAATGGAAAGAAATTTTCTAAGGCAAAATTCAAATTCCTCCTTGATGCCTATGTGCGCCCAAGCTAGTGATGAAATGATAAAATATTTTTCCTAAGTGTTAATATTTAAATTTCACCTCCTAGAAGAAATACGCCCAAGTTGATGGAAGAGATGAAATTTTCAGAGGCATGAATAAAATTGGTAGTCGACATGTCAGAGGGTGCCAAATTCATGAAAATGATGAAAATTTTCAAAGTTGAGCAAGAAAATAAGCCCAGAGATGAAGAATGGAAATAAATTTGATGGAAAAAAATATTTCTAAGGTTTAAAATTCAAAAAATTATATGTACCCCTTCGTTTGTAGACCCATGGATTCGACGCTTTCTGAAGGGAATTTTCTTCTGGGTATCGATCATCTTCGACAAGGAATGGATTTTAAAGTCTTCCACACTTCGCCAAGGCCTTCAAGATGAAGATTTTTGATCGGCACTTGAATAATGAATTTTCCTAAGGAAAATTTAAAAAATTTCTAAGGCAGAAGGAATAAAATGTGTTGTTGAAATAAAATGCCTTAGATGATGAATTTAAAGTTGATTCACTAGATGATTTTGATCGAAATTGAAGGTGAATTTTCTCAAACAAGAGATGAATGAAATCAAGTGTTAGACCTCAGCTGGTGAAGTAAATTTCTTAAGAGGATGCAGTTGAAGTTAGAAAAATGATTTAAAAATGCTAAGTACGCCTTGACCAGTGAAGTGAATCTTCTGGAAATTCTAGAATGTCAAATATTCCTAATGCCAGATGACAAGTGTTACTGCTGTCAGGGGAGGGAAATTCGAATTCCTGTAGAGGAGTAGTGGAAATTTAATAAGCTGGCTAAAGATAGCTTCTTCTAGAATTCGACTTAGCTATTTGAGCTGAGAAGTTGTTTCATTTTCTCCACCAGCTGAAGAAGTACGACTTGAGCTTTGAGGTGAAGATTGCAGTGCAAGTGAATAGCTGAGTGTTGAAGAAGTTCGATTTGAAGTAGAAGAGGATTGTTGAAGCTGAAGTTTGAAAAGTCTAAGTGCTGAGAAGTGTTAGAAGTGAAGTTGGCCGATTTTCTCAAAGTGCTGAGGTTGCTGAGGCTTGTTTGAAAAATTTGCTAAGTGTTGAAAGTTCGAAGTTGCTAGAGGAGAAGTTGAGGTTTGAAGTTAGAATTGCATGCTGAAGCTCCTCATTTTTTCAAAAGTCGACTGGCAGCCCCAATGTTATTTTATTTTTCTAAGTTAAATTGTTGATGACTGTTTGTTGTTTTGTAGGATGGCTGAAGTAAGAGCAACTGCCAGAGATAATAATGTTGCATCCAGGTAGGTTGTTATCAAGAAGCTGAGCAAGTCATTCCTGCCGGAGTCGAAATTCTCTTCGAAGTTGGGCAAGCTGGCTGATACAAATTTGGGTTCTTTCAACATGGAGGCTTTCAAAAGTCGAATGATGGGAGTTGGCAGCCATCGTCCTTCAGTCACTTCGCACAATATTGTTCGAAGTGGACTATATGCAGCTGCTGGTTTTCCACCAGCAATTCAGTGTCCAGAGCTAAGTATGGAGTGTGCTAACTGCTACGACCCTGATCATAGGTCTATTGTCTCGCCTGATGGTAGATTGTTCGCCAACCTCACGCCTGAAGCTATCGGCGAAGCATTTGGAATTCCATCACACGAGAAGATGATTTATAAGACGAGAGAGCGTACTGAGCGAATATATGCTTCAACATTCGAGAGATGTGCTGACATGATCAACGCTTGTTGGATGAACAAGCCCAAGCCCTCTCGCACAAAGTTGCAAAAGGAGATAATATCAGATGATTTGAAGCAGGAGTACTGTGACCTGATCATGATGCTCAACAGAGTTGGAGGCTGCCCCCAGGTGTTTATCTTTGAGCCATGGATGTTCTATTATATCAACCTCGTGCTAGAAGGCAAAGAGCATATCAATTGGGCGGTGATGATTAGTGACACTTTGCATGAGCAGCTCCGAAGTTTGAGGAGGACGAAGACATTTCACATGGGCTCATACATTGTTTACATGTTGGCTCGTATGACGAAGTATAGGGGAATTTCATACAAGGAGCCAATTGGATGTGGCTCTCATCAGTTCAAGATCCATGAGGCTTGTCCACAGCTGCACCTGACAAGCACGTCCAATTACAAGCGAGTCAATGATGCCTTCACCATGCATATAACGAGATCACTTCAGCAAAGAGCCCATCACAGGATCTCAAAGGAAGCTCAAGAATTAATAGAAAGGTATGGGTGCTGGTTTATTCAGTTTCCGAAATTTACTTACATCAGGCTACAAGGGTTTTCTTCATACCCGTATAGATTGTGTAAGTACCCAACAAATAGAATTTTCATGTTAGAGATATCTAGGCAACTTGTTGCCTATGATAAGATTCAGAAGAGAAAGAAGAAGGGAGGACTTGACTTCCCGATCATCATGGGGAATTCAGACAAAGTGTGTCCTTCGCTTCAAGCAGCCAGGGAAGCTGAGAACGAGCTTCAATTCTTCCACCTTTCTTATCACACCAACAGGCAGTATTACGATCCTCACAGGAATATTAGATGGATACTGTCAGAAGAGTTTGTTCATAAGGAAAATATTGAGGATTACTGGGCTAATACATTGGATGAAGTTGAAGTCAAGAAAAGGATGTTCTCGAGGCTACCATTGAGCATGATCAGGGAGTGTGAAATTATTCCGGTACCAGACCAGGTGGGTGGGGACATGAATGTTCTTCATCTAGATTATGAGGCAGTGATAGACATGCCACTTCCACTCCCAGATTGGTCAGAGCCAGAGATTGCTGATTTGGACACACTTTGTATACCAGTCTTGACTTTCACTAGAGCATGGGTTGAAAGGCACGTGAGCAGATTGAAGAGTAGGTAAATTCCTTTGACTTACAATTTGATGGGAGATCACAAGACGCCGACTGCCAGCAAGAAGAAATAGGTTATTCGAGGTCCAAAATCTTGAAGGAAAGAGCCAGTTCAGCCGGAGCCTTCGAGAATTGTGGTAGTCACCTACGCCATTGGAGACACGTTCTCCAAGCATACAGGAGGTTTCACTATTCGCTGATCAGAGAAATGTATTAAATCAGGAGTAGGAATTACATGAGGAAAATCAGCCACCACGAAGAGAATCAGTTGGCCAGAGTGTTAATGCACCTACTAGAGATGATCAGCGTGAGGAAGATGAGGAAACTGCTACTGACACACTTCCAGAGTGAGCTTGAGGCGGCTCTAGAGGATGATACAGTTTCAAGAGATACTCAGCCCATAGAGGCCGATGAGCCTTGCCATAATGAAATTAGAGAAGTCCGTGAGGAAGAAGCAAGAGATGAGCAAACGTTTGTTATACAACAGGTAGTACCTAATTGGCTCAGAGATAGAATGAGAAGGAGCCCCAGTGAAGAGGCTGATCCAATAATAGAGATGGAGGAATTCTTTAGTAGGATCAGTGTGCCTCCAACTAAGAAGAGAGCTAGGAAATTTTCAAAGATCTCAACAGATGAGGATGGCTCTCGCACCCTTCATGTGGCTGTGCCAAGAGTTGATTGTGATCGAGACGAGGCTGTTCCAGAAAATTATATGGTCACCACTTTGGAGTTGGGTCGCCCCACAGGAGCACAGATTATTGAGGAGTGTGATAACTCCTATCAGGCGCTTAAGGACAGATTGCTTAGGACTAAAGGAAAGTATAAGAAATTGAAGAAGGAGCATAAGACTTTGATTGGCTACATGTAGCATTTGTCTCGTCCTTGTGGGCAGGAGATTCCGGCGATTGAGCTTCCAGCTGAGTTATCTAGAGAATCAGTTAGTGGCTTGGAAGACTTGAGAAAGATGGCACAGGAGGTAGATAAATGGGTTGTAAGTGTTCGTGCCGAGACAAAAAAGCTCATGGGAGATCTTGCTCATGCTTATCAGCAAGCTTCCGACATTATGGCACGGATGGAGGCAGTTGATCAGGCCTGGGGTGATGCTCATGTTTATCAGAGCAAGGTTATTCAACGTCTGGAGGCCTTGATGCATACTCCCGTGCAGATGTTGATTGTTGGAGGAGTAATTCAGGAAGGTGATAGGTACGAATTTACCGGCTGGTACTCTTCAGTAGTCACAGGACGTGGATTCTTTGATGTAGCACAGGCGGATTCAACAAGAGTCAGGAAGGCTATGATGAACATTATTGATGGAGTCCTGAAAACCTTGGAGGCGATCTTTGCTAGTAGGCTGAATTCTGATGAGGTGACTACTGATGGCTTGAGGAGTAGGCTGCCACCTTTCTTCTCGGAGGTGAAGACTTTTGTTCAGAACGACTTTGAGAACACCTCAACTTTCTCCAGTATTATTCAGAATACTCAGGATGCCTTGGTTGCCTGGAGAAAATCTTGTACATGTCATGGGCAGACGGTCACAGTATTGGAATTTCAGCTTGATCAGATTCCCCCGATCTTAGTTCAGGAGGTTGAGGCTGTGCTCGCCAGGTTCATTGATTTTGCAGCCAAGGAGAAGGAGAACGGGAATGCCCTTCTGGATGATGACCTTCTGGAAGATTGATTGTGGGCATTAATTGCCTTTGCTATTTTGGGAGTGAGTGGGAATCTTTTGATTCATTTATTGTACCACTTCCCATTCTGGCTGTTTTTAGGGTTAGGGTTGAGGTGGCTTAATCTAAGCCATTCATTTGATTGTAATCTGAGCCGTCCATTGGACTGGGCTATCTATAAAAGGGGAATCCCCCCTCATTTGTACTCATTAGATTAGACAGTAGAGATCAGATCAGAGAGTAGACATTTTGTTAGAGCAGAGAGATAGTTTGATAGCTTAGCATAGTTTGGAGGAGAAGGAAAGTTTTCCTTTGAAAAATTTGTAAGAGATTATTGTGAAAACTATCATAATAAAAGATCTTTCATTGATGGTGAAATTCGTCTTTGTTATGAATAGCTAGCGAGATTTCTTCACCCCTTCTACTTCGAGTAGCGTAAAGTAGTTTAAAGTATCGTAATTTTCATTTCATGCAAGTAGATGTTAGCTGTGGATTTGTGGTGTTAATCAAGGCAACTTCATTTTAATCCATATCACTAGCAGCTTGCTAACGGCAAGTTTGCCTTGTGTGGTCAACTAGAAAACATTACAAGCTTAACTTCGATTGAGATTCATGTGTTTGTATGCGTTGTCCTGATGGTACTTGCATGTTGAGTCGTAATGTGAATACTTTCCGCTACTCCCTTGAAGATTGCACCGATTTTGTTGAAGCTGTCCAACGTGAGGCAAGGAAAAATCTGGTTGAAGTCTGCCGAAATTGATCCTGCATCCCGTCTTTAGATAGAATTTAGATCTTCTAAACCCTGCACTCTTTAATTTCAGTACATTTCTGGTTAGTTTTAGGAAACACGTACCTCATCGCCAAATCATTCGCAACACACAAAATCCCCTTCCAATCATTAACCCATTGTTAGTTGCAAACCTTTTGAACAATTGTGTAAGTCCCCTCGTAAAAACAACAAATCACAACGAACCAACTGAGGGTATTCCATAGCATTTTCGGAACCTTGGAGTTGAACATACGAACTTTCTAGCAATCTTAGCGTATGGAATTCTTTGATCAAGAGAGAATGGAGTAGCCTTCAGATACTTTGTTCTGCTGATTGGTGCGGTCACAAAAATCACATCAACACTACAGTATTATGGCGTCCAGGGTTGTAAAGCAACTCAAAATCGAATTCTGCGAGAAACTCTTGCCAACGGGTTTGCTTTGGTGTAAGCTTTGCCTGCGACTTAAAGTAAGTCGAGCTCACATTGTCTGTTTTCACTATGCAAGGCACACCCAAAAAGTAATGCCGCCATACCCGCAAGCAATGGATGATCGCTGTCATCTCTTTCTCATGTGCAGAGTAGCTCCTTTCTCTGTTACTTAATTTCCTGGATTCATGGGCTACAGGATGACCGCCTTGCATGAGTACTCCGCCCAATGCAAATTCAGAGGCGTCAGTCTGCACCTCGAACGATTCACCATATCTGGGCAACGCTAACATAGGCAGCTCAGTAAGTTTCCTCTTAAGCAACTCAAATGCCTCTTGCTGCTCAGCCGACTTGCATGAACTTGGCTCGAGTTGCATTCTGCTGTGGCATAATAAAACTAAATAACGAGTTGCCCACGATATAGTGTTCATTGATCTGCTTACTATGCTATTACATTGTTGCATTGTCTTTTGAGTTGCATTGTATATGTTGGCCAAGTTCATGATAGTCACAATCCTGCAAATTAGTTAAGGCGTAGTCCAAGCTGCAGACTCAACCGGATCTCCTCGAGCTGGGCGAGACGTGGTTTTGGTGCCGCACGAGGTTCGCTCAGGTTGGCTATTTAGTTTTATTATGACAGTAGAATGCAACTCGAGCCAAGTTCATACAAGTCGGTTGAGCTGAGAATGCTTGCATAACATGCACTTGTTATGATAAAGCCCCACTTAGAGTTCCCAACTCAGATTACAAATAAAGAGGACAAAATACAAGCCCTTTCGGCTCGCCAAAACCTCTAACAGATAAGCTTACAATAATTCGGAGAATACTTGCACTCAGAATACAATGAGTCAATGCAATTCGCATACAACATTCAACATCATTACTTTGCACTGAATTATGCAACTTGTTTTGTAGCCGCGAGCTCTAACAACTCGCGCCAAATTAGGAGCACGACTTGGTCCACAGTGACTCAATGCAACGGATCAATGCAACTCAACAACAAACTCGCATAAGATCCGCCATGCAATGCAACTAGCGCGAGCTGGCACTGCCACGATTCGGAACAAGGACCGCATCAACCGGAATCGTGGCAATGCCAGCTCGCCCGAGTTGCATTGCGGGGTGGATCTTATGCGAGGTTGTTGCTGAGTTGCATTGAGCCGTTGCATCGATTCACTGTGGACCAAAAAAAGTTGCATGATTCAGTGCAAAGTAGCAATGTTGAATGCTGTATGCGAATTACATTGACTGACTGTATTCTGAGTGCAAGTATTCTCCGAATTATTGTAAGCTTATCTGTTAGAGGTTTTGGCGAGCCGAAGGGGCTTGTCTGTAGTCCTCTTTATTTGTAATCAAAGTTGGGAACTCTAAGTGGGGCTTTATTGTAACAAGTGCATGTTATGCAAGCATTCTCGGCTCAGCTGACTTGCATGAACTTGGCTCGCGTTGCATTCTGCCTTGGCATAATAAAACTAAATAACGAGTTGCCCACTATATATTGTGTTCATTGATCTGCTTATTGTGCTATTACCTTGCTGCATTGTCTTTTGAGTTGCATCAATGCCACAGCAGAATGCAACTTGAGCCAAGTTCATGCAAGTCGGTTGAGCCGAGAATGCTTGCATAACATGCACTTGTTACAATAAAGCCCCACTTAGAGTTCCCAACTCAGATTACAAATAAAGAGGACAAAAGAGAAGCCCCTTCGACTCGCCAAAACCTCTAACAGATAAGCTTACAATAATTTGGAGAATACTTGCACTCAAAATACAGTGAGTCAATGCAATTCACATACAACATTCAACATCATTACTTTGCACTGAATCATGCAACTTGTTTTGTAGCCATGAGCTTCAACAACTCACGCCAAATTAGGAGCACGACTTGGTCAACAGTGACTTGATGCAATGGGTCAATGCAATTTAGCAACAAACTCGCATAAGATCTACAACACAATGCAACTCGGGCGAGTTGGCACTGCCACGATTCGAAACAGGGACCGCGTCAACCGGAATAGGAAATGCCACCACTTAGACTCCTATTAGAACGCGCCTTCGACACCGCATTGGGTCGTGACTCCAGTGTTGAGTTGGAGCACGACACCATTGAATGCAAGTATTCTCCGAATTATTGTAAGCTTATCTATTAGAGGTTTTGGTGAGCCGAAGGGGCTTGTCTTTTGTCCTCTTTATTTGTAATCTAAGTTGGGAACTCTAAGTGGGGCTTTATTGTAACAAGTGCATGTTATGCAAGCATTCTCGGCTCTACCGACTTGCATGAACTTGGCTCGAGTTGCATTCTGCCGCGGCATAATAAAACTAAATAATGAGTTGCCCACTATATATTGTGTTCATTGATCTGCTTATTGTGCTATTACATTGCTGCATTTTCTTTTGAGTTGCATTGTATATGTTGGCCGAGTTCACGATAGTCATGATCCTGCAAATTAGTTAAGGCGTAGTCCAAGCTGCAGACTCAACCAAATCTCCTCGAGTTGGTCAAGACGTGGTTTTGGTGCCGCACGAGGTTGGCTCAGGTTGGCCCCATCATAGTTGGTTTTTACCCTTTCATGAGTGATAGAGATTTGAGATATCATCTTAGAGAGAAGAAGAAAGCAATGGGAGATAAGGAAGATGAGAGACAACAGTTAAAGAATCCAGGGAGTTCTAATCCACTATGAAGGACACTATGGTGGAAATTGTCCAACTTTTGAGGGGATTGAACCAACAACTAGGTGTTGGTAAAGCATTACAAAATGGACTTGAGAGCAACAGTTTAGGAGTATTAAAATTACTAGCCTCCACTAAATTCTTCAAAGCGAAATTTTTGGACCAAGGGGTAGAAAATGAACCAAAAATACCACCTAAAGAGGAGGATGAAATTGCTAGATTGCATAACGAATACCATGCTTTAAGTGCAGCTATTCGCAGAGATTTAACTTTCACAGAGTTTCATGACATGAAGACTAAAAGAGGGCATAGGAGGAGAAGGTATGAAGATAGGAAGGACATACAACATCGCTTGGGAAAAATGACCATCCCAATTTTTGATGGTTTCGGGGGCTCATCAGCAAGGACTTGGCTATAGAAATTAGATACATATTTCACCTTGAATCCCATGTACGAAGAAGTGGCCATTAAGTTTGCAACCTTACATCTAGAGGGTTTGGCCCACGAATGGTGGTATCATGGTATCGTTACACAAGGTCATAATTCCATCAAAACATTGGAAGAATTCAGTCAAATGTTGACGGAGAGATTTGATAGAAAGGATCTAGAAATCCACTTTCGGGAATTAGCACAATTGAAGCAAGAAGGGAAAGTGGAGAACTACGTTGCTGAGTTTGAGAGATTGGTAGTGATGTTCCAGATGTGATGGAAAGAAGGCCCATAGTCCTCTTTGTTGAAGGCCTCTCTGAACCCCTTAGAGGTTTGGTGAAGGCATTGCATCTGAGCTCACTACAAGACACCATTCGAGGAGCCTTGAACTTGGAAGACTCATCAATGAAGGGTAGATCATTCTCCAACAAGGCACCACCCATTGTGACCAAGAAGTTTCCTCAAAGAGGCCTTCCTCCTTCAAGAATGGCACCTCCCAAACCCAAACCCTCGAACATGTCAAAGAATGAACTCCAAAGGAGACAATTGTGTTTTGATTGTAAGGCGCCATGGCAGCGAGGTCGTCATTGTTTGGGGAAGGGTCAGATACATTACATTGAGGTTATTCCTAGTGATGACTCTGAAGAAGAAGCTGATCTAGAACTAACAGTGATTGAAGAAGAGTATGAACCCAAAGGGGAAGGGCATCCAAGAAGAACCCTTGCAGCCCTATCAGGAGCACCAAGGTACCATTCATTTTGAGTCAAAGGAGTTTTACAAGGGCAGCAAGTGAATGTCTTGATTGATAGTGGGGCTAGTCACAATTTTATTGATGAGAGGTTGGTGGCTAAATTGGATTGAAGATAGAGGATTTTGAAGGGTTCAATGTCACAGTGGCAGATGGCTACACTCTTCCATGCAATGAAGAATTCAGCAGCTGAATTTGACTCTTGGTGGTCATGAGATGAGAGATGACTTCTATGTGATCGGTATAGGGGACACTGAGATGGTTCTTGGAGTGCAATGGTTGCGCCCACTTGGAGAATACACACAAAATTACCAAACAATGGAGCTTAAGTTCAAATCTAATGGGAAGGAGGTGATCCTTTGTGGCCTCTCCAATGTGGTCCTATGGTGGTTTCAACGAAGCATATGGAAAGAGCATTTCGTAGAGATCAAGTTGCTTGGGTAGTTGAATGCTTGATCACATATACTCAACCTTCCAAGGAAGGGAAGACCTTCCACATTGACATTCGGCCTATCTTGGAGAGTTATAACAAGGTCTTTGATGATCTAGAGAGGGGTTTTCAGCATGTGATTGAGCTTGAGGAAAGGGCCAAACCCGTCATCACTACACCCTACTGTCATCCGTGAGCATATGAGGATTTAGAGAAAACGATCAAGGAGTTACTTGACATGGGGCATATTCATCCAAGCTCTAGCCCATTTGCCTCATTAGTGGTGTTGGTCAAGAAAAAGGACAGGACATTGAGGATGTGCATTGACTATAGAGCAATCAACAAGAGGACAATCAAAAATCGTTATCCCATCCCCAGGATCGATGAGTTGATTGCTAAGCTTCACGGTGTAGTATATTTCTCCAAGATTGACTTGTGTTCAAGGTATCATCAAATAAGAATGAGGGAAGAAGATGTGCACAAGATGGCTTTTAGGTGTCACTATGGGCACTATGAGTTCTTGGTTATGCCATTTGGGCTAACCAATGCCCCCACTACATTTCTGTCATGTATGAACTAGGTATTCATTCTACAGTTGAGGAAGTTTGTGTTGGTTTTCTTTGATGACATCTTGATCTATAGTAGAACTTGGGAGGATCACTTGAAGCACATAGATGAGGTGCTTGGCATACTTGAGCAACATTCATTCCACGCCAAGATGTCAAAATGTTAGTTTGGATTGACTAAAATTTTGTATTTGGGACATAAGATTAGTGCCCAAGGGGTTGGCGTTGATGAGGAGAAGATCAAGGCAATACAAGATTGGCCAAGACCAAGGAACTTGTCATAGTTGAGAGGTTTTGTGGGGTTGTGCAGCTAGTATAGGAGATTTGTAAAGGGGTTTTCACAACTTGCAGCTCTATTGACCAATTTAACTAAGAAGGGGGCTTTCTCTTGGGACCTGTTGTGACCTTTTCACACATCGCCCCATTCAAAATGGGGAACCCCTAATTTTTGCTCCATTCTGGTCTTTTGGCTTTGGTTTTGTCTCTCTCTCTCTCTTTCTATCTCTTTCTGCTGTCCGCTTTCCGGAGATGTGTCTGTCATTGAGCTTGAACGTGAAATTTTGGCCAAGTCTGAGAATTAGGGTTTGTATCTCTCTGGTCAATCTAAAGTCAAATGAAGTGAATCAAGTTGAAATCTGAGACTAACGTTGTTGTCAGCATGCTTCCAACAGGCTCCCAACAAAATTTCAGTGAATTTCGACAACTTACTATTTTTAGTAAGTGCCAGATTTGGGGCGTTCTTTCAGCACTTTCGAAGTTTCGAGCGTCACGCTGCATTCAGAACACGTCAAGCTGCTCATCCGCAAATTTTGGGCTGAAACCAACAACTTGCTATTTTTAGTAGTTCAGCTTCCGGTGCAAATTTTAGGGTTTATATGTAGAATTCTTCAATGCATGTCTGCATTTTCTTTCTGGGTTTTCTGAAACCTACACGATGGTATAACATGCAAACCAGGATCAGAACTTTTTCAGGAGCCGTCTTCGGAGGCTATTTTTAGGGTTTGCATGTCAGGGTTTCTTTGCATGTCGGGTGATTCTTTATGGGTTTTTCAAGACCTACGCAGTAATGTGACATGCATTGCAAGATGATTAGTTTTTAGTGACTTGCTATTTTTAGCAGGTGCATTCCGGCAGCTGCCCAGCGCATCAGAACCACAAACAGGGCGAAGTGCAACAAAAACAGGGTCAAACGAAGGTCATTTGATGTACATGCAAGTCAAATTAGGGTTTCCAGCTTCGAGACCCAAAACGAGGGGTAAAATGCCAGAATTTTTGAAAACCGGTGTATCCCACTGCGATCAACATCTTTCAAGCTATCCACCGGTAAAATTTGAAGGCAATCGGAGCACTTACTATTTATAGTAAGGTGTTCCAGAAACTGGCTAAAAATAGTAAATCAGTAGCAGGTGCTAGTGTGAACGGGTAGGTCATCCGATGAGGAGCACGTCATTCAAATTTCAAGTCAAACGGAGTTGTGGAGGTCTCAGAAACAGGCAGTTGCTATAAATAGTAAGCCACCTTAAGAAATGTGCTATTTTTAGCAGGTCAGCTTAGAATGGCAGTGTGAACAGGCTAAGTAGGTCATGGGGATCCTGTGCTTAAAATTCCGTATCAATCCGAGCTCCAGAGGAAAGAAAATCAAAGAACTTACTAAATATAGTAAGGCACAAGTAGGTAGATGAAATTTTTTCTAAGTCTGGAACTTTGTCCTCTTGCACATGCTAAATGCGCCCAAGGAAGGATAAAGGTGTTAAAATTCTCTAAGGCAAGGCGTTTATCCACCTTGACCCCCTAAATGCGCCCATGCAAGGTGGTGGTTAAGAAAATTCCAAGTGTTAAGCTTCATCCTCTTGCCTATGCCAAATGCGCCTTCCTCAAAGACAAAGTAAAAGTTTCATCCTCCACCACATAGGAAATGCGCCCATCCTCCTGCATAGGCCAAATGCGCCCACCTCAAGTCAAGCATGCAAAAAGTTTCTAAGTGTTAAGCTTCATCCTCCTGCCTATGCCAAATGCGCCTTCCTCAAAGACAAAGTAAAAGTTTCATCCTCCTCCCCATGCTAAATGCGCCTATGTTTGAAAAAGTCAAAGAGGGGTCAAAGGCGTTGAAGGTTTGTCCTTCTACCTATGCAAAATGCGTCCATCCTCCTTCATACATGAAATGCGCCCAAATGAAGGCATGTAAGGACAAAACGTGTACATGCAAGGAGGGAATATTGCTAAGGCGTGGTGAAAGTCTTCCTCTATAGGCTAAATGCGCCCAAGTCAATGAAGGTGAAGTGGGGTCAAGATTATTCCAAGGCGTTAAAGTTGAGTTCCTCATCACATGCTAAATGCGCCCATACAAGGTTGATGGATGGGAGAATATTTTAAGGCGTGATGACTTATGCCAAGCATTGAAGTTAATTCCTCCTTGGTACCTTGAATGCGCCCATGTGGAAATGAAAGAGTGAATATTGCTAGGGTGTTGAAATAACAAATATCCTCCTCAAGGTGTTAAATGCGCCCAAGGTGCATACTAGAGTTAAATTTGAAAAGGTTGCGAAGGCGTTGAAATAAAGTTAAGTCCTCAATATGTGAGGTGCGCCATGATTAAAATGAATGAGAAAAGATTTTCTAAGACAAAATTCAAGTTCCTCCTTAATGCCTAGGTACGCCCAAGCTGATAATGAAGTGATTGAATATTTTTCTAAGTGTTTACATTTAATTTCACCCTCTAGGAAAAATACGCCCAAGTTGGAGAGGATATGAAATTTTCCTGAGACATGAATAAATTTGCAAGAAGAAGTCAGGGGATGCTAGCTTCACGGGGTTGAGTAAAAATTTTCAAGTCAGAGCAGGAAAATGCGCCCAAGGATGAAGAATTGGATTAAATTTGATGAGAAATTATTTTTCTAAGGTTCAAAATTCAAGAAAATTAAATGAACCCCTTCGTTTGTAGACCCATGAATTCGACACGTTATGAAGGAAATTTTCTTCTGGGTATTGAAGATCTTCGACAAGGAATGGATTTTAGTGTCTTCTACACTTCGCCAAGGCTTTTAAGATGGAGAATTTGATCGGCACTTGAATTATGAAATTTTCCTAAGGGAAATTTAAAATTCTTCTAAGGAAAAATGGATAAAATGTGTCTTCAAGAATAAAATGCCTTAGACGATGAATTTGAAATGGATTGCCTAGATGAATTTGATTGAATTCTTCTGGAGATGAATCTTCCAGAGCAACAGATGAATAAAATTGAGAATCAGAGCTTCAGCTGGTGAATTAAATTTCTTAAAGAATAAATTTGAAGTGAATATTTTCAAAATGAATTTGAATGCTAAGTACGCCAGTCAAGGTAGAAATTCTAGAAGGTCAAGATTCCAGACTGCAGGTGACAAGAGTTGAAATTGGTAGAGGGAGGGAAATTCGAATTCTTGTTGTGAAGTAGTGGAGATTAAATGAATTAGCTAAAACTGGCTTCCTTCTAGAATTCGACTTGCCTATATGAGTTGAAAGTTTATTCATTTTTCTCCACCAGCTGAAGAAGTTCGATTTTAGCTCTGAGGTTGAAGTTGCAGTGCAAGTAGAGAAGTTCGATTTGAAGAAGAAGATTGTTTGAAGCTGAACATTGAGAAGTGCGAATTTAAAAAGTGTTGAGGAATTGTTGAAGGTGAAGTTGGGCGATTTTCTCAAGTGTTGAAGTTGTTGCAGCCAACTTAGAAAATTTGCTAAGAGTTGAAGTTGCTGAAGCTTACTTGGAAAAATTTCTGAGTGTTGAAAGTTCGAGTTGTTAGAGGAGAAGTTGAGGTTTGCAAATGAAATAGAATGTTGCAACTTCTCAAATTCTTAAAGTCGACTGGCAGCCCCATGTTATTTTATTATTTTTCTAAGTTAATTGCTGATGGCTGTTTATTATTTTGCAGGATGGCTGAAATAAGAGCAACTGGCAGAGATAGCAATGGTGCATCCAGGCAGGCTGTTATCAAGAAGCTGAGCAAGCCTTTCCTGCCAGAGTCAAAATTCACTTCAAAGTTGAGCAAGCTGGCTGATACGAATTTAGGATCTTTCAACATGGAGGCTTTCAAAAGTCGGATAATGGGAGTTGGCAATCATCGTCCTTCGATCACTTCTCACAATATTGTTCGAAGTGGATTATTTGTAGTTGTTGGTTTTCCGCCAGCTATTCAATGTCCAGAGCTGATGATGGAGTGTGCTAATTGCTATGAGCCTGATCACAGGTCTATTGTTTCACTAGATGGTCAAGTATTCGCCAACCTCACTCCTGCAGTTATCGGCGAAGCTTTTGGAATCCCAGCGCACAAGAGGATGATTTACAAGACGAGAACGTGCTGAGCGAATGTATGCTTCAACATTCGAGAGATGTGCTGACATGATCAATGCTCGCTGGATGAACAAGCCCAAGCCCTTTCGTACAAAGTTGCCGAAGCAGATTATATCAGACGATTTGAAGTAGGAGTATTGTGACCTGATCATGATGCTGAGCAGAGTTGGAGGCTGCCCTCAAGCATTTATTTTTGAGCCATGGATGTTCTATTACATCAACCTCGTACTTGAAGGGAAAGAGCACATCAATTGGGCTGTGATGATTAGCGACAATTTACATGAGCAACTCTTAAGTTTGAGGAGGACGAAGACATTCTATATGGGCTCCTACATCATTTACATGTTGGCTCGTATGACGAAGTATAGAGGAATATCTTACAAGGAGCCAATTGGTTGCGGCTCTCATTAGTTCAAAATCCATGAGGCTTGTCCGCAGTTGCACCTGACAAGTACCACCCATTTCAAGCGTGTCAATGATGCCTTTACCATGCACATAACGAGATCACTTCAGTAGCGGACTCATCATAGGATCTCGAGGGAAGCTCAGGAGTTGATAGAAAGGTATGGGTGCTGGTTTGTTCAGTTTCTGAAGTTTTCTTATATCAGGCTGCAAGGTTTTTCTTCGTACCCATATAGATTGCCTAAGTACCCAACCAATAGAATCTTGATGTTAGAGATATCTAGGCAACTTGTTGCCTATGATAAGATTCAGAAAAGAAAGAAGGGAGGAATTGACTTCCCGATTGTCATGGGGAATTCAAACGAGGTGTGTCCTTCACTTCAGGCAGCCAGAGAAGCTGAAAATGAGCTTCAATTCTTTCATTTTTCTTATCACACTAGCAGACAGCATTATGACCCACACAACAATATCAGATGGATACTGTCAGAAGAGTTCAAGCATAAGGCGAATATTGAGGATTACTGGGCTGGTGCATCAGATGAGGCTGAAGTCAGAAAAAGAATGTTTTCGAGGCTACCATTGGGTATGATCAGGGAGTGTGAAATCATTCCAGTACCAGACCAGGTGGATGAGGACATGAACGTTCTCCATCCAGATTATGAGGCAGTGAGAGACACGCCACTTCCACCACCAGCTTGGTCAGAGCCAGAGATAGCTGATTTGGACACGCTTTGTATTCCAGTCATGACTTTCACTAGAGCCTGGGTTGAAAGGCACGTGAGCAGATTGAAGAGTAAGTCAATTCCTTTGACTTACAACTTGATGGGAGATCATAGGACACCCACTACCAGCAGGAAGAAACAGATTACTCGAGGTCCAGAATCTCGAAGGAAGGAGCCAGTTCAGCCGGAGCCTCCGAGGGTTGTGATTGAGTCGCCTAGGCCATTGGAGACACGTTCTCCAAGTATACAGGAGGTTTCCCTATTTGCTGATCAGAGAAATGCATTGAATCAGAGGCAGGAGTTACATGAAGAAAATCAGCCACCACGGAGAGAATCAGTTGGCCAAAGTGTTAATGCGCCTACCAGAGATGATCAACAGGAGGAAGATGAGGAGACCCCTACTGATACTCAATTCCAGCATGAGCTTGAGACGACCCTTGAGGATGATGCAGTTTCAGGAGATACTTAGCCATTAGAGGTCGATGAGCCTTGCTAGAATGAAATTGAAGTTAAACAAGTCCGTGAAGTAGGAGCTAGAGAGGAGTAGCCGTTTGTTATACAACAGGTTGTCCCTGATTGGTTAAGAGATAGAATGAGAAGGAGCCCCAGTGAAGAGGTTGATCCAGCAGTAGAGATGGAGGAATTTTTGAGTAGGATCAGTGCACCTCCACCAAAGAAAAGAGCTAGGAAATTCTCGAAGATTTCAACAGATGAGGATGGCTCTCGCACCCTTCATGTAGCTGTGCCACGAGTTGATTGTGATCGAGATGAAGCAGTGCCAGAAAATTATGTGATCACAACTTTGGAGCTAGGTCGTCCCACAGGAGCACAGATTATTGAGGAGTGTGATAACTCCTATCAGGCACTTAAGGACAGGTTGCTCAAAACTGAAGGAAAGTATAAGAAATTGAAGAAGGAGCATAAGATGTTGATAGGATACATGCAGCATGTGTCTCATCCTTGTGGGCAGGAGATTCCAGCACTTGAGCTTCCAGCCTAGTTATCTAGGTAATCTGTTAATGGCCTAGAAGATTTGAGGAAGATGGCACAGGAGGCAGACAAATAGGATACAGGTGTTCGTGCCGAGACAGAGAAATTCATGCAAGATCTTGCTCATGCTTACCAGCAAGCTTCCAACATTATGGCACGAGTGGAGGCAGTTGATTAGGCCTGGGGTGATGCTTCTGTCTATTAGAGCAAAGTTATTCAGCGTTTGGAGGCATTGATGCATACTCCTTTACAGATGTTGATCGATGGAGGAGTTATTCAGGAGGATGATAGGTACAATTTTGCTGGATGGTATTCTTCAGTAGTCACAGGACGTGGATTCTTTGATGCAGCACAGGCGGATTCAGCTAGAGTCAGGAAAGCTATGATGAATATTATTGACGGAGTCCTGAACACCTTAGAGGCAATCTTTGCTAGACGGCTGAATCCTGATGAGGTAACTACTGATGGATTGAGGAGTGGGCTGCTGCCTTTCTTTTCGGAGGTGAGGACCTTCGTGCAGGATGACTTTGAAAACATTTCGACTTTCTCCAGCTTGATTCAGAGTACACAGGATGCTTTAGCTGCTTGGAGAAAATCTTGCACACGGCATGGACAGTCAGTTACGGTGTTGGAATTCCAGCTTGATCATATTCCACCTATCTCGGTTCAGGAGGTTGAGGCTGTGATTACCAGGTTCATTGATTTTGCAGCCAAGGAGAAGGAGAACGGTAATGCACTTCTGGATGATGACCTTCTGGAGGACTGATTGTGGGCATTAATTGCCTTTACTATTTTGGGAGTGAGTGGGAATCTTTGATTCATTTATTGTACCACTCCCCATTCTGGCCGTTTTTAGGGTTAGGACTGAGGTGGCTTAATCTTAGCCACTTATTTGATTGTGATCTGAGTCGTCCATTGGATTGGGCTATCTATAAAAGGGGCATCCCCCCTCATTTGTAACTCATTAGAAATCAGTAGAATTAGAGATTAGACATCAGAGTAGAGCAGAGAGATAGTTTGATAGCTTAGTATAGTTTGGAGGAGAAGGAAAGTTTTCCTTTGAAAACTTTTGTAAGAGATTGTTGTGTAAAACTTTCATAATAAAAGATCTTTCATTGATGGTGAAATTCGTCTTTGTTATGGATAGCTAGCAAGGTTTCTTCATCCCTTCTACTTCAAGTAGCGTAAAGTAGCTTAAAGTATCATAGTTTTTATCTCATGCAAGTAGATTTTAATTGTGGATTTGTGGTGTTGATCGAGGCAACTTCGTTTTAGTCCATACCACTAGCAGCTTGCTGATGACAAGTTTTCCTTGTGTGGTCAACTGGAGCATTTTATAAGCCTAACTTCAGTTATAATTCACGTCTTGGTATGCGTCGTCTTGACGGTGTCTTGATGCTGGATTGTGACTTGAAAATTTCTTGCCATCCCCTTGAAGATTGCACCAACTTTGTGTAAGCTGTCCAACGTGAGGTGGAGCAGAGTTTGGTTGAAGTTTTCCGAAATTGATCCCACGTCCCGTCTTTAGATAGAACATATATTTTCTTATCCCTATACTCATTTACATTCCGCACATTTCTAGTTAGTTTTAGGAAAATTCATACCCCAACGCTAAATCATTCGCGCAAAATCCCCTTCCAATCATTAACCGGTTGTCAACTGCAAACCTTTTGAACAATTGTGTAAGTCCCCTTGTAAAAACAGCATATCACAACGAACCTACTGAGGGTATTCCAAAGCATTTCGGAACCTTGGAGTTGATGAAATATTCCGAGCCAAATTTTTCGTTTTTTACAATTTCAATTTACAAAGCAGTGCACCCGTTAAGGTTAGAGGAGAAAACCAAAACGTGCAAGGAAGCAACTCTAACCAGGATGGCGCCGAAGATGGCGAGCATTGGTCAGAGGATCTAAATTGAACTGCTTATGCTGTAACTCTAACCAGTATGGCGCCGATGATGGCGAGCATTGGTCAGAGGGTCTTCTATTCTAAATGCAGAAAAGAACTCAACGTCAAGTATGTGCTACCCAATCCAATGCGGAGTGAGGGGCGACCATATGACGGAGTGATTACAATAAAACAACTTGAAAGAGAAATGCTGAAGCTGGAAAACACTCAACACCCAGAATGTGCTTGCTGACCCAAGATGGGAGAGTAGCTACCATAGGGCGGAGTTATAACTAATTCACTAGTATAGAAAGCAAGAACGTGAATTACAATTAATGACAAAGCAATATTAGAGAATACTGGTCAGTACTACTGCCAGTTTACAAAATGTAATTCTTGCCTGCAATGTCAATACATCAAAGTCCTTCCAGATGGAGCAATCAACAATAAATCTGTTACCAGCTCTAAATAAACCACCATGTCAAAAACCCAAGTCAGAAAATGCAGATTTCTTGGACTGTCATAATCAGATCTCTCCACTAGGTGCTGTCTCTCAAGCACGAAGTCGAGCCCAGACTAGGAGGCATTCATTCCTCGAAGCAATTCCGCAACCGTTTCGGCAGCATAACATTAGCATAGACCAAAGATACCAAATGATGATCAAAGCCTTCCTTTTATAACTTTCTCGTTGACTTCTCAAAACCCTAATCTCCTCTTCAAGGCAAAAACCCTAATCTCTTTCAAGGATGGCGTCCATTTCCTTCAAGCTCAATATTGACTTTATAATTAAAATCAATACTTTAATAATTGCGTCCCCTTTATAGCTTGTTTTGACTTTGGATAAAATGTAAAATATAAAATAATCTTTAATGAGGCGCCACCCTCCAAAAGCCCACTTTTCAAAACAACATAAAGTCAATAGACTAGGCCAAGGGGTCAATGTCCGAATATAATATTAAAACTTGACTTTTTAATTAATTATATCAACTTATCTCTCCAATTGTGCCCTGAAGCCAATAATAACCAAGTCAACTGATCAAACTGACATAGGAAGTCAACCATGTTGGACCCAACTGCTAAACTGCCAAAAATAGAATTTACTAAAAATAGTAAATTCCGGGAAATGCTCAGAATGCCGAGATGAACACACCACTGCGAAGCTCTCTGAAAACCCAGAAAGGATCCGCCATTGAATCCATCATCTCTGAGCAATAACCTCCTCAAAAATAGGAAACCCTAATTTATCTTCCGACTAGCCTTCGGGTTCCCAAAGAAAAGGCCAACGGTCACTGGAAAGATCAGGTTTGAGAAGGGGACATTACAGTTGAACGTGCGATCTTTCTTGCAATCTTAGCTCACGGAATTCTTTGATCAAGAGAGAATGGAGTAGCCTTCGGATTACTTTGTTCTGCTGATTGGTGTGGTCACAGAAATCACATCAACAGGACCCTACATCGCAACAAGCTTTTGATAAGCTTAAGGAGGTAATGAGTTTATGCCCGGTTTTGGCTATTCCGGATTTCTCACTTTCTTTCGTTCTTGAGTGTGATGCTTCAGGAGAGGGTATTGGAGCAGTTTTGATGTTGAATAGACATCCTATAGCATATGAGAGTAGGAAGCTCAAGGATTCAGAAAAGGTCTTCTCTATTTATGACAAGGAGATGCTAGCTATCATGCATGCCCTTGCCAAATTCAGACAGTACCTAGTTTGTGGGAAATTTGTGGTGAATATGGATTATAACAGTGTCAAGTTCTTCCTCAATTAGCATGATTTGAATGATAGGCAACAAAAATGGGTAAGCAAACTCCAAGCTTATGATTTTGATATTGAATATGTGAAAGGAAAGAATAATGTGGTAATTGATGCACTCTCTAGGAAGCCTTATTTCTGCTCTATATCTGATATATCTGCTGATTGGAAGGTTGCCATAATAGCTGAATATACCAAGGATTCTTTTTCTACTGGTATTTTAGAGGGAAAGTTGCTTGATGATAAATTCAAGGTTGTTGAAGACCTCATCCTCTACAAGGACCGGGTGTATATTGTACCCAAATCAAAGGTGAAAGAGAGGATTTTGAGGGCATGTCATGACACTCCCCTTACTAGTCACCTAGGTTTCTACAAAACATACAAGCAAGAGAACATTTCTCATGGAAGGGCCTAAAGAACGATATTTTGCAGCATGTTAGAGAGTGTGTGGTTTGCCAACAAAACAAGGATGAGCATGTCTTTCCAACGGGGTTGTTGCAGCCCCTACCCATCCCAAATCAAAAATGGGAGAGCATATCCATGGATTTCATCACAAGGCTGCCTAAGGTACAAGGTAAGGATTATATTTATGTGGTAGTTGATAGGATTACAAATTATGCTCATTTTCATGCCATTACTTTAGAATTTAAGGCTCCACAAGTGGCTGATCTGTTCTTTAGAGAAATATTTAAACTTCATGGATTGCCCAAGAACATTGTGAGTGACAAGGACAATAGATTTATCAGTTTATTTTGGCAAGAACTCTTTCGCCTAACTCACACAGAATTGATCCCAAGCACTAGCTACCACCCCCAAACAAATGGGCAAATGGAATCATGAATAAATGGTTTGAGGGCTACTTAAGGAACTATGTCACGAGGCAACAATCAATATGGATAAAATGGTTGCATTTGTGGGAGTTTTGCTACAACACCACGCATCATATGTCAATTGGTATGTCACTCTTCAAAACTCTTTATGGTTATGATGCCACCTCATTGATGGATTTGCTCCTCACTGATAGTAGAGTTCCTAGAGCTAAGGATGTGGTACAAGAGAGTATGAAAATTTTGCATTCTCTTAAGGAAAATTTGCAGCAAGCTCAGAACCAACAAAAGATGTATGCTGATAGACACAGGATAGAGAGGGTTTTTGAAGTTGATGACATGGTTTATATAAGGTTGCAGCCTTGTAAACAGTCCACTCTCAAGGGGAATGGTGCGGAAAAGTTGAAGTCAAGGTTCTATGTTCCCTACAGGGTTTTGAGGAGGATTGGGGAGGTTGCTTATGAACTCGAACTACCACAGGGTAGCAGGATCCACATTTTTCATGTATCATGCCTAAAGAGGGCACTTGGGCATCATATTACACCTTCAGCTAAGCTGCCCCCTCTTTATGATGAGGATAAATTGATCCTTGAACCCGAGACAGTGCTGGATGGAAGAGAGAAAAGGTTGAGGAACAAGGTCATTCCAGAGTATTTGGTGAAATGAAAGAATCTTCCAATAGAGGACGCAACTTGGGAAGGAGTTGAAATCTTCAAGCATCCAAATCTACAGTTGCTTGAGGGCAAGCAACATCTCGGTAGGAAGGATTGTCATGTCCTCGTACATGGCAAGTCATTTTGAAAATTTGGCCCGAAAAAAACGGTGTTCTTTAACACCACCTAATATTAACATAATAATAATATCAAATTTAAATTATTAATTAATATATATTTAAATTTATATCTTTCTTGTGTGGCCGACCTCCTTTCAGGAAGGCGTGTAGATGCATATTAGTACTAGTTCCTTTCATTTTGTTTGGTATAATGGATGAGGAAAGTGCTTTATGGTGAATTAAGGGACGAAAACCCCTTCTAATCGTCTACCTGGTGAGGCGACAATCTCACCTGGTTTCGTGTCTTTCTTACTTCGAATTCTATTTACAGTGCATTGTCATTTCTAAACTTCTAATTTTGTTTATACTGGGCAATGGTGACAACATCAGGGAAGGAGGAATGATTAAGCTATTTGGTGGTGGCGGAGCCTGAGCTCACGCCACCCTTGGGTCCACCCATCAATCGACCCTTGGCAGATTCACGCAAAGAAACCATTTTCTCGGGCTTAAAACACATCGATGCCTCTCCTAGGGCGCCATCTCCAGCACGAACGATTATCACCCGAAGATCATTCCTATCGCACATCATTCACTCCTGGAGGTTTCGTAACTTTTGATTTCGACCAGCAGTTCACGCAATTGGCAATTGAAGCAGCTACCAAACTCCTATTCACTGGCATCCCTTATCTATTGAGTCTATCATACATTGGTTGATTTGTTCGCACAACAAGATATTGGCGACACTTTGAGTGTTAAGAGTTCCAGATCTTATAAGGAGTTTGTTGCTAGTTTGTGTCGATTAGACACTATCATCGGGTCTGTGAGTAAAATAGTCAACTGCTACCTAGAACGGATGTGTATTTTTCTGAACTTTCAATATTAATGACAATTCCAGAGTTTGGGTGATTATCATAATTTCTGTTGTGATTACTGTTACTAAATGTTCATTTTATGGGTGTAAATGCAAAAGATAATCAGTAGATCTGATAATTAATGTTCTGTGGTTGAATATAATCAACATATTTCCTGTTCTTGTTTCCTATTCGTGTCTAGCATATTACATATATCATGTCCAATTCTTTTACTTGATAAACTAGGCATCATGCTTATATTTATCTGATTCATTGAAAACTGATTTTCTTTTAAGAAACTCTTTTTTTATATAATGAACCACAGGTCTACATTGCATAAATGTATCATGAAAATGCTAATGTAGAGATGCATATATTATGTGTTTGTAGATAAAGATTTAGAATATAATTTTCCATTATTATTGAGGTCTATAGCAGGGGAAAGGAGACTGGGATGAATAAAATTTACACCACATTAACGGTGCCAATTCATTCTCATATGTATGGAATACTGTCCAATTAACACTGCAACTTTTCCTATATATAGTCTTTGCTATTTATAGGGTCCCCATAATGAATCCATACAATGTTCTTTATTGGTTTGATACTGAAATTTGTTGTACCCAAAATAAATTTTTGGCATTTTGCTTAAATTGAGCTAAATCATGTTAAAATGCTGTCAAAAGTCTGTTTTAGGTCAAACCAAACATAGGGTTTTTGTGGGTTTCTGTCACGGAACACGTGCAAAATTCTGAAAATTGAAAATTAGGGATTTACGCCCCTATTTTCAGGGAAACCCCTAAAAATAGGACCTTCTTGAAAATGATTGAAAATGATTT
Organism: Sequoia sempervirens; assembly: GCA_007258455.2. Lineage (NCBI taxonomy): Eukaryota > Viridiplantae > Streptophyta > Pinopsida > Cupressales > Cupressaceae > Sequoia > Sequoia sempervirens. The sequence goes on along the minus strand of VDFB02000020.1, from coordinate 8,542,600 downwards.
TGATAGGGTTAATCAACTTCACGATCACACTGATCAAGTCAGAATCATCAAAAGACATTTTACTTTGGTGGGTCTATTTCTGTTTTTCAAGAACAAAGTTAGGAGCTCCGCAATCATTAATGGCAGATTGGCCAGTACCAGGTGCTGAAAGCTAAACTTCAAAAGCTTCAACAACACAACCATGGCGGAAAAAGCTTAAAAAGATGTTTGATGAAGGAGATTCTGGAAATCGGAAAAGGCCAAAATTTGGCTAACTTTGGAAATGCTACCAAGGAGAAATTAGTTCAAAATGCTCAAAGCGCCTTTACTGGAGAGGGGTGCCCTTGAATCTCAGGGGCCAAATGCAGTCACCTGATTTGTCTAAGGCAGTCATCCTCTGCGTTTTCCTGTTGGCTCGACAACGAAACATTCAGCAAGATCATCTGATAAAGTGATTGTCGGCAAACGTCAAACGGAAGGCAAAGAGGCTGTTATGAAGAACATCCAAAATGATTGCTTGACATGGAAAAGGCGCCCTTGAATGGGGTAATAAAGATGTCACCCATTGAGAAATGCTGCCTTCGTAAATTCTATCCAACTCCGATCCAGTTTCACAATGAATCCATCAGCGAACTTGTGAGATGAGCCAAACAACTGCAGTGATTGATCAACTGAGGAGGCAATCAAGCAGAAAATGCTAGAAAAGCGGAAATGAAAGAAGAACATTGAAAAATGTGCTAAGTATCTTGAAAAAGGCACCCTTGCTGAAGAAAGGCGCCCTTTCTTTTGGGCACTCAGATGTTGTCAAATCGTTGAAGGACCCCCAAGATGATCTTCTCTGTTTGGATCAACGTCAATAACGAAACCATCTGCGAAGGATTCCGACAAGGCAATCATCCGACGACGGAGATCAAACTGAAGCAGTTTTCAACAAGAAATAACTGATCAAAAAGAGCAAAAGTGCCCCTACTAAAGAAAGGCGCCCTTGTTCGTTGATACTTTAAACTAACTTTCAGGAATTGAGACACCGGCCATCCTTTTTAGGACTGAGTTGACCACCTGATGAATCGTCAAGCGAGATTGTCCGACTTGTCAGTCAACGAGGATATCAAATCAGAGCACGGAAGGTCTAAATGGAGAAGTTGAAAAACAAACATTGAAAATTAACTAAGGCAAGTGCAAATGCGCCCTTGCTGAAGAAAGGCGCCCAGTCTTCTAGAGCCTCAAACTCAGTTTTCTGGCTTAGCATCTCCCAAACACATCTCTTCAACACGAATCTAGCTCAACAGTGAATCTATTAGCAGTTGCTCAGGATCAAATGATCAATCTGGAGCGAGGATCAAACAGAGGTCATTAAACATGGCAAAATGATGGAAAAGCACTCAAACTCAAAATGGACGCCTAAAAAGGTCAAAGGCAAGTTTGTTGACTTTAGTTAAGATATTTTGGAGGCAAACTTGGCCAAATCATCCCACGATCAGTGGAAGTTAATGTAGAAACCCCTTGTTTCCCCTGTTTCTGAATCTGACTGAGTTTTTGTTTGTTTTTGCAATTTTTGATTTTTTTTGGGTTTTTGAGCAAAAATGAAAGGTGCGATTTTTGCAAATAAATAATATAAAATCTAGAGAAATTCATACGACTCCGGAAATGCAATAATTTATTGCCAATACTGATACTTGATTTATATTTAACCTTCTGAGACAATTACAATAAATATCTAATGACATGCAAATCTAAAACAATGATTTTTATTGTAAAAACCTGGTTTTTCTTGCTGCAATAAATGACGGCTGAGAATGGTACGGCTGCAATGATTAAGCCCTTTCTCCTCTGCCAGACGCTACACAAAGGTTTCCTTGAGATTTGCGCCCCTCCAGATGAAGTCAGAAGATGGAATATGAAGGCGATTTGCTCTGGAAGAAAAAGGACGACTTTCTTCAATAGTACGGCCAAGTACAGCAGTACGGCCTTTTGAAACAGCAGCAATAATAAATTAAGTACGGGCTTCTTGATTTCAATGTTCAATCTCTGAAATATGGTGCGCCTTGATTTAGGTATGTTCTCTGAATGCAAACACTGATAAACCTCTGAAGATATTAAACCTCTGAAGCTCTGTGATTTCCCCTGGATGAAGAAATCTGTAACTGGCAATAAATCAGGTGATATCTCACACCCTCTGAACTGCTTTCAATGGAGATGGCTCGTTCCCCAATGAATTCGAGTTTGAAACCCTAAAGCTTCTTGCTCAGACCAAACTTGATCAATTTCCAAAATCAATAATCACATAATGGCTCGAATTCCAATGCAAAGCCTATATTCTCCTCAAAAGTGCGAATTCCTTAAAGATAGGGAATTTTAAATAATTCGACTTTTATTATTTTAATTATTCAATAGTCTCCGATTAAATTTTAATAATAAAATATAATCGTCAACTGGCCCCTTTCTGATGATGGGCGACCCCCTTCACTGAAATCACTTAAGTTATAATAAAATATTATAACTTTATATTATAATCTCCATTTAATTAATATTTAATTAATTCAATTAAATATTAATATCTCTCTCATTATTCATCCGATGCACGAGCTGTCTGAAGCTGATGAACACTGAAGTGATTCCGAACGCTAACAATCCATACTGCTAAAAATAGCAGGGGTCCCACGCTGACTGCCAATAACTGCTAAAAATAGCAACTTCTGCAAGAAGTGCCCGAATGAGCCCGAACGAAAACCAACTGATCAAATACTGACAATCTGAAGCTGAGCCAAGCTCCAATAAGACCCTCAATCCATCCCATCAGCCTACGAGGGTCACATACTAGGCTAATTCTTACGAACTCTGATGCTCGCAAAATTGGGGACATTACAGTTAATTTTTTGAACTCCAAATCAGGGCAAATCAGGCTTAGATCATTAGTTAGGCGCCCAAACTTCAAGGATTCAGGCTTGAGTCTATATAAAGCAAATCTAGGTGTCCTTCATTATTTCTTTTGTAGGTTGAAGATCAAAACAACAATAAGCTCTCAAGGACGTCCTTTCAAGATCTGGCAAAGGTTTTTGACAGTTCAATATTTTTTGAAGATTAGAGGCATAGGAAGATTTCTTATTAGAGGCTGGATTCAGAGACAGATTTTCTCAGGGAGACAGATAAAAACTTCCAATCCATCTCTTGTCTACTTCCTCTTTTCTTGTCTTAGGTATTCTTGCATGTCACACAAATCAGCAGGCTACCATAGATCTAATCAATTGGGCAGAATCAGAATAATTTTCCAGTGAAACCCATCTCGTCAGATTTTCCAGAAACAACAAAATTGCTACCCCTATTTTTGGGGGTTTTACCGATAAAGTTTCAGAATCAAAATTCTGAGGAACTGGGTTTGTTCAGCATTGAAGCACGAACAAAACCCATGTGCCAGATTTTTTCTGGAAAAATACTTCTCTGCAGGCGCTATTTTTAGGGGTTTTCGAAATTGTCAGAACAAGGTTGTGTGCACAGTCAATCTTTGAGTTTTTCAGGATGCAATACTCTCAAGTTCAATACAAGACCAAGACGGCCTTGTACCATGATTTCCTAAAAACGACTGACACAGACTTATATCAAAAGAATCTAGTGGTTGATCCAGAAGACTTGGAGGGCATGAATCAGATCACATTACAGAACATAGAGGAATCCGGGTTGCTTCAGGCTGCGTCCATCCTCATCACATTACAGAGTGTGGAGCTTGTAATCGCTTGCATTAAGCATTACAATCCTACCACGAGAGAAATCAGATCAATAGATGGGAGAGTAATCTGCAATTTGAAACCAAAGGACATTGAAAAATGTTTTGGTATTCCATCATGCCCTATCAATGTGGTCATATCAGTGACAGAATGTGAGAGAGCATTCGAGGCAGCCAAGAATAAATGCCAAGGAATAATGGTAGAAAAATGGCTGAAAGTGAAAAAGGCTAGCTTGCCTAAGTTGGTTGGACGAGGAGAATTCAGAGATGAGTATGCAGTGTTGATCACTCTACTCAGCAGAATCATTGGACAGGAAGAGGGCAATCAGTTTCAGTCGTAGATGTACTATGTCATTGCTAAGATTATCAGCAAGAGGGAACATTACGACTGGGCCACCCTGATCAGTGATACACTCCACCAATAGATTACCGGGTTTCTAGAGGCTCATAGGTTCCACATGTGTTCTTACCTGGTATACCTGATTGCCCTCCAAGGCGAGTTCAAGATATTAAACAATGTGGGGACCTTAGGTGTGCAGAAGGTCCATGAACACTTTGCACGTCTTGAGTTTACTCAAGCAAAGCGACACTTCAAAAGGACAAGTGACCTCTTCATCATGCACACCGTACAAGACCTAGACCATGAGATGCACGTACGTATTTCACAAGCAGCCAAGGAGGCAATGGTGGACTGGGCGGATTGGTTTATCCAATTCCCTACCTTCACCTACATACGTGTGTATGGCTACATTGGTCACCTCACCATGATGCCACGCTACCCTTCAGATAGGGTAGTTTTCATGGAATTCCTAAGGTAGTTGGCCAAAGTTCACACTCACTTGCGACTGAAGAAGAAGCGAGTTGTGGACTTTCCCGTTGAAATGGGACTCTACAGATGTAGAACGACATATGCCAAGTTGATGAGCCAAGAAACGGTGAGACTCAATCTCAAGTACCTCATTGACAGAAGGTCATATGATCCCAAAGGTCTCTATGCGGTGCATCTTGAGCAACGCTCATCACATGAATCTTCTATGGAAGATTACTGGCTCAATTGTGACGATGAGTATGAAGTACGAAGAAGAAACTATAGCAGGTTCAAGCTCCCTCAAATAGCTGACTTTATGTTAGAGGACATCGAGGGCCTGTCTGATGATGAAGGGGAAGTTATTCTCCCCTCATTCTTTGTAGATTCAGGGGATTCACAACCACTCTCAAGAGTGGATTGGTACACAAAAGAAAATCCATCTATAGAGGAAAGAACGAGTAGAGTTGTCAAGAACAATCAACTCCCTCGACAGCAAGAAGACAAGGTAGTACTTCTTAGAATAGAGCTGCAGGTTCAATCTACACTACCTTCCTCATCAAGGAAGAAGCCCAGACAAAAACAGTGGTGCAATCCTCCCAAAGGGATGCGGATGTCTAGACACACAAGGGGAAGACCACTAGAGTCATACGTGGAGACAGCCACACATACCCCTGAGATAGTCATGGAAATTGTTGCCCCTGAGCCAGTGATAGAGATAGTCACTACAGTGATAGAGCCTAAAGGGATAGAGCCAGCAACAGAAACAGTGCCTATGTTAGAAACAGAGCCACCTACATCACCACCATCATAGCAGTCACAAGTCCCCATCGACTTGGACTCGCCACCGAGAGACATCACTCCAACACAATGTCATACTTCGGGCATTCGAGGGCCTCATATTCCTCCTTCTCGCGAAGCTAGCCGGGATTCTATCTGGCTTGAGGGTTTCCTAGGAAGGAAGAGGGAAAGGCCCTCCTATGAACTTGGCTTCACAAAATTCGACCATGTCCCACAAGACATGCCGACAAAGAAGTTAAAGAAGCAAGTTCACGTGGAAAGGAATGCAGAGCATAAGTTCAACATAGAGACTGCTGCCCCACCTGAGGATAAAAGCATACATGAGGTACAAGTGGAGGACTTCACATTGTCCAAACTTAACCTCAGAAAGACCACACGTCAGGTGGAGGCAGACCTTCTCGAAATCGCCTCAGTGAGCACCCAAGAGAGGATGGTTAAGGATGGAAAAGACAAAGCAGCCTTAAAGGTTGAAAACCAACAGTTGAGGATGTATATTTCCAGCTTGATGCACGACACCCCGAATGTCTCGGCCTTACCTCAAGAATTGTTGGATCTTCCTGCAGAGCAGAACTATCAACAACTAATGACATATGGAAAACACTTGAGAGGTCAAGTGGAGGAGTTTGTTCTCAGAGGGCGATGTATACTAGCGAATCTATACCAGTTACGGGATAGAGCACATGGACTCCGTGCAAAGATTTAGCAATTAGAGCAAAAGATAGCAGAAAAGAGGCCAGGCAATGAAACCACAATTGCAGACTTGCAATTGGCATATCAATCAGTCTACTTTGAGGAAAACAAGCAACATCTCTTTGCTTGGAAAGAACAGTTGGCATACAAGGTGGAAGCCTATGATGCCCATTTAGTAGAACTGATTGACTACCGACGGGTGGTTGCCAATATTATCAACTTCGCAAGAATGTTGGTAATATCCTTCCCTCCCATAGAATATCAGCATGAGGGAGGAGAATACATTAAGATGGTTACAGTACAGAATCAGTTCAAAGATGTCATCCACAACACCTTCCTTGATGATCCAGCTGGTTGCAAGTTGGCCAAGGTGGCAGCTTTGTCTACCATGTTCGATGAGGTAGCTATCCAGTGTATAGACTTCCAGCATCAGCTCACGACAGGCAAAGTAATGCTAAAGCGCCACGTCATCATTTTGCAAAGCATTAACTACCCAGAGGCTGAAGAAGTCAATGAATGGATAGAGACACTGTTGACCAGTGGTGAGTTGTAAAGGCACCTCAAAGAAGGACGTCCTACCCTCCAAATGGCATTTATGATACTTGAAGTTGACTTGATGCGTCATTCCAAGTCAACTCAAATAGACATTAAATGTAATTGGAGTTAACTTGATGCCCCTTTTCCAAGTTAACTCCACATCCCACAAATCATGCATTGTCAAATCCCACTGATTAAGGATGTCTAATTGACTTCCATAATTTATGGATCTCAGATCTCCACTAAACGTGGATGTCTATTTTGGAGGCATACTTTGTATTAAAGTTCACCTTTAGTTTAGTTTCAGTCAACTGAAGTAGTTTCTAGTTGACTCTTTGTTTAGTTTCAGTTAACTGAAGTAGATTTCCAGTTAACTGTTTGTTCCCCTTTCTTAGGAATAAATCTTGCTTGATTGATTGGCAAGAACTGTATGCTAACTCAAGGAGATTTTAAGGTTGCCTACTCCTTTGAGCTCTATAAATAAGAGCCTTGGGTTCATTATTTGTTTAACCTTTACTTGCTATGCAAAATTGTTGCGCTATTGTTGCCAACAAGTTTGAAAGTGATTATTTGTTCACTTTTGGATGAGAGTTAATTGGTTTGATGAGCAATTGTGCATGATTTCGTGCCTTTGCATGTCTCAATCTTTGTAACTCGTTGAAGAGATTTGAAGAAGAAAATCAGAAGGCGCTTGCATTTTGATCCAAATATTTGAGTCCTTTCAACGTTTTGTGTTAAATAGCTTGTTGTTTCAACTCCTTCCTTGGATAGGGGTTCCTCCTCCTTGGATATTTGTTATTAACAGTTATCGTGTGATGTTGTTTAATGGATTGAATTTCAACCTATACTTCGGACAGGGGTTCCTCCTCCTTAGCAAGTTTGTCGGCCAAGTCATCTTAATTTGTTGTTTCTAGTAAGCTGTTTCCTAGCCTATACCTTGGATAGGGGTTCCTCCTCCTTGGCAAGTCTTAGATCCAACTTACCATAAAGAGTGTTTGCTTGTATAAAACCTTATCCCAGCATATATCCGAGAGTTCAGAGCCTCAACCATATTCTAAGGAGATGGCGGATTCAAGTAATCCAACCAATCCATTCCTGCTCCTATGCCCTCATGCTCTGTTTATCTTGAGGAGATAGGATAGATTAAAAGCTAGTTTAGTCGTAGTTAAGATCTGCAGAAACCAGAGAAAAGCTTAGCTACGACGCATTGTGTTTGTGCACCCTTGTGTCCTGCCGTTGAGTACAAAAGATAGGAACCTTAGTCTACTCTACCCTTTCTTGCACATTACATCAGCAAAGAGAGATCTTCCTCTCTATAATCCAAAGGAGCAGTACTATAACACTTGCAATAAGAGACTGTTTACAATAAGCACTCCAGAGGTGCTAATTTAAACGCCAACAAAATTTTAGTTGTTTTCCATAAGCATTGGGCTGTTTATTATTTAAGTACAATGTTATTCAGTTCAAAAGTTATCATTGGCATTGGTTTCTCACTTACATGTGCTTGTGCGTTGATGCAAAATCCTCATTCTCTCATTCTTCTTCTTCTTCCTATAATGTTAATTGCACTTCTCTTTGTCTATAAGCAAAGCTACAACCTCTTCAAAACCAACTTCTGAGTACTGGTTCACTGCTAAATGAGGTTACAAACACCTTGTAGGATTTTGTTAGATAGATTAAAGTAATTAGAAGTAATGCTTTACTGTCCAATTTTTCTCGCAAATTCATCCAATTCTTAATTTGTTTCAATTTGGTTAAATGATTAATAATAAAGTCAGTTTTATTCATCTTCAACCATGTTGACACTGGAGTCTTTTCTCTATTTTAAGAGGAGGAATCCTTTTATTCAATATTTATATATACAAAACAATCTGAAGTAAAAGTTAGTTAGGGATACACTTTACAAGAGGAACAGAGCTGCAGATTTGCAGGGTAGGAATTTATGATTTCCAATATTAAAAATCATGCATGAGGACGAGAAAATATTGATTGCACCTAACTACAAATTAAAAGAACTGGAATTTTTTTGATAACCTTCCAAATTTCCCAATATAAACAAATGCATTTTAATCAACTATGCTCAAATCCAAGACAGCAAAGAGAACATGAACTAAATCAATTTTGAACTGAAGAAAAATGTAGATTGAATGTTCTTTGCATTTGATATTTAAGAATGATAATCAAAATGAATACATTCTTCACATGAAGAGGCTTAAATAATTACAAAAATTCTTTTGTAGTTACAAGATTACCACTACAAACATTTTTTTTAACTAACAACATTACTCAAATAGATTACATTACTAACTATGCCTGATTGACTAATTTGACTTAGCAGTTAGGATGTGTCTCATCTTATTTGGCTTCCAAATCAAGTTGGGTCGACTGGAATCTCTTGACCCGATAGTGATGGCTGCTTCATTGCAATCAACTTCTTTACTTAATAGTGATTTAAATTCTCCACTGCTAAACAAATTTTTATCTCTATCGTGTCCAGCCACTTGGCTTATGTTTTTTTTGTAGGAGTGTGGTCTTTTCGTAATTAAATTTTTTTTTTCATGGTGCCGATTTCTGTCAAATAGTGAGACAACTCCATGATATCTTGTAATGCTTTATCATTAAAAGTGGATGCCTTTGTCAGCCCTTCTTTGTCATACTTGTGGAATTCTGCCTTGAGTTGTTTTCCTAGCCTCCCCTTACCATCATCTATAAAAATGGGAGCCTTAAATCTTATCCAAGAATTCTTCTATGTCACTAAAAGAATCAATACTCACTCTTAGTTTCTGCAATCTTGGTTGTTGCTTTCTCCAATAGATCCATCATGAATGTCGAAACCACATTCCATCTTCTACTCTTACCATCACTTTTTTCTGGAAAGAGTTTTGCAGTCACTAACTCCTTTAAAATTGTCTTAGACATTTATTTGACATTAGCTTTTAATTTGTTCATTCTTTTCAAATTTTTCTTTAATTTCTCCGTAGCTTTTCTGACTAAGTTCTGAAATCATCCAATCTGATGTATAGTTTGAGTCATCAATCAACTTAATTCCATCCCAAATTAACCTTTCAACAAACCCTCTTATGATTCGTCCAAATAGGCCGATCTCAACTTGGGTTAAAATGTTAATGTCATTGGTCAACGGTCATCCTAGGAAGATCTAGGACAGTACGTGCTTCTTTTGCTTGCAGTGACGTCAATAGGTAATGAGTATGTAAACTATGTTGATTAAGATGGTTCTTAAGATTGGCTTTGGTTTTTTCCATGTCCAATAACCGCTTTGTGTAGGAGACCTGCCTGTCTCTACTTCTGTTTTTATGCTAAATGATAAGGGTTTGTAATTTTTTTGTATTTTCTTATAGATTGCCAGTCAAGAAATCAAATACAAGGAAAGTAAACATAAACCCTACTGCAGCAATGCAATTAATTTATTGATTTTCTTTCAAAGCTTTTCCAAATATGTGCATACCCGGAAATACAATCTCCTATAGATCTGAAGCAATAAATCTGATGAAGCATAGACTTGACTTCTGGTTGAAGCCAACAGTGAACACCTTCAGCTGATATTCCACAACCTCAGAATGCTGATACAATGGAGAGTTTTCGTTCTCCAAAGCTGATACGCTGGCAGAAACCCTTGGGCTCCCTTCCCCAAACGCCAATGAGAAATTATCAAACAATTATCCAATAATCAATTCTGAATACCTCCAAATGAGCCCCTTAAGATTCTTTTATACTTTTCCTGGAGGAACTCATACACTTTTCTCACCAATGTGGGATTAAAAGATAATAGGCCAATCCCCTCCAATTTGCCTTTTAAATCATTTTAAAATAATATAATATTTGCACTTTGGAATATTAAAATGTCCTTGAAATTGGCACCCAAGTAATTAATTAAAATGGCCCCCTTTTAATGATGAATGGACCCTCAAGTCATAAAGTGCAAATATAATATTATAATATAATATTAAAATATTAATTATTATTAAAGTCACCTTTAATAATAATCAAACGTTATAACTTAGGCAAAACTCCTTATTTCACCAACTCAACTGAATTTGGGAATCGACACTGCCAACATGTGAACTCTAGGTGCCCTGCTATAAATAGAATTGCTTGCCGGCTGACTTACTATAAATAGTAAGTATGTGAAACTGAGTCAACTGAAAGCTAAGCTTGAACCCACACAAGATGCTGAAGGAGAAATTCCTCTAATCACCGCCAAAAGAGACCCTCTAACCAAACATATTAGCCTACGAGGGCTAGGAATAGGCTAAATCCCCGGAACTCTGATGCTCGCAAAATTGGGGACATTACACTTTGTTAGGGTGACCATGCTGTTAAGAGTTCTACCAGACAGCTCTATTCAAATTGGTATGGTGGTTCAGGTGTTAAAATTCCCTAATCTCAACTTTATTATTTAAATATTTTCACAATTTGTTATTGTGAGATCAAAGTTTCTCAGATTCATCTTATCCTATTTGACCATGGCCAATAGTTTTGTTGAGAATGGAAGATATATCATCCTTGTTTAGCTTGTTGGCATCAATGATATGCATCTTCCTTTTCTTTAGAATGAGTGACCCAAGATTCTGTTGGTGAGGTTGTGAAGACAAGGTGCTTTCCCCAACCTCTTTTCTTATTACATAGTGCTCTTGTGTTGGTGCACCCTGTGCTGTGATGTGTAATCCATTTTCACTTAGATGGAGACTAAATCAGCCTCTAAATAGAGAAAAGAGTAGAAGTCTTCTTGTAACCTACACTCAAGGAAAATAGACAAGGGAATAAGTAGATATTACAATAAGCCAGGGCCTATATGTAGGACAAGACACAAGGAAAAAGGTAAGACAATAAGCATGGAAATAATGTAAGACAAATGCAAGGAAATAAAGACAAAAGAATATGCAATGAGTGTGCAATATATCCAGACCATATAATATAAAATCTAGATTTACCAGACCTTCAAAATGAAAAGAGATTGGGCAAAAAGATATTTTCATTGCGTCAACTTCTTGGTGCATTTTAATATTCTCCTTGGTTTGAGCACTTGTGAAGAGATGGTTATAGGTGGAGTTGAAAAGGATAGTAGTAGAACATGGTAGGGGACTCCTAATGCTCAGCATACTTAATTGGTGGATCTCCTAGTTTTGAATCTCTAAGGCCTTTACTTGTAATTTGTCTTCCTTTTCTGAAGCTTCTTTACCCTCAAACATATTTAACCCCTTAGAAAAATCTGCTTATCTGTAGGTATAGTGCAGAGCACGAGACATTTGTTGTTTTGGAAATGACAAAGGACAAGCCTATATCTATGCGTGCAAACTCCTTAGCCCAAAATCCAAATAGTGGAGACTACGTTCATTGATGTCAAAATTGGTTGTGGCCTATGAAACAAACAATTTTTATCATTAAATCTTGAATTTTAACAAATTATAACAAAGTTATCCAACATTGAATGTGGTGCATATGTCGCTTGCTGTAGACCATGCCAGATTTCTTATTTTTGAATAAGAAATATCAAGCTCTGTGTGCAAGTTGTCCACAGATATGGGCATGTAACACATTTCCTTTCTAAATGAAAGTACACCCATCAACTTACAATTTGTCTCTTTCCTCTCTTCAGTTTTCTAAGGCTAATATCAAGTTAATGATTGTAGACAAATAGTTTATACTTAATAAGAGCTGTAACATTTTTGCAGGTGGGTGATTTTGCAGATGACAATCGTGCAGGCATTGACCGATCTTTGCATCGTATCAGTGCTATTAGAAATCGCAAGGGTCGTATAATTGGCCTAACATGTCGTGTTGGCCGGTCAATGTTTGGGAGTGCAGAGATGGTACGAGACCTAGTCAAGGATGGAGGGTCTATTTTGATTATTGGACCTCCAGGTGTTGGGAAGACAACTGTCATCAGGTTGATATCCTTGTCAAATTGTTTTGTTCAATTAGAAACTCAAATAAAGTTGCCATGTTTTGTTACAAACTTAGATACCTTGAATCTTCCCATTCACTTTGTACATGTTTTTCTTTCAGTCATACTAACGCTCATGGTACATTTTTCCTAATTCTTGTCTGATAAGGTTCAGATCTATTTAGTTTAATTCATGTGTTATGAATAATGTTCAGTTAGTTTATTTTAATTTTAGCAGTTTGTGGATCTATTAAGAACACATCCTACTTACATAAAGGTTATTGTGGCATCTGCATTTGAGATTTTCAAATTAATATGCATATAGAGTTATTAAATATTATTAATTTTTTGTGTTACAAAGTTGAAATGAATGTTGTTTTTCATGAGAACTATTGCAAGGTATAGACCCTGAAGCACTAACAACTAGACATTTTCAATAGCTAATGACAAACTATATTGCATCACTTTCTAAAAACACAATATTATATTTGTTTTGTACCTATACAAAATATGTCATAACGTGTGCTGTTTCAAGCTAAACCTTTGCCTGTTCTCCAATAACAAGTCATAATCAAAGCATTGGTCATGGTCATTTACATTGTTTTGGTCATCTTTTGTTCATATTTTTGCAGGATCAGTGAATATGCTTTCAAACGTCCATTGTTCCATTCCTCCCATTCAAAGGTTCAGCTATAGCAGAGGATTAAAAGGGACTTATTGTAGGTTACACCATTGAAAGAGCAAACTTTGTTTCAAGTCAAAGTTGCGGGCCTATTTAGTGGCATGTGCCATTGCAAGGAGGGGAAGTTTTTCTTGGAAGTTTGCCATTACATATACAAGTGTGTGCATGGGAGCTGGAAGAATAAAGTTTGAACTCAAAATATCCAACACCTTTATAGCTGCATGCCATACAAGGATAAACAAGCATTTGAAATCAAGGTCTATGATTGCACTTGTTGGTGCACACCTTTGAATGAGAAAATTCTTTGTTTTTGAAAAGTCATAAAGCACTTATCTAAGGGTGTGCTTGTGAATGGAATCTATCAATGAATGATAAAATTTGTCTAGGCTGCATTGTGAAGCATGCCCAACAAGGAGGAGGAATGGGGTTCTTAACAAATTATTATCATTGCTCATAGGCATGCACTTGATTGAGGAAGCATATACTCAAAAAATCAAAATCTGAAAATGCACACATAGATGTGCACTAGATGAATGGTTAGACAGGTTTAAAATGCAAAATTTGTGTTTACATTAAGAGGTGTGTTCCAAAAAGCTTGGAAGATAGACCAAGTTTTGAAAAATCTATGTTTATATTATAAGGTGTTGTTGCCCAAATTTTTTGCTTTAGTCTATTCAATTTTTTTGGTTATAATAGTGTCTTATGAAAACCAGTTAGGAAGAAGTCTTAGTGGAAAAGAAGTCTTAAAAATGCAAAATTTCTAAGTCTTTTCCCTCGTTGTTGACTTTTCTAAGTTCTTTTGAACCTTATAAGACTTATTCAAAGTGCACGAATGTAGTAACCACCTTAGATATTTTTTTTGAAAAAATATGTTAGCTTCAATTGTAAATGAAAAGCATAACAACTTCCTTTCCACTTTTTGATGACCCTAATCCCAAGATGGACAAGGTAAAAGCATACAGTGTCCAGGATTACAAATACACCAAATCAGCAATTGAAAGTAAGGCACTAGGTGGCAAGCCAGCCAATACCACTTATCCATTGGAGTGCATAAACAGTACTAAAGAAGTAAACATCCACTTTCCAGTGGCAATTGCAAGGGCACATCCACTTATTTAGTGGAAAGCTCATATGATATTGAAATGAAACTTCAAGCTTCTTCCACTTACCCAGTGGTGAGCAAGTACCAAATAGGAATAACAACTCTTCTACTTTTCAGTGGTGAGTGATTACAATAAACCACTTATTTCAGTGTGGCAAGTATCAACAATAAACATGAGCAACTCACTGGCAGTACTACCATCCAGTGTTAGAATGTTAGCTCATACATGAACATGCCAAAATAGAGTTATATCTGATGTTACAAAATGTTAATAAAGATGAATATTGCTGATATAGGTGCTGATATGAAATTAAACAGTTGAAACACCCCCCAAAGGCACCTCAAATCTTAAATAAATCACCCAACTTGTAAATAACAACAATATACCTCAATTTTTTATGGATATTTTGCTGGTACAGGTCTGTAATTGCTCTATGAACACGCTGCAATAGGTCTAGGAAGTAAACAATTGCTCAGAAAACTTCGTCAAATCATACCCAACACAACAAGTAAGAACACAAGTTAAAACAATGATTCAAAATAGTTCCAACTTGTACCATATTTCACTAGAAGATGAATACATCAATCTGGAAATGGATTTTAGACATATGTACGTCTGATATATTATATGAGTACATGGGGATGCGTCCCCTAAGGTTTTGGCCCCCGTTCTTGTCCCAGGGACGTTCCGGGGATGGCATGGGGATGGTCGGCCGTCCCCGGGATGGTAGGAGGATGTCTAGGCATCCCCTGACTGTCCTGAGGACGGCTGGCTGTCCCCTAATTTTCAACATGTTTTGTGAATAAAAAACATTCCAAAATTTTAAATGTTCATTTTTTTATTCTTTCTAAGTGGACCCCACACCCTCCCAACCCTAAAATGAAACATAAAACTCGCTTTCAAAGCCATTTGAGTTTATTTTTACATTCCCAATTGCAACTAAGAGGAAAGTGAGCAAGAGAAAGATGAGTCAGCCTCTCATACTCATAGTGGCAGTGACTTAGACTCTAAGTCTGATTTTGATGCAATGTTGGTAGATGCTGATTAGAGAGAGCCATCATACTTTCTATTATGATGTTTTTGACATTTGTGACTTTGTCATTTTGACATTTGTAGTGCAAACTTGTAACCTTTGGGTATTTTATTTTTAAAATTTTATATCATTTGCACATTGACTGTTTGACATGAATTATGGAAGCAATTAAGTAGCTGTAGTACTATTAATTTGTTCTATTCTCATCACTCATGTGAACTCTATTGTTGTGTTTTACTAAGTACTTTTGATTCTAAAATGTATGTGTCAATATGATTACATTTGCAACTTTATCAATGTTCATTATTATCGTTATTCATATGAATATCTTAAATTTGAAATTTCCCTATATATATATATATAGCCGTCCCCAAAAATCCCCTAAAAAAATCCCATCCCTGAAACGCATCCCCCCGTCTCGAAAACTTGGTGGAACATAGATATATTATCGAAAATAACAAGTACAAAGCCCTTTCAATCAACCAAACTTCATTAAAATGCCAAAACTCAATGCCAAAGTACTAGAAGAGGGTTTAGCAATCCTAGGCACCACCAAACAACACAAAAATCATCTGAAAGTTATTAGAAAAGTCACTTAAAGATATTTGCATGTAGAAAACAACAAAACCTCCATAAAATCCAAAAATTGAGACTGCTTGAATTCCAATGGTGATTTCTAGATGAAATCACACAAACCAGCTAGGAATTATCTTTTAAATCCGAAACTAGCAATCTAAAGATGGTTTTCGTCGTCTAAAGATTTAAGGAAGAACTCTTTGGTTTAATTCTAGCAGCATAACAATATCATATCAATCAACATATGAGAAATGAGAGCCCCAAACCTCTTTTTATAGCTTTTTCATTGCTTTTTTGAAAAAGTGCCTTTTTGTTTTTTTCATTGCCTTTTCGAAAACACTTTTTTGCTTTTCGTTGCTTTTTCAAAATAATGCTTATCTACTTTTTCAAATTAAATAATTCATTACATGCAAAAGGCCCTTTATGCGCATCCAGTTTTGAGGGGTAAAAAACACTTTCGATAAAATATAACACTCAGCAAATATTTTAACATTTAACATTATAAACTTGAGTGTATATTTTAAATACTCCACCCAAGTTGTGGAAACCACTACCTAGGCTTCACAAACTAATTTTGTTCATGTCAAGATGTAATTGAAATTGAGGGATGATAAATGCCAACTCGAAGAATTACTAAAAATAGATGTGCTCTCCAAGAAGTTTGGAGAACACCCCAAGAGGCCAAAAACACTTCTGAAAGCATCACTGTGATTCATAATGCCCATTGAACTCAATGCCACAAATATAAGTCAAGAAAACTTGAACCAACGCACTCCAAGAACTTTGGAGTCCCCCCTTCTCTTACAAATCAGCCTAAGTGACTTAGGAACTAATCTTAAAGCTTGCAAATCAATTTGGCTCAAATTGGGGACATTACATTCCTCCCTCCCCAAAGATTGCTTGTCCTCGAGCAATGCCGACTCATACATTGATTGATCTTGGATTAATCTCAACATGATTCCAGGATCCCAAATCAATCTCAAGAATACCACATCATGCTTTCGTTGCACCACTTTGATTGAAATGATTGAAAACACTTCTTCAAAGACTAGAAATTCTTTACCACTAAACTCCAACCAATAAATACTCCATTCCTTGATTGAAAATACTTGCCAATCCACTTGTACGCAAGCAACTAAAATCATGTGATGGCTGATTGAAAGGATGAAGCTGCGCCGAATCTGAAATTTTGTCCCATGATCCTCCATACAATAGTCTTTTTGTCATCATAAACCTCCAATATACCTAGTTGATAAACTTTTGCACCAATACTCCACAATGAAGTAGCTTCACCAAGCTTAGGTTGTGCTATTTTGATATTCATGTGATCTCCTTCATAGATAGGAGGATGCACAACACAACTTGTTAACTCTAAAAAATGCTCTTTGCTCCAGCACAAATTTGGAGATGCAATATCACACATCATGTAAGGCTGATCCAAAGTAACTCAATGTCACAACAAGATGAGAGGACTGCTACTATCTTGACTTGCAAATTGTGATTCTTGTATGGAGGACAGCCCTTTATTCTTGATACCCAATATCTTAATGGAGCCCGCGGATCCCATACTCTTATGTGTAGACAGGCATGGATTCTTTCATCTTTCTTATGATGCATCTTTTGATGCCAAAGACCAAGTAATGACAAAGTATTAAGCATCGGTTCTCTACTCCCATGATCACTTTCATGCCTTAGATTATAATTTAGAAGATGATCAAATTGCTTATCTTCAGTTGCTGGTTTGAGAATTGCAG